>OX393576.1:53463159-54175021 GCA_947652605.1 Elmis aenea
GTCAAAGTCGGGGCCTACTCCGAGAAAACTAGGAAATTCCTACACAACGCTTATAAGAATAAGTAAAATGTAAATATCTCAGAAAATATTCATTTTAGGTATAGGTAAGTATTAAGAAAAGTTGAAGAAAAACAAAAATGCAACAAAATGACGTAATAATATACAGGGTGTTCCATTTGAAAAAATAAAGTTATTGATGTTTGAAAATTGGGAAGTTGGCACATCTATAAGAAACACCCTGTATAATATAAATTAATTTTGATGTATTTAGACTGTGACTACACCTTTTGACTTTGTATGTGCAAAATATCATTTGCCAATTATTATTCATAACGTTGTGCTCTTGACAAGTATTGTACCCTGTTTTTCTGGAAATTCAAAGATTTTTTAAGATAAATTGGCAACGTCGCAAAAAAATGAAAAAAACAAAATACTGTCATATGGAGATTTTCTTGGTGAATTCGATTATGCAAAAATATACTGGGTGTTCAATTAAAAAAAAATACTTTTAGTGACGCCCCACTTTTATGAAACCCCCTGTATACTTGAAACTAATTTTAAAACATGCACGTGTAGAAATACTATAAGTTTCATTAAAAACTTTTTTTTATTAAGTTGACATTAAGGGCAATAATGGACTTTATCGCACTAATGGCGCACCCTGTATATTGGACATAAACAAGTTTCTTTAAAAATCATTTATATTTTCCATAAAGAATATCTTGCAAAAAGGCTAAATGCTAAATATTATTCAATTTGAAGTAATTATTACTTATTTAGGACGTTTTTAATTTGTCACAGAATTGACAAACATGCACTTGCGCAATGAAAGTATACATTAAATAAGCTGTTTTTTTTTCTCGATTACTTAATAAGAAACTTATTTTCCATAGTAATGTTTACTTTTTATACAGATGCGCAAAAGTATGGATACTGACAAATATCTAGAACACTATTACAGATATAACAATGCAATTTTGAATCTAAGCGTTATCGTATTTTTCGGATTCGATGAAATACTGAGGTTGCAAAACAACTTCCTGTATATTTTCACATTATTAGGTTCCTTTTAAAACCTACTTTAAATAAATGTACCTATATGGTTATCTGGGTCTAAAGTCAACAGTTTTCGTAAAATTTACATTTTTAGAAAAATTTTGAGCAATTAAGTACTTCCTAAGCCATAAGAACTTAAAAGTTTTAAAAAATTGAAAGTACTGTACCGCTCAAAATAAAAATGTAAATTTTACGAAAACGGTTGACTTTAGACCCATATAAAAAATAATGTTTTAGATATTTTCCTGTTTCCATTGTTTTGCGCATCACTGAATATTCCACGAGTGTTACTTAAGAAATACAGATTTCATTACTAAACTGCAATAAAATTTCCATAACTTATTACGTTTAACACCAAGCCCAGGCTACAACAAATTAAAGTCGGGGTATTTTTAGTTCGAAATACTTCACAAAATGCGTTGGTTGGAAACTTCGCAGCTTCAGTTTTTTACGTTCAAAAGTGCAAATAATAATAATTATACCAATTTTGTTCTGATTGTCCAATATTGCTCACATACCATATGTTGCTACTGCACTCCCACATATTCAAATAGCTTGCATGGTCATGCAGAGATATATGCCCTATACCTTTCAGTACAGCCGAACCCGTTTTCCAAACGACTTTTACTCAATTTAAAAGTCAGACGAAAGTTAATTTAATGCATACAGCAGACATTTTACGTAAGATTATTACATACCACCAAAGTGAAAATATTTTACCAGTTTCATGTTTTCCAGCAACATCTAATTTCGTACGACGCTATTTCTCAATATCTTGTAGAATACAATAATAACAGCGAAATTCCCGATCGTTTCTATTCATTCGCGTTTTAGATGGCTATGGACAGACAAGGCTTCACAGAATCGAGCAAAATTCATAGCGCTGTCGATGGTAATAATAGATAAAGCCGGCGGACGTAATATGCCATCTATGGCGGCTGCGACCCTTACATAGAGAGGATAAAATATTGGTTCATTCCGAATGTGACTGATAGCCATGGAATGCAAGAGGTTCCAATTGGATATATAAGTAGATGCATATACGTACCATCCTGGAAAAACAAATTTTGCATAGCCTACTATACCTTCAAGTAAATCTCGGCAACACGTGTGTTCGTTGGAGAACAGTATCTTCATCTCGAGCGGAGCGACCCACTTAGTACAGCAGACTCCGTAGTTTAGAAAAACCAAAAAGCTTCGCTTGAAACGTGATGTAACATGTACGCGCGTGGAAAAATACGCCGTCCAAAATACAACGTAAACAAAACAAAATCACTAACCACACCCACTGAAATGGTGTAAATAGTTGGCCGTGTGTTTACAAACGCGCTTACTCGCACTATTCGCTTAAAAACACGCGACCTTGCAATGATGCGATGACGTCACGGAGTTGACATTACATGTGCCGGATAAAACCGCGTGACTATTATAGGTCAACGGACAGAGACATCTTAAGCGCATTAAAATCATTATAAAAAAAGCCTATTCCAGGTGAAAGCAACTACTAAAATAGGCAGGCGCGTGGATATATTCAAAAAATCCCAAAAAATTACCAATCCAATTCTGCGACCCAAAAAGGCAAAACCAAACCAAGTTTATACAGCTTAATTTTGAAATACGTTACAGAAAATAATTAATTTGCCCAAGTGCAATAAAATTGGGATTGAAAAAGGTTAAATTAAATGTTTTAGGACCATTTACAAAATCACTTGGATTTGAGTTTTTTTGTTTTAAGGTCATGTAGTGGAAAGCAACCTTGGATTAAACAAGCAGAAAAATTCCTTTAGGACAACTTAAAATCTATCATTCATAACAAAAAAGGTTTCTTTGCATAGTCACTCATTCAAAAATGTGGCAAGCAATGAATTTTCGGCCAGAAAATCAACTTAATACTAAATTAGTTTGATTGGAATTAAACCAACTAAACTATGTATAAATACAATAAATAAGGACCGAGTATAAATACACTTAAAACAAAAAACATCACTGTAGGTAGATCCGCTCAATCTTTGCACTTACGATTTCAAATGTAAATAAGTACAAATACCCAGGCATTGAAATAACGGACAATGCAAAAAGCAACCAGAAAATTAGAAACCGAATAGAACAATAAAAAGCCATCATTAGACAACTGCGTGGCCCATTATAGGACCGAAAAATCGCTGAAAATACGAAAAGTAATAATGGAAAGTGTCAGTGCATACCAGGGATGGAATAACGTTTTAAATCGTTACGTTATTGTATAACGTTATTTATTATTTGTTTTCGTTACATAACGTTATAAATAACGTTAAAAAAATGAATTGTTATGTTATATAACGTTATATAACGTTACATAAATTATGATATACAGGGTGTTTCTTAAATAATGCGAAAAAATTCGGAAGGTGATTCCTTATTGAAAATAAAGTGGGGTCTTTTATATAACAATTTTTTCTTAGACGTCTCCTTTCGGAGTTACACCCCACTAAAGGGGAGCGGTAAAGTTAGGTTTTTATTTTACTTCTCAAATTTAGATAAATGTAGGAGAATGATATTTGGTAGATGTTTTATACTTATTAAAAGGTTTCCCATAGTATTATTTTCAATCATCTTCCACCTTCATAGGGGGCTGATAAGTGCGACCCCTGTTGATTTTTAAATCAGAACTTATTGGCGAGTTGAAATTTTGCAAATTTTTTTTTTGTTACTTTGATTTATTTAGAACCTTTTTTTATTCTTTAGTTTTTCTCGTAAATCTTACAGTTTTGAGTAAAAAATTAAATGAGTGAATATGATGTTTATGTTCATATTGAGTAGAATTGACGGGCGTTTTAGCGTTGTCGCCGCGTAAGCGTCAAAATGAATTATAGCTGTATTACACTATACAATTTCTTGTTCAAAAAATTTTATACTAGATTGTACAGCTGTTGCCAAGTTACAACACGTCTTATGTCGTAAACTGACACTTCGCGTATGTCAATTTACGACATAAGACGTGTTGTAACTTGGCAACAGCTGTACAATCTAGTATAAAATTTCTTGAACAAGAAATTGTGTAATGTAATACAGCCTTTTACACCCGTCACTTCTATCCAATATCGTTTTATATTGGAATATTTGATGGTTCATGTTTACCTATTTAATTTTTTACTCAAAAACTGTAGGTTTAACGAGAACAGTTAAACAATTAAAAAAAAACTTTTAAATAAATCAAGTTTTTAAAGAAAATTTAAAATTGTTAGATTTCAACCCACCAAAAAGTTCTGATAAAAAAACCAACAGGGGTCGCACTTTTCAGCCCCCTGTGAAGGTGGGAGATGATTAAAAATATTATCCAAATTTGGGAAATAAAATAAAAATCCAATTTTACCGATCCCTTTTAGGGGAGTGTAACTCCGAAATGAGACCCTAAGAAAAAAAATATGAGAGACCCCTCTTAATTTTCGATTAAGTATCACCTCCCGAATTTTTTCACATTATTTAAGAAACATGCTGTATAAAAATAATTTTTAATTGTAACACTGAAATTATTTTTGGGATCTGTAAATGTAAATTTAAAAAATAGTATCTACAAAATTACGTTTAGGTTGAGATATTTTATTTTCATTTTAATTTCTAAAATCCAAATAAAATATATCTTCAGAAAATAAAAAGATGGCCATATAAAAATTTAACTTATAGAGAATAACGATACAAAATAACTTTTAACGAAACGTTATCGGTTATTATAACGTTATAAAAAGATCGTTACGTTATTGTATAAAAAATTATAGTTGAATCGTTATTATAACGTTATCGGGTATCGTTACGTTACGTTTTCCATCCCTGGTGCATACCGACCAGAATTATGGAAAATACGTACGTCAGTTGGAGAAATCAAGGATCAAGACGATGGAGATGTACTACTGGCGACGATACAGTGGATAGAGAAGTAAAGACAAAAAGAGAAACGAAGATGTATGAGATGAAATGGGTGTAGATGTAGACATTATAGAGTCAAAAGAACTCAAAAGACTAAGTATGGGCATATACAAAGAATGAGCGGAGAGAGATGTCCAAAAAAAAACCTAGGAAGTGGGTGCCACCATATACAGGGTGATTCAAATTCGAGGGCGCCCATGGGGATCTCGCTTATTACTGAAGATAGAGGGTAGGTTTAAATTTGGCAAAGTTGCTAAATTCGATGCTTATTGATAATCCAAAGAGAAATTAGAAATATCTCAAACGGTATCCGAGAAAATTAGGAAAAACTGGAAAGTCCATTTTTGAAAATCGTTTATAACTCCTATGGAGTTTGAAATATTTTAAATGTGTAAAAACGTTGCCCAAGCAACTTTTTAAGCCGAATCGGATGGTGGTCACAAATTTTTCCTAGGTCGATTCGTTTTTGTTTTAGACAACCAACTTTGTTTTTTGTTATGGGCAGCATATCGCGTTTTTCTTCGTAATTAAAGTTCATTTTTACGACTAACAGGCCTTCAAAACTTTTAGTTTGTTGATCGGTTGTCATGGAAACAACGTAAACTACACTGACCGGCCTACCTGATTTATAATGGTTATTGTTTAAAACGTATTTTTTCAAATATCACAATGAAAGAAAAAGTAAAATATCATGTGTGATACATCAATGGATTTAAAAAAATAAATGCTATTTGATAATGTAAATAGCAAAAATTGCGCCCATAAGAAAAAACAAAGTTGGTTGTCATAAAACAAAAAAACGAATCGATCTAGGAAAAATTTGTGACCACCATCCGATTCGGCTTAAAAAGAACTGGATATCCAAAAGAAGCTAAAACAAATAGCAAAAGAAGAGAGACAGAAAGAAAGAACAGCGAAAATAGGATATCAAAAGATCACAATATGGAAAAGCATGGAGATAGGACAGGGAACAGGAAAAGTTGAAAGAAAATAAAACAACAACAAACCATCAACCTCCAAAAAACAGATAGTATAGAATAACAGAAATATTAGGTCAACGAAACAGGCAATGAAAAAAAAACGCGAGAAAGAAAATGAATTTTAAAAAAAGAAATAAGAAAAGATAACAAGAAGACATCGGAAATGACACAAGCAATGAAAAAGGACATGCGAAAGGAAATAAAAAGAAAAGAGGAAAACACAAAAGAACTCAACTCCTGAAAAAACGCCAGAAAAGAAAAAAGATGCCTTACACCCGAGAGGGTAGATAGGCCATGGAATACGTAAGTAAAGTAGATAGATCAAAATTTTGCTTACAAAACTTATTACAAAGGTGTAAGTTGCTTTCAGTTCACAATTTTGATGCCAAAGTTTACGCATATCGTACTAAATTTATTAACAAGTCAATATATTCCTTTTAGCAAAATATTAAAATTAATTAAAAAATGCATTGTAATATATTTCTAAGAAAGAAACAATGAAAATCAATTTTATGCATGGAATATCTTTCAATTTCTTTATTTAACACACCACAAAACAGACAAAGTGTAAATACCATAAAATATTTGTGGTGAAACTATAATACGTTTACATAAAATAAGTAAAATGTCGCATGAATCGTGCTGTGCTATACAATAGGTACAAATTTAAAAAATACAAACATTTTACATTTAAAAAAACTCTATAGGTACATTAAAACTGCGAAGACTTAAAATACAACTATTATCCAATTTCTGGTAGGTAATTAAAAAAAAAACACTTAATAAAAACTCTTCCTTCTTACGCCTTTAATATTATACGTACTGTTTTAATACTTAATGTTTGTAATTTTATTCGTTTTACAATATATAGTATAATAAAGTCAACTAAGGATTACTAGTTGGCAAGTATAAAAGAAAAAATTCTTTGAAATACCGTGATTACTTAACTAATAATAGTTTTATGAAGTCAGGGTACAAAAACATTTTTCGGATATTTTGAAGTAATAGAGTACTTATATGGAAAATTATTATTTAAAGATATGTGTAATAGGAAAAGCACAATCATGTTTTTTTCTTGGTGTACACGCTTATATTAATATTCGCGACAATATTTTATTAATTTTAATGTTAAACAAAGAGGCAGTTTTTAAATCGAGTTGCTAACCTATATTCAAATTTTAATGTACAAAGTTTGATAACTCTGTGAAAACTTATGTTAATTACTTAACAGTTTTTTTACATTTAGTGTAAAACTTCTTTTTAAATGAATATATACATATAATTTTAATAAATATCATTTTAAAGGCATTTTAGATTTTTTTTTCTTGGGATTACAATACGCTTTAAATGTGATTAGAACAGTTAAAATGTTACACAACAACTTATTCACCGTTTTATTTAAAAAAATATTTTGTGATATGCAAGTTACAGACAGATAATTTGATTTGTGTTCAGTTGCATGTAGATATATCTAACAAAACTAACCTAAAACTTGTCTCCCTATTTTTATGGGCAATTATTACAGCTTTTTACCGCAGTTTTAAAGTATATGCAATTAGTTATAATAAAGACAAAATTATATAATAAAATAAATAATCTGTACAAATGTCGATAACCCTAAAATTATAATAAAATATGAAACTGCGAAAAACGCTGGTTCAATGACATCGCAGTCGTCTGGTGTAGAGCACATAATCTCATTGATAATAACTGCAGATAATGTAATTTACACGCAGTTTACCTGTGATATGATGAAAAACGAAAAACTTTCTATGGTTATGTTCTAAAATTATTCTACCAAGTTAACAGCTAATCTGGTTTTGCACGCAATTATCCCATAAACTTAAAAGAACACGGGCATTTTGCACTTACTAAAAATATCAGACTATTCATCGCACCCAAATTTACAGACCACCATATTTTATGTAGCATAACCATGAAAATAAAGTTTAATTTAGATCGTTTTATTTCTGCATAGAGTCAAACGCCGATTTCACACCTGGACGAATATTACCGATTATGAGTTCTTTAAAATGTATTATCTTACATTAACATAGATTTACAATTTAACATCTTTTACGAAAATAGATATCTGTTGATATTTAATTTATTCGAAAAATATTACCGCCCCCACCCTGATTCAAACCATGGTTTTAGTATCAGAAACCAACAAGCTATACACTACATCCCCAAAGGACACTACACGTTAAATTGTTATTTATAATTTAAAATGTGTTTAATTAATTTTGAAACTTTATCTAAACTAAGGAAACACCAGGGGCGGCTCCCAAATTTAATGAAATTAAGCATATTCTTTAAAATTGTTAAATTTTAACTAAAAAACATTATTTTGTCGTTTGTACTGTAGCTACAATTGATAGTTTACAAATCGTAGCAATGACCGTGTGTTATAAAATTAATACGGGGCAACATTTTCCACAGCCCCACAGCGTTAACATGACTATTTAAAAATAAGAATAGTAAAACTTCATCTTCATTAAAAAAAAAATGTCAAAAACTCGTAGGATTAAGATGGACTTATAATTTTCCAGTTTTTTCTTTTAATTGTTCCAAAATTATTGTTGTCTACCTTCATAGCCTACTTGAAAATATTACGTTGTCGTAATAATTAAAAATAAAATCGCGATATCTCCGAAAATATCAGTTTTAGGTATACACGTTTTTGAAGGACATTTAAATTTTCTATAAGACTGTAAAAAAATAAACGGTGTTGTATTTAAGAAAAACGAGTTATCGATGTTTAAAGTTTCACAAGTTTGGCAAGCGTAAAAAACGCCTTGCATAGTATTTTAAAAATGTAGCTAGTGCAGTGTTCACTTATTTATTGTCAATGTAAATGTCAAACGAATTTCCACTGCCTCTTTAATGTTTTTTTTTTTTTTAATTGAGTTTAGGGACGCTTCGACAACTGAGGTCACTAGCGTTCGGGTGGAGGGGGCGGGGAACAAGTAAAAGGTGGGTAAGGTAAGGGTAGGTGGAAGTACTGTCACAGCATTTGCCTATAGTAGGTAGGGGAAACCACCTGAAACCCCTACGATGACAGACGGCCGCGTTTAATGTTTTTAAATGTTAATTTTGAGAAAGTGCTGCATCGCTCAAAATGTTCATGAACATGCAATTTTCACGAAAACAGTTATATTTAGACCTATATAACATTTGACATTTTTTAGTGTAAATTTGAGAAGGAACCCAACAATATAAAAATACACAAGGTGTTTCATTTAAAATATCAAAATTTGAGTACCTTTTCGGTTGAACCGGAAGTGATATTGTAACCTCCATATTTTCATAAAATTCGGAACATACGATAACGGTCAGACACCAAATTTTATTGTGTTATATTAAATAGTATTCTAGTTATTCGTTTGTTTCCATACTTTTGCGCAGGCTGTATATGAAGTACGAGTGGGGCATTACACGCTACTTTTAAAAATATGATTAACATTTTTTGAATGTAAATGAATCAAAATGAATCAAAATAAAAACCAACATTCTGTTCAATCTGTCCATAGTAAAAACTTTGGTAACATTTGCCGCTACAGCCCCTCTATTGCAAATTCTTACGCGAGCCGCCACTTTAGATTAATATTCCTTTTCTGCTAATTTTACTTAAATAAATGTGACACTTGATCCCAATAATTATTTTTAACTTTTCAAATGGCGTAAAAACAAAGATTTTGGAAATAAAAGGTGATGTGGGTGACTGAAAACTTTTCGCAAAGTTTTGTTTTGTAAGTCAGTTAAACCTTTTCGTTACGATGGGCGACTAAAATCTCCCTCCGCGAAACTTCGTACATCCATGCTTTACTTGCTGTTTTAATATATTGTCACATATTGCACATGTCATCGGGTAAAAAATCTTAAAATCAATTTAAAAGTGTTACAAAACTAACATTCTCAAACCTAGGGATAAACTGCAAACCATAAATTAAATCCAAAGCATTTCGTTTTTGCAAAACCAGTGGTTTTAAAGCAAATATAGCAAATTTTTATAAAGTACCAGTCACTGAAATATTAATTATCATGGATTGTTTACACGAATTATCAAAATTCCAAAGAAGGGTTTATGTTTGACCATCTGGAGGTAGGTAATTGTGGCGTTTGTATCCATCCATGAACACAACTTAATTCTGCTGTTATTTATTAGTACTATTTTTGCCCTAATTCAAATAATTTTAAGAAAACAGGAATGGTACACTACAATCCATCACTTTACTTTCTTAAAATAAACGTTTTCAATGCTCAAAACTACTGTACGTAAACAAACGTATTTGAGATAGATAATAAATACGGTAAAATGTATGGGATTCACAGAACATGGAGGAATTTTTAGGCTGTACTGCTATCTCTATTATTTATCGTAAACAACCACCCTTTCGATTTTTAGTTTGCAATACAGTTTATGTCAAAAAAAAACGTATTTTACGCTCTCTGTTTAACTATTACCTAGTTAAAAATAGGTTTCGGCCACCATGGGAGAGTGAGCACACCGACGCGTCGTATCATTCAGTGGGGATGTTTTTGCGAAGACGGCCTTTCGTTCAGCGGCGTTTCCCCGAAGCCTCTTTCAGCCAGTTTATCGCTGACATAACTGAATGCGTCTGCATTACCTTGTTCAAAACAAAACAAACATCGAACGTCATAATATGATTGAATAGTCCGCCACAAAAAAAAACTTGATACATAGTGTATAGGTAGGTACTTTCAATTTTGTACGGTTTTGTAGGTGAGTCACCACTAAACTTGAACAGATTAAATTGCTTTTATAATAACTATTCGATTCTTCAGCATATACAATCAAAGTATGTACACTACGTAAACATAAAAAAACTGAATTATGTATCAAAGCACTTACAATAATCGTTTTATTATGCCAAAACAGTAAAACTGAAATATTGTTTATTGTATCGGTACAGTTGCATTTCGTTACACATATTTGCTTAATAAACAGCATTGCACATTAAAATGCAATAACATTTTTTTAAATGATTGCTGATTAATGGTTCTTTTAAGTTAAGTTTTATTAATTCAAACAAGTCATTAGGTACTGTTGTCGTTGTTTGTATACTTGTGTTATGGAAAATTTTAATTAAAATGTTTTAATCTAAGGATTTCAAGTATTTGCTATCACAATATAAAAAGGCATAGGTAATATAATGTAAAGAGCAATACAAACTGCTGATAAATGCCAAACATTATTTTTACAGAGTGTTCACTTAAGATTTTTCTCATACATGAGATGGGTGATTTTTAAATTAGATTTATGTACATGATAGTTTAGAGATCGTTACCATTTGGATTACCTCATTTGTTTTTGGAAATAACGCCAACAAACCATATTATATTATTATATTGCTCAATAAGCTGTATATACCGAACAAATTCTAAATTACAATGCATATTAAAAAGGAGCTATGTGACTCTTTAAAAACAAATTTAGACAGACCTCTGTCTGATTGCATAAAAGCTAAACCCCGAATTAACCCTGGGTTAACAACTAAAACTGCGGATTAACCCAGAGTTAATACCGGGTTTAGCTTTTATTCAATCGGGCCCTAATGTTCTTGTACATCCATTCATATAAACATGTTGATGCTTTCGATCATTATACAGGGTGTCCCAGCCAAGACGAATTATTCGATAGCTGTGTTATTTGTAATATTATTAAAAAAAGTTAAATAAAAAAATTGTTTGTAATCATTTACTACATAACCTAAAATTATTTTTAGCTATACACAGTGTTTTGTTTTTGCGCACTGGTACCAAACATTATTTTTTTATATGGAACACTATATATTTTGTAATTTTTGGATGTAATATTATAGGTTATTTATGTCTAAAATGAACCGTTTTTGAGTTATTGACGTTTTCTTGAAAATTTTGACAGATGAAGACCTTTATAAAAATATTTATATTTATTAACCTAATAACACCAGAGCAATTTACTGGTAATATATTAGACAATAGTGTCATAGTGATTGTTGACTAGTCTAATTTTTAAAATAATATACAGGGTGTTCGTTATACTCGATCCATTTCGCTAAACTTTAAACGCATATAAATCTTTTTTTTTTAATGGAACACCCTATATGTTTTTACATTTTCTTGTAGAAAATTTAATTATCTTTCAAAGTTGTTAAGCATGTTTTATGTCTAAATATAATATTTTTGAAGTTATTTCGTTTCTTATGATTATTTGCGAATATTTTACCTAAAATATCGGAAGTAGCCTTTGAAAATTCAAAACAATTTGTATGAACTGTCAACCAGAACAGTTAATCGGCACAATTTCCACTATTATGACACTAAAAATGCATATTTTGTAAGAACTGTAGATACACAGCATAAATGGCAGCAAATAACACCAGAATGCTGTGTACCTCAGTTCTTAAAAAATATGGATTTTTACTTGAAAAACAAAAATTGAATAAATATACGAGAACGACATTTGGTAAATGTTTTTTACTTATTAAAAGATTTCCGATAATATTCTTTTCAATATCTCCTACCTTAACAAGGGGCCGAAAAGTGCACCCCCTGTTGGTTTGCTTATCAACATTTTTTGGAGGGTTAAATTTTGACTTTTTATCAAACCTTCATCTATTTTAAACATTTTTTATTACTTGATTTTTCCTGCAAAAACTACAGTTTTTGAGTAAAAAATAAAATAAGTGAACATGCACCATCAAATAAAGACAAAAACACCGCCACCGGTCACTTTTACTCAATATGTACAAACCATGGTAACCACCAACATAAATCATGTTATTTTAGAACATTATTTGATGGTGATCTGCATCTTCACTTATTTAATTTTTTACATAAAAACAGTACGTTTTGCGGGAAAAATTAAAGAATAATTAAGAAAGGTTTTAAATAAATAAAGTTTTCAACAAAAATATTTAAATTGCAAAATTTCTAACCTACAAAAAGTTCTAATTAAAAAAAAAAAAAAACGGAGGCCGCAATTTTCAGGTTGAAAATATTACTGTGAAAAACTTTTAAATACGTAGAAAACATCTACCAAAAGTCATTTTTTACATTTCTCCATATTTGAGGAATAAAATGAAAACCCACTTTCCCCTCCATGGGGGTGTAACTCCGAAAGAAGACTTTTAGGGAACAAATTATATAAACACTTGCCTTCACTTTTGATAAGGAAGTTTTTCGCAATATTTATAAATCATCCTCCATACGGCCATACGCACACTTAGACAATATATGTGGGTGCCCAAATTTTCTTTACCTACGGGCGCCAGACACTCTTGCGCCGGCCCTGCTTATAGTACATTATTATTTTGTGTGTTTGCTTAAAAATAGCCAAGTTTTACTTCGATACACTAATTCTTACACTATGTCACATCTTCGCGCTACTTCATTAAAAAAGAAACTACATATCTAAGCAGATTACTTTTATCTAATTAAACGAAATAACATGAAGAAATAGAGTTATAATATTTAAATACAAAAAAACAAAGTAGACAAGTAACGTTTTATTAAAACATATTAAAACACATTAAATTACTTTAAAATGTTAATTTTCTTGTTTGTTCATGCAACTTAATTAGTTGTAAACTGTTTCTTGCAACACAAAAAATTAAACTATTATTCAAGCACGAAACATGTAACGAAAGGGACGGCACATAACTAAACACCAAAAAAAGAATAAAGATACAAAAAAACTTATTTCAAAACATCGATCTGCCTTACAGTTACGTTTTCATTTAAGCTAATAAAAATAATTGATAAGATTAGATGGGCGGTTACAAACATATGTATAGGTATCAATTTTACAACCATAACTCAAGGACGGCATAAGCCATCAGCATTTATCACATCTTTCCTAATCGGGCCAACACTATTGACGTCATCAAATAAGTTCGTCAGTTTCTTTTTTTTTTTTTTTCAAATGCACATTAAACCTTTCATACTATGAAGTAATAGAGTATATAACTATTTACGGAATACGCACTATAATATCATAAAAACTTGTTCTCATTTTTACGAACAGTTATGTGGAGCACCTTGACTTTTACGTCAATGAAATCTATTCGTTATTATTCATTAGAAACGTTAATCAAGTCGTAAGTCATTATTATAAATTACAAAGTTCATTGTATAAACGAATTGTACGTTAAGTAACTACTGCGTAATGTAACAATAAATAGATGCATTAGAAACACTTTAAGTTTTTTGCTTTAGAAAATAACCACATAATTATTACTATTTGCAAACATGAAAAGTATTCGCTTTACATTTCCCAGGCCAAAGAATTGTCACAATTATGAACTTGTACATGAGGATTGAGGAACAAGCACAAACTTCAAGAAAATTTTGTTTTCGGATTTTAAAGCCCTTAGATTGATTTCGGCCAGGTGAGATATACATACATATGTTCTGGAGTAAGTTGGATTTCGAAAATCAATGAATGGATATATTTTGAAAAGAACTATAAATATACAAATTTTTAAAAAATCAGTACGGTCAAGTGGGCAACAGTGGATCACTTTTTGTTTGGAGGGATATCACTTGGCTCTGAATTGTGTCAGGATGCTACAATTCATCATGAATGTACCGTAGTTTATGCTTTTTGATTTTACATTATTATTTTTATGAACGATCTAATCTAAAAACAGTTGTAGAGCTTTGTTTTTTAAAATGGGAATTGATCCATTGTGTACCGTAGGGCGGGAACAGTGGATCGCCCTTCAGTGTACGGTGGATCATGCTGCTACACAGTGGATAACCGCGGGTGAAGCCAAAGAAGTGAAAAAGTTTCATTGTAATGAACCCGTCGTCTTTATTTTGGGAATTTTCAATTTTATAAAGGGTAACCTCAAAATTATAAACTGACTCACGTTTGGTCTCAAAAAACGACGTTTCTCACTTCTTGTATAAATCGTATTGACAAAACAGTCTCATTAACATAAAGTGACCCGTTTGGTGCCAAAAAATCGTGTAGTACACAGTGGATCATGATCCACTCTGTCCTTTACTTAGCTGAGCCATTGTGTACTTGGCGGCCTTTTTAATCACACATCCAAACACCAAGAAAACCGATGTGAATTAAACGATGAATTTCACATTAAAACAATTCTAATTGAACGTAGTTTACATCAGAAATAACAAACAGTAAAAATAACTATTCTATTCTATTTTGAGGAATCGATTTTACAGATATTATTAAGTTTAAGTCACCATTTAGCAGTAAATAACGACAAAATAATGCTCCACCAATACACAAATAGTGATACATATTAACGAACGAGTGTAATATGTTGACTGTTCTGAATTATGGATGCAAATCATGAACTACGACAAGAAAGATGGATTCTAAAATAAGAAAAATGTAATCGAATAATTGTACAGACAAAATCAAGAAGAAAGATACAACGGAAATATTAAAGCCAAAACGATAGAGCAAAATATTCAGGAGACACCTAAGATTGGGCATGTACAACGAATGGGAGGAGATAGGTTATCTAGATAAGCTCATGAAGAGGAAGCAAAGGTAAAAACAAAAGAAGACAAGCCTGGAATAATGAGGGGAAAAAAAGTGTTAACAAATAGAGTAAAGTAAGTTAAGAAAAAACAAAACAAAATATGCGAAAACTTAAAACGAAAGTCTACAATCATAACTATTAAAAAAGCCTTACACCTGCAGATAAGCATCACATAGGTATAGAATAAGAGGGGGGAAAAAAGAAGAAGACAATACGTTAAGGAAAGGACCTGCATAAAACATACCTAAAAACTTGCAAGTCAATAAGTTTGATAAAATCATTACAGCAGTCTAAACCAAAAGTACATAACATTGAAATAAAATCACATTTGCATTGAAATGAAAAGCAAAATTGCATGGGTTTGGAGCGAAGCACGGAGCAGTGGAGCAATGGGTTTTTGCCCGGAGCTGGAGCGGAGTCCGGAGCAAATAATTTTTATTGTTCCACTGCTCCACTTTATAATGTACAATTTAAAAAAAAAATAATAATTCGTTTTTTCAACATTTGATGATCAATAATTTGTTCTTACAAACATTTATTTAGCTTAACTTGTTTGTCAGGGTCAAAAATTGTAGTTTTTGATCCATTTACATCCGATAAAATCAAAGATATGTTTTTCAAAACAAAGCTTTAATCAAAAAACCTATTTTAAACATTTTATCAATATTTTGAGCATGGAACGAAGCGGAGCTGGAGCTGAGCAATTAAAAAATTGGGCTGCTCCAAACCCCCGTAGGAAACATTAATTAAGTAGTATATCGTAACTTTTCAATTAATTTAAATGATCGTTGTAGCATCAAACGCTTTTATTCTTGAGGTATGTCTCGTATTCCATTTTCATTTCATTACAAAATTAATAAGGTACACCTGTATTTTATATAGAAGCAATATATAAAAAACAACTTCCGTATGTTAACATAATATATATTATGGTATGCCACTAAAACATAATAAATTAATTCAATATACATTCCTTCTTAGTTGGGACCTTCAGGGATGTGATAATTACACATGTTCAAACCATAAAACATTCCTGTCACAAATGCTTTAGCAAATAAGTTTTTAAACAGATTATCTTGCTCATGCACGACAGACAATCTAAGTATTATATAAAATGTAAACAAAGTTGAAACTCGACTACATGAAAATAACACTCCTAGTGGAATCTCCCAACGATTTAATAAAATACTACGCAATTTCAAGGTGTATTTTACAACTTATGATAAACACTATTGATATCTGCTATCTACTGATAACATTTAATTCTTTCCCGCTTGAAAGTATGTAATAATGTTTGGGTTTTCTTCGTAGAAACATAGATATGTAATTATATAGTTATTTACTACTTTCACTTAATTAACAATATTTAATTTTCATGGAATTTGTCGACTTGCATATATCACAATATCGTATCAGATAAATGTATTTAAGCAACGTTGATTTCGCCATCAATATTACGAACATAGATAAAAAATTATTTTATACATAGGTAATAGTGCAACCGGTTTATTTTAAAATAGTGCGCCATTAAATATTTATGAATTTAAAGTGAGCCCTTGATTTCAAAACAAGATTAATGAGGTCCTTACAGCATTTTATAAGACAATTTTAAAGTCGTTTTCCGACTTTTACACAGTAGCTGTTTGGTCAGATTATGTGAGCTAGCTGATAACCATTTACAGCCATTTAATCAATGTGGAGCTTAAATAACTCGCTTTTGATTTAAAAAAATGTTGAAGTAATTTTTGTTTTCACACGAAACTTGGCATATTTTTGATCGTTATTATAATTTAAATTTAATTTTTTTTCTCGAAGACAGACTACGCATGCCAGAAAGTACATGCGCGAAAATAGGATGGAAAATGAAGATGGAGGGAAAAAAATTGAGGAAGACCAAGAATAAAATGGGAAAAAGAAGTGAGGCAGAGACTAGAAGAAAAAGGAGTCAGCTGGAGAGATGTGCCACAATTAGCTAACGATAGAGAGGAGTGGAGAAACATAATATAGAAATAGAAAAGCATACCTCGACACCAAAAGGAACCGATTAAAAAGAAGTTATTTTTATAATGTATTTCTTTATACAGGGTGCGCCATTAGTGCGATAAAGTCCATTATTGCCCTTAATGTCAACTTAATAAAAAAAAGTTTTTAATGAAACTTGTAGTATTTCTACACGTGCATGTTTTAAAATTAGTTTCAAGTATACAGGGTGTTTCATAAAAGTGGGGCGTCACTAAAGGTATTTTTTTTAAATTGAACACCCAGTATATTTTTGCATTATCGAATTCAGCAAGAAAATCTCCATATGACAGTATTTTGTTTTTTTCATTTTTTCGCGACGTTGCCAATTTATCTTAAAAAATCTTTGAATTTCCAGAAAAACAGGGTACAATACTTGTCAAGAGCACAACCTTATGAATAATAATTGGCATATGATATTTTGTACATACAAAGTCAAAAGGTGTAGTCATAGTCTAAATACATCAAAATTAATTTATATTATACAGGGTGTTTCTTATAGATGTGCCAACTTCCCAATTTTCAAACATCAATAACTTAATTTTTTCAAATGGAACACCCTGTATATTATTACGTTATTTTGTTGCATTTTTGTTTTTCTTCAACTTTTCTTAATACTTACCTATACCTAAAATGAATATTTTCTGAGATATTTACATTTTACTTATTCTTATAAGCGTTGTGTAGGAATTTCCTAGTTTTCTCGGAGTAGGCCCCGACTTTGACAATAGAAACAATAATTTCTGTAGTAACAAATGTCAGAGTTAATTGCTGTCAATTTTTAAAACATAAATAAATGAGTATAACATATTTAATAGGAATTTTCCAAAAAAAGAATTGATTGATGCGGTCTATGTTCAGGGTGGCGTATTTTCGATGCCCATACAGGGGGGGTATCTCGGTTATTATCAGAGATAGAAAAAAACTAAGTACGTAGTCTCGATTCCTTTTTTCGAGAGGAATTTATTGTCGTAAACAGATTTTTGATCTTTTTTAATTTTCGAAATATAGTTTTTTTTTTTTATCTCTGATTACCCCCCCTGTATGGGCATCGAAAGTACGCCACCCTGAACATAGACCGTATCAATGAATTCTTTTTTGGAAAATTCATATTGCATATGTTATACTCATTTATTTATGTTTTAACAATTGACAGCAATTAACTCTGACATTTGTTACTACAGAAATTATTGTTTTTATTGTCAAAGTCGGGGCCTACTCCGAGAAAACTAGGAAATTCCTACACAACGCTTATAAGAATAAGTAAAATGTAAATATCTCAGAAAATATTCATTTTAGGTATAGGTAAGTATTAAGAAAAGTTGAAGAAAAACAAAAATGCACAAAATGACGTAATAATATACAGGGTGTTCCATTTGAAAAAATTAAGTTATTGATGTTTGAAAATTGGGAAGTTGGCACATCTATAAGAAACCCCCTGTACAATATAAATTAATTTTGATGTATTTAGACTATGACTACACCTTTTGACTTTGTATGTGCAAAATATCATTTGCCAATTATTATTCATAACGTTGTGCTCTTGACAAGTATTGTACCCTGTTTTTCTGGAAATTCAAAGATTTTTTAAGATAAATTGGCAACGTCGCAAAAAAATGAAAAAACAAAATACTGTCATATGGAGATTTTCTTGCTGAATTCGATTATGCAAAAATATACTGGGTGTTCAATTAAAAATAAATACCTTTAGTGACGCCCCACTTTTATGAAACCCCCTGTATACTTGAAACTAATTTTAAAACATGCACGTGTAGAAATACTATAAGTTTCATTAAAAACTTTTTTTTATTAAGTTGACATTCAGGGCAATAATGGACTTTATCGCACTAATGGCGCACCCTGTATGTTTAAGTATTTTTTTCATATCAATAATGTTCATAAAATACATAAGTACCTAATAAGTAAACTCATCAGTGCATTTTGAAATATAAGTACAAGTAATTTATCCAATGTACTTCATACTAAACTTTATTCATGTAATGAATTATTATCACTAACAGGAGTGATGAATTCTTCGAACATATCCATCATTACGCCATTTTCAAAATAAGAAATGTATTTGCCCTTCTGTTTACCAATAAAATTTCTATTGGCAAAAATAGTAAAGATTTTAAAAGAAATACATGAAACATGTTTAATGTTTAAAACACCATACATCTTTGTAATCGTAAACAGCTTTAACGCATTTTTCGCAAAAAGTTACTAATGCCACTTTCACAATAAACGGCTTATTTATTAAATTATTATAAGTTTCTTGATTTCAACAACGACTCGTTATATTTCTACGTCACTTTAAACGCAATAACGTCAATTATAAAAAGTTATTGTGTAAAAACTTAGGAAATCATTCATATACAGGGGCAAAAAGTTCAAACTTTTACAATTGGATAAATATTCCTTGACGTAATGAAACTGAACAATACACTAACGTCTACTATATCACTACAAGTAAAAGCAAAACAGCTCTAAACCATTTTTTCGCGGATAAAAAACAAAAGCATAACGACAAAGTCGTAAAAGACGAATCAAACAGTCTCCGACAAATTAATACACATCAAAATCGTTCGTATTAAAACAAATCGTTACACTATTCAGCATTTTATTGACATTAAATATTTAATATCAGGCCATTACATATCTTTCACTCAAAATAAATCCTTTATTAAGCTAATTTAAACAAGTTTAGCCGCATGTCACTGTAGAACTAGTTATGTTATTGGTATTAAAATCAACGTAGCGTAAGGTAACTGACCAATAGCAAAGTCCTAATAAAATTTCTTTCAAATTAGCCATAAACACATTAATTTCGAACGGTCGTAACTAAAGTTAACGGCTACATATCATACCCAGTCCATCTACGGATCAGCTGATGATGACGTGCTAACCAACAGCAATTATGATCTCGTTTACAAGGTGCTATACGTTGTATATAATCTGGACCTTCCTACGCACACGTTGGCTGTATCCACTGATGGCACACTGGCATTGAAGTTACTCAATAATAGGCACTGTTTACCGTGAAGTCTTTACGTAATATTTGCACAAGTATTTCATACGTTAAAACAATTTACATATATTCTTGGTAGCGTGATTTAAAACAGTTCGAAATGTGTTATAAATATTTACGATATTAAAATACAGGTTTTGCTATAAACTGCTCAAGTTGCTGGATTAACACAAATTTGTAAAATTGCATATTATACTCATAAATAATGTCCTTTTATCAACTACGATAATAAAAAGATTTACGTCCATAAAAAAAATTATTAACATTATACATTCTCCATCCACAAAGTTTTTTTTTCCTTTAATTTCCGTAGCATTGTTCATAATACAAATTAGATTTTAACTTGAACCATGTTTTAGCTTTGATGTATTTAAGATTTATAAATTTTTTTCCCGATTGAAATGTTTAAATAATCTGAATGGATAATAATAATAATAATAATAATAATAATAATAATAATAATAGTGTCTTTATTGCCATAAGAAATAAATAAATAATACAACAATATTATTACATAATATATGTTATATGGCAACCGCAAGGCGTAGTTCAATACATTGTCTAGGACAATGTATTATTGCTCTTCCACTCAACCTTGTTTGAAGGTACATTCAAAATAAAACTTTTAATAATAAAAATATGAGGCAACATTTATAATGTTGAAGACAAAATAATATTTCCAAAAACAACCTATTTACATGTTAACTGCCAAAGCTTGCAAATCTGATTCAACAATAGGACTGAAGCAAAAAAAAAAAATTTTAAAAAAAAAGAAAAAAAAATTACTACAATAATAGCCTGCCCTCAGCCACAATACGGTAAACCTTTCTCTTAAATGACTTTGAGTCACAGATTTTCAAACTGTCCGGAATAGAGTTGTATAATTTGTAAATATTAAAAGAAAATGATCGTTCAAAGAACTTGGTTTTGTGTTGTGGTGGACTGATACGACCCCTATTCCTGACGTTCAAGTTATGGACATCAGTTCTGAAGGTAATTTTGTTTAGTAAATATTTAGGAGCTTTAGACAGAAATAAATTATGGTACGGAGTGACGCTTTGTAGGATACGTTTATTTTGCATATTGACCCATCCCATTACCTTAAATTTAAGGGAAATTTTTTGAAATTTTCTTATGCCATAAACAAATCTAAATGAACTGTTTTGAACCCTTTGAATTTTACATTTGGTATCGTAATCTAAGCAGTGACCATAAACTGGTGTAAGGACTTCGAACAACACCTGCGAAGTATAGTATGGCTAATGTGAAAAGAGTCCCCCCCATCTAAGACCATAGATATTCTTTGAGCAAGTAGCCTGGCGTTATTATGTTGCAATATAACCTTTTTTTAATTAACAAATACACAAGGTTTTTCAATTAGAGTTCGAAAAAGACAATTAGCTTCTACAGTACAAATCGTTTGAGGAGAATTTAAAATTCCCGAAAGATATTCATCAAAAGGTTTCACTAATCACATAACATAATCACATTACGCAAAAAAGTTACTCAAAAACAGATCCTGTTGAGGAACTTTACAAATCCACCACACTCCAAATGCTTTTTCATGTAATTACCATTTATTTAACGCATTGTAAAAAATTACTTTGGGGGAGAAAATTTTACAGACCACAAAAATGTTAAAACGGGAAAATCAATTATTTTTTAAGCTATACCTACATTTTATAAAGAAAGCCTACACAATTTTAAAGAAAGGTGGATGAAATTGTAAATAATAATAGAAACTGAATTAAAAATATGTTTTATTAGTTTTGTAAAATAACTTGCAGGCATCCCTTATATTAACAAACATTTTTGCATTTTTTCTTGCGATAACTTCATAAAGCAACGTGCCAAAAGTCTATTAAAATTATTGCACCAAAATCATCTACAAAAATGTTACCACTACAACAAAATGTAACGCTGTAAAATAGAATCGTCAAGAGCTTTTGATAAGTCTATTGTAGTTAACTCTCATAAGTTGTCCCTTCATCAAGACAAATGTGAAAATGTCTAATAGTAGCTTTTCGGATATTTATTTGGAAAACTCTTCAAAATCGATTCCCAGTCACTCGTAATTTATAAATTCTCCAATTTAATAGACCATAATTTAAAATTAAAACATGAGTCATCATAAATGTAGACTGTAGAGTGTAGACTCTACACTCTACACTGTAGACCAGAGGTTCCCAATCTTTTTAAGATGTTGTACCGGTATGTAGTAGACAATATGGTGGCGTACCAGTAAGTAAATATTTTTAAAAATACGAGTCCTAAAAAAAATGTCCTAAATTCTCAAGTGATGACTTTTTTTGTCGTTTGTCTCTCTAAAAAATTTTGTAGAGCAAAAAAAAAGACTAATCCTACAATAAAACTTTCCTAAATTTCCAACAATTTTAGGTAAATATTTTGGAAACATAGAATGCAATGCTACATGCACAATTGTAATAAAATCCTGGGATACCAACATAAACTTGGTTATTTTATTTTCGGTCTGAAATAAGCGGGCATTAATCATTTTCGATCATCCGATATAAGCAGATAATTATTTTAAATGTACATACAGGGTGAGGCATCACTTAAATTAGGTTACAACGGTTAACACAAAACTACTGCATTACATTTTTTACCGTTTTGTATCATTTTTAAAGCCTACTAATGTAAATTAATTAATACCGTACGCTTTTAAAACAAAATTGTTCTTTTGCGATTTTCTTAAAAATTTTGTTATGTAAGGGTATAAAAGTTTTGGTGCGTTGAAAAGAGAAAGAAAATGTCTTTAAAACCGTATAAAAAAATATGTATGGGCCCGTTTAAAAAAAAAACAAATATGGTGCCGTAACTCCTAAAAAACAAAAAACAAAAACAAAAATTTGACGTGACAATATTTTGGGAAATATTGTATAAAACAACTTTTATTTGAATTTTTTTTGATAATTCTTTCCAATAACAAAATAAGTGGGGGTGTCATAAGTGATGCCTCGCCCTTTAGGTGTCTACAAATCTATTTCTTGTTCTTCTACACACATGTGATTTTATGACTGTTTTTATGTGTGTTTATTGATTTTATGTCACATTGTTACCTACCACCGTGAAAAGAGAAAGTAATCGGACTGAAAAAAGATAGACAATCGCTCGGATTTGGCGATGTATTGTATTTAAAAAAAATAATTATTTTATACAAAATATTGTTTCCATTATTATTTCAGCCAATGTCAATGTCATAAAAGTTGCTAAATGCCTTAGGCAGCTTGCACATAACATGGATGCTATATAAAAAAAATATATATCATTTACTTATCGCGTACCGGTAGCTCGACATTCGCGTACCGGGACCGGTACGCGTACCACAGTTTGGGAACGCCTGCTGTAGACGATAGATTTTTCTACCGTTAGCCATCTTCAACTGTTTAATCTACTTTAGAAACTTTACTGGCGCTTTTCATTTGTTTAGATATGAACGGACAATTATCAACTTAATACAAAAAATTACCAAAAAATCCTTGATATTACCCTTGACTATAATACTTATAGTCAAGGATATTACTTAACCCCTCAACTGCACTCCAAACAAATGAAAATCGTCAGTCAAGTTAAAACCCGCACTGAATTCAATTGACTTAACTACGGATTATAATGCGACATTTACACTAAACGAAATTTAACAGGCAGATCATGGATTAAACCGAGATTATAATGTCAGGGTTACGATATAAAATACGACTTAAATCTAGAAATTAATACAACGAGACTCAGAAATCGTCTCGAGTGCAGAATTTCCTATCGGTATATAAACCAAAGAAAGACAAGTGAACGGCAAAGATCAGGCTGTGGTATTATTAAAAGTGAAGCGTGTCACGGTGCCCCCAATACGGTCCGCGCCTAATTTTAAACCCTAGCTGTGAGTATAAATTCCACACACTCCAAATGTACTAAACCTCGTGGTCAATTAACTTGAAATTTTACACAATCGAAATGGTTCGTTAGTAAAAGTTACCTTCAACGAGAATTTATTATTATAATAGGAAAATGGAAGTACTACAATAAAAATTTGACCTTCTTAAGGCCATTATGCGTTATTTTACATGCTTCCTGTTACGCACAGAATAGTATATTTTTAAGTACAGGTTTTAAACAAAATTTTATGCTTTTAAGCAACTAATCAGTAGTCCAACCTTCGCGAATTTTTCAACAAAATTAATAAACGTTGTAAGTTATATCGTAATACCATTAAAATTACAATATTTAATCAATTAAGAACAGGAACCATGAACATTAAATCAAAAAAATACTACTTAAGGCAGTGGTTTCCAACCTGTGGGGCTCGCAGCTGTTGCCAAAATATTATTTTTGAATACAAACAAACAAAAATAACTTTGTTTTTACAGAATATGGTATATTTGTTTTGTAGCCCATTAAATAATTATTAAAGTATGAAATTAGATTGTAACGAAAAGTAAGGGGGGCGCAATTTTTTTTTTTTTATGAAAAAGGGGGGCGTAGGTACAAAAAGATTGGAAACCACTGACTTAAGGTATAGGCATGACAATTTTTTAACTATCACTAAATTTAATTTTCTTCTAACTTCAATTGCAAATACAACTTTGAAAAATGTAAATTAAAAAAACCTCTGACAAAAAAAAATTAAATTATCTCTTTCTTTTACTAATTGGAATAGAAAAGTGGAAAGCGTTTAGCTTGTAGACTAAATGTATAAAAACCTGTTACTTAACTGTCTACAAAAATTATCTTTTAATAGTCTGTAGGACCGTCCGCTATTTAGCGTATTTTCATTCGTTTCCTCATTATTTTATTACAGTCAAGTACTAATTGAAATACCACAGATTAATGAGGTACTTTTTTGTATTAATAATTTTATGCAAGCATTCGCATCTTAAAAGATACAACAAAATTATTTTCTGCTTTCCATGCGTTAACAACCTCGACTTATTTTTAGCAATAAATGAAAAATAAAAAGAGACTAAAAAGTATCTAATTTCAACAAAATTTCTTGTAATCGTTTTAAAACATACGGGAGCGTGGGGCGAAATTGAGTATTTCACTTTTCAGAACTTATATTTTATATCAAATGAAGCAATATTTTCGTTTCTGTTATTTTAATCCCTTTATTATCAAATAAATATCTGGAAACGATTTTTGGATAACAGTTTAGAGTTTAGAGTAATACTACTGATTATTTAAAATAGACGAGTTGAAATAAATACATAAAATTTGCCCCGTTTTGTCTTATAGGTGGAGCAAGATGGGGTACTTTTTTTTAGTAATATAAAATAAAACGTTACTTTTTTTCTAATGCAAAATCATTGCTTACAATTAACACAAATGTGTAAATGATCGTCTTTATCACTTTACAGTTCCGCACAGGAGTGTAGAGCCCATTTTAGGCAAGAGAAATAGCGAATCATCTTTCTTCAGAATAATCATGACAATACATGGCATTCACGTATTTAATAAGTTTGTTCTGTTACTACCTGATGGTACGATTTGGGGAATTAGGTGTACACTACAGGTTTTGCTAACTTTGGTGTATGCGTTTTTTTTTTTTAAAGGCATACACTCGGGACATAACGGCGTAGTGTCCCGTTTTGCCCCGTGCGGTTTCAACATTAGCTAGCATGGTGAAATGTAGCTTAGTTTTACCTACATGCAATAGAAGAAGTATCCAGTATTGTAAAATCACCACAAAATATAACATAGCACACCAATATTTGAGGAATGGCGGTCAATTGTTGTAGATCACCCTGTTTCAACATAGTTCTAAATAGTTCTGGAAAATTGCACCACATTCAGGCAAAATAAAGGCTGTACAGGGTGGTCCAAATTCGATGGGATTGCATGGGTATCTCGCTTAATATTTAAGATAGAGAAACGGTTAAATTACCAAAAATGTGCAGTTTTTTGAGACAAACTCAGAACCGGAAATGATAGAATATTTTTGAAAACGGTTCTGAGTTTGTCTCAAAAAACTGCACATTTTTGGTAATTTAACCGTTTCTCTATCTTAAATATTAAGCCAGATAACCATGCAATCCCATCGAATTTGGACCAACCTGTACCCTGGTGTACCCCATGTTTCCCTACAAGACATAAGCGTCTTTTTCAACTGATTAATAAAAATTAACTCTAGATAACAAGTATATTAAAATTTTCATTCAAAACAATATACTTAATTTAAATAAATAATGTTAATATTTACAAAACATTCTGAATAAAATCGTGCCAGGCTTATATAATTAAACGCTTATTAAATCGCATTGTTAGTTTAAACGTGCTATTTTAATTCTTTCGTAATTAATATTTTAACAAACGTAAATTTTTTAACTCTACTAAGACATTGAAATTAGCCACAATTAGACCGTAGTTCTCAATTAAATACGAAAATTCAATAATCTAGTTTTCCAGTAGGTACAAAAATTAGAAAAATAAAAATTTGGAAGTAAAATTTATTTGTAGTCTATTCAAATTACAAACAATTGCTTATGATCCGTAATTTAAATGACTTCCTTTGTTTTATCTATGTAAGTAAGTAGTACTTAGCTGTTTTAAATTGCAATATTTTGACCTGCTAACGTAAGCTGTTAACCAGTACACACTTGGCATTTTGTTTTATCATACAGCGGCAAATAAATAATGCTAATTAGAAAAGTTAAAAAGCAGTAACAATTCCCAAACTACCAAAAACTTACTTAAAAATTTAACAGAAAAAAAACTTTGTTCCCAAAAAAAGTTGAAAATTCTTAACAAATACCGGCATCTTTAAAAAGTCTTTTTACGCTCCATGCCAAAAATTACGCAACAATGGCAACTACTAACTACTTAATACTACCTAACTGAAATTACTAACAACTTGCTTAAAAATTAATAGCAAATAAACTAAACCCTATAAAACAAAATGTTAGAGCGATTTAAATGTATAAAAACCTATAGTGTGCACAAATTAGCCTTCAATTCAACTATATCAAGTCAAAAATTAACAAGTGTTGCTAACCTACTAATAGCGGATCCTCTAAGTAAGTTAAGATAATGTAAAATTTCTAATTACTGCTTTATGATGACCTACAACACTTACCATTCCCAAATGTTTGAACTTTTATTTGCTATCAACACTGTTAATAACCCAACAAATGATATTAGAAGAGCAAAACAGTATGTGGCTTAAAATAGCGTTACTAATTTACCACCAACAGCTTAGATTTATTAAGTGCAATTGGCAGTAAATTCCATAACTTAACAACTTACTAACACAGGTAAATACAATGACAACAATATTTGAAGCAGTTAGAGCTACATTTAGGTAATCAAACTATTCATGAAGAACTTTTACTTAACCGTGTTTGAAATGATGTGAAGAAACATAAAAAAAAAAGAGTTTTTCTGTCTTTTAATGCAATGGGCCGTTTACACTTATGGTTTTGCACGTGGTTTTGCCGACTTGGTTATGCATGTGGTTATGATCGGGTGTGTGAATGCTAAAACCAAGCAATTTTATTGACCTGGTTTTTTTTTTTAAATGTTGACAATATCTGGAGCATGTATGATGATGATGATGATCGGGGTTTGGCCGTCCGCAGGACGGCCAGCCCTTATAGGGACACTTTGGTCCCTCTTGGGCGATGAGAATGGAGTTTTGGGAGTTCTGAAAGAAGAGGTTGTGCAGTATCGGACGCTCAGTTGAGCTGTGTCATCAGTGAGAGAGGTTTAGTGTTTGTGGTTGGGTAGGAGGCAATGGCTAGGGGTGTTTAGAGAAAGGCTTGGGGGTGTTTTTGGAGAGAAGGCTTGGGGGTGTTTTTGAGAGGAGGCTTGGGGGCGTTTTTGAGAGAAGGCTTGGGGGTGTTTTTAGCGATAAGGCTCGGGGGTGTTATCGATTGCTAATTGATATATTTGGGGCAGGTTGGAGGTTTTTGCCAGAAGAATGGTGGGAATGTGTCTAAGCTTCCTGCGCGGTTTGCGAGTGTTGGGAGGCGGTGGAATGGAGAGAAGTGGGGTTATGCCGGGGACGTTGTTGTTGATGAGTCGGGTGGTGTAATGATCTAGATTGGAGGAGATTCTCTCATTGATTGGAAGGGTGTTAGCAAGCTGGTGTACCTCGTCTGAGGGGTGGAACTTATCGAGTCTGAGGCACTTTCGTAGTACGGCTCTTTCGAAGGGGAGGACTCTGCTTAGGATTTGTTTGGGTTTGGTAGAGAGAAGAAGAGCTCGGTATTCGAATATGGGTCTGATGAAGGTGGAGTATGTGTGTAACAGAGTTTTGGGGTATGTAGCTGGAGCGGAGCTAAAGCAGGCATTTTGATGCTGGAGCGGAGCAATTAAAAAATTGGACTGCTCCAAACCCGATTATAAATCCATACTTACAAGAAAATATCTTGTTATTCTGCAATATATACCTTTAAGCCTCACATGTATAAAACACTGACGTAACTAAATGAAAGCATTATCCAAGACGACAACAATATGCCAATTTCAATTATTACAAGCAAGAAAAGAAGTTTATCAGTCTTTTTTCTATAAATTCTATTACTTTAACTTGACACGCAACCCCAATTAAACGACTTATGTTTAGATACGCCACTGATTACAAGCGTAGCTATATTTATAGTAATAATAATCAAATATATTTTCTGTCAAGGTAATGCTTATTATTTCTAATTACATTCGTTTTATGGCATATAAACACCTACCAATTGAAATTACGCAAAATACTGCACGTACCAATGATTTGGTAAAATCGTTCAAATTTATTTAAACACTCAACAGTAATTATTAAAAACATAAATGTTCACAAACCATTCAATAAATAAACTAACTTGAATAATACCACATTATATTAAGCAATCAAATAGCTATAAACACATTTCGAGGTTAAACTACATTTATTGCATTTTAGACTAAATTCAAATGCGCAATCTATAACTGATAAAGGAATGAAAACACTATAATGTTAAATTAATGTCAAAATAAAATGGATAATAATCATTGGTAATGCTGGTTAATCTTCATATATTGAATAGGAACGATTGTAAAAATACTAACAAAAAACTCAATTATTTTAGCTTATCAAAGCATCTGTAGCTATGACATGTGTACGAGTATACTGAAAAAACCTACTAAAGTATGAACAAGAATGTAGGTATGTTTGAATTGGTTTTTATCACCATGAAGTTTTCAAGATAAATAATTTATTAGAGCACAAAGATTTAGAATTAGTGCGTGGTTGTACCTCATTTCTGATTTTGAAAAGCGTTAATATCTTGAACATTCGTAGAAGAGGCAGTACAGTGAAAATTTTTGAAAGTACCAACAGTTAAAGTAATGGTTTAAAGTTAAAAAAAAAAAAGCTTACAAGACAGATATCTACGACTCTTAATTTGGAAACTTCGAAATTCTTAGACTAAGATGTGCATAAAATGTAGTTTCTTTAATCAACACTATTTTGGCAATAAACTTTTACTCATACTGCATCATTGAAGCAATAGTAAAATCAAACAGTACATACCAAGTTCAATGTAAATAACCTCTGATACAAAATTGTTCCTAATTCTATGGCCACGGTAGCTTCAAGTCTATATTATTGAAAGAAACACCATCAACAGTAAAACCTAGAATAATTTACTATATAAAGTATCGATAAGGCCAAGAGAACAATATTCAATATGACACAACGATAAAAATTAGATGACGAACTTGATATTTCAAGAGACACAATCCGTATTCTACTTAAGCAATTGCTACTTATTTTAACCACGTTAAACAGGCATCACAAGAACTCATTTTAAAAGCTGATACCTTGAAAAATGTGCCACAGAGCTGCGGTTGCGAAGTCCACAAACTGTTGCCAAGTATTCCTCATTTTTCATAACATTTGGTAACTGTATGTCAGCAATTGGTTAGGTAAATTATTGATGATAAAATATTTAACAGAATTAATAAATAACTAAAAACACGTTAACTTCAACAATGTTGGTAACACATGCACCCCAAGATATATACCATCTCATATATTATCGACGATATTTCTTTCAAGTTTCTGCTCAAAGACGCTTTTTCTCTAGTAAATTTTTAATCCTACGCCTAAAGACATTCATTTCGCCATCACCTTCCATTTACTACCACTAAAACCAGTGGTTTGTAGATATAAAAAGCAATATTCAAAAATTTGAATCGCGTTTAATCGCCAAAAAATGAAACAACTCCTTAGTAATTTTCCCAACTTTTATTTATCTACCTAAAATGATGCAGTAAAAAAATAATTACGCTATAAAGCTTCTTAAACAACAAAACCGTCTAATAATCTCCTAAGAAGTCGTGCGTATTATTACGTTTCATAGAAATGATTTTCAAGAAATGTTTTGCGCACCAAAAATATCACCTAGTATAAACACACTGCGAATTACGACGTGTTTCTTACAAGGTGAGCAACGTCTTTTATCGGTAATACGATTTAAACGTTTTTAAAGCTAGGAATTTTCGTCAAAGATTAAATAATACAACGTATCACGTGTTTCAGTTGAAATATCTGTATGTAAAGTATCGATGCCTACTCAAACGCAAATACGGTTTAAAGAGGAAGCTGTTAGTACCAGTATCAACCGGATTATCAAGACTGTTTAAGGCTAGTTTTTAACTTCCACGATAATTACTGTAGAGTAACATTCACGAGTGGAATTGTACGAATACTGTGATCGTCATCAAGAAATTACTTTGTATCCGTGGCTTATGCGGTATGAAAAGTGTGATGTCAAGGTTACTCACTACGAAAAGCGAAAGATCTAGCTAGCTATCTGTCTCTATTTGCCATCGTCACGAAATACATCGACAAGTCAAGGCCGACGACGTGTTAGCCTACCAATACGGAATACCAATCGCTAGTTTTCGAAATAGGTAACAAAAGCGAAGCGAGAAAAGTGTTACATACCTTCCAACCTGCAGAACTATTGCTGTCGCCTTTATCTTTGAAGTACGGGACATTCTGCACCATCCATTCATAGATCTGCGAGAGGGTTAGTCGTTTTTCAGGCGAAGAGGTGATGGCTTGAGTGATGAGATCGGCATAGCTAAGATTACCCCATGCGTTGCGACGGCTCGAATTCTTTTTAGCGGGGATTGTCGTTGGCGCCGGAATGGGTAAAGCGCACTTGTTGCCCGATTCATCGCCTGGTTCGACGTAATTCTCTGGTCGCGGCAGAGGCCACGTGTTAGAGCGTGCGCGAGTTTGCGGTTCAAAACCGTCAAGTTCTGCCACCGGCTCCATCATATTTAAATTCATTTCTATATAACTGAAGAATAACTAACAACGTCCGTAAACTAAGATAAGTTAAAGAACTTTAACAACGTTTAAGAACCTGTCAAAGTTAATGACCTAATCACAAGATCTCTGGCCGACTTTTCAGGCGCGAGATAAGCAAATTCGATGTCCAGCTACCAGTATCACAGGTCGCAACAAGTTATACAACCACACACGGCTGTTGGCTAAATATATTCTGCGACGCAATAAATAGCGAAGTACACACGTGAGTTAGTAAAGCACTAAAGAACACAGTGAAGTTCAACAAGTCATCTTCAATATGTGCTACGTCAGTACATGTGATAACGAGTATTAAAAGTTCAGTTTTGCGATAGCCTCGTACAGTTGAGACGCACTAAGTAAAAGTTATTTTATTTTCCAATGACACTAGAAAATATTCCGTGAATGAATTTTCCACAAGCCTTTCCAAGCCATATTTTTATCTTCCAATTCGGAACAATTATTATTTTTAAGTTGGCGATGCACACACGCTGAAGAGCAATTTAAGGCGACGTCGGCGATATACCACTCACGACGAAATCCACACACCGTATGCTGAAAGCCGCACGAAATTGCTGATCTAGCGGCGTTGGAGGACAGGCCCACTCAAGCATGCGCAAGAGCTGGCGCCACGCACACGCGCTCACACGCTGGTTGTGTAATTGCAACTTACGCATCGTACCCACGTGACCCATTATACCTGTAAAGGATTAAAAAATTAATGATCCCCATAACCATTTCCACCCCATCAAACTAATATTCTCCCCTCAGCCAAGTTTAAGTTTTCCGAAACAATTATAATAAGACGAATGTGCAGACGAGAAGAAAAGACACGACATATCACATAAAAATCTAGGACACTTTCGCACCAAGCTCCTCCCAAATTTCATTTTAGGTAGTAGCTATTTAGATAAAATACTTGAAACAATCCCAAGTCGTTTGCGAGGAACTCCCAGTAATAGGTTCATCCGCGATACATCTTCATTTATGTCCAAGATTGAAATAAAGTTATAGCCTTAGTTTCAACACTAACGATCTAGAGAAACCGAAACTTTCTTACTACTACTGCACATTGAAAGCTATGGATCTAAAAGAAGTCTAAAAAGATTAAAATATTTTAGCGCTGATAGTGTTCACTGTTCACCCACATAACCAGTGATTCGGTTCATTTCGAAAAATAACCGCACAGTGTGCACATTCCCAGAATAATTAAAAAGTACGCGAATGCATTTTTATTGCGGTTTGAGGTTTACCTCAAGTTAAACTCGGAAATGCAAACGAAAGTAACGTAAAATTATGTAATAATGCAATACTAATCTATGCTTACCGCAGAAGTTGGCTTATACATACAGGTATTGATCAATTGTAGTAAATAAAATATTTATTAACGTACGAGGTACAGTTTAAAAATATACTTCTTGTGTGAGTGAATAGTAATAGACCTGGCCAAAAAATATCTTAATTTTTCATTTACACATGTTGTAAGTTGTAAGTGGTACTAAAAGTTCTGGAACTAAAATACCGAGATATCAAAAATTATGTTGGTCAAAGGTACTCAATGCTCATGCATTTTAAAATAATTGTCAAAACTAGTATGGTACATTTATATCAATCAATTGTTGATTGTTAAAATTTGTAAAGCAGTTCTAGTGAAATTTTCTTACTTTTGTAATCTTAAGCTGTTTTAAAATAATTTTATTTAAGATTTTCACACAAAATTTACATGATTGAAACCTATTTTGGAACTGGTGTGCTAGTTATTGGAATTTGGGAATAAATAGTCAGAGTTTGGACGATTTTCGGGAGCACTTCTCTTAGACTTAGCAGTAATACCACAGGATTTTTATGTATGTTTCGCCAAACTGGCTTTGTGACTCATAAAAAAGATGCCGGTAGGCTAATCGTTCGTACAGGCATAGGGTACAGGAGAAGTTGTTAATGGCATTCGTCAACGTATGGAACAAGAGCCTACAAAACCTTCAAAAGGTCTTTCTTAAGAAAATGGACTATGTTATGGAACATGCAGAACGATTGTAAAGAAGGACATAGACATGCATTCATATAAGATGCAATCATATCGTCCTTTTGCCGGCAGACCACCCCAGGTGTCTTACGTACTGCCAGTGGTTTATCAATAATTTAATGAATTTAAAGTTAACATTTTCCTCTGACGAGACGTGGTTTTATCTTTCGGGGTACGTCAATTCTCAAAATATGCAGATGTGGAGCACTGATGATTCGCATACTTTTGTCGAATTTGGATGGCAGAAGAATAACTGGGCTCGTTTTTTTTTTATTTCGCCGTCAATGCCGAGAAATATAGATACAACATGTTGACTGAATTTGTCTAACAACTACAAGATGATGAACTTCAGCATGACTATTTTCAGTAGGACGGCGCAACAGCACATAAGTGTACAACACAAGTAACTATAGCTTTTCTTCGCGGCTTATAAGTTTGCATACACAAGTTGAGTTTCCTCCGAGGTCACCATTGACCATTATTAACTATTTAGTGATCCCTTACTCAACAAATAGGATTTTCAGAACTCCTGTAGCTGATCTACAAGAACTGGAAAAAAGAGTTGTTGAACCATAACGCTAGTAATGCTGCAAAATGGTTTTGTTAGCATGAGGAAGCGCGTTAACTTGTGCATTGAAGAAGGTGGAAACAATTTTAACAGTTACTTTAAATTGCCTTTTTTTAATAAAATAAAAACGTTGATAGTCTTTTATTTCAAACTTCAAACTAGTAGTTTATTATTATTTCATCTCTGGAATTAATAACCAGCGACTGAGAACGGAACGAAAACGAAAACGTTAAACGAAATTAACCGAAATTTTTTTAAGAACGAAAACGAAACCGAAAACGAAATTATTATTTTTCGTTTAAGAACGAAAACGAAATAAATATTTTCCAAAACCGGTTTTAACCGGTTTTGTCGCTATTTCAATTTTATTTGTTAAACACAAACGCGAATTTACCTTCTGTGCTGGGAAGACTCAACGAGGCAGTAAAAAATCTCACTTGAAATAAGTGAGCTTCACTTTTCTCCATATATTTACGTGGATATGTATTAACAACTTTATTGTTTATACTTGCAATTTCGTGTAACACAGTTAACGGTACATATATTCTCTATTTCTAATTTGTTTTTTAGATCATCAATATAGAATATACACTTGATTGGATATATATTATCAATGTGTATGTTTTATTTGCGTTTAGACATAATAATAGTAAAATTTATTCTTACTTCGAAAAGGACTAATGTAAAAGAAGATTTATTGGAAGATGTTTGCTAGTAAGATTTAACGGAATGTGAAAATGTATATTGTATGGTATGTACAAACTATAAAGTTAAAGTATATTTCATTTTCAAATTAATATAAATTTTTTTTTAAATATCTTTTTTATTTATAACATTTAGTAAATTATCCACTTGAATTCATTCTTTTGTCTTTTTAAATAATTACAGCAGGATCTTATTTAATTGAAATGCATAGATTTTTAGTACTAAAACAAATTTAAAACAGCACTTGCTATATTTTCATAAAGATCGTGTGTCTAATTTAACCTAACCACGTTGTGTTTTTGCACCTTACGGGTGTTAAATTTAATAAAATGGTTAAATGTTAATGTGTTTAACGATTTGGTAAATTTAATATGGCGATGGGGTTGGCCAGTCTAAAATATGCTGTCCGTGAGCATCAAACTCCATCGTCATCGTTTATATTTTAGTTGAGACGCAAATATTGTTATCGTATTTATAGAGGGTTGTGGTGACTAGAAAAAAAAATTGATTTTTTGACGACAAAAAAAATATTGTAAAACCGGTTTTAACCGTTATTATTTCGGTTCACGAAAACGAAAAAAGAACTTTTTCGGTTAGAACGAAAAGAACGAAAACGATATATTTCGTTTTCGTTCCGAACAGAAACGAACGGATTTTTTTTCGTTTTTAGTCCCTGTTAATAACACATTTATACATTATTGCATAAGATGTCACCCTGTGTATGTAGTTTTGGGCTTATACTAATATGTAAACAGATTGGTCTAAATGTGATATACTAGGAACTATATTACATCATAGTTTTTAATAACCTATTACAGGGCTGTCCAACTTCTACATCAATGCGGGCCATTTTTTCTACTGTTAAGTTTTAGCTGGCCACAATTGAGTATAAATTGTAATAGGCTAAACGCAATATTATACTCCATATACAAGGTCTGTCGCAAAAATAACCGAATTTTTTAGAAATAGCAAAAACTAGTGGCGCCATCTATACAAAAATTTTGTCTTCGAAAAATACATCCTTCATTGATATTTTATCCAAATATGATGCTATTCGGATCATTAGAAGCTGAGTTATAATGCCCAAAGTGAGAGTATATTTTGTAGAACGGTCGAAACACGTTCGTTCGTACAAAAAGCCAACATTAAGTTTTATTAATTTTAAACTTGATAAAACATTTATCCATAAAATATCCGTAAAAAGAAAGCGTTATGACAACATTCCATACATCCAAAGGACCGTGACGAGCATCCTCGACAGCATGCAACAAAAGGATATAGCACAGGCGTTTGATGCATTAGTTGGCCTTGCAAATCGTTGTACGGCCGCAGAGGGAATGTATTTTGAATAAAATAAAATATTTATCCCCAAAAAATGCCTATATTTTGTTATTTTTAAAAAGTTCGCTTATTTTTGCGACAGACTATAAATCGAGTGAAGGGTTACGTTGAATAATTTTTTGTAAGATATTCGGGAGTCATAAAATATCTTTCGCGGGTCGGATTTGGCCCGCGGGCCGCAAGTTGGACAGCCCTGACCTATTATGTTTTTTTTAAATTATTTTGAAATTAATAGAAATTTTTTAGGTACAAAATACCACACTCAGTATAATCTCAGTTATATGAAGTTCGGAGTTGCATTATCGTAAAGTTTTAATTTTCATAGACGTATTATGTTGATTAAGAATTAGAAGGGTAATGTTTTTCCTTTAAAATAATTAATTAGTTATAATGCGAGATTGGTGTAGTTTTGTTTTTAAGAGTACCTATCAGACGTATTTTACATCACAGAAGAGCTCATTAATATCCATCGTAAGCACAAAAAAATAGCGTGGGGTGACGATAAAAGATATCATTGACAATTGAGTTTTTTTTATCCAAGACACAGAAATCCAGTATTAGTTTTTCAGGGATCGAAGCAAATAAAAAGATCCGCCCCTTGTAAGATTAACACCAGTCAAGTGGTACTTCACACGATGTGTTAACCCTTAGTGCCGTGTAAAGACTATTAGCACCCCCGCCCCTGGCGGATCTGATCACTAAATCCACTCGACACAAATTGGCCCGTAAATTGAATACCGGAGACAATAAATCAGCCACAGAATCGTAACGCACTCTACCGCTTTTTGTGTGAGTTATGTGTAAGTGGATTTATTTTATGGATTAGTTTTTGTTCTAATGAATTACGCGATACATTTTAGAGTTTTAGTGAATGCAAATTTAACTGACTGTTCGCTTTAAAACTTTTGAACATTCCATGAACTTAAGTATAACCAGCTTTTAGTGTTATTTGCATCACATTAGCACCTGTACCTAAAGAAAATGAACCATTTGTATGCTAATTAATTGCTATAAACGTTTTCAGAATATCTCTTTCGTTACTCAATATAATTAATCGGGTGTCATTATTATACCAAGTTGGGTAAAAATCATTTAAACTGCGCACGAAATGGTCAGCTAAAAACATCAATACAGTTTTTTGTCAAGACAAATAAATGAGTTCAAAATAGCGATTTATTTTAAGCGTGCATGTAAAAAATATATGTGACATTTATTTAAATATAGGATTATACATTTACGCCGATATTAAGTTTTTATAGTTGACTTTTTCTCCATTCTCTCCAAAACTATATCTCCAAATCTTCTCTTTACTATCTAGATTTTCATATTCATAAAAACCATACAATCAAGGGAACTTAGATTATTAAGTAATGCCATCCGACTTTTAAAGGGAAGTCCAATTTTTGTTTTGTGTTCTTAATATCATAAAGGAAAGCAAAACTACATATTTTTGTCTACCACGGCGCCTTTCCTTAGTAATTAATAAACATAGTTTGATTTATTCAAATAATTTTTTTAAAAGGGTTTTATTGGCATACCAGCAATATTTTCAGCGATTTTCTTAACACACATATAAAAACGAAAAGCAAAAAACAAGTTATTCCAGATATATGAATCATAAGAAAAAACCGATCGGCGATATCGCGCCCATGTATTTATTAACTGGCGTCACAGATAAAAAAAAAAGATATCCAGAAAGATGGATATTATTAATTCATTAACCTTGCAATAAAAATTAAAAACGTTAAAATTAAATCTTTTTGTGTACTACGTAAATCATTGCTCAGCTATTGATATACATACAAACTTACAAACATACATCAGTGTTTTGTTAATTAAGGTATTGTTAAAATTTAAACGAAACAATCTTATAAGCGTGTGGGTTCAGTAGTTTCTTTGCAAAGATACGCAACATTTTATTATTGCTATTTACATTGCATTTACATTCGATTTTGGTTAAACTAGGTTACTATAGGGTCAATTATCTTATTAATTTTTGGCATAACTCTGTCACCAAACTAAATTGTTGGTGTTGCAATACGATTGCATCAATAGCATATGTTTAATTAAGCGTGAATAGAAATTCTATCCCTAATTAAGACGCTTATGATATTAAATTTGTTAAAAAGAATAAAAGCACATGGAATCCGTCGATTTACATAATTTGCACGATAAATTCCAATGGCCTAGACCAAGGGTGGCGAATCTTTTTATGTGGCCATGCCAAAATTTTACAGATATTATTTATCGAGTTACTGACCTGCCGGACAGTTTTTAATAGGAAAAAATTAATAAATAAAATTTTGGTTGGTGTACATTAGAAATCAAATCTTCGACCTAGAAATATTTTATTTCATATCACATGTAGATCGTTCTGAGAAAATTGACATTCTGTTTTTATCTCTGTTAAGAAGACAAATTTATGTGTTTCAATTTTCTGAACAACCATTTAACTAGTTGGATAATTAGCTACAATTATTAATAACTTCGGTCTTAACTCATTCCGTTAAGCAAAAAAATCTATTAAATAGATAAGAAAGTCTAAAAGCTGAGCTTGTGAAAACAACTAAAAAACGTTACCTTGTTTAATAAAACATAAATAATTATTAAAAATTTAAAAAAAAAGTTTTTAGCCAGTTTTATGCAGAAGTTATCAAGTAATTTTTCTGCTTAGAACTTCCTTTCTCTTTTATAGATAAAAACAGTTTGATTCCTGATGTCTTGTTTTGATTTTTTAACACTTTTAGTAAAAACGCCACTTTTAGAAAATTAAGTTTTTGAGTACGTATTACTACTTAGGTTTAAATTTAAAAAAAAAAAACTTGTTTTATAGAGAAAAAAGATTTTAAGTTGGCCGTCGGTTTGTTACTGACAATACACTAGTATAATTTCATCTATTGTTAATTAAATTCAACACTTAATAGTGTTTTCTGTATATTAAATTTGTAAAACCGGTACCGTAATCTGTAAAAATACATACATTGCATAATATACCAATTATACAGTTACAATAATGATAGTAAAATTAGCCATTAACCGCAAAACAGACTATACTTTTCTCGTTAATGCAAGATCAACTTTTAACACGTTGCGTTAAATATAAACAAACACATGTAACTGTTTCTATGGAAAATAACAAATAATATTTTTTACAATGTATTATACTAGTCTTTGGTCAATGTCATAATAATTACTTTTATAAAGCACGTTGCTGTTAGTTTTCTATAAATAGGTGTTCATGCAACTAAAAAAAAAATAATTTACTTTAAACAGTAAAGAAAAGTACAGTCTAAAATGTTTACTAGCGTTTTTAAAATGATTTTATGTTGGAATGTACAGATTAATCGGCTCTTTTACCGATAATTCAACAATCGGCCTTTTGGCCAATTAATCGGTGTTCATTAAATTTAATGATGACAGTAGATTGGATAATGTTAATAGCAATAGTTTTTTACTATTACTCCAATTTGTAATGGCCATTAATTAACAAAATAAACTCAATAAACTAAACTATACATAACATTTCCAGTATTGGGATCTTGCTTATTATAAGAGATACAAGTATATTAAATTAAATGAATTATTCCCAAGTCTGAGATCAATATTTAAAAGTACAAAATTCCTCGTTATAACAAAAAAAAAATGAAAAGTTTAATTTCTTCTTTCTCTAATAACTTTTTTGTTTTATTCGTTATATCAATTTTATTAGTAGATACTTTTTAATGTAGAATGTAACTTTTATTTTACATTTTTTTTATCACTTACCATTTTTGAGATATTACCCCCAATTTCATTTTTTTTTAAGGGCCGCGAAGTTAGCTATGGAATAGTTGACGTGCTTTTTTCTGTCTTTTTAATGAAATATTACTTGCTTTATTTATTTGTATAAATAAGTCACAAAATCAAGAAAAATCGTATTTTACCCATCACTTATCAAGCTATCTATGAAAAAGAAACAAAAAGCAACTTATTAAATGTCAAATGACAGAATCAATTGTCTGCGGTGTCATTTATTAGAATTTTATACTATTGTTGTGATCATATAATTATGGGCACATTTAGACTAATGAAAAATTTGACATGTTGAGATGTTACATTCTTTGCCATAGGCCAAAGATATTGTTAAAAACAGATCATTCTAAATCTTCATTGATTTGTTTTGGATTTCGAAGAAACCACATTATTTTTAATTAATTTATTTCTGTAATAACGCGCACTTCGTTGCTTTCTATCGGGATATTCGGTCAGGTTCTACACAGTTTTTATGGTAAAGATATAGCCCCTTAACATGTCAAATTTTTCGTTATTTTTAAATGTAGCCATAATTATAACAATTACTACATAGACTATCGAATTACACAAAAATACTATAAAATTCTAATAAACGATACCGCAAACAATTGATACTGTCATTTGACATTTAATTAGTTGGTTTTTGTTATTATTTTCATAGATAGCTTGATAAGTGATTGGTAAAATACGATTTTTTGATTACGTGACTTATTTATAAAAAAACCTGTACATCTTATAATAAGCGAGATCCGCAAGCTGGAAATGTTATCTGGGACATCCTGTATATCAATTATAAAAAAATTTAAATAAATAAAGTTAATGCTATTATCTCGTATATTGTTAAAACATTTTTCTTTTAATAATATAAATAAATTTTATTAAAAATCACTGACCTTTTTTCGAATTATCTCTTTGATGAAATGTTAAACCAATTAATTGCTTGAAACTATTTTTGATTTCTATAGAATATCCTGCATGAAAATATTGATTTAAATAATTTGTTTACACTATTAAACTAATTACTTACATAATTCAAGCATTTTTTATCTAAGTTGTTACGAACTGATTTAAATTCGAGGGCTCATTAGAGATACATTGGTTGCTAAATTTTGTACTAAATACTCAATTAACAATTAAATATCCAATATCTGCAGCTATTTTATTGATAAGGAAAGTTTTCTGAAAATTTTACAAAATTCTGTTTTTGCTACATAATTTTATTTATTCAAATTTAGTTAAGACTTTTATTCTGCATTTATTAGTCTTATTAACTTTTTGCTAGTTAATTCAGTTTAGTTTTTAACGTTAACTTTTCGATTTGATTTTTAAAAACACTAACAATTCTAAAATAACAGAACATGTATTAAAACTTCATACACACGTTATTTATACCTTAAACCTAAAATAATGATTAGCAGCTCTCAAATCTTTTAATTACGATTTTAAAATATTCAGGAAATGTAACAATAAATACTTAAATGCTCAATATATTTTTAAAAATTTTACACTCTGCGATCTCTATTGGGTATAGTTTCTACTTGTATTGTTTTGAACAGGAGCATGGAAGACAATAAGAGAATGTTATATGCATCTATGTTTAACGAATTAAATTATTTTGGGTCAACTCGAAAATAATAATAATTTAATAAAGTCGATATTTTTTACATAACCTTTTCAAAAAAAAAAAACGTCCACTTTTAACAATTTTACAGGAGAGACAAATAACGTTTTATTGCGTGAAATATTGAGAAAAACGAATTTTTTCCACATGTATAATGATGACTGGTGTTAGAATGTCCACTTTATGCCAAGTAATGAGCAAAAAAACAGTAATTTAAAACAATAAAAAATTTCAAAATACTTTTAATTGTTTATTTTATTATTGAAAAAAAAAATACATATTCTTTATCCTATCTGTATTTACTTACAGTAGATGTGCCATTGGTCATTTTACAATTTTGACCTAAAATAGTGTGATACCAAAACAAAAAAAATGCCAATATCTTTATAAGTGTATTAATACTGGCGAAAAGTGTACAGTTATGAAACAGGATGATGTACAATTGCCAGATGGACATATCTTGATAGATATCTCAATATCATTAAAAATGGACATGTCCACTTATTGCATTGTACCCCTCAATTACTATTCAACTTGACAAATGTCATGTCATTTTCTAGTGTCAGTTTTACATTATTACAAACACAGAACATATCACAAACACTAACGAAGTGTTGCCAACTCTTTCAGTCATTTTGGTTTATCCTGTATAAACTATTTGTCAAGATCTACTGGACAGAAGAGCAGCACATTAAAGTTTTATTTACCACCATTGAAAATCATTCAACAATGTTAAAAAAGAACTTTAAGACCTATTTTATAACCGAAGAAAACATTATATCAACATTACGAGTGGATTAGAAACTCATTTCAAACTAAACCTCAAGGTCTAGCAATTAAAGAAAAGAAAAAAATTCTAGATTTGACAAGTGGCGAAATCAGAAGACAACTTCATTGTAAATCTCTGTTTGAATTTTGAACCGGTGTTGATAATGAATTTTGTCTACTAAAGTCAAGAGCTTTTTGCACACCGTATCTTTGTCAAACCGGGGTTTCTGCAGAGGCTGCCTTTAAAACAAAATACAGCTAAATATACAAAGAGAACCAAAGGTGTCAATCTTATAAAAAACTTTGCTCTGCAAAACAGTCACAAGGGAGCCATTATTTTTTAAATTTATTTATAACTTATTGATTTTAATTTAATTTAATTGCGCGGTAATTTTGCAATATTTATATGTAACCCTGCCATAGGCGTTACAAGTTTATTTATTACGATGTATTTTACTTACAATTAGAAAGCAATAATTTATTTAAAATTTATTGTATTATTTTAAGAATGTATTTTGTTACTGTTTATTGTTGTTCTATAATTTTTTTTTGCTTCAATTTCCACGTTTCTTCGCGCCCCATAAAAATATAAAAAAAAACAATAATTTAAACAATATCCATAAAAGATTCATTGTCAAGGTTGTTTTGCACCTACATGTTTTTTAATTAAATGCATTTTCCTCAAAAGATTGGGATCATTAATCAAGATTTTATGAATTTATTTGCTCGAATTCGTTAAAATATATTAACACTCATCATACATTTTACAATTTCTATTTTAGTTGGTTTTTAATTGATTTCTATATTAATTGATTTTTCTGTTGCCCATATCTTATTGGCACAACATGTAAAACTTGTTACCGGTAAAGAGAGTACGTATTCTACAATAGCAAAATATTGTTGTGAGGAATATCATTGGAGTAAAAATAACATTCATGTTTTTTGTCTTTCAAGTTTTCTTCGCTAAAAAGCAGGACATTCTTAAAACCTCGCAGGACGCGGACAAATAATTAAAAATCGGGATTGTCTCTCCAAAAGCGGGACGTACGGTGGTATGGTCACATTAAATGTTTGGGTAACTTTGATTTTAAGGGTAACAATATTTCTGATGACAAAAACGTTCCGTTGTTTATAGTTTAAAATTAAATCCAATCTTCACCATGTTAGCAAAATATAAAAAGAGCCCAAAAGCAAGGATGAAATTTAATGAAGTATAATGGAACTTAAGTAGTTAAAAAAAGAAACGGATTAAATGTTATACATTTTATTGCAAATTTTTAATATTATTAATAGAAAAGATTAATTTTCAAGTGAAAAATGGGGTTGCAAATAATGGTTTTATAGTAGATGGGGTTTTCAGCTTGACAGTTTTTTCTTTTACTTTAGTTAGTTACTATGAATTATGAGATTCTGTATCCAAAAAAAATTAAAAATGTTATTACCTTTAATACAAAAAAAACAATAAGTAGCAAATAGAATTATTTTGCCAATTGGATATTACTATAGTTATATGTTATATGATATTCCAATTTCACCAATGATATATTTCAATACAATTGTTTGATGGAGCTAAGTTATTTAAGCAAGTATTCAATGCGCGGTTAATGTTGTACTAGTTACACTTTTTATGTAAAACAATAGTTAAATAGTCAATTTAAAGCTGGTTTTAAAGCGTGGGTCAGATTTTCAATTTGCATATGTAGGTAATATTAGCCATCTAAAAAATCTGTAATATTTTTCAAAAATAATGATAAAGTTAAGTAACACTTTACATATATTTGCCGTTTATTAGAAAGAAAATCGTGGATGTATTTCTACTTTAGGTTAGGAGTTTAGGACTAATCACCGATGGAAGAATCGAGCTTTCCCGTACCTGGAAAATATACATTTTTTGCTATTTGAGGAAATCGAAAGTACAAAAAAGAATTAAAACTCGACAGTGCGCTACACTGTTTAATGTAATGGAAGTAAAAATATTAACTTTGAGCTTTGTATTCAGTTATTTTCTTTTTTTTTTGCATACCCAAATTTATTTGCTCTTTTTGAGCGTCGTTGGATGCATATAGTGACCACAGAACATACACAAGCATAGTGACCTCTGTCGTGACGTAGTGGTGTTAACAAGTTAGTCAAGTTGCAAGTACGAACCAAAACTCAATGCAATAAAGAACACTTTTGATAAACCCCATTAGTTATGAAAACTGTAATGTAATAACACACAAACATAAATATGGTTGATTCATTGAACATATCAGTTTCTTAGTAAAATTGCAAAGTAAGTGACAATTCTATGGCGTTAAAAGTCAAAATTTGAAGCTCTCTCAAGTATTAGTTGTAGTAGTTATAGTCTCTAAGGATAAAGGTCTTATATCCAATGGCACAACACAAAGATGTGCGCAAAAAAGAAGTGGAATTTAACGAGTATTATACAGAGGTAATTATTTAATAATGTCCTTTATTATTAAATTTCATGTTGTTTCAAATGTTATAGGTGAAAGAAATTGAAAAAAGAGATTCTGTTTTAACACCTAAACAACAAATTGAACGGTTATTACGACCAGGTTCTACTTATTTTAATTTAAATCCTTTCGAAGTATTACAGGTAGAACCTGATACACTGCTAGATGAAATCAAAAAAAAGTACCGTAGATTGTCAATTTTGGTCCATCCTGATAAAAATCAAGATGACCCAGAGCGTGCACAACAGGCTTTCGAAGTAGTTAATGGAGCTTTCAAAACATTAGAAAATGAAGATACTAGAAGAAAATGTATGGATATTATTGAAGAAGCAAAGGGTCGAACAGATATTATGGTAGGTGTATTAAAATTTATGATGAATTGTTATCGTCATTGATTATGGGCTGTATTTATGTTGACCTTAAAAATATGGGTTATTTGAAAGTAATACGAAACATAAACTTGTGAAGGAAAATTTGTGGGCTGTAGGTATTATTTTATATTTCAAGACATGTATACATATTAGAATCATCGGTTTGTCGTAAGTGTAAGTTTACAAAAAGAGTATATGAAATTTAGAAACTTTTGGCTTAAAAACAGTTAATAGCGTAAGTACATAGAAATTAAGAATTGGTCTTTACTAGAAGTAGCAAAGAAATTATTTTACCGACGTAACATGTTAATTAAATTTAAAATAAAACATCATGATTGTCTTTGTGAACAGAACTGAAATTTAATAACACGAGGCAGGGATCGCAGTTAAAAGAAATTTTAACATTACAAGTTCAAAATGTTACTCGGGCATATCTTCAGCTGGTAAGTGATAACACAAAATTACACTTTTTAGTCAGGATTTACGAAACACGTTAACCTAATACGGTTATCAAAGTATTTCTATGTAATTTGTGGATAAAAACATTCCCAAGTAATTGCAATAACATTATTTATAGCTTAATGAAAAAAGAAAAAAAGTCAAAAAGGAAGGCAGAAATGGAATTCCGGAAGATGATCCAGAGAAATATAAACATGCTGTTTATGTTCTCACCATGAAACTTTTTGCAGATATGGAAAGAAAACGTCGGGATCTAGCCTCTAAAGATCAAGAGGAAAGGAAACGCAAACGGGAACAAGAGATAGAAGAAGAAGAAAGTCAAAAGGCGCAGAAAGAATGGCAGAAAAATTTTGAGGTACGTTTGTGTTTTAAAAATGTAGTATTTGCTATTTTCTTTGTCAAAAATGATATACAGGGTGGTAAAAAAATGCTGTTTCATGTGAAGTCATGGCCTACTAAGGGTTTCCATTAAAAATAAAAGTTCACTACGTATTTCACAAATCAAGGTCGTTAAAAAAATTTAAATTTAAAAAAAAATTAAGCAAAAAAATGTTAACAAAAAAACCTATGTAATATTTAGTTCTGTATTTGTAAATAAAAAAGTTACAGTAAATTTTCAAAAACAATGACATTTTATTTATCATCTGTGGTGCCAAAATAAATAACGATATAAAAAAATCTGATAACACAAGGTTGTTTATCTCAAATAAATAACCCAAGAGACCTATACAGGGTGTAGACTCGGATCACGCAACATAGCAATTTCAATGGTAAAATTTTATGAGTCGTATTCCTGCTCCCCTAATATTTTAGAAAAAAAGTGCTAATACGTTTTTTGTAGAGAAAAAAAATCTGTATCCATAACTGTAATCAATATTACTTTTTCGTTTTCCAATAACTGAAAATTAAGCAATTACAAAACGGGTTTTGACAAAAATCTGTAGTGCCTTGGAATTATGCTATGACAACTGCCCAGCCTAATCCCTTATACTGTCACTTTGACGCGAAATTCATTCTTAAAACCTTTATATTTTATCAAACATTTATTTTACACAAGTTATGTTTTCATTCCAAGATACAATAAAAATGATTATTATGAATAAACTTCACGTCAAAGTGACAGTATGTGACATTAGGCTGGGCAGTTGTCATAGCATAATTCCAAGGCACTACAGATTTTTGTCAAAACGCGTTTTGTAATTTGCTTAATTTTTAGTTATTGGAAAACGAAAAAGTAATATTGATTACATTTATGGATACAGATTTTTTTTCTCTACAAAAAACGTATTTGCACTTTTTTTCTAAAATAATTAGGGGAGCAAGAATACGACTTTTAAAATTTTACCATTGAAATTGCTATGTTGCGTGATCCGAGTTTACACCCTGTATAATATTTTCCCCAACTATTTTGGTGCACCCTGTTTTGACAAACAATTAAATTTTCTACTAAATAATTTTTTTCTGCAATCGTCGCTAAACTAGCTCAATAAGTACCCAAAAGCAGCTGTAATAATCATCACAGTCGGGAAACGACCCATTCCCGGCTAGCTGGGAAAGTGACAGATAAACTAGCCGGGAATGATCATTCCCGGCTAGTTTATCTGTCACTTTCCTTACCAGCAAATGTCACTGTCATTTTTGTAAATCAAATTGCATTAAAACATGATTTTTAAAATAAATAAAGAACAAACAACTCGTATTTATGGAGGCTTTATTTTGTTTAGCTAATTCAGAAAAATACGTAAAGAGTACCGTTTCAGAGGTATGCTGCACACCTTTAGTCACGCACCACTTACTATATACATCGTAAGTGTTTTCGTATCTCGCCCTGCTTTTTTCTGGAATCATGCCTTCAGTATAGCTTTTTCTGCAGCTTCTCGCAGTTCTGGTGGAGTACATTCAAATTCATTATCGGACATAATATTTGTAAAAATACAAAGACAATTACTAAAAATGCCGTATAAACTGACAAATCTGTCAGAATCAACAAACTTGTTATATTTCCTAGCAACGACAACAAACTTGTTATATTCCCTAGCAACGGTCTCGCAGATCTTTTTGTTGAAATAATGTATCAAATTATGATTAAAATTAATATTATTTAAAACTTATATAGAGTTACTAACCGATTGTGAGTAAAATAGTATACATACCTCACGGGAAGGATCATTTCAGCCTCGTGCTTAATAGACGCTACGCTACGCGCCTCGGGCATCTCACTAAGCACTCGGCTGTAATGATCCACTTCCCCGCTTGGTATGTAATAATATACTATTTCACTGCCGATCGGCAGTAAAAAAGTAAAATCGGCAGTGAAAAAGTAAATGCGGTACGCTCATTGGTTGAATTTAGTAAAATCGGCAGTAAAAAAGTAAAATGCGCTACGCTAATTGGTCGAATTTAGTAAAAGTGGGCGTGGTTTTGTTTAATACATATTTGACAGGAGAATGAGAATCTGACAGATGAAGTAAAACTTAATGTATTTGCTTGATTTTTCGCTATTTCTTTGACGATTGCAGAAAAAAATTAATATGCACCTCGGCAGTAAAGTTTCTTTTTATCACTCGCGTGGTTATTTGCTCGACTTCGTCTCGGCAAATAATATCCACACTCGTGATAAAAAGTCGAACTTTATTGCCTTGGTACAGAAATAACTTGCTGTTACAACAAAAATGTAAATACAATAGTATTTTGATAATTCTGCGTTTAAACTGTTGATTTTGCACATATTAAATGTAATAACTATTTTCTAGGAATCTCGACAAAGCAGAGTGGACAGTTGGCTTACGTTTCAAGCCGGAGGCTCAAAAGTATCAAAAACGAAAGCACCTAAGAAAATAAAAACATTTAAGCCACCTAAACCTAAACCAGAAACACGATAAACTCTCTTGTAAATAAATCCAAAAATTTGCTAAATAATTAATTGTACATCAAATTTCGATATCTAGTTGAATTACTAAAATTTACACTTGAAGTAATCATGTAGTGATTTTAATTATTAAGTTCATGCTTTATTTTAAGATTCAATGGCTATCAACATCTTTACATATTAATTTGTAGCGTTAATAATCATTATAGAATAGATAATTTTAATGTAAAAAATAAATTTATTGTTTAATATTGTGTTTTATTTGAAAAATAGCATCTTCAAAAAAAAAACAGTTGCTCTGACTACAGACTAAATACTAAATGTACAAGGTTCTCGTTTTTCGAGGGCCACCATGGGGATCTCGTAAACGGTAAGAGTTACGACTTCGGTTAAATTAGGGCAAAGTTGTATATTCAGGTGCTTAATAATTTGACGCAAACAGAACTTATCTAGCTCTTTTAGTTTTTAAGATGTAGGGAAAAAAGTAAAAAAGTGGATTTTTGTTTTTTGCTCGTAACTTTTTCATTTGATGTCGAATTTAATTTCTGTAACAACTTTTTCATGGCCACTTTTTGCAAGGAATCAGAATCCCCAATTATATTTTCCGTGCGACGTTTCGTTTTTTTAAAACCATCATCAGGTCAATTTTTTCTTATGGACGCTATATCTGATTTTAACGCCAATTTGTAAGCATTTTTTTCTGAATTCGACAATGTATAACATTTGGCACATTTTTGAAACATTGTTGTTAAAAATGGCAAAAACAAATATTTTATTTAAAACAAATCCTAATCGGCATGGTAAATAATTGTCTTTGTCCCTTTTTCCTTGGAAGCACGTAAGTAAACCGCATGAAATTACTATTTAAGGGATTTAATTTAAAAAAATAGGTAATAATAAATATGTTAGGAATGCATTAACATTGTTCACTTATTAGCAAATATTTTTAGAATATTTTCTTTGGTTAAGTAATAAATTTCTCTAAAATGTGTATTTAATCCTTATTTGGCATACAATTATTTGTTGTAGATAGGTACAGGAAACGCTAATACAGATTGATGCAGAATGTAATTTTGCATTAGAAAATGAAAAAAAAGTTTGGGCATTGTATTTAAAAAAACGAGTTTTAGTGGTTTGAAGTTGTATTAAAAGAAAATTAAATTTTGGACACCCTGTAAGTAATGCATCGATTGCAAAAATTCCTGGATGTACTCCAAGGTTTATTCTAAAAAAGGCGGCGTTAGATAATATTAAGCATCACAATGAAAATCAAAAAATTTTCAAAAAATTCCAAAAATCTAAAAAATTACTGCGTTTAGGTATAGGGAATGCTAATAAAAGTCCCTCTAAAATAACGTTATAAATCCAAATACGCAATAAAAAATAGGCTATTGTATTTGAAATAAGAGAGTAGACGTCAACTTCCGGTATTTCCGGAAGTGTCACCATCTTGAAAATGTTTTCAATAAACAGACCAGATGCCATTATGGTCATAACCAAAATTTCAGATCCATACCCTTTTTCATTCTTCATATATTTTTAAGTACCGGTCTCAATCAATCACCCTATATAGTGCAAAGATTATAGTAAAATAAAACATGGTTCATGATAAAAAAGTTCTTTATTTTACATATTACAGAATCGAACATATATAAACAGCATATTTTCCTAAATTTGGGATTGCATAAGTACGTACGATTAACTCATTTAAAAGAAACTGTGGTATATTAAATTATCCGATAAAAACAAGTAGTTAAAACTAACAAATACAATGAAACAGTTTTGTATTGAAAATTACACATAGTTTCACATCAATGATAATTAGCCATGTTAGTTACATGATTGTCAGAATATGTTATTATTTATTACAGTAGACAAAATATATTATTTATTTTGTAACACATTCCAAAATTACTTACAATTTAAGGTACAATTTGGCATAATCTTGTTACCAGAATTTCATTTTGGCACAACGTATCAGTTTATTATACCAATCATATATTTTCATCATACTTATTCTTTGGAAGAACGTACAAAAAGCTCCCTCAAGCATTATTCCAACAATGTTAATTAGCTGCAGAGCTACACACGTTATAAACTAATAGGAATATCAAAAAGAACTACATTATTAAACAAACAGAAAATATTTTGTTAAATATTGACTTAAATACTTACAAACAAATAAGAATTATTTACCTACATAAAGGTATACATTAAACTAGTAAAAATTACTTACTTTAGTTAAAATGAATACACATTTTAAGATCCCATATACAAAGTTTGTATAAACTTATTAAAATTACCTTTTATGTATAAAAATTAAATAAAAGCTCACAAATAAAATAATGGCTATGCCTTTTGATCGAACTACGATGTTCGGTGATCAAGTGTGGGTCTTAAAGGTAAACAACCTTCTACCCAAAAGCTAGGTCGTTCTAGCATGCTCTTCCATAATGCAAGTTCTTTTCCTGTCGAATCCATCCAATCTACAGGTTTTCCATAATGTTTCCCTAAAAATATAATTAAATAAAGTCTTAACACATATTAAACCATTATGTTCTATCATTTTAAATTTAAACTAGCTGATACAGCTACAAAATTATATTATTCAGCGATAAATACCTAAATAAAGTAATTTTTCTCAATTTAATTCATTGCTAACACAAAAATCACTTTTAATATAATTTTGCTCTCAATAATAATAATTTTTATTATTTATGACATGAAGTAGTGATAAGGATTATAAATATATAATTTTAATATCAATACATTAATAAAGCAATTTTTTTAAATAATTTAATTCACTGTTAACACAAAATTATCTTGTATTATAATGTTGCTCTTAAATAATAATTTTTATTATTTATAACCTAAACTAGCATATAAGGCCTCAAACTATATTAATTTAAGATCAATACAAGTAAAGTTATATTTCTCAATCATGTAATTTATTTTTAACGTAATTATTACTTTCAATTTAATTTTTTTGTTTGATGCTCCATATTACATATTCAATCCGATTATTGTGTGGAGGGAATCTCGGTAACTATAAGAGGTATCGAAAAACAGACCGTGCATCCTCGATCTCTTTTTTCAAGAAAAAGTTAATGATGAAAATTGAAATTGATTATTGTCTTTTGTTTTCGAGTTATCGCTGATAACTCGATTTTTCGACTTTTCGTTTTATGACTTTATCTCACTTGTTTATGAAAATAAACAAAAATAATTTAGACGTTCTACAGGCACTTTTTTGATAAGAATGCAGTGGCGTAGACAATTTTACAAAAGAGGTTCGAAATTCGAGTTGTGACATAAAGTTGTATTTTTTAAATAGAACCCATAGTTGGCTATGACTTATTTAAATTCCTTATTTTTTTGTCATTCCAAATATATAAGGGTTGATGTAGTTATTTTCAATAATATGTAAGTGGCGAAAGTTTTTTGTTTTTTTAAAGAAAATTGTAGTAGGCTGTGAAAACAAAAACAAAACAAGGTGTAAAACCTTTTAAAACTCATTTGGTACAAGCTACGAAGGTTTTGTAATTTGTTGTTGTGATAAACATTATAAATATATGAAAATAAGAACAACGATACAATCGGAATCTGCAGTAATGTAGTTTATTTATTATTACAACAAGTTACAAAACTTTCGTAACTCGTACCAAATGAGTTTTAAAAGGCTTTACACCTTGTTTTGTTTTTGTTTTCATAGCCTACTATAATTTTGTTTAAAAAAAAAACTAAAAAACTTTCGCAACTTACATATTATTGAAAATAACTACATCAACCCTTATATATTTGAAATAATAAAAAAATAAGGAATTTAAATAAGTCATAGCCAACTATGGGTACTATTTAAAAAATGCAACTTTATGTCACAACTCGAATTTCAAACCCTTTTTTGAAAAATTGTCTACACCACTGCATTCTTATCATAAAAGTGCCTGTAGAACGTCTAAATTATTTTTCTTTATTTTCATAAACAAGCGAGATATAGTCATAAAACGAAAAGTGGAAAAATCGAGTTATCGGCGATAACTTGAAAACAAAAGACGATAACCAGTATTGGTTTTCACCATTATCTTTTTCTCGAAAAAAAAAAGATCGAGGATGCGCAGTCCATTTTTTGATACCTCTTATGGTTACCGAGATTTCCTATGAAAACATCGAAATTTGCCCACCCTGTATATTAATACAGTAAAAATTAAGATTAAAATCAATATATTAACATCCTTAAATAACAATTACAGGTTTGTTAACCGATTTAATTAAATAATTTGAGTGTTTGTGTTAACGAAGGTGTTTCAAATGAATCTTATTATCGACTTTTGGAGAATAAATCTTGTGGTGACTTTCCAAAACAAACTGAGAGCTTAAAATAGGTAGTGAAAGTGTTATTCAGTAAACAAATCTTTTCCATTGCCTTTAAATATGTGTTAGTTGATAATAACTTGTGCATGTAACGAACTTACCTGACCCTAATGAAAATCTCACTCCGCCTAAAAATTCATTGCTACCAAGTCTGTCATGGTCCCAAACAGTTAATTCTAAACATCTCTCTGCTAATTCCTGCAGCGTTACATCATCATATATAAAAGTATGATGCCAAGCAGGATTAACGGTCTTCCTCGAGACATGTGTTTTTTGCTTTGAGCTCCTTCCTTTTTCTGGCAAAAGATAGCTGCAAAAATACGATTTTTAGATATAAACTAACACTCTGTTGTGCACACGAACCTTTTACAAAACGGATCTGATGTTCCATTTGCTTTTATTGCGGTAAGACTCTTTGCTTCTTTTACTAAAACATGCAAAGCGCCGCGTGATCTTTTTCCTTTTTTATGGACTGTCATATCAGGAGGAACAAATTTTAGACCAACTAAAATATCACCTTTAAATGACAGCATATCTTCAAATGGTTCCGTCTAAAACAAAAATAAAAGTTGATTTGAGAACAAAGTCGGGTATAAATTTTTCAAACTAATTTGGGGCAATTTGAGGACACTGGCAAAAACATTATGCAGATTAAGTACTCACTCGTTCTTGCAGGTTGTACCATTTGGGCGTAGGGTCATCAAAAACTTTATTTTCAAAAGTCATCATGACTTCTCCCAGAAAATCATTTCTTCCAAACATATCCGAATGCCAAACCGTCAACCACAAAGTTCTAGTTTCTAATTCGTTAAGAGATATGTGGAATTTTAGGCACTCATCGAATACGGGATTGAGTGTATGTTTCCTAACTTTCGTTTTTCGTTTACCGCCTTTCGATTTGTCCGGTAATAAATAAACTTTAACATATGGATCGGAACGATTACGCTTAGTATCTACTGCTGCGAGATCTTTGCATTGCTTTATTAATATTTCGAGGGCACCAGCTTTGTAATTGTATTGGAGTCCAAATTCTACTTGTCCACGGACTGTGACAGTGCCGTATCGGCCTTCTCCTGCCCCAGAGTATACACTCGCCATCGAGTCAGATCTTAACTAAAATCAAAAAATATATATTAAAAAAAATAAAAGGTATGTTATATTATATGATTAGGGGAATTGCTATGATTACTAATTTTACTAAAAAACTCATTTATGTTTTTTGTCTTTGTTGTTTTTTTTTACTCTATACTGTTTTACTTTTTCATTAAAAGCAAAAATAATTTTTTTAATTCTATTATTTACAATCAACTGTTGCATTACTTGTTCAGGCAATGCAAAAATTGAAGTGAATAAAAAAATAGTTTTTCTCTACTACTGAAGCAGCACAAGACTGTGAAACTGTTAAAACTAAAGGAAAAGACAATACATTAATGATTTTTTTTTAAACCGTAAAACGGAGAAAAGTTGACCATTGGGGTAAAGTTGACTAAAAATAATGTAAATTCGTTTAAGGTGGCATAGTTAATACTAAAATTATTTTTATTATATTTGTTACTTTTTTTTGTGGCCAAATACCTTTTACAGTTGAGAAACATGTGTTATTAAAGACTTATAATATTACAAAAAAATGTCGATACTTTAATAAGTAGATATTAAAAATTGTTATGGTTCAGCATACTTTTAGTAACCCAATAATTAGAGACCACAATCCCAATTAAAAACATGATTAGTAGTCTCGTTTTGTTAGTACTGTAAAAATGTATAATTTTATGCGTTATTTTAAATATTTTGAGAAAATTTGACTGTATGGGTTTCATTGACAAGCAAGTTCAAAGTTATATTTTGAATACCACAATAATTACCTACGTTGATAGCTACTGATAACAGAAAAATAAGCATCTAGATGTTAGAACCCTTAATACCGTTGGGATTGATAATATTAAACAACTTTTACCTGTACTGAAAACCTGTGCAGAGGGAAGTTCGACTTTGATATGGACATGTCTAAGTTTGACTGTAAAAGAATAAATCCTAACATAACAAATAATAAATAATTTTAATGTTACATTTCTAGTTAAATTATTTTGTTTAATCTTGATGGTTGCGATATTTTTCACAATGAAAGCACAAGTTTGAATATTTAAAAGAATATTACTTTTATGTACGATAATTTTGCTGTTTTAAGTTCAAAATTGGTCAACTTCACGCCATTTTACGGTACATAAAATTATGCATGATATTAATAAACTCATTTACAAAGAAAAATCCAGTTTTTATGCATAAAATAACTGTCTCTAGTATTGGATTGCAAACAAATTCAACTAATATTTCTCCAGCATGGAGGAAAAGTGATTTAATTTCGACTTTTCTTTTTTTCTTTTTATGTACTTTACCTTATCTTTAAAAGGTATAACATTTATACATAGTCTATTGTAAAATAAAAAGGAATGTCTATATTTATTATAGAAAAACATGTCTAATATGATTCTTCTGGATAAATAATAACAAAAAAAAACATTATCCATTAATAAGTACCTCAAGAAGGTATAAATAAAATTGATCTAATGATTAAGATGAAAAAGTTATGAGAGAAAAAAGAAATTCAACATTTTCATATTTTTTGCTATAACATCTGAAGTACAAGGATTTTTGTACTTTTAAAAATATATTGTAGCTTCTCTCATACTTAGGAATAATTCATCTAATTTAAGCAAACATGTATCTCTTATAATAAGCGAGATCCCCATGCTGGAAATGTAATCTGGGACACCCTGTGTATACATGTTTTTAACAATATACAGATATTTATTATTTTTTAAACAGTTTTTATTATTGTATTAAATCCCATAATCTTTCTAGAATGTACACGAATGTACACGGTGTCCCACAAGGTATGCCTTTGCTGCTTTTTGCGTAAATCTAATGTTTAGGACCTAAATAAAACGTTTTTACAGACAATTTTTTTGGTTATATGTCCCTTCATATATAGGGTGTCCCAGTAATCGTGAACAGCATGGAGATTTCATAAACGGTAAAAGATACAGAGTAAATTAAATGAGTCAAAATGATGTATGGTCTCGAAAAAAAAATTAATAGTTTTTGCGCTATTGATGAAAAATTAAACACATCAGGTTTTGAATTTTTGCTTATAACTTACTTATCTGAAATCACACTCAAAATATTTTTCGACATTATTGGGGCATTTTTGTTGCGCAGCTTTGAAATCTGTCAATACGTTTTACCCATCTTCATTTGTTTTTGTTATTTTAACATCAGCCGTATTTAAAATAAGAAAGTAGATGTAAAAAAACAAGAACAAATTAAGAAGGGTAAAATTTGTTAACAAATGTATTATTTACTTACGCAAAAAAGTGCCCCAATAATGTCGAACAATATTTTGAGTGATTTCAGATAAGCAAGTTATAAGCAAAAATTAAAAACCTGATTTGTTTTGTTCTTCATCTTTTAATTTTTTAAAGATTTTTTTTTAATAAATCAATTACTCTTAAATCATAGACCATTTTGACCCGTTTAACCAACTTCGTATCTCTTACCGTTTACGAGATCTCCATACTGTACAGTGTTCACGATAACTGGGACACCCTGTATAGGAAGGGTCACATAAAAACAATTATAATCGGTAAAAACGTGTTATTTAGGTCCTAATCATTCGATTTATGTAAAAATTAGCGAAGGCATACCTTGTTGTTTCGTTTAAACCTGTAGCACTGAAACTGAAGAAATTTCATTGATTTTGGAAAAGATTTTCACGTAAATTTCATAAATTATAAAAAAATTATATTTCTTGTATTTTTATTTGTTTCAAATTCATCCTATTTCACCAAAATATGGAGGGACTTTTGATATACCGTGAACTCATAATTCTTTACAAAACAGGCAAATAATGTAAATTTTGAAAATGTCTAGATCGAACCTTTAACTCTGAAAATACCTACACTATCAATTTTTAAAATTCAATTCGGTACATTAAAAACAATTAGGCACTTTAATTAATTTATTTCATGCAAGGACTGAATTTAATCTTAGGGTGTAGATTACTAAAAACAAAAAGAATTTAGCATAAAAAAGGCTAAGTAAGAAGTTGAAATTTAAGTTTTTGTAAGATGTTTTTAAATAAAAATAAAATAAAGTCTTCAAATTTTAATCCTCACTTGTGAAATTCACTTTATTTGTAATCAGAACTTTAACTCAAAAAATTAAAGCAATACAAATGATTAATTAAAAATTACTTATTTCTTATGAAGGCTCTCTTGTAAATAGATAAACTAGACCAGTTTTAAGGTTTTGTTCATAAATTTTTTTTAAAGTGATGTTTAATGAAACTTGTATTATTAAACAAATCAATCAAATAATTCCAGCATTTGAAGCAATTGACTTACATAAAAAATTTCATGCAGTAGTACTTTGAACGATTGCAATTCCAAATAATTTTACTGAACAAACGTAATAAAATTAATGTACTACCTACTGACAAACAAACAATCGCAGCTATAAACAAACAAATAAATACTTACACCTAAACTAGATAAACTACTCCTCGTGTGATGAATGGCTACAAGCCTATCAATATCTTCATCATTGCTTTGCCATTCTTGGCTGGACACCGATCCAGTTCCTCTGCGAGAACTGGGGGCCACCGGACTGGGAGTTGCACTTTTACTGCTACCCCTTGATACAAGCATTGGCGAGGAATTCGCTTCTGATATGCTGACATCATCTGCAAACACAAAAAGAAATATTAATATGCACGTGAAATACTACACTACTTTTATCTTATCGTTTAAATTGAAGCTAAGCATAAGCTGCAATGAATCATATAAAATTCGTAAACAATGATTAACACTATTTACTGTTAAACATCAAATTATTTTGGTTAATGTGGCAATAATGCACTTTCGCACAATACATTTTTCTGTTCAAAAATTATGCTGTGCAAACATTTCTGTACAAGTGTGAAAAAATGCGCAGTAATAGACAACATCAATATGTTTTGATGTAAGTAAATATCACCAAATTATTTATAGTTTTGGTCCAACGAACTACCAAATATATTCAGAAATTGGTTTCCATATATTTATTGGACGTATTTGTGTTTGAGTGAGGTCCTTTTAAATTGCTCGACTCTTGTCGCATTGACTGTTTTTAGGCGGACGTTCACTCGTTTGTATACTACGGAAATATCTAGAATTATTAATAGTGATTATTGATATAAATTAAAAATTGTACCACGTAAAAAAGGCGACCTAGTTGAAGAACTTGAGTTTAAACCATGAAAATTTAAAAGCCCTTGGATAAAAATTTTACACCATCGCCGAATTGGAGGCTAGTACATATCATAAACAAAAAATTCAGGTAAACTTAAGGTTTAATAATTTTTCAAGTCTTATTCTAATTATTTACATTTTTTTTTAAATGTATGTGCATAATAACAATGACTTTTCCGAAGTTCCGTTATCGTATTTACAATGTTCTTATCATTCAAAAACGAACTTCAAATAATGTTAAAATGACCTCTTTTAATTAAAAACCTTTGTTAAAGACATACCGGGTGTAAATGAAATGTGGTACACCCCTTTTTTTTTCTTTAGCTTTGATTTTAGATCAATGAAATTTTAGACATACGATATGTGCAAAAAACTGGGCTTTTTGAGCCGTTGCACTCATTTGTTTCACTTCCGGTTTCGCCGGAAACAACCCCAACTTTGTTTTTTTAAATGGAACACCCTGTATATTTTTACATTTTTGGATTCCTCTTAAAATTTACTTTAAAAAATGTTTAGGTCTAAAGTCAACCGTTTTCGTAAAATTTACATTTTTATGAAAATTTTGAGCGATACAGCGCTTTATTTCTTTTTAAACATTTAAGATATTTTAAAAGGCACGATAATTTCGTTTAAAAATTAGATTAACAATAGATCAATTAACAATTTGCGCTAGCTACATTTGTAAAATAATACAGGGTGTTTTTACGCTTGGTCAAAAATGTAGCTAGCGCAAAGTGTTAATTGAACTATTGTCAATCTAATTCTTAAACGAAATTCTTTTGCCTTTTTAAATGACTTAAATGTCAAAAAAAGAAAGTGTTGTATCGCTCAAAATTTTCATAAAAATGTAAATTTTACGAAAACGGTTGACTTTAGACCTATAAAACCGTGTAATTTTTTTAAAGTAAATTTTAAGAGGAATCCAAAAATGTAAAAATATACATGATGTTCTATTTAAAATTTCAAAGTTTGAGTCCGTTACCGGTTGAACCGGAAGTCGTATTGCAACCTTAATATTTTCATCGAATCCGAAAAATACGATAACGCTCAGATACAAAATTTTATTGTTATATCCACAATAGTATTCTAGATATTTGTCTGTTTCCATACTTCTGCGCAACCTTGTAAATATGGTATAAAAGGTATACGACCATTTGAATTCAAAACCCATTTCCTTTCTTTTATAAAGGAAATACGAGATAACGGGAAACATTAAAAAAAAAAGTGTAGGTCATTTACAATAAATTATGAAACACTAATTAAAGAAGTTTTGCTTGTATGCAATTTTCTAGTTAAACAAGCGACAACATTTTTTGTAGTTATACTGTCTAACATTTAAAAAAATGTAGTAAAGTTGGTCGCGACTTGAATGTAAATGCAAATTTAAATTAACAATATTTCCTGGTCGTACCAGTTTACACAAAATTAGTTCAAAGTGCAATGTTGGGTTTTGTTGACATGCGATTTATTCTTTGATGAGCACATAAAGAAATTAAGTGGGTACATTATAAGTAATGCATGTGAAAGTAAGTCTATAAACAATGGCGAATGGTATTTTTCGATTATAAAGGTTAGTAATAAACGCATCGTGAGTGAAAAACACTTAATCAACTCAGTAGCGGCGGTAAAATTGTTTTTATATAACTACACTTAGTTATATATAATCAATTCGTATCAAATGCCTACAGCAAGAATTGCTACCATAAATTTAAACAAAATATTGCCACAGACATAACTTTACTGGATATTAGCTACTAAATGATTTAAAACTATATAAATACGAGTATAATTAACAAAGAACTGAGTCGATATTCACAAAAAACGCTACAAAAGAAGAAGTGTTTAAAGTGTGCAAAATAATCGCATGTTTTTGTTGAGTAAATAATAGCTGAAGAATATTAATTTATGTAAGTATAATCATTAGTCAAGGGTATAATTAACACCACTTATTTCATTTTTCTATGAAGATCAGCTTCTTAAGGAAAATCTACACCATTATCGAGCTACTATTTTCTTTCCCAGAATTTGTTTTCTTTTTTATTTATGTTTCACATGAAGTTGCCGTATGTAAATAATAAATTAATAACAGCATAATGAAGAGACGGGAGTCTCGATACTGGTATAGAGTTTCTTTTTAGAAATATATACGTGGCTTTTAATTTAATTTACAAGTCAGTTAAATATTGCAAACATTTGGATCCAAAAAAAGTTTTATCCCAAGTGTGGTTGGTTATTGGTTATTTTTGAGATAAATTAATACCGCAAAAATGGTTATGGTATTTTCAAATTATCCGGTGCCATATTTTATTAATCACCACATAGAATCGTACTTCATACGATTCTATACAAAACTTAATAGTGTGACAGGAAGTATTCTTTAGGTACAACAAGTAGTAAAAATCAAAACTAATGAAACTTTATGGACAGCAAAAACTTGGCTAGAAATGAGGATACTGTTACGTTAAATCCATTTTTGAACCAACCACCATAAATTAAATTGTATGTTAACCAAGTTACTACTACTTTTTGGCAGAAATGAATAATTTTTGGGTGCATCAATACCATAATTACGTGCAGTTTATTAAAACCGGTAAAGACATTTTTAAGTCCATAGAAATTTCCTGATCATGACTAACATATCTGTCAGTTTGCAACTACATTACAATACATGAAGGTTTTCCTTAAACATGGAAAAATATTTATAAACTGTTACACTAACATATCATGTAAGGCATATCTGAACAACAATTTGTTTTGTTTGGTCAAAAACGGAAGCGGAAAAGACCTTCCTTCCGAATAAATTAATTTTGCACCAAAAAATTGAACACAAGCAAACAAAAGTTCGGTTACAAGAGAATTTGCTTAGACCTTTTCAGTGATATTACGACAGTTAAACGTTGTCATTAAACAATTTTCTTCGCATTCCTGAGCGATCACTCGACAAGGTTTGCCTCACGTATTAGCTAAGACTTTTTTTGCGGTTTATAACACGGAAACATTAAACTTGGGTTTTTTAGGTTGAAAAAGTAGGAAGCTCGAATTATACAGGGTGTTTCTTAAATACTACGAAAAAATTCAGTAGATGATTCCTTATCAAAAATTAAGGTGGGACTTTTATATAAATTTTTTTCTTTGACGTCTCCTTTCGGAGTTACACCTTCCAAAGGCAAGCGATAAAATTAGGTTTTTATTTTATTTCTCAAATTTGGATAAATGTAGGAGAATGATATTTGGTAGATGTTTTGTACTTATTTAAGGTTTCACATAGTAAGAGATTCAATAACCTTCCACCTTCACAGGGGGTTGAAAAGTGCGACCCCTGCTGGTTTTTTAATCAGAACTTTTTGGTGGGTTGAAATTTTGCAATTAAAAAATTTATTTTTGAAAGTTTGATTTATTTAGAATCTTTTTTTCATAAGTTTTTCCTGAAAAACCTACAGTTTTTGAGTAAAAAATTAAATAATTAAATATGCACCATTAATATTCTTATATCAGACGATTCACGGTGGTGGTTACCATGGTTTGTTTAGGTTCATATTGGGTAGAATTGACGGGCGTATTCGTGTTGTCACCTCTTAAATTTCAAAATGAATATTATCAGTCATTTCAATCCAATGGGTCAATCTAAACAGATGAATCTTCCTTAGGTGTAAACACATTTTACTGTGGTTACCTTTGTTAATAACAATCATAATCTCAATAGCAACAATGGTAACCACAGTAAAATGTGTTTACACCTAAGGAAGATTCGTCTGTTTAGATTGACCCTTCAAACAAACCATGGTAACCACTAACCCACCAAAATGAATCGTTTTATATTGGAATATTGGTGCGTGTTTACTTATTCTATTTTTTACTCAAAATTTGTAGGTTTTTCAGGACAAATTAATGAATCAAAAAAGTTTCTAAATAAATCAAGCTTTCAAGAAAAATATTTTAAATTGCAAAATTTCAACCCACCAAAAAGTTCTGATTAAAAATCACACTTTCGAGCCCCCTGTGAAGGTGAGAGATTATTGAAAATCTTACTATGGGAAACCTTTTTCAATAAGTACAAAACATCTACCAAATATCAATTTCCTACATTTATCCAAATTTGAGAAACAAAATAAAAACTTAATTTTACCGCTCCGTTTAGAGGGTGTAACTCCGAAAGGTGACGTCTGAGGAAAAAATTTTATACGACAGTCCCCCCTTAATTTTCGATAAGGAATCACCTCCCAAATTTTTTCACAATATTTGAGAAACACCCTGAGAAAATGTTAAAAAGAACACAAGTACAGATAAACCAGTAATTGTAGCTGGTTGATTGTTCTATGCGCAATATACGATATCTTAAGAACTAATACAATTTTTTTCAAGAAGATGCTAAATTTTAATAAAGTTTGATAGTTGTCATATTATGCATACAAAAATTTAAACAAAAAAGATCATTGGCACACTAAACACACAGTCTTAGTGCATTTTAACACTAAAATTATTTAACGACTCTATGAAAAAAGTAATTGGAATACGCAAAATTAGCAGAATTGGCTCATTTTAACAATTAAGTTTGTGGAAATTAGATAGGTTATGGCAAATAATACACGAACTTTCCGAACATTTGAAGTAACTGGACAGTTAAAATTATAGTAATATTTTATCATGCAATTCACTGTTTCTATAGAATAGACTCTTAAAATTAGTCCACATTTCTATAAAAATTAAGAAAAGAGTAAACCCAAAAAGTTTTAAAATGAAAACCTGTATTGCTACCTACACAAAAAGGAAATTTAATCGCATTCTGATTTAAAATACTACGCTCCAAACTAATTAAAAATTTAATTTTTAGATATTACATTAGATAAATAAAAACCATTGTAGTTTCATAATCATCTCAAAAACTAAACTTGTTAGATCATTGTAAAATTCGCGATTGTTCCAATATATCACAGCAAAAATTTCGAATTAAGACTAAAATTCCCAAACTAATGGACATTAGCCCCGTTTACACGGGCGGTTTTTTCGACGCTTTTGGTGCGTACACTCCAGACACATACGCCAAAACTGTTCGTGTAAATGCTCAGCCCAATTGAGAGGCATGGAACGCGTTCTCGACTCAAACATCAAGACTGCAGGTCTCGACTTGTGTAGCATTTACACAAACAGACTTGTGTTGAAGCGTATTGTTGTCTCGTTTGGTACTTAATAATGTCTTGGTCTAAAGAAAATTTAGAAAAATTCATAGAAATATATAGAAGCTTTCCATGCTTATGGAAAATAAAATCAGAAGACTACAAAAACAGAAATTTAAAAAATCGGGCTTATGAAAAATTAATTGGTTTTTGTAAAACGGCAGTTTGCCCAGCTGCCAATAAAGATTTAGTATTAAAAAAAATTCAAGGCACACGTGGGTGTTTCCGAAAAAAATTTAAAAAAATTACGGACACAAAACGAAGCGGTTGTGCTGAAGAGGATATCCACCAACCAAGCTTATGGTATTTCAATCTACTTTTATTTACAAAAGATCAAGAAGAACCGACTGAAAGTTTAAGTAATATCGAACAATTTCTTAGTTGTTGTTTTGAAGGCGTGTTGGAGTGTGATACAAAACTTTCCAACTCGGCTGAAATACCACACGCCACTCCAAAACCTTCGAATTTAACATTTACACGGACACATTTCAGCCTGTACGCTCCAAACCTACAATCTGGCTCGCAGACTTGGATTGTGTTAGTTTTGTGTATCACGGACCAAGAGCGTACGCTCCAAACTGCCGCTCCGGCACGGCATTCTGGAGCGGCATGCCAAAACCGTGAGGTCGGACTGTACGTGTAAACGGGGCTATTGTAGATCGTATGAGCTGGTGCGTTAAACATTTAACACTTACGCCACTGTACCTATGTCTGTGAGATACAAGTATCTGGAACATGTTCACATAACATTTGCTGGCTGATATAACAATAGTTCACGGAGTTTTTAACATTATTTTATCCACTATTATGAGCGACGAAACAAAGAAACCTCACAACTTTCTCCATTGAAGGAAGTTATGGTTGATGAAGCGAAGATATGGCAGCAGTAAAGTGCATAAGCCTAAATAAAAACAACAATAATAACGAAACCAAGAATTCCGCAGATTATACAATGTACTCTAAAAATTTTATTATTGTTTTGCTCACAACCTTTTCAATTGGTTTTCGCTAGTGTACCTACCTTAAACTCTAAATTTAAGCATTCAGGAATTGTTTAACAATTTTTAAATAAATTTTATAAGGATTGTGATTAACAGGAATATTTTTTAAGTTGAGTTGTTATTGAGATGCAGACCAAACTCACATTTTTTAAAACAGCAGTTTATAGTAGAAACATATTTGTGTTTAAAAAGTAATATTTTAGCTTATTGCGTTTTGTTTTTTTGTTACTTATAGGAGTGCAAACGCCAAACTGGGACAGCCGGTATAAGCCTTATAATAACATAGTTAAGTAAGGCCCTGCAAGCCATGAAACGTAGTAGATTATAGTCACCCTGTACATGTTTATCAAACTTATTACTTTCTAATAATTAAAAATTGTCGATTATGAAATTGAAGAAAAGCGTTTCATTTGTAAAATTTGCCGGTCCCATTTTCAAAAATATTTTTGTTAGTTCGATAAACATAAAATTTGTTTAATATAATTAAAAACTGATTACTTTCTATAAGTATTTCTTGTGTAAACGTAAAACCAGTGTCAAGATAATATACCTACTTAATTAAATAATAAATTGATATAAATACGGGAGTATTGAAACTGGTTTTGCATTTAAACAAGAAATACTTCAATAAAAAAGCTTTTTAAATAATCCCATTTATATAAATAAATTAATCACTTTGATAATCAAACAGTTTATAAAAGATTAATGTCATCTGCGAAGCGAATATCACATGCTGTGATTCACCAAATAGCTCGATTTAAAACAATTAAGCCTCGCCGAAAGAGTAACGCATCGTACCTACTTAACAATATAACATACTCCATCAAGTTTAGTGGTGTGTACTGTCTAATATCATGCTTTACTGTTTTTAATGTCGTTTAATGTCGTTTAATGTCATTACAATTACATAATCGTGATCGGGCAAACCGTTACGGCTTTATGTGCGTTTGTGGAAGTATCGAAAGAATTTTCAAAAGCTTTGTTTTTTAGACTTGAGAATAATTAGACAAGTTTGTATTTCCAGAGCCAACGAATAAAAAAAATAGTTTATAGCATAATTAGTAGCCTAAAGCTTCGGCTACAGTTTAAGCCAAAATTTGCGAAAATCATCATGCAAATAAATATAGGCAAAATAAAACATTCCGTTTTTTGACCTTTTACATTTTACTAAATATGGTGTATATTTAATATACAGGGTGTCCCAGCCAAGACGAATTATTCGATAGCTCTGTTATTAGTAATAATATTTAAAAAAGTTCAATATAAAAGTTGTTTGTAATCATTTACTACATAACCTAAAATTATTATCAACTATACACAGTGTTTTGTTTTTGCGCTCTGATAGCAAACATAGTTTTTTTATATGGAACACCCTGTATATTTTGTAATTTTTGGATGTAAAATTAAATTCTCTTTCAAAAATATTATAGGTTATTTATGTCTAAAATGAACCGTTTTTGAGTTATTGACGTTTTTTTGAAAATTTTGACAGATGCAGACCTTTATAAAAATATTTATATTTATTAACATAACAACACCAAAGCAATTTACTCTCGCAATTTATTAGACAATAGTGTCATAGTGATTGTTGATTGGTTAAACTTTTAAAATAATATACAGGGTGTTCGTTTTACTCGGTCCATTTCGCTAAACTTTAAACGCATGTAAGTAATTTTTTTTAAATGGAACACCCTATATATTTTTACATTTTCTTGTAGAAAATTTAATTATCTTTCAAAGTTATTAAGCATGTTTTAGGTCTAAATATAATATTTTTGAAGTTATTTCGTTTCTTATGATTATTTGCGAGTATTTTACCTTAAATATCGGTAGTAGCCTTTGAAAAATTAAAACAATTTGTATGAACTATCAACCAAAACACTTAATCGGCACAATTTTCACTATTATGCCACTAAAAATCCATATTTTTTAAGAATTGTAGATACACAGCGTTCTGGTGTAATTTGCTGCCATTTATGCTGTTTATCTACAACTTTTAAAAGAATATGGATTTTAGTGACATAATAGTTTAAATTGTGCCGATTAATTGTTCTGGTTGACAGTTCATACAAATTGTTTTGAATTTTCAAAGGCTACTACTGATATTTTAGGTAAAACACTCGCAAATAATCATAAGAAACGATATAACTCCAAAAATATTATATTTAGACATAAAACATGCTTATTAACTTTGAAAGATAATTAAATTTTCTACAAAAAAATGCAAAAATATATAGGGCATTCCATTTAAAAAAAATTACTTACATGCGTTTAAAGTTTAACGAAATGGACGGAGTAAAACGAACACCCTGTATATTATTTTTAAAATGTAACTAGTCAACAATCACTATGACACTATTGTCTAATGAATTACCAGAGTAAATTGCTTTGGTGTTGTTATGTTAATAACTATAAATATTTTTATAAAGGTCTGCATCTGTCAAAATTTTCAAAAAAACGTTAATAACTCAAAAACGGTTCATTTTAGACATAAATAACCTATAATATTTTTGAAATACAATTTAATTTTACATCCAAAAATTACAAAATATACAGGGTGTTCCATATAAAAAAACTATGTTTGCTATCAGAGCGCAAAAACAAAACACTGTGTATACTTGAAAATAATTTTAGGTTATGTAGTAAATGATAACAAACAACTTTTATATTGAACTTTTTTAAATATTATTACTAATAACAGAGCTATCGAATAATTCGTCTTGGCTGGGACACCCTGTATAATAAAGTGGTGAAATGATATCATGCACTGTGGTTTATAAATATTCCGCAACCCAACTTTATCAACACGCGTCAAATATTTACGTGAGAAGCTAATTTTATATATCCATAAGAACTACCTGCAAAATCATAAACAAAGATGGCTGGTACGTTTGCGCTTAACTGATTATGTTTAATTAGCGTTTCTCTCTCATCTGGGTCAATAAATCGAGTGCCCGCTTTGTTGCTACACTTTAAAGTAACAATCGTCTGCTTATCTTCCATCTTGAGTGTACTTGCTCGACTTGGAGTAAATTCATTCTTTGCTTCTTTATTAGGAGTATATGGTTCTGGACTTTGTAAGGCCTGTTTAAACAAATAATTTTGTGAAGTTATCGAGTCATGCTTAATTAAAGATACACCGATTTCAACAAAAAGGCAACTAAATACATTTCAGGGCAAACTAAATACATTTAATCGCACTCAACCTTAAAAAACAAACAAGTGAGTTAATATTAACAAATCAATAATATTATTTGATCATATATTTAGATTGGTTTAATAATTTTAAAGCAAATCTAAATTTCCTCAAATAATGTTAACGAATACCGCTAGAATAGTTTTGTGCTGTGATACAGTAAATTAATTGATAAATCTGCGTATAAATTAGTTTAAACAACATTTATTTACATGCTTATAAACCAAAATTCAAGTTTTGGCTGAGTATTTATTGAACGGAATTAGCAACGTCGATTTTTAAGAGCTACTGTTACTGTGTAATAATTATTTAAAATTTCAAGAGAAATTTAACAGTGAAACAATGTGCTGAAGAAATATTTGAAGTGTTTTATGATTATTAACTTTCTTAGAACTATGTAGGAAGGCCAAACCTTTTTTTAAAAATTATGTTAAATGAAAATTTACGTACTGGGAAGCTCAAATTACAAAAAATTTAAGTTACTGTTCAAACTTAACCTTAAAAATTATCGTATTACATACAAGTACCTACATTAAGAGAACTTTAAAGATGAATGCACCTATGTTACATTTACGTAAGGTTGCATTATTAGAGGTTTATTTCGGTTTCCCCAACTAATAGCCAAAAGGCAGTTAAAATGGTGCAAAGATTATTAAAAAGAATTAAATTCTATTGCTAAAAGAAATAAAACTTGGCTTTTTTTCTATTAAGTTCTAATTGGGTTTCAAAACAAGCTGCAAATTTGTGAAAATTCGGAACCACAAGCCACGGTCATTATGGACAAGTAATTATCTCTGGTTTATAAGTGGAAATATTAGCAGGATACGCGTACGACAGTTCCTGCTACTTGTAAAACTTTTATGCTTTTATTTTGAATCCCACATTTACGTCAATGTATGATTTTTTTCATAAAACTACGGTATTTTTTTTGAAAATTTTCGGTAACCTTCATTGCGTGGTTTTATTATGAGAACAAATTATTTGCTCCATAGAGATAGAAAAATCCTGCTGCATGGAACTGCTATACGAGGGGTGTTTTTTATATTGAAAAAACAGAAGGTAAAAAGCGGTCGGCGTAAAAATATTTTAATGGATCATTTTTTAACATAAAAACATATTTCGTGATGATTGTCTTATTAGTTTATTTACTAACGTCAAAAGAACAAGTTAATGTCGGCGTTATTTCTAAAAAGATTGAATACTAAGTTTCGTGTAGTAACTAAATTCCTCAAAAACTGCGGAAAAAGTGTGGAAAACATCCTGAAAGAAATGCAAGCAGTTTATGGAGATGGTTTTTCTGATAAAAGTGTGGCTTATAAGTGGTTACGTTTATTTAAACATGGTAGGGGTAGAGAATCAATAGAAGGCGATGATCGTAGTGGTAGATCAAGTGACATCGTAACACGAAATAGTCATAAAAGTAGAGGATAACCTTATGCAAAATGGTCAACCAAAAGTAATCGCAGTAAGGTTCAAAATATCTGAAACAATGGCAGACAAAAGTCAGCGCAAGACGGGTGCCGAGAAATCATACCTACATGGCATCAAAAAGAACACTGAGTTCAGTGTTGCAAGCAGTTATTGGAGCTGTGTGGAGCTGTTCCAATACACGTTATCAACGTGATTGTTACCGGATAATTTTATCTGTCTCCTAATTTAAAAAAGAATATTCGTGGAAAACATTTCGCCGATGATGAGTCATTGCAAGCAGCAATAAAATGAGCATTTGAAGGCAAATCGAAAAACTATTTTTTTAAAGGTCTAGAAGATTACCTAATTGAAAGATCTAACAAATGACGACATGTTCGAGGAGAATATATTAAAAAAAATAATTTACAAGACTTGCAAGTTTTAGTCTCTTTCTACCCTATTCCGCTAATATAAAAACACCCCTCTTCTATAAAATTCAAAGTGCTATGTAGGTTAATAAAATGTTTGGATTATTTTCGTATGGCATTTAAATCCTACTATTTTTATTATAATGCAGCTGAAAAGCTTAAAAAAAGATAGAAAATATAATAATTGAAGACGCAGAGAACATTATTTCGAAACCATGGTAAAACGTACATCTATACGACTAAACTTTCCTGGCGCTCACTGTTATTTTATCATGGTGCGGTTAATAGTTTTATCAAGTAATTATTTTTAATGAAACATGGCGCGTTCGGATAATAAAATTTTGAATTCATATTTTACCTGGACATATCTCGCTAATTCAGCATCGATATCTTCCGAAACAGTTTCCGACGAACTACACTTAAAACAACTGCAACTCTTACAACACCAAAACATTTTTTCAAAACAGTTGCTTTTTTCCGTCTCGTCATCTTCCAAGATCATATCAAGATTTTTCACGTGTTTTTCCTCGAAAGTGGAATACGTCGAGTCGTTTTTCACTTTGTAACTCACCAATCGCGCCATAGTAGACAAAAAATATTTAACTTCGAGCGATCGCAACAACGAGAACTGAGTACGAGTGCAGCAATAACGCATTTTTTCCCTAACAATATATGGAGAGATTGCTATTTCCTGTCCAATTTCCGTTTTTGTGTTTGATATCGCAATTGGTGGCTTGTTAGTGGTAATCAAATGTAGCTAAGATTTATAATGGGAAGGGGAAAAAGAGTATTTAAAAACGGTAAAAAAGTTGAGTTAATAAGAATCTTGAGATACAAATATTTAATTACCTTTTGCATACATAAATAATGTGCAAAGTGAGCCATGAACTTATTTCAAGTGTTTACACATTTAGCTAAGAACAATTTGCTAATTTCTGGTAAAGTACATAACAATGCTTTAGTTTAGCAACACTTTAGAAGTTTTTAATTCAAAATTATAACACTGAAACCAATTATCACTATTTGATATACAGGGTGTGTAAAAATTGGCGGAAGGGCTACACGGGGCGATGTTCTTCGTAAAATTCTAAGTCGAAAATCTTAATACGAAAATGTTGTACCATGCTTGCTGTGTCTGCAAGAGGTCCTCAAAGCTTTGACATTTAGTCCTTTAATAGGCGTTATTATTTAATACTTGCAAATGAAAAAGCTGCAATTTGGAATAAAAATAGATTTCGAATAGTATTTTTTCCTAGATATTGTGTTCTTCCTTTCAAAAATTGGTGTTGAAAATATGTAAATCACTGATTTTAATGACAGTAATACATATGGCAACATTGTCCTTAGCTGTCATCTCTGTTTTTCTCGTAATTATTTCTTGTTTGTGTTTTACGATACCCAAAAGTTTGCAGCTATGTTTACGAACTAAAGGCTTTCAGTTCGAACAAAAAATGTAAATACCTAAGTAAAAATTGCTGATAAAAAAATGTCCAAACGCAAATCAATGTATGCAATGTTGCCAATTTTTTTTTTCTTTAAATGGTTCCTGAGGCCATAGGAAGCATGGTACAACATTTTCGTATTAAGATTTTCGACTTAGAATTTTACGAAGAACATCGCTCCGTGTTGCCCTTCCGCCAATTTTTACACACCCTGTATATTTTGACCATGCGTGGGTCTGGTGCCTGCAATTATGAACAATAAAATTTGACAACAAACTGACAGTAGTCACGTGTATCTTAATTGTGTGTTCATTAGTTTTCATTCAAATTATTTTATAAACTTTATTTTAAAATAAAACTCTTGATGATGATGTTTCTGTATGTAGTTTTTTATTCTGCATCTGAAGTTCTATTTAAAAAAATGAAGTTTAACCCGTTTCCTGCTGAACTGGAAATGAAAAAAATTGGAAATATCATAAAGTTTTTTATGTTTGACCACACATTCAAGTCAAATGTCAAATAAATTTCTTTAAAAAGAACACTGATAATCGACCGAACTGGGAAATTGTCTTAACCCTGTATATTTACGATGGTCTTACTAATTGTTATCGAATAAAACTAAAATTACTTCTTGTCAAGGCACATCACGTAAAGATAATTATTTATTTATTTACAACTAACAACCTAGAGTGAAACAAGTAGATAGTGTTATTGGCCTTGTACCTACATCAAATATCCATTTTCATATTTAAATGGATATTATGATTTTAATACTTGCACAATAAATTTATTAATTTTTGTTGTTAATTGTTAAAAAAATTGTTTTACGAACCCCATCATAATGTCTTTTATTTACATTTTTATCAAATCTTTTTAGTGTATACAGGGTATCCAGTTTAAAATGAAGTACATGGGTATTTTGGAAACCGTTGGAAATACAAAATCGGTTAACTGGGGAAAAAGTTGCGCAATTACTGCGTAACAATAATACAGTTTCACATTTTTAATAATTTATCCTGTTACGTAGTACCACGATGAAAACGAAATATGTACATTTTCTTAAAACCTCCATATTACCTTTGTTTGAAAAGATTTGTGCGCGAATTTTCAGGATCGGAGAAGTAACTAATAAGGATTTGAAAATTAACATTAAAAAGATTCTAGACCTACTATGTTTCGCGCGGTCATACCTAACTTTTGTTTTTCTTATGGATTTTTGCATTTTTTAAATCTCCGTAACAAATGCTTTTCAACTATGTAAAGCATCCGTATGTTTAACATAGGGAAAATATGAAAATTTGCAAAATTAAGGTTCACCGCAGTAGGCTTTCGTGTCGTGATTAAACAATTGCAACGACTATTTCTAACAACTGTCAAATACATAATTTCTGTAGTGCAAACAATTTAGTGATTCCCAAGTTTTCAATGGATCGTTTTTCAAATAAGCATAAATATGAAATGCTGGAGTGCTTTATTCTCTGTAAGAGAAATTATATTATGGCTGCAGAAATGTTTTTCAATAAATACCCGTAAAAACGTCAGCCAGGTAGAAGCATGTTTCGGCGATTACGTGATAACTTAATAAAGGATTAAAAAAATGCTTTTTTGGGCGATCGTACTAGAAACAGCTGTTTGACGGACGCGTTAGCAACCATTAAGTACTGCATTATCGGCCCTATCCTTAGCAACGGCCGTAAAAGTTACTTTTCAGGCCGTTACCCTTAGCAACGGCCGAAAAAGTAACTTGATACACAAATAACTATTTCATCAGGTCGTAGCCAACTATGACTACCTACCATTGTAATTTATCTAAGAATTTAAACAATCTTTAAACAAATGAATGTTTTCATTTCACAGTGCGTAAAATAATCTACAACTTCTTTCCCAAACATATTTTTGTACTATCAAGTATAACTGAGCTAATAACGATTAAAAAAAAATGCTCATTTTGATTTTTGTTTATTATCTAGCGTGCCATAGAAGTTTTTTAAAATATTCAAGCATCATAATAGGTCTCAGAAAGGGGAACAATTTATCCAATTTAAACTTTACGAGATACCAATAGTGGTCCTTCTATGTGGACCACCCTGTATATAAAGACAGCTTCTAGATGCACAAGATGGGACAAAAAGGGACAACCGCCGGGCAAAGATACGACGCCTAGCAGAACGGTGCAAATTTTCAGTTAGTGCGCTTGATGACAAACGTTTCGTTTTTATAAATACGCAAAGACAATAAAAAGTTTAAGTACATCATAATTTGATACAGAAAACATCCTTTTAACGTAAAATAAACAAATTAGGCCGACTTACTACTTACGTTAAACACGTAGGTGCGATTGTACAAAGCAGCAGTTTGTGTTAATCGCTGTTAATCGCATGATAATCGCTGAAAATAGGCATTATCAACATCAATAGTGCTGGGATTTTTCCTCGTTTAATGTTAATACTAACTGTTGCTTTGTGCAATCGCGTCTAAGTAATGTAAATGCTAAAATAATAACAAGAATTGCAGTGAAAATTCCCTTTACATGTCAAATTTGCGTTTTCAACCAATCACTAATCTTAAATCTTTTAGAGACTACCAATAGGAGCAATATTATACGGTAATAATTTTACATTCCTCTACCAGGAGTTGATCCTCCTGTCAAATTTGCGTTTTCGACCAATAACAAACTCAGATTTCCTTTAAACGGCCAATAAACATAATCATACACCGATAATTTACTTTTTGCAATTAACAGATTTTCATGCGTTTATTGGTCGTTTCTAAGAAATCTGAGTTTTTGATTGGTGGAAAATATAAATTTGGAGAGGGAATAGGTCTTGATAATTTTTTGACAGATGTCGGCGACCAATAACGTTACTTTAATATAGATTAAACCACACCCCTGACACACCACTCTGACAGTACTTGTAAAATTTGACATAACAGATTATGTATGTACCTAAATACTATTTGGTTCATTAATTTTTATTAAAATATAATTCTTGAATTAAAAATTAGTTATAAATGATCTATTAATAATAACAATCGCAGTAAGTAGTAGGTATACTTTAATTTATCTAAATTAAACAATATTTTAATTTGACAGATAGGTTAGGTGAAGGAAATTTTCTAACAAAATATAACTCGTGCATTGCAAATAATCTATAATTTTTGACACTCGTGATTTTTTCAGCTCAACTTGCATTCGGGCTTATTTACCAAAAATTATCGATAATTTTCAATGCACTTGTTATAATACTACTGATAATTAAACAATTAATGTTTCACATTATATTATATCATTAGCTCAATATTATTTTTTAATGCTGTGATTCATTTTTTTAAATTGGAATTTGTTATTATCAATTAATAGGTGGCAATAACATTTATCGGTGAACGAAGCAGATGCCCTATATAAGGTCGAAAAATTCGTTGACGAATGTTCGATAAATAAGTATGACACCATTCATGTCTGATTACTAATTACCTTATATGTATTCACATAATTATTGTTATCATAACAGTACCGGTAAAATAAAGGCAAATTAATTTTTGTTTAAAAACCTGTTACAAAATATTGTTCGTATTATAGTTAAGTCTAAGCTATTAGTCAATAAGTAGATAATAGTGCTTATAAGAAAGGAAGAAGATTATAATTCCAATCACACAATTTCTAAGTAAAACCTTGAATTTTTTCGTCATTGACGTTTAAGAAACTTAATTTAATAATAATTCTGCGAAATTTGATGGTTCCAGTAACGTCAATTTAAAAAAAAAAACAAAAAGCTAACCACAAGCAAGGTTGAACAACTACATTTGTTGTCACTTAGGAAGCACTTTAAATATTTTAAGATACAATATGTACCAACTTTTTATTATTTAGTTGTTTTTTGTTTTTATTTTCATAGATACCTATAGCTTAATAAGTGATGGGTAAAATAGGTTTTTCTTCATTTTGTGACTTATTTATAAAAATAGATATAGCAAATAATATATTATTTAAAAGAGGAAAAAAAGCACATCTAACTATTCCATAGCCAACTTCGCGACCCATAAGAAAAAATGAAATTAAGGGTAACATCTCGAAAATGGTAGGTGTTAAAAAAATCTAAAATAAGAGTTATATTCTCCATTAAAAAGTATCTTAAGAAAGTACAAATAAAATTGTTCTAATGACTAAGACAAAAAAGTTATGATATAAAAAAGAAATTCGACATTTTCATATTTCTTGCTATAACTTCTGAAATACGAGGAATTTTGTCCTTTTAAAAATTGATTGTGGCTCCTCTCATACCAAGGAATAATTCATCTAATTGAAACAAACCTGTATCTCTTATAATAAGCGAGATCCCCATGCTGGAAATGTAATCTGGGACACCCGGTATAATAAAACATTGTTTGCTCTAAGAAGTATACTTTTCAAGATAATAAAAAACACTTGTTTTTATTTCATTTATTGCTTTTGTTCATTTTTTGAGCTAAAAGAAAAGTAAACAACGGTCATTTATTTGATCTGCAACGTTATTATTAAACGATCACGTCTATAATTACTATCCACATATACAATATACTGTACAGTTTTGCTACAAAAATAACGAATATACCATGACTGATAAAACACGAGCCAGTTCATAAAAAATAACAACTTCACTAGACAATACTAAATAAAAGTTTTCAGATAAGATAAATAATAATAATAATAACATGACGATTGCAGAAAGAAATTGATATAATACAGATTAAACGTATTGTTTGTTGCAGTAATCATAATACGCACATACTAAATAAGGCTTTGCGTAGGGCGTTGTTTACATATGTTAATACCAGGTAACAATAATAATTAATTAATTAACTTAGACTTGTACTACAGTTTTATGGCCCAAGAGATTGTCTACTGCCCTACTTTATATTAAGAAAACTACTATTAAATAATCACATCAACGTTTAATGAATGCTGATTACATTAATAAACTTTAATTGTTCATACGAGGTAATATAAGATAATTAACACTAAAATTCACTTGCCTTAACTGTATTAGAAAAGTTAAATAAACTGCTGTGATTTTTAAGAGCGACTTGATATAGGTACTACAACTAAAAACAATAAATAATTAAAACTAACACTATCTAATTTTGCGAAATTAAATAGCGATAAACAATAAGGCAATAACATTTCTAAAACAATATGTCTTCAGTTGCGACATCTTTCGATTCGTTTCGCATTCAGGATAAAACAGGCCCGTATCACTTTATTTGTGTGTATAACTTTTTTTTATAAATTCATTTTATAGTTGTGTTGGTTTCGCTTCCTTAAACTTATTTTTTCATTTATTTTTGAATTGCGGCATGATTTAAATGTGTAACAATAATAAAATTATTATTTTGCGTCTAGTAAAAACAAACTTTTGGTTTAAAATGATGTATTTACCCTAGAAATGCCGTTAAAAATTTAGAAATGGCCAATTAGTAGGAGCTTGTATTTTAAATTAGGAGTACAATTTTATTGGTACCTATATAAAAATTTACTAATAAAGCAACGACCACATAAATCAAGCACAAAAATTCAAAAGTTCAGAAGTCGAACAACACATTAGGGGATTTTTTATGAGGAAATAAAGAAATATACAAAGATATTATTAATAATGGTAGCGGTGACACACAATACAGGTCTGGTCTCGAACGCACCATTAAATTTTAGCTGGCTCTTGAAGCCCTAAAGAGCTTATGAACATTTTTGGGTTTTTAATTTATTTGATTCAATTTTAATACTGCATAGTAGTACCAAAGAAAAAGTTTCTTTCATCTATTAATTCAGTACAAAACTAATAAAACTCAGAATATTACTACAATCGGATGTAACCTTCTTCAAGAACTGTCACGAAAAAGACCACATACATGCAACAGAAACCTATTTATTTTAGGTCAAGATGAATCAAACTTCGCATTGATAAATTGTGTGAGTTTTACGAAGACTCTTCAAAGTCAACACTCATCAGTTGACTAAATGTTGAGTACATACATGTTATTAAAACTAGACGCTCGTATTTTATGTTTATTACTACTCCCTTTTTTAATCAAGTGACCTCGAACGTATATGAATGAAGGAAATCAATTATTGATTTTTCTTTAAGTTGTCGCGTCGCATGTCTTTTTTTAATTATGTTAACTAATTAGAACTATTTTTTATGTAACCTTGAATAAAACTAAGCGACGTTAAGATAAAGCTATATTGTACAGCAACATAGAAACGTGAACTGCTTCTTGGTTTCGACATATTTCAGGGTTTGCATATCAGTCAATTTAAAAATACTGACACAAGTCTGTTAAGTACTCCTGTTCCTACGAATTTAAATATATGTACATTTTTTAAGCAAATAATCTTCAGGCCCTGGATATATTCCAGTGGAGTTGTTAAAACATGCACCCGACGTACTTCTTGAAAATATTGCCGAGTTGTTTACATTATGCTTGCAAGAATTAGTGATTCCTGAGGAGTGGAAAATTGCTAACATTAGTTCTATATATAAGAAAGGCAATAAAAAATATTGCAATAATTATAGACGCATAAGCGTGACAGCTTCAATGGGAAGATTGTATGAGCGGATCACGAAAGAGAATAAAAAAAGAAGTTGCGGGCTTGGAAAAGCAAAGTGGTATTTGTCCGGGGACAATGTGTTCTGTTTAAAGCAAATATTAGAGAAAAAGCTTGCACGCAGAAGAGAAGCACAAATCATGTTTGTGGATTTGAAAAAATCCTATGATAGCGTACCGACAAGCAAATTATGGAAAGCTATGAAGATAAACGGCATTAATAAATATCGAATAAATACTAAATTATTTAAGAAATATACGTAAATAACAAGAGTCGTATCAAACATGTAGGGATACTATCAGAAGCCTTAAAAGTAGATAAAGGTCTAAGACAAGGCTGCTGCTTGCCGCCTACACGTTTTTAAATGTACATCAAGTCAGCATTGACTAACTGCTTAAAGAAATGTAGCAATATGAGAATACACACTAGTGATAAGCACCTCCCACTCCCAACATTGATATTCGCAGACGATCAAGTCATAATGGCTGAAAATGAACAGGATCTAAATATTATGGCAAGAAAGCTAACATAAAAATATACTGAAGGGGGTTTGGAGATAAATATGCAAAAAAACGGAAAACATGGTTATAGGGAAAAATGAAAAAGACTTAAAATTTAGAAATTCAGAAATTAAACAAACAAGGAAATATAAATATTTGGGGGTGACTCTAATCTCGGATAAGTCGGATGATACGGACATTAGAAATAAAGTTTCGAAAGGGAGAGTTATAACAAGAAGACTCAACTCCATCTTATGGAGCAACGAAATAACCAAAAGAACGAAAAAAGAAATGTATAGTACAATCATAGAGAAATGCCTAACGTACGGATCATAGAACTGGGTGATTAATACGAAACAAAAACGTTCTGTAGAGGCAACAGAGATGAACTTTTGGAGAAGATGTTGGGGGTCACAAGACTGGACCATATAAGAAACACGGAAATAAGAAACAGAATGCAAATTGAAACCAATATTAACAACAACGTAGAGAAAGAAAAAAATATCATATGATACGGCCCTCTTAGAAGGATGGCCAAAGAATTTTTTTATGGGACCCACATGAACCTAACAAAAAAGGGCGCCTACGGAAGAAATGGAAGGATACTTTAGAAGAGGCAATGGAAAGAAGAAACCTAACAAAGGAGATGTGTGAAGATAGGAAGAAACGGTATATACTATATATGTATAAAAAAATTTACCAAATACTTTTTTTTAAATTCCCAAACCATTATTTTTGTTTTTGGGCCATCAATAAATTATCGAATTGTAAATTGTATTACATTTTAATTATTTCAATTTCACATGAATTACGCCATGTTTTAGTACGGTTTTGTTTATACATAAGAACAAGGATCAAAATGTTATTGTTTAGCATCAAGATGGATTACTTTTTTCTTATGTTTTCCTTTATAAACTCCTATTTTACTTGTAAAATGGCACGGTTTTACTCGCACCCAGTTTTTAGACTGCGGGAAATGGACTTGAACAATTTTCATGATTACCCGATATCATTTAGTAACGAATTTTCAATTTCAAAGCATGTGGATGTTTTAAAATATTAACTGTACGTAAAATATTTGTTTTCTTCATTTCCCCCAATTTTTTTTCCAAAAATACACTTACACCACTATTAAAACAAATGGTTCATTTCATGGATTTTAATTACCCGAAAAGAAAACCACATACCAAACTTCAATTAAGGCAAATATATTAATCTGCATAAAGTTTTTTGAAGTATAGTATAAGTACATTACTAATTCGATTTTCTAAACTTTAAAGTGTAATGCCCGCCACTCACGATCCAACGCCGCAGTACAATTGTGTTGTATGCGTCAGCAGTACGATTCTGTTGGATGTCGTATGAGGCCATACACGTCACAATCTTGCAGTATGAAATTTGCATTCGCGCTGACAATGTCGGACAAAAAATTCGTTTTAGCAGCTCTAGCTATTTGTAGAACGACAGAAAATAGAAGGAATTATTACAAAAAACGAAATGGTGGTGTAAAAAATGGCTAATGAAAAGAAGTACCTACATATTCCCACATTAATATATTAGAAGGACTACGACAGTATCATGTAATTCCTTAAATTTTGTTACTAAAATATCCATTGCCCTTTTTCTTAAATGTTTGTCATGATATTGTTTTGATTTCATTTTCCAAAGACACTCTTGTTCTTTGTACAGCTCAAAAATTCTGTGAAAAATGCTTCCTTATAATTTACTGCCATGATATAATAACTACAAACTAAAATTATCACTTTAAAAACCAGTTAGGTATAATCTATATTCTTACTAGAAGTTAATACGTCAATTGTACAATTGAATTGGCAAAGCACATACACGATTCAAATCAAACGCAATGCAATCCAACACGATTGTACTGCAGCAGACAGTCTTGTTTGTCTGCAGTACCAACCGTACAATCTTGCTGAATCGCGCCCATACACTGTCAAAACACTTCAATTTCGTCGCATCCAACACAATCGTCCTGCGGCGTTGGATCGTGAGTGGCGGGCATTAGATATATCGCACTCTTTTATTAAATGTTGAAATTAACACGTTTAATTCTCAGATAATACTACACACATATGAACATTGCTATTAAGCATTAACCTAATCATTAGGTCCTAATGTTAAATTTACTTGAAAGTTGTAGCAACACGTTTCATATTCATCTTGGAGTTTCTGCCTTGTTGAAGCACTTAATTCCGAAATAAGTTTTCAACGTTGGTTCATACATACCCTTACTTTGATACTCCTTGAAAATTCATGACTGAGGTAATCTAGTTATAGTTAGTATGTCTAACACCTACCACGCAAATACGCGGCTTTTCAACATAATTTAATGAGGATATACTGAAAAATAAGCTACTTTTTTTTCTAGTAGAAGAGAATACAATTGCAAAGCAGCATCCTAAACTGTTCCTCATTTAATAGTTTATAAGCTGTAATAAGTTAAACCACGTTATTAGGAGGGCAAATCTAAAGCCGGATCCACATCAATAAAAATTTATGTTGTATTTTGAAATTCAGCAAAAATATTTGCGACGCAAATTTAAATCTGGTTAAGTATTTTACCACGTAAATAGTTATCTTGTGTGTTGAACGGCCGAATCCGCTTGTGCAGGTTTGTTATGCAGAGCGCAACAGTTTGCTGCTAGAGAAGCCTGTTGTTATAAAATGGAGTGATGAAGATTCATAGTACCTCGTTCTAGAGTATGCACTATGCAGACCATAACATTATGGAATCCCAAACACAGTAAGCATTATAACTAAGATCGAAAAAGCTGATGCGTGGCAGAAAATAGCTGAAGCATGTGGTGGTATTGGAGTTGAAGAAATAAAAAAAAAATGTCAAGCTTGTTGGGGTCTTTCAGAAGAGAGAAGGGTAAAGGGAAAAAAACTATCGGAACAGGAACAGGTACAAAAATGAGACATGATCAATCACCCAAATATAGGTGTTTACGTAGTAAAATGAAACAAACTACAGATGCACTCAGAATCAAGTCCACATTGACACTACTTGCGCCGCAAATTTCTTTGAAGTTGGCTAAAAACCGACAGCAAGATGGATAGCGTGCGTTGTTCGTCACGAAATTATTTGTGTGCATTTCTATGCGGCGCACAGTCCACACCAACAAAAATTTCGACCAACACGAGCAAATTTGTGTCAAATAAAACGCACAACGCACATTTTTATTGATGTGGATCCGGCTTAAGGAGTTGTGCGAAACGACGTATTAATATTTAAAAAACTCAGTCAAATGAACAAACACATTTCACAATACGAGCTTATCGCAATCAATTTCAACAACAAAAAAGATAATTACGGAGTCGTCGCCGCGAATGGCTGATCTCTCAAGTGGATGATCTTTTAGTGCAGGCATTCATAGTCGTTTATTTTTGATTATCCACCCGCAAACAGCGATGATGCAAAACAGTTTGTTTTGCATCGACGTTTTAAATGAAATTTACTGCAAAAACTGTAAGTATGCATTAATGCACAAATGCCAAGATCCTACTTAATAGTAAAAGGAACGTTCATAACATCTTTATATAGAGGTTGTAAACAAAGTAATTGCTTTTATTTTCTAAAATTATGATTAAACAAAGAATGTTTATAACAAAAGACGTTTCGCTACTTTTTTAGCAGTTTTTTTTACACTCGATTTTGTTGTTTTTTTTACGGTTCGTTGCGATGGGAACCAACTATCTTATTTTAAACAGAACACCCAATATATTACGACATTTTTGGATTTCTCTTAATTATTTTGTCAATAACCGTGAACCCGGGTACCCACCTATGCGTTTAGGTGAACTTTTTTAAATGTTTTAGTGATTTTTTTTGAAAACCTCCCACATCGTCGCGATTTTACCTTTGTCAAAGCGAAATATGCTTAAATACATTTTTTCCCTTCCTGGAATCAAAATATTTTTTACATCAAGGTTCACGTAGTCATTCTCAATAACCGGGTACCCACCTGTAGATTTATAAGCAATTATCGATTAAACACACTAATATATAATTACAGGGATGACTAAATAGATAAAAACTAATGCATAAGGATTTTATATTTATCTACTCGGGCACGTTCTTTACATTTAGTAATTGTTATGGCATGCTCATTACAAAGAAGTTTTTTGCATGCCATGCAAGGCTTTTTTTAAAAGTTTTTTTGTGGTTTTTTATTGCTGCTCTATAGCACAAGTTACACGAACCAGTAATAATTATGACTGTATAAGTCTAAAAGTTATCATATAAATTACCGATTTGTAGGTTCGCTTACAAATGTATAAAAATCTCCTATAGGTAACTAGATTTACAAAAAATTGGAAGAAAATTATTCTTTTGCGATTGGTCAAAATCAAAAGTCATTTGTAACAACACAAATGTTTAACAGATGTTTAAAATATAACGAAGATGGAAAAATTTTTCAGTTGAGCTAAATGGTCGTTTCGAACTTATTTAAATATGTATATCTGTTGAATGAGGTAAATTCAAAAGCAAATATAATTTTGTATGTTTGTTACAGGTTTAAAGCTGCGTTCACATAGAAAAGTATTGTATTGTATAATACCGTAAGCAAAGTATACGAATATCAAAGGATAGCGTTCACATAAGCAAAGTAGTGGAATTGCGTTGTAATCGGCGTGGTAGAGCTCGCAAGTTCCAAGCTTCTTGCAATATTCCCATAACAAGAACCAATCACAGTGATCTACGGATTAACCCTGCGTATGCGCGTGGGAATCGCCATTAGTGTACAAACACTACCTCTATGTGAACGCTACTCTTGAAGGTACGTTACAAGTTACAATACAATTTATTACGCTACAATACAATGCAATACCTACTTTTATATGTGAACGCAGCTTTAGAATTTGAAATTTATAACTGAATGATTTGACCAATCTGTCATTCTATTTACAAAAATATACAAAACCGATAGCATAAGTTTATTATAAGAAATGTATGGGTGGGAACCCGGTCATTAAACAACGTTGTGAATTTCGGTTATTGACATAAGGGTTAAATGTGTTATATGTATTATTAATTAGTTTTTGTGATGCATCACTGTACTTTTTTTTTAATGGGCACCATGTTGGATTTTTATGTTATTAGTTGAAGAACTTTCTTGATCATACAGACATTGCAATAAAAGCAGACTGCCGGCTTAAACGTAATCAAAAAACTTACAAGTGAAAACGGAAATCAAATATCATAAATCGTTTTCAAAATAAGAGCCCAAAAATAAAATCTGGTTTTTGTCAAACATGTTTTGTGCCCTATACTACATCACGTTATAAAATTAAAATTATTACATGTTGTATCCCTACAAATAGATTTATTTTAGCCTAGAATATAGAAAAGATGGACACATTTTTATTTCTAAATATCCTTTTTTTTTTTGTTTGAATGACATACTAACAGTTTTAAATTAAATTATTTCTTGTAGGATTCCTCCAACATTTCGTTGAGGCTTCAAGCAAACAATAATAAAATCGACTCAGCTACACATCAATTATGAATTGATCATAAATAAAAAAGAACTCTCTCAATAAAAAGCGGATTGACTTCTTGTTTAGTAAGACAGTCAATAGAGCCAGAAAAATACTTGATTTACGATAAAATACAAATAAAATGTACTTTCAGTTTACTGGTTGATTACGCAATGAAGGTTTTCCAGGAAATGTCAGCGACTGCCCGGAAATACAAACTTATGTGAAATGATATTGACGTTCATATTCGCCACTTAACCCTTTCAAGACGGGTTTTTTTTTTCTAAACGGAATGTGAAATTTGCTTATTCCTATGGTTTTTGTGTTAATATAAGTGTATTATACAAGATTTCAATATAGCCATATTTTTAAAAAAATTCAAATTTTACTCTTGATCATGGGTTATATAGTCCCATTAGGCTTTTTCAGTGGGATTATATATCCCACAGTATCAAAAAGTGAACCAGAAATATAGCAAATTTGAGATAATAGCGAAATTAGCCTAAAAAACAACGGTACTTATATTCGCACGCACTGAAAAGACTGAACTGGCTATATTACAGCTATATTGGGAGTAATTAGCCCAGCAGTATTCATAAACATTTGTCTGGGATATATTGTCCCGTTAGTCTCGAAAGGGTTAAAAAAGAGTAAAACATTTTTAGTTACAGATTATTATAGGGTTTAAAGTGCATTCAGTAAACAAAATTTAAACATTTATGCACATAATTTAAAATGAATGAACAGTTCAATAAAGTTCAGTGTAAGGCCCGATTACATAACAGTTGAACCTGGGATTAATCCCGGGATTAAACCACGTTAACTCTAGAACTAGGCAAAATCGTAGCATAGTTGGCGCTGATATTCCCTAGTTTTGGGAATTAATTTGTATTTTAACACCAGTGTTACTTCGTGCAAACGGGCCTAACTGAATTACGGTCAGTTCTGTGATAAGTAGACGCTAAGATTTAAAATCATAATTTAATTTTTGTATAAAAATAATTTATCATAATAGCTAATGAAACAATAATTTTTCCATAACGTGATCCATATTGCAACCTTCAGTAAGTTAAATTTGTATTAGTTTAATTCAGCAATGTTTTACAATTAATTAATATATCGATAAATACCGTTTCATTAAATTGTATTCAACAATTTTGCTATATCCTTGGACAAGTTTGATATAAATTAATGTTTTATTGGTTTAATAAACTTCAATGTAAATATATTTCTCTATATCAAGCAAACCTTTAATCAAATCAATTGTAAATAATAAATGAAAATAAACACATCTATTTATTATGTAACAGATTTAATTATTATGAATTTCGTCTGAAAAATTATAATTAAATTCTTTAATGAATATTGACATTTGTTTTGCCCTAGTGTTTAAGTTTAAAAAAATTACCTAAAGATTAAAATAAATCAAATGGAAAAATTAATCACAAAAACGTATCCCTATTGGTTCTAAACAAAGTCACAAATAAAATGCAGGTAAATATGTCTATCAATATTATAATGTTATACTAGACATAGGTACATTTCAAATATTGATACATTATCAAGAAAACTTACTTGCCAATAACAATTTTATGTTTATTTTAGATATAAAAGTTTTTATTTACGCCTTTTTCTTTTCATCTTTTCATGGACAATATTTACTTAATTACATTTAGAGACTGTCCTTAAATATAACGAATAGGTATGAGGAAGCAAAAATGTCAAATGTTACATAAAATGAGTAGGTACTTAAAGTATTTCAAAGTAATTTACAAACAAGTAATTACTTCTCAAGAACTAATTGCACGAAAGCTTATTATAAATCAAGTTACCACTTATAAACACATAAAATACTTAATGATAACCAACATTATTCAATTATTTACGCGATATTCTTAATTTCTAATTAAATTAATTATTGGGTACTTTTCCGACGAAAATAATTAAAAGGTTAATTAGAAATAGTGTCATTTAATTACAGAGTAATTCAATTAACTGAGAATGTAAAGTTTTTACCATATTTTAAAGTCGCAAACGGCAATGAAGGATGCGAATAAGGGTTGTAGACAGGAAACAAACAAAAAATAAAGAAACAGCTAATCTTAGCTTACAATTATCCAAAAAGGCAGACGAAGTTGAGGTGGTATTATTTTTGCTAACGTGAGAAATATATTTGAACTGGTTTTTGCGGATGGTGTGATGCTATTAACTAAAAACGAAAAGGAAATGCAACAAAAACTGGGGATAGGGCAGATACATCGAAAATATATGTTATGAGCATCAACATAAAAAAGACAGAGACTATGGTTATAACGAAGAATCATCGAACGTTTTCAATCATGCTAGAACAAAAAAGGATAGAGCTGGATTCAAATTTTTAATATTTAGGAACGATGATTGCAGATAATGCTAAATTGGAAGATCTGAATAACAGAATAACTTCAGCGACAATGCCGCTAATAAATGCTTGATAAGTAAGAAAGAGATCTTAAAAGAAACCAAGACGTGAGCATTTAATGCAGTTTACGTTCCAACTGTTACATATAGTTTAGAAACTTGGGCACTAACAAAAAAGCAAAAACAAAAGATACAGACGAAGGAGATGACATTTTTAAAGGATGTAGACCAATTAATAAGAATATAAAAAAATTACAGAAAACCAACCATAATTTTCTTACAAGTCTATATTTGGCCGACAATTTCATGCCATAACTGTAATACTTCAAGACTAATCTGAAAGTTTTCCAACAACAACTAGGAGCATGGTAATATCTTCCTTCCACTTGATAAGTGTTTTTCGCTATTGATATCCGACTAAACCACATATCGATGTCCGATTCAGGACTTCCATCGAAATTTGGTATAAAAGCCGCCACTTCTTTTGATTTCGTTCTAGCTCTCTCACTAACTATCATAGCTTTCACTGCATTTGCTATTATATCATCAACCGACATGCTAATGCTTTCGTGTTCACTCATTTTTAAAATTGAAAACACGTGGTAAAACTTAACCTCAAAAATGTGTTTTACGTTTACAGTGCGAATGATTAAATACTATAAAATAACCTGTTAATCCAACACTATAAACTAATCACTTCATCAGTTCCTGATGCCTCTTCTGAACACTGTGGTGATGGCTCACATAAATCCACATAAATTATTCTAAACTTTTTAAGAGAGCAAATTTATTCGCACTCTCATTCTGCCAATTACAATACAATTCCGCCAAAGGCAACCTAACATACCCTATAAACTAACTCCATCTACATCCCGGAGCGCCAAATTCAAATTTTAAACTTATAATCTACTACAAAACAATATTAACGTATTGGACCAATAACATATTAACATTGAGTTGTCTGATATTGGTGATTCATTAAAAAACTAGAAAAAGCCTATATTGGCTGAATGTTGCCAATATTGGGCCCGCGTAACAATATTTGGCCAATATTAGGCCAATATTATTGTGCTACTTGGGTACATTGACAACGAAAGGTACAAGAGAACCCGATTAAGAAGAAGAAAATTAAATTATAAAAGTTGCACAAAAATATCCGGTCGGTATCAACTTTTAGATGTAGACACTCCTTTACATCATGTTGTTACGATTTCGGTAATACACATGATCAAGCGAAACATGTTCTACATTTTCTAAATTAATAAAAAGCGCTAAAAAGTTTGTTTCTCATAACTGTAGTCCTTGTAATATCCATATGAATAGCGTGATAAATTACACTGTCAATAGCATTTTATTGTTTTTTATATTCTTAAGTGCGTGAGATCAACAATAAATTACAGCAAACAGAGTAACCTTGAAATTTACGTAGGAGTACCGTTCATAAAGGTGAATTCGCTAATACATTTATAATTTTATTACAAGTATGTAAAAAGAGTTAACACAAAAAGAACGTGTTTTTGCAGTATCGGCAATAAGGCAAGTAATTCAATAGGTAAAATTTTAATGGTTTAACAATTATTAATTTACTGGAATTGGTTTAAAAAAAAAAAACTTAAGTTAATCTTCTTAGCTAGAAATAAAACAAATTCAATAAAGGCAATCAAAGAAGTCGAACTAAGAGCGAAGGAGCAAGGACTGAATATAAATGGAAAAAAACTAAGTGTATGACACTGGATGAGCAGCAAAGCAGGACACGAGACACAAAATTTGAACTGCTTATGGAAGACGAGACCCAATACGAGGTTGCTTGAGTGGATAAATTTAACTAATTGGAAATCACTTTATTAAAAATTTGAGAAGATGAAGCTGAGATACAAGAAAAAATTATTGAAGGCTTAAGATGTCTAGCGGCATTAGGTTATGACAAATTAAAGCCCTAAAATTTTGCTAATAATTCAGTTAAAATAAATTCCAATTTAAAAAAAATCCAAGGTCCTATTTCCAAAACATCTTTTGGACATCGGTTTAGGCTCTTATTTCTTAAAAATAAATTAACTTAAAAACGAATTTTAATGACCTAAATATTTATTTTATCTAAGATTGATTCGTAATACCTATGTCAATAAATCTTAAACGCTAAATAATAGTTTATTGTAAGGTAAAATCTCTATTACTCGATACATCTGTAAGTCTTAAGAAAAAGTCCGATGCAGTCGGTGCACACGAACTGTAACCATTAAAATAACATCATTACCATATTACCCTTTATGACCTTGCCTTAATCCTCCACTATAACTTTCCTCCATAACAAAATTTTTATAAGCTCCTTTGAAAGTCGAGTAAGAGAGGTTTTACCTGTATTATTAATTCACCCAACTAAAAAATTGAACTGGAAACCCCAATTGTTTGTGAACACAATATTTTGTAATGAATAAATGATAAATATTTTTGATAATTTCAATTACTACAATTAAAGAATGGTTTAGTACCCGTCATACAACATTAAAATAGTTATTTATGTATCAAGGCCAAAAAGTGTAACTTCTTCGGACGGGTCAGGCAAGGCATGAAAAAGTACGTTTTGGCCGAGGTGCATATTACATTTTTTGTGCGATCGAATTAAAAACAATTTAAATTTTTAGTAATTTTCAAAATTATAGGTTAGAAACTACGTGACATTCTGTCACTGACAGATGACGGCGTATGTACTGCATTACCGGACCTTTCCTTAGCAACGGCCGTAAAAGTTACTTTTTCGGCCGTTGATAAGGGTAACGGCCTGAAAAGTAATTTTTACGGCCGTTGCTAAGAATAGGGCCGGTAATGCAGTACTTTATGGTTGCTAACGCGTCCGTCAAACAGTGGTTTCTAGTACGATCGCACAAAAAAATATTAATATTATGTGGCAATATTTTATGATAAGTTAAAAATTGGCTAACTTTACTCTGATTTACTATAATGTGTTAGTTTGCTACATATTAAGTTACTATATTTGGACAGTAAACAGTAACATTTTCGGTAAAAAAAATTGGTTGGTACGTTGGTAGTAAGCATAGTGCGAGTAAAACAAACTGCAAGTAATTTAAATCAAAATTAATTGAACTATGATTTACAATGACATACGCTAGAAAAAATACCAATACTTAAACACATATTTTTTGTATTCACTTAAGTAGCTTCCATACTTAGTCGAAATATGAACTGTCTAGACAATTTTACTGTTTAAAAATTAAGCAATTACAAATATTAACAGAATTGAGGTTAAATTTGCTGAATACAGTAAAACTTTGCTAAAAATGTATCTGGAACAGTCGTTCGGTAGTCGTTCTATCAGCAACGGTAGCTTTTCTCCTAAAACTACTTTTCATAATGCCTTATTTTGCGGTCATATGATTACACTATTGATTATCGTTTTTGTGTTTGTTTAAGCACAGTATTTGGAGCGTAAAAATATATTTATTAACGAGCATGTTGTTGACGGATTTAATAGCTAAGTACACAACAGTTAACCAGGTAGACAAACAGACAGGTATAAAAGAAACAAATTGTTGGAATACAAAATTAGCTAATGTAAACGAACCATATGTTTAAATGCTGGTGACTCATGCCACATGTAAAAGTCGAACAACTCACCTTTACCAACACACAAGAGGTTTTTACCTCACAACTTTTTAAGCTTGACGAACAGGGAGACAAATTTTGTGCAGATTTTTTTAACATCTAACATAGTAGCATTTGGAGACAGCATTAACACATTTCTAAGTGGACATCTTAACTAAGAAATAAAAAAAATGTTAGACGAAAAATGCGAACTTAGTGCACGTTTCCTCCCAAAACAAAAACACCGCAAATGATGCGCAACTGTTTGATAGTGTTTCACTTTTTTGTTATGTCTCGAATCATTTTCCTAATCTAACCGCATCACGTGAATTTGCTAGTCGTGTGTCGTAGAAGTCACTAAACAAATTAAGATCTCTTTTTTAAACGCGGTACAAACTCAACAAAAATTATTTTTAATGGAAGTTAAACGATTATACTAACACTCACTTTATATTTCAGCATTAGATCGAAACGTAACGGATAATCGAATGCCCGGATGATAGAATATATGTGTGTGTTGTTTTCTACCAGATCACCAAAACATTATAGGGCTTACATATAAATTTTTGTAAGCTATAAGAAACAATGCCCTGACGGTTAATCCAAAGACGGATTATTGAAGTTCTATTAAATCAACAAAAGTTTATTTGTGTACTGAGCGAGAAACAAGAATCTTAATCCTTAGTTTAAATGAGTCTTTAAGTGCACCTTTTTAGGTCAATCATTTATCAAAATGATTAAAACTGCCAGCAAACAAAAGAAGAATGAAAAAAAGCTTGAAATTGTTAAGTTACACAAGTTTTTATGTTGAATCCTTTGCTGCGGAATGCTTATAAACAATTTTTTTTTTCTACAATGTTGACGTCAATTTTAATATTTATTTATAACCTAAATGCCGATGGCATAATTACTTTTTTCCTGTTTTAACTACAATTTTATTGTTTTATTTCTGAGCGCCAATAACATTTATTGTTTTGCATAATTTAAAAAAACGACTCACATAAATGTTAGCGGTCATATAATTAATAAAAAATAACATACATGAGCTAAATGGAATTTTAATTTACAGGTATTTACAAATTAAGTTTACTATATAAAGGCTGACTGAAATTTGAGTTCCAGTATGGCAATTTCGCTCACTGTTAGAGGTAGATGGCAGATTTTAGTTAGGTTGCCGCTAATTTTTGTACTTGTTCATAATATACGTAGCATTCATTACCTCATATTCTGACCCAATAAACAGAAGAACTGGATATGATTATAAAACAGAAATAGAAAAATCAACGTAGAGAGCTTACAATACGAAAGCACGCAGTATCTATAGAAGACAAGATTAGCAGCAAAACTGACACAGGTATCAAGAACAACCGCAGAGGAATACGAACATCTAAAGAGCTGTATGAAAGAAGAAGATCGGGAAGCATTAGGAATAGAAAATAGGAACAATAAACCGTATTTATGGGATAGTGAAATAAGAAAATGATTAAAGAAAAAAAAACAAAAACATCTAAATGTGCTCCAGAACAATGACGAAAAGACAAGGGGAAAATATAAGAAACTAAATAGGAAAGTAAAACAGGAAGTAATTAACCAGAAAACTTGGCATGGAAAAAAAATGCGATTACATAGATCAGCATACTGGAGGCAGAAAAGGTCAGAGGCATGGAAAGAGGTAAAAAATATTAGAACATCCAATAAGTCCAATAAAAAAAAGGACTGTTTACCAGTCAAAAGTGGGCACAAGACTTCAGTGACCTCTTGATAGAAAAAAGAATACAATTTGTCAGACAAGAAAACACGGTGGAGCACGGAAATAACAACATAAAATTGAATCTGTCCCAAGTCGAAAATGCGGTATAGGTACGTACCAAACAAAAACCAAACATGCCCCACAAAAGTTAATCATTATGATGAAAACCGTATACGAACGATGTCTTTACAAAAAACAAGTTTCAAAGAAATCGAAAACATTGTATATAACCCCCATACATCAAAAAAACCTTAAAAATGATCCTGCAAATTATTGGGGGATAGCAGTGATCAGCACAATAGGTATAATATACTTTCAAATACTGTAAGCAGAAGAACGAGCTGGATTTCGAGCGGACAGACCTAAAATTAATAATTAATTCACGTTAAAGATTGCACTGGAAACGAGAGTTCAATGATTGAGGGAAACTCACATAGCCTTGATAGATCTTGAGAAGGCATACCATAGCGTACCAACTTCCAGAATAAGAAAGGAGATGCAACAATTGGGTATAGAATCCACACTTATACGAGCCACCATGCAACTGTATGAAGAAAACTTTGCAAGAATAAAAAATAATGGAAGAACTTTCACTGAAGCTTTTAATTCAACAAAACGTCTCAGACAAGTATGCTTGACAGAGCCTTTTAAGGGTGGACAAGGGAACGTAAAAGTATGGAACTAAGAGTGGGAGACGACACACTTTTTGGATCATACTTCGCCGACGATCAAGTGGTGATTTCCGAATACGAAAAAGACTAGGTTACATGGTGAGGCAATTAAAGGAAGCGTACGATCGGTAACCCACCATGATCAAAATTCTTTGAGATATGCATCTTCTGTGCTATCTACTTGTTTTTCATGCTCGGGTCCTGTTTGTTACACTTTTGACATTGTAAAAGTCATTAAAATGTATGGTCTTCCCTATGTTACATTGTAAGAAGTTGATTTATTGTCATTGTATTAATTAAGATTATCTGCGATTGTGGTAAAACTACATGTTTTGTAATAACAGCGACTGGTTGGATTTTGGTTAGGATGGCCTCGTAATTCAGTATAAATATCAGGCCTTCTTGGTCACTAATTCAGAGTCGTTTCCAGACTCCCCAAAGTGCTTCGTGTTCCAAAGGATGCGTCGCTAGTAGTTATGTTGCTTTATATGTAAGTTTATTTTAAATATATTCTAAGTCCAATTTCAACTTTGACTAATTTCTGCCATCATGCCTAACCCCCTGATCCCGAGTGACTAACGTACCTCTCAACAAATACAATGGTCTCATAAAGGCCATATGTAACAATAGACATCAACAAATCCGAGTATTTGATAAAAGGAAATAAATATATAAACGACTTACCTTCAGAAACCGAGTACATAAAAGGAGTAGAAAAATGCAAATATTTAGGAGTCATTTTTAACAAATTAGGAAATAGCGACGAGAAAATCAAAAATAGTATAAATAAGGGCAGGAATGTAAAATCGCTGAATTTGAGAAAAAATTAAATAAGAAAAAAGAAAAAGGATGTACAACAGTATTGTACAACCTGTAACAATATACAGAAGAAGACGTGTGGGATTTAAATAATAAAAATAATAGGAAATTCTTAGCTACTAAAATGGCGAAATGGACTGCTTTATGAAAAGCATGAAAATCAAGATTGGACCAAGTTAGACATGAGACCTTAAAAACAACGTGAACATCAATATAATTAAAGCAGATCTAGTTGAACCGAGATAGCTAACATGGTTTGGACACACTAAAAAGATGGACGAAAATAGGTGGCCCAGAACATTTTTAGAATGGATTCCGATCGAGAAGAGGAAGAGAAGACGACGAAAACGGAGCTGGAGAGTAAATATAGATGTGGCAATGAGAAATAAAGGTTTAGAGAAGGAAATATGTTACGACAAAAAGAAATGGAAACCGGGAACGGAGAGGCGGTAGATTGCCGTAGAAATCCGTGTATTTTATAAAATGCCTAGGCATTTTGTAAAAAACCGTCAAAACGAGCAAATTATGACTTTCTCTAAACCTCAAGCGTTTGTTTTCATACAAAAAAAGCTTTAACCTAACCCTCATTCATTTGGTCAGTAATAGTGGGTCAGGTTAAAGGTTGGTTAAAGTTCTTTTAATAATAAATTATGAAAATGAAGCTAATAGGTTTGTTTTCATTAAAAACAATTATGCTGGCATTTTATTATTTGCCAAGTCAAAACCCGAGACGTTCGTTTTGCCGGGTTTTTATAAAAAGCCTAGGCATCTTATAAAATTCCGAATTTCACATTATGCTTACGACATACATAAATAATTATATCTAAACAGACTTTAAATAACTGCAAACGTTTTTATGAAAACTGAGAGACAACAATGTTTTTTCGTTGTAAAATTTGAGGTATTTTAAAATTATTGTCTGATTAAATTCATATTACTAAAAAGGATAAATGGTTGCTACAAGGAAGGTTTAACGGAATTTTAAAAAGTACATAGATAAAAAAGTTACAGCACAAATTTATCATACCGATTTAGAAGGCCTAAGAAAATGCACTGCAACTATGTAAAAGTGTGATATTTAAGTAATGCATAGCAACAAATATGTTCTAATTTAATATTTCCGTATATTTTACTTAATGACTTCACAGTAGAAATTGCTGGACATAATTTATTAATAATTACGTGCTGCGAAAGTGAAAGTGCATAATCACAACAAAGAATATTATCAAATTTTATTATTTATCAGCAACTTAAGTAAGAATAGCTTTCACAAAACATGTAAACTAATTAAGATTGCATCGGAAAAAGTGCATTTATTTGTTTCGTAATCAAAAAATGAGAAAACTAATCTATTATTACAAAGAACACTAAATTAAAAAGAGACTCTTAGAACTTGGTAACTTGACACTTGCTTTTTCAATTAATTTATTTGAGATTCATAGGAAGAAAAACTATCTTTAAAAATGTTTTACCAATACTAATTTTTTCCAGGAATCCCTAATACATTTTTCAGACAAGTTCCCAAGCAAATGTTTTCATTTATGAATAGCTTTTAAGTATGCAATAATATTTTCAGTTTGTCTTGAAACAATCTGCCGTCACGTCTTTACTTTGTAGTCATTTTGGTTTCAGTAACAAAACATCTGTGAAACAAAGTTTATTGTTTTTTATACTAAAAAAATATTCTCCAAAATGTTGGAAAACTTTGAGTGTATCCACAGTTTAACTTTTGCGCAGAGTCGTATTTAAATTAAGGGCACAGAAAGTAATCCAACACCCACAGTAAACAACGTTTTACTGGTAAGTCAACAACTGTTAATTTGCATACACGCTAAAAACACATCGAATATTTAAATATGGATTCAAAAATCAAATCAACGACTAAAACAAAAGCAAATAAGTTGCAAGCCAATAAAACAGTTATAAGCCGGTATTTGAGATCTTATGAGAAATTTGTATATTATTAGCAAAGTCTATTAAATTCAAACTGTAAATTTAAAACTGCAAAGACAAAAAATTGCACTAAAACGAAAGACAATCAGTTACAAGGTCATAAAACAAAAAGTAACATACGATATCTAACAACTTGTAATGATACTGCTGGCTGTAAATATCAAGGTTGGCTTACGAGAAGTTCTGATGTGCAACTTTTTGTCTGTCTTAAGTCTGTTTTATACAATACTATTTTTTCGTTTAAGAAAATTGTATACGATTGTACCGTGTCAATCAGAAACTAAAAATCTTGAAAGAAAAATTCGTACGAAATTACGACCTGGGTCCTGTTTCTCGAAACGTACAAGCCTTGTAACACAAGTATGTACCTTAGCTACACGTGTAGTTTCCATTGAAACTAATGGAAAACTACATGTGTAGCTAAGCTACGGACTTGTATTACAAGGCTTGTAAGTTCGAGAAACAGGGCACTGCTCTAATTGCATCCAATATTTAGTATGCGCGCATGTGTATTCTACTTTAACTGTATCTGACCGCATCTTATTTGTGGATTAGGTTAACTGCAACAATCAAACAATATCCACAATTCGTTGATTGTTCAGTGAGCAACATCATTTTATTTCAATTTTGTGCTTGCTTAAAATAAACATATGACATGGTTACTTAAGTTGCCAACAAAATATAATAAAAGTTACTAAAAACTAACCAAAATATAATAAAAGTTACTAAAAAGTAACCAATATACAATAAAAGTTACTAAAAAGTAACCAAAATATAAAAAAAGGTACTAAAAAGTAACCAAAATATAATAGTTTTCGTATCAAAAAATAGTACATGTAAATGGTTCATATTTTTCATGCTAAATTCTTGAACGAAATTTTTACATAAATATTCCATGCTATTTTCTTAAACGAAAAAATAGTTACAAATTAGTATAGTCTAAAAAGGATTTTAGACCGAGCGCACACCAACGTGACACTATATTTCAAAAACCGATTATTACTTAAAAACAGGGACTAAAAACGAAAAAAATTCTGTTCGTTTCTGTTCGGAACGAAAACGAAATATATCGTTTTCGTTCTTTTCGTTCTAACCGAAAAAATTCTTTTTTCGTTTTCGTGAACCGAAATAATAACGGTTAAAACCGGTTTTACAATATTTTTTTTGTCGTCAAAAAAACAATTTTTTTTTCTGTTCACCACAACCCTCTATAAATACGATAACAATATTTGCGTCTCAACTAAAATATAAACGATGACGATGGGGTTTGATGCTCACGGACAGCATATTTTAGACTGGCGAACCATCGCCATATTAAATTTACCAAATCGTTAAACACATTAACATTTAACCATTTTATTAAGTTTAACACCCGTAAGGTGCAAAAACACAACGTGATTAGGTTAAATTAGACACACGATCTTTATCTAAAAATATGAAAATATAGCAAGTGCTGTTTTAAATTTGTTTTAGTACTAAAAATCTATGCATTTGAATTAAATAAGATCCTGCTGTAATTATTTAAAAAGACAGAAGAATGAATTCAAGTGGATAATTTACTAAATGTTATAAATAAAAAGATATTAAAAAAAACTTATATTAACTTGAAATATACTTTAACTATAGTTTGTAATACCATACAATATACATTTTCACATTCCATTAAATCTTACTAGCAACACATCTTCCAATAAATCTTCTTTTACATTAGTCCTTTTCGAAGTAAGAATAAATTTTACTATTATTATGTCTAAACGCAAATAAAACATACACATTGATAATATATATCCAATCAACTGTATATTCTATATTGATGATCTAAAAACAAATTAGAAATAAAGAATATCTGTACCGTTAACTGTGTTACACGAAATTGCAAGAATAAACAATAAAGTTGTTAATACATATTCACGTAAATATATGGAGCAAAGTGAAGCTCACTTATTTCAAGTGAGATTTTTTACTGCCTCGTGGAGTTTCCCCAGCACAGAAGGTAAATTCGCGTTTGTGTTTAACAAATAAAATTGAAATAGCGACAAAACCGGTTAAAACCCGTTTTGTAAAATATTTATTTCGTTTTCGTTCTTGAACGAAAAATAATAATTTCGTTTTCGTTCTTAAAAAAATTTCGGTTAATTTCGTTTAACGTTTTCGTTTTCGTTCCGTTCTCAGTCCCTGCTTAAAAATCCCTTCGATGAGCAGTGGGCCTTAAAAAACAATTCTCAAAATACAGTTGCTTAAAACAAATTCTTTCGACTGAAGTTCCAGTTGAAATATGTTTAAAAGTAACTTTTATTATACTAAGGAAAGGACCCTTCCCTCGATAAATATTTATTATTATTATGCTATCTTTAGCAATATTATTGACCGAAGGAAGAAGTTTTGTAATAGAATGGACGAGCAATTCAGAACATTAAAAGAATCGAACTAACTAGCGTTAAAAATATTTCTAGTACACTTAGTAAGCAAGTTCAACGGCTTTTACAATCGCAGAAACATTTGCTCATAATAATCTTACAGTGTTACGCCAACTTCGATTATTAAAACATTAAAATGTTTCCCAAGAAGACACGCGTGAGTTACTTGGTACTCCGCTTTGTCGAGAGCTAACGGTAATCCGCAGTTTGTTAAATACCGACACGTCTAATCCATCTCTACAATGTTTATTTTAATTAAACAAGATTTACAGCTTGTTTACTCCACTTGTTACTGGGTTTTTAAATTAACCACCATTTTTTTTAAATAAATGTGGCAATTTTTTTACTTCAAATACATGATATAGTCAAATTTTGATTAATTTACTACGAAGTTACTTTTGACTAGGTTCTTTCACGTGACCCTAAATCGCAGAAATGCATATACAACATTGCAATATGTTTTAAATTGATGTTAAAAGAGGTAAGACACATAAAAAGTTTGAGTTCCAAATTCATATTTGAACACATTTTTTCCATTTTAATTAAAGCTTTTTTGCAAAAAAAGGGCCTTGAAAGTCGAGCATATACCACTTAATACTCGGAAAATGATCTGTTAACAATGAAACAAAAATTTACCAAATTAATTTTGTAGAATTAAAAACATTATCCCAACGCAACATTTTTGGAATATCGACCTAGCTTGATAAACTACAAATAAAATATCAAATTTGTAGACTATTTTATTATTTATATTAAAATGCCAATATTTTAAACTAATTGTAAGTTATCGATGTAATTCTTCCGTTATGCCTCTTTTAATACTTCTTTAAATTTCATGAAAGCTAATTGATCTTTCTTTTATGTAGTATAGAGGCTACATTTTAGAAGCTGAACTACTTTTTGAAATAAAATTTGTCTTACTTCTAATTACTGTATTAAATTAAAACCAATGTGGACGTAGAATACAACTCTGTTAAAGAGACATAAACCTCTAAACTTGCCTATTCGATTCAGGTAAACCTTAAATCTATTTAGCCAACAATAACTTAAGTAACTTTAATCAGGTGGTTGCCACTGTACAGGGTGGTCCAAATTCGATATAATTACATGGGTATCTCGCTAAATATTCAAGATAGAGAAACGGTCGACTTAAAAAAAATGTGCAGTTTTTTTGAGACAAACTTAGTACCGTTTCCAAAAATATTCTAACATGACCTGTTTTTGAGTGACTAAAAAACTGTTATTTTGCTATATTTATTATGTGTCATAACTCCGTTATTCTTGTAAATATCCAAAAAAATGTGAAGATTATTTTTAGATATTTTTATGAAGATTTTGATGGTATCATGATCAGAGCCGTAGCAATATTTTTGGCGCCCTTGGCAAATACCTAAAATAGCGCCCTTTTTTTAAGGAATTTTATTTTAAGAAATGTTGTTATTATAAGATTTATAAGTAACAATTTATCATAAAGAAACAAAACATAACTTCAAAATTAAATGGTATTTAATATGTACAGGATGGGCCTGAATTATGTACTTACATCGCCGTAGTTCGGATATAGATGGAGCCACAATTTTTTAAGTAAATATTCATAAGAATGCTGACTATTGTACATAGGCGCATAACCTATGTATGTAACATACGTAACTGATTGATCTATAAATGCTCTGCTCATCTGCTGCTAAATTTCATAACATGATTGACTATAAACGGAAAAACGGGGATTTCCAGTGTCAGCTCTTGAATTCATCCATCAGGTTAGCGCGCAGGGCCATTTTTACTATTGGTTTAAAGAAGGCAGGGCAAGAAATCGGTTTTTTAATATAGATTTTGTATTTTTTAAAGTAATTTTTATTGAAGAAAGATGTTATAAAAACCGGGTTTTAATTATTTTATTTAAAGGTTGCCGTTTTTTGCCATTAAAAATAACGGTTTCGGTTAAAAATCACTTTTAAGGGACTAAAAATAACCGTTTTTTTAACCGGTTAAATGCGATTAGTTTACCAGAAGTCATTACTAAACGCTTGTAAAATTATAAATAGATAATATCTTTTCATACTTTGCATTTCCAATCTAAATTATGTTAAAAACGGTTTTTAACCGGTCTTTAAACCAATTTATAACCAAAAACCGTTATAAAAACAGTTCTCGTTTTTGGTTAACCATTAACCAATTTTTTTTTCGGTTTCGAGCCCTGTTTAAAAGGGGAATCACAGTGCACTGACGGGAAATCGCAGATACATATTGGGGCGGTAAGAGTTTTAGCAAAGGGCGCTTGATGTTTTTGTTTTTAAGGCTAGGGTGCAAAAATGTTTGCGCTTGGCGCCCCTCGCGTCTCGCGCCCTTGGCACTTGCCCCGTTGCCAATGCATTGCTACGGTGCTGATCATGATAGTATTCACGACAATAACGGAGATACGACACATAATAAATATGACCAAAAAATAGTTATTGTTATTAACTCAGAAACCAGAAATAATAAAAAACTTTTGAAAGCCGTTCGGAATTTGTCTCAAAAAACTGCACATTTTTGGTAATTTCACTGTTTCTATACCTTAAATTAAATATTAAGCGAGATACCCATGTAATCCCATCGAATTTGAACCAGCCTGTACAAGCTTATCCTTCATATTAAATCAAAGCCATAACAATTTACGTATTGGTAAAAAAACAGATTGTAAATTAATCACAGAAGCCATAAAAAAAAACTTTTAACTACACGAGAACATTTGCAGACATAAAGGTAGTTTTAGCTCAAATATCACGACGCATTTAATTTGTTAAACTTAAAAATTAGCTAGCTTTAAGTCAAACGGGCACAAAACCCCAAATATTTTGAATTCATAATCATCATAATTCTTGTTGCGTCAATCTTAGGAAACCATGTAATTAGTGTACCTGTTTTCAGGGCCATAAAAATACTGTTATTGCCGTTTTAACGTTAAAGAAAGGATCGCAGTAGTCAGCAAAATTAAAATAACTTTGTTAAAATTTTGATTTACAAACGACACTCAATTTTGACTGGTTCTTGGTACAAGGATGATAGATAGGCCAAATGGTTTAAATATCACTTGAATGTCTCTATTTTATACAAAAAAAGTTAACACATTTATTGAATTGCATTTAAAAAAATTATTAGAGTCGTTTCATGCATTATCACAAAGATAAAAAATTTGCTACGGGCTATTTATTTTTACAGAAACAAGCAATTATAACTTATAATGAAATTTTGGTTGCTTATAATTTATAAGCAACCAAAGTTTCATTAAACGCCATGCAGGGTGACAATTATCTATATGTGTTGTATGGGTAACTTTGTTATTATAAGAGTAATAAAGTCGGTTAAATTAGCAAAGATGGGCAAAATTTCAAGACGAATTTAATGCCATTTTGACATTCCCTGCACCTGCACCTCCGACTTTTTTTTAATATTTTGAAAAACTAAAAAAATAATTTTTTCGATGGTTAAATAATTCCATACCTACGTTAAAATCAAAATGTGAAATAATTCCTGTAAATATTTTTACGAAGATTTAGTAAAAAATATTTAAAAAGTAATAACACACTTGATTTTTGAGATATAAGCTAAACTTTACTTTTTTTAAATGGCAACCATAAAAGGCGATGGGTTCATTAAAAAGAAAATTTGTTTCTCGTTTCATTGATGTATGGTTTGTTAAGTTTATCTTCAAAAATCAATAAGTTATTAATCTGTGGTCGGCGGGAAAAAGCACTTAAGTCAAAAAGTGCAATTTTCAGGAGCAACGTTTTTTTATTTTACTGATTATCATGCGAGTTTTAATTTTACTTGTATGGTATATTTTACTTAAAATTATGTATTTAATTATCACAATATGTCAACATGATGAAATTTTTTAATAAACAGTAAATACTTGACTTAAACTGGGATAAAATAAGAATAACTTAAGTTGTTTTTAACAAATGTAAACAAATGGATATATTAATCAGTTTATTCGTTTATTCTTAAAAAATACATTTTTATGTAGAATTTAAAAAAAAAATTATGGAGTGAACATAAATACTCATTTTTAAATATAACTTTTATTATTTTTTGATTACACAAAATTTCATTGCAATAGAAAAATATTATTAATAAAAATATGTGAAATGGAACTAACATTATAAACAGGAAACACAAGTGCTGAAATTCAAATTACCAGTATAAAAACATAACAATATGAATGGAAAGATAATAATAAAAAAATTGCACTTTTTGACTTAAGTGCTTTTTCCCGCCGACCACAGTTATATTACATTATTATTGTTTTTGTTAAGATAATCAAAGTGGTCACTGAAAAAAAAAACAAAACATTACATAAATAAACTAGCTGTACTTAATTAAACGCATAAAAAATTACAAGTTACAAAATTTAAGATATTTTTGACATTTTATATTACTTTATAATTAGTCTTTTACTATAACTATTAAATCTAAATTATTGTAACATGCTCTCAAAGTGTAGCCCACTCTCCATGGGCAATACAAATTTGACATCTGCGCTTTTTAGATAATAATGTTTTTCTATTCATATTACTAAAAACATCTAATGATATTAAAGACAGTTTAATACAATTTGAATTAAGATTATACATTTAAAGGGCAATTCATCAAATAAAAAGAAATATGCTTAGGAAAACGAAAACATTATTATCTGCAAAGTGCAGATCTTCTTAAATTCGTATTGCCCATGGAGTGTGTGTTACACTTTGAACGCATGTTTTAATTAAGATTTACTAGTATGTAATAGTAAGTGAAAAATTATAAATTATTATGTAATGTAAAAAATATCTTTTGAGTTTTAAATTTTATGTTCAGTATCTAAAGTAAAGAAAGCTAGTTTATTTATATAATGTTTCTTTTTCTTTTCAATAGCCACTTTGATTAAACTTAACAAAAACAATACTATTGAAATAACTTACTTAGTTTTTAAGATAAACTCGACAACCCATACATCAATTAAACGAAAAAATAACATTTTTTCAATGAACCCATAGTCTACTATGGTTGCCATTTAAAAAAAGTGAAGTTTGGCTTATAACTCAAAAATAAATATCTACAGCAATCATTCACATTTTGATTTTAACGTAGGTGGCTATGGAATTATATCGTCTGTTTTTAGTTTTTTCAAAATATTTAAAAAAGTTGAAGGTTTGGTCAAATGTCAACATGACATTACATTTTCTTGAAATTCTGCTCAGTTTTGCTAATTTAACCGACTTTGTAACTCTTATAATAACAAACATACAACATACAACACATGTAGATTATTGTCACCCAGTGTCAGGGTTGAGCAGATTTAAATCAATTGATTTAAATCACGATTTAAATCATGATTTAAATCAAGTGATTTTTAAAAAAAAATCATTGATTTAAATCAAGCGATTTTTTAAAAAAAAAATTATCAACTTAAATCACGGATTATATGAGTAGATACAATATAATATTTATAATAAAACAAAATTGTATGACTATTAGTAATTAAATACACGAAATGGTGAATAAACCATATCAATTTGCTCTGGTAAAGTAATATTCATTGTGGAAATGCAATAATTCAAAAAATAAATGACAAGTTTTTGACGTTAGCGAAGTGAAAAGTCAGTTTTCCACGGCACTCTATTGCTTCAATAACGATTTGAAGAAAAATGTCGAATATCTCGAAAAGTATGAGTTTTGGGTATAGGACATACTTAACAAAATATGAAGCTCTTTTAAAGACGAATTCGATGACATAAAAAAATACAGGAGTTCGCATTTGAAAAAATCGAGTTACGAGCTTTTGAAAACCATGAAAGTTGCCACCTATTTATAAACACTCCTGTATGTGTGATTCAAATTTTTTCATATCGAGCGAACAGAGAAATTTTTCCTGCATGCCATACCAAATTAAAACTTCAAAACAACTTCAGGAGAATTTTTTAAATAAAGACTTAAAACCTTGAATAATTTAGAAAATTTTTTTTTACAACGCCGTATAAAAATCTGTACTAGTATTTTATATTGATGCAAAGCTAAAATTAAGGTGGTCAAAAATATTAAATAAAAAATTGGATGTTGTATTTGAAATATAAAAGTTACTATTAATTCCAGAAAGGTGACTCACCCTGTATATTTGAAAATATTTTTATTGTGTTGTTTAGAAAAAACTGTTTAAAATAGTATTTGATTCAACTTCATCTCTCAAGCCGTTTAGCCACAATCGACCGATCCCGCACTAATGACTCACCCTGTATATAATTAATTAAACCACCATTTAGCACTGATTTTTTCAAAATTCTTAATCATTATATTTAATTTTTCGTTTTGACCAAAATTCACCAATGAATTGAATATATCTATTGGTTATTAAATATATTAGCACAAAACAGAAATAGCATGTGAATATGTCACTAAATTCGATAATATGGTACATTTGATTTAAACCAAAAAAATCTGATTTAAATCAAAAAAATCTGATTTAAATCAAATAAATCGATTTTTTTGATTAAAAAAAAAAATCATGATTTTTATCCACCCTGCCCAGTGTATATTAACACCTGATCTTTTAGTGACAAAAATTTCATTAACAGAGCAATTTCTTTATTTAATGTTTCATTAACTTACACATAGCGTAATCTCTAGCAAAATCTACGTGTTACATAGCCTACTTTAATTATCGGTAACAAACCACGTCAATTTACGTAACAGTCGTACAGCAAATACGAATAAATCATTTTTATTTTTCATCATCGAAGATATGTTAACAATCTAGTTAAATATAAAACATAGGAATATCAAACTATGCTTGTGAAACAGGTTCACCTCTGCATCGCCAAATATTTTAAAAACAGGGCAAGTTTAAACGGTATCGACGCGTTCTACTTGGTATATTACATGGTACATAACACACCCTATGCATACCATGCTATCTTCTAAAACTGCTATTATTTTTCATTAAAAACTAAAATAAAACAATGACACAGATTTTCCTCTTGCTCTATTTGTTTACTAACTATAATACACCCAAATATGTCGCAGAGCGAAGAACTACCGGCATTTTTTATGACAAGCAATGATAATTACATAAATATTTATTGTCTTAATGTTGGCCATGAAACGATACGCAAAAATGATTAGCTTTGTGGAGATATAATTCATAATCACTAAGATTATTGTGAGAATTGTAACGCAATTTTAATGTGAAAGAGGTGAAAGTTGCGTATCCGCTTTTGCTACTGTGCGATTAAAAAAAAAATTGAATCCGGGTCAAGGTAAAGGCCTTTAGAAATTAGAAGAAGCGGATGTGAGTATATATAGCAGAACCGATACCGGCAAAATGTACTAATGTGATTGACTTGTTTCGCCAATTAAAATAATATTTTTATTACCCTTCAAACCCCGTTTGTGACTGTAAATTTAATTTAAAAAAGTCGAGCGATTCGTGCTTTAACTTTATTTATTAATTTATATTAAGAATACATAATTTTGTGGATAAGACAATCTAAACTTTCTGTTATTCTGCTTTATAAAAAATTTAATTTCCTTCTAAAGACATTGAACATGTTTTACCCATAAAATTCCTAAGTTATTGCGGTTTCATCGATAATAAACAGGTACCTATATATTGGGCTTAATCGGAAGACATCAAATACAATTACATTTTTATACGACACCGTATATTTGCGCTGTTTTTATTGATTAAAAAAGCAGGGACAAAAACGAAAAAAATTCCGTTCGTTTCTGTTCGGAACGAAAACGAAATATATCGTTTTCGTTCTTTTCGTTCTAACCGAAAAAATTCTTTTTTCGTTTTCGTGAACCGAAATAATAACGGTTAAAACTGGTTTTACAATATTTTTTTTGTCGTCAAAAAACCAATTTTTTGGTTTTTGGTTTTGGAAAATATTTATTTCGTTTTCGTTCTTGAACGAAAAATAATAATTTCGTTTTCGGTTTCGTTTTCGTTCTTCAAAAAATTTCGGTTAATTTCGTTTAACGTTTTCGTTTTCGTTCCGTTCTCAGTCCCTGTAAAAAAGGCCTACTTATGTTTAAAGTTAAAGGTCAAGCACAGCAATTATAAACACCCTTGCGCTACTTGGCAAATATATAAACAATAATATTAAACTAACCGTTTATCAACGCAAAATCAGGGTTTTTAAACAAACGTGACTGCTACCAAAACATATTCGTGTACTTAAGTGTAATAGCTGCAACTTAAAATTTTACAAAAAAATAAACGTCACTGAACTGCTATAAAAGAGCAATTCACTCGTAAACTGTGTACCATAATGCGCTAAAAGGGACGACGTGAAACGAGCGAATATAAAACAGAAAATAAATATGATGGTAAGAAACGTGAATTATTATTTACTTCCAGGAAATTATTGGCAAGGTGAATTAGAGAAAAGTTTATTTAAAAAACGCGTATTAAAACGTGATTTGATATCGTAAAAATTTCGCGAAACAAAGAAGAGTTTATTAAACTTTAAGGTTACTTTATTTGGGCAGATTTCCAACAATTTTGTAGGGTTGTAAATCTAGAAGTAAATTTGTCTCATAATTTTAAGTTCTTTCTAATATTTAAATAAATAAAACGTGAATGTTTTGCTACAGATCGAGTAATTGAGAGTTTAGGTTTTGTGTGTTTCGTCGGAATTATATTAATATTGTAATTTAAATTGAATAGCTTTCGATTTTTAAGCATAAAGTGACAGAAATCGTTGTCACTGATAAACCAATTAACAACTCTTGTCTTAAAACTAAAAGTAAACAAATAAAACTCTTCATTAAAGCAAGTTTTTGAGCAAGGAAGAATTCTAATAATCCAGTTTAGATAACAGAAATGTAACGTTGGTAGTTAAAGTGATACATTTTTCAACAAAAAAAGATTTTATGGAGGTGTTCTTTTCCTCAGTTTTAAATGTAATATGTCATAAAAAAAATGTACATAGGTAAATGCTATTTATTTATGTAAATATTAAATATGGCTTCTATAAAACCATCAAAAGCTAAGAGCCACATCTTCATAACTAAATTTATTATGAAGAAATTGTTATCATCATTTTATATAATTTTTAAAATTCAGGTTTTTAGACACGAAATAAAATATAGTATATTTCTTGCTTTTATGAAGTAAAGTCTGCATTTTTTAAACTTCTGAACAAAGCTATGAATCGCTTTTGTATGTAACCTGTTGCTAATTTCATCAAATCTCTTTAACCGAGAAGGATTCCCATAGCGAACTGATTGCACGCGCTGAAAATATTGACAAAAATGATGATTGGATTGAAACATTATGTTAAAATAATTTTAAAAAAATTCATTAAACTGTGCTATTATACAAATGCTATCTAAAAATGTGTTTTTCAAAATACATTTTATTCCTCTGGATCTAAAATATAGTTTTACTAAAGTAGGTCAATGAAAACGAAATGCATTAGTACACAATTTTAAGCAAACGTTACGTCTTGTATAACAAAAACAATTTCCTACTTCCTGAAGATCAAGAAAGCTGAAATTTAATTGCATTCCAAACCATGGCTCACTAAATGTGCTGAAATTAACGCAAAATATCTTGAAAAATTATAGCTGGTGTAATCCCAATCATCGCCACATTTTTATTTTTATTTCAGGCTATATGTCAGGGGTGGCCAAACTTTTAGTCGTTAGGGGCGACTTTTGAGAGAAAGTTTACCCGCGGGCGACTACGTTTTTTCTAAGGTACTTACAAATCATTGGTGTTTTTTAAGGCCTTTTTAAGTATTTACAAATTGATGACTTTTTTTAGAATATACTTATGAACTGTGTCTTTTTTTATGAAATTTTAAATACCTACGAAATGATGACGTTTTTTTTTCTAAAAGACACAAAGTGGTGACATTTTTACTATGACTACTATTAAATTACCTACAAATAACTATTTTCTAGCACTGGTTCTGAATTTTAAAAAGTTCAAAAAAATACAGGAAAAAAAGTAAATTATTGTTTTACAATTGTATTAAAATAAATTAAAAGCAAATTACACAAAAAAAAACAAACAATAGAATTGTTTTATTTTGATGACGCTTGGCACAATGCATACATAGTTTTGGCCAGTTTGTCAAAATTTGGCTCGTATGAACTTAAACTAATTCTTAAACACAATTCCAAATGTAGATAAGATAATAACTGTGACCTAGGTATGTTTAGTTTTTATCCCATTTATGCAGGAAAATGCTAATCTTACAAATATGTCGTACCAAAAAAGGCATTGAAATATGCAACACCTCTCCAAATATGTGGATATTTATCCCTGTTTATTAATTTCCAGAAGCTTTCATTTGAAGTTATTGATTTTAAATGTGTATTTTGTGTATCTATTATTTGCAGAAAATAATTTTGAATTACTTTTTAAATTCAAATTCTGAATTTATCACTATAATTTGTCAGATTTTAAGTCAGCTTCACGGGCGACTTCCAGAGGCATTGCGGTCGACCAGTCGACCGCGGTCGACGTCTTGGCCCCTGCTATATGTGAAGCACCAGTTTGCTTTTGATAGTCAAATAAAACGCTGAAAAACAAAAGCAATTTACGTTTAAAGCGATAAAGTCTGACACGGCTTCAAACAAAAGAAACATCGGTTTTTTGTTTGTTAAACGATTCTGGCATATAAAAACTGCTGGAAACGCATTGCATGTTTTAAAAGGCCAATCAACCATAACAAAAATTATTTCCTTTATGATTCCTTTATCTCAATTTTCAAGAAAATCTTTAAATACGTAATTATTAGTAGTGTATGCTACTTGAAAACTACAATCGAATAAACAATAAACTAATTAAGCATTTAATGATTGTTGTGTAATGTATTGAAGCTAAGTGCAGTTAAGTAAAGCCGCGTACAGACCAAAATTAGAAGTTCGCGAACTGTTTAAGAGCAGTTCGCGAGCAAAACGTCTACACCAAAATATAATGTTTTCGTCAACAGGTCTCAGAACATACTGCTCGCAAAGGATTCACGTTTTGTTAATAAATATGTCATCAAGCGATGAAGAAGACTGATTGATTGCTTGTGTTGCTTTTATGTTTGTGAAAATTGTTTCCGCGCGCCTTTCCTCTTCGATATTGCGCCATAATACTACCTTTTTTATTCGGTTTCAACAGTTTCCTTCCAAATAGCCTCAGAAATTTGCCGGTGCATATTTTCTTAAGTTGTTTTTTGTAGTTTGAAATTTTTGGGTTCCAGAAGTGTGGATGTTAACGATGTTGTTATATTAAATTTAAAGTGTTCTCTGGCCACTCCATTTTCAACAGCTACATAAATGAGGTCCAGACAAAAAATGGTGCCATAACACCTGTTCGCGAACAAACCCTTTGATGTACCGCTTCAAGAGCGAACTTTCTACGAACTAGCGAGCAGCTCGCAAACGATTCGCGAACTTCCGTCTACACCAGGTTCGCACATTGTTCGCGAGCTGTTCGCTAACTGTTCTAAAACAGCTCGCAAGCTTGGTTTGTACGCGGCTTATTATGAAAATTTTATGAGTAAATGTGCAAACGTTTTCATGTTTTCTCTAAATGCACCGCTATATTTTAAAATATAAAATGTGTAAAAACTTTTTTCAAGTTTGAGATAACTAATTGTGTCTGCGTTACTTATAGTTTTAAAGGTTATTTTGGACAGGCTGTATACTCTTGTGTTGATTGTTGAGCTAATCAGGGCCGGTCTTCTATATAGCGGGGCCCGGGTGCAAAAACTTTTTTGGGGCCCCCTATAAAAATTTCATTTGCAATATTTTACATTAAATTAATTTAATTTAAATAATGAAATATATGAGGTTAATCATAAAATTGTAATAAATTAAGATTTAAAATAAACTCACAGTTATTTCTAAATCCAATATTTTGGGTTGGTATTTAATGCAGTACATAATAAGTTCATAAACAAAAATAACACAACAAACACAATAATTGAAATATTTTTTCATTCTATACGACTTTTATCAGTTTTAGAGTTGGTCATTGAAAAGCCCATTTTTAATTTTCAAAGTTTGTCGTTTCAACTTCTGTATTTTCGATGGATAATATTGCTAAGGAATTAAGTCTCTTTTGAGAAGTTGTATATCTGATGTTCGTTTTAAATAATTTTAATTTACTAGACGAGTGCTATGAACTGGCGGCAGTGACCAGAAGTGTTAAATAAATGTTGAGTGCAATATAAACGTTGGGGAAAAAGTCATAATAAATATTTTTTTAGATAAATTTAAGCAGTTTTATGGTTTGATTTTGAATGGGAATTTTGATTCTATTTTATTTTACATTAAAAAACTTTGTAAATTCTATCTTATTTACACCATTCAAAATTTTTCATAAAATGTATTAACATATTCTTCTAGTACTCCAGGCGAGCTAGTTATTTTAGCCAATAAATGTAATATTTTATAATTTTCCAAAATTTTAGAAGTGTTTTTAATCGTTCATCTATATCAGAAATGGCTAGGATTGTAAAAAGTATCAAAATACTAGGTTAAAAAAGAAGAATGCAAGAATTCACAGTAAAAAAAAAGCCAAGTAAAATAATCTTCAGTACAAAAGTTACATTCACCGTGGAAAAAAAAAATTATTTGCCACAGAAAAGATTTTTTCTCAATTTAAAAAAAAATTCTGCTGAGTTTAAGGTCCACAGTATGAATTATTTTTAAAATTATACTTGATAAAAACAGTTCTTTTGGTTTATTTAAAATTAAAAATAATGTGATTATAATAATGAATTATTATTAACAAAATAACAAAAAACAAACTCCGCAATCCCATGTAGATAGTGCTTGAAATTTTTTTTTACTTTTATTTAATAATTTTCAAATTAAATTTTTTTAAATGTTAAAGTACGTGTCGCTCTGATTTTATAAAAAAAAGAAGCTTATGCTAATGTCATGGCTTTGAAGCTAACAATTTATTATTATCACCTTATGTATCTTGCAACAGTTTAAATTTCTTTATTTTTGCTTTCTATTTTCAAAACGACATTATGGCATGTACAATTTGTACTGTTTCTGTTTTTTTATCCACTGTTTTAAACAGTTATTACTTTTCGGTAGTTTTTTTATTTTAATTTTGAAAGTTTTTACTTTATTAGAACCGATAAATATTTTCTTTTCGGTGGCACAAAATGTACAAAATCATTTTAATACATGCCATTTTGTGGCCCCCTAATCTGGGGGCCCGGGTGCATTGCACCCACTGCACCCCCTACTTGGCCGGCCCTGGAGCTAATAGATAAGATTTGTCAAAATTTATGGGAACCGTCTTGTTTTACTATTTTAATGCACTTACTTACCACAAATTTATACTTCACAATGACTATTGGTTCCTTTGTTTTTACAACAAAATACATTCAATTTAAATAACTGTAATATTATATGCGCAACATTATTTTGCATGTTAAAAAGTCTTCAGTTTGCTTAAATATACTTCAGAACCATATAACGCGGTGTTTGATATCGGAATGCGATAGAAGTGGACCGAGACCGTGGATTTTACAGTTTACCTCTTTTAACTGTCGTTCTTTATTCCTTCCTGTACTACTAACATGATTTTATCTTATCATTCCGATAATGTAATGGTGACTATAGAGGTTTACGACCCAACCTCATGTTTCTATCGAATTTGATTATACACACACCTTATTTTTATAATGCCCAATTCACAGCGAAGTGTGGCTTTATGTATGGAATACAAAGTAATTCCTACATACCTACACAGCTGTTAAGAATGGCGTAGGTGTGAGATTGGTATTCAACTTTTATATACCTACCTGCCATTCACAACCAAGAAACATTTGTGCCGATAACAGATTATTGATTATTTGTCAATAAGCAGATGTACCTAAAGCATATTGCCAAAAAGTTTCATTTAAAGATAACTAACTATACATGGTGTACATAAACAACATTTGGATGCCGGAAATTATGAGGTAGAACGATGGTTGTATTAACAAAGTGTTTCTACGTGTTTAGTAAATCTATAAAACATAAAAATGCGAATTGTGCCCAGGTACTGTAATAATCTAAAACTGCGCAGGCTGGGTCAATTTTAACAATGTCATAGTATAAAGGCTTTTGCCTAACCTGAGGTACAAAATTTCTCGTGCTTTACAGTGAAAATTTCCTTCACCTGTCAAATTTGCGTTTTCAACCAATAACAAACTCAGATTTCCTAGAAACGACCAATAATATCCATTTCGCAATAACAGATTTTCATGCGTTTATTGGGCGTTTCCAAGAAATCTGAGTTTGTGATTGGTCGAAAATATAAAATTGGAGAGGGAATTAAATATTTTGGTCTTGATAATTTTTTGACGAATTTCGGCGACCAGTAGCGTTATTTTAATACATATTAAACCACATCCCTGACGCACCACTCTGACAGTACATGTAAAATTTGACATAACATACATTTAATTTGACAGGTAGCTTAGGTGAAGGAAATTTTCTGATAAGATATAACTCGTACATTGGAAATAATCTATAATTCTTGACTAATCTTCACTCATGCAAGTTGAATCGGAAAAATCACTCGTGCACTCGTGTTTTTTTCAGCTTAACTTGCATTTGGGCATATTTACTGAAAATTATCGATACCGTTCAATGCACTTGTTACATTACAACTGATAATAAACCAATTAAAGTTAAAATTGCAACTTTAAGCCTTTTTTTAATATTTCAGGAACTGTTATAGGACTTTAATAGTTTGAATATTTTCTGCTCGAAGGTAGATTACAATTGATAATTATTTGGAACAATATCTAAAAAGTATGAAGGATGTGTTCTTGTGTGCAAAATGATATTTCTGATTCTTGATGACTGTTTCTGAGTCTTGCGCGTTTTGTTGTAACAACAAGAATTATCAACTTTGAGGTTCATAATTCTTATCAAATTGAACTGTTAAATTATACTGCAGTTAGCTTGATCATCTGCCGCAAGTTTAAATTTAAAAATACATATTGCAAGCCATATAAAGTTGCTAATAAAAGTACCCATAACAACTTTTTCCAAAACTCCCATAATTCCCAGATTTTGTTCCAAATGATTAATATCTATTTAGATCTTTAAAATAATGCATCTTACCAAAGTTTTTAAATAGTACAGCTTAATAACATTTCATGAAAAAATTATGAATGGTCAGTGGTCACATATAATAATGAAAATAATAATGCAAGCTATCAAGATAACCTCGAAGCCATATGTATATGAAGCATGAAATATTAATAGCAACGGTTTACATAATGTACCTTATTCGAAGAAACAACAGTATGCTTAATAGAGCTTAAAAGATACATTATAACAATTACATTTAGTAATAAAAAATGTCATGGATATTTTAATTACACTTGACAAGACATGTACTACTCTTTAAAAAAATTGTACTTATTTATATCATCATAAAGCAACATAATAAGATCAGAAAGAGAAATGAACTAATTAAACCCAATCAAGGTAATGTAAACGATAAATTTCTTTACATCCTGCTGTCGATAAACATAAACTGAAAGATAAGATATAGACTTTCGTTTTTAAAGCAACAAAATTCACATACATTATGAAAGAGTTTAATTAAATATACCATACAATTAATATTTCATTAAATGACAGAAAACGTGGTTAAAACATTTAAAACATTGTAGTCAATAAAAATAAACCTACAAGAAAAAAATTAATCAGTATTGCGGTTTTGAATTTGGCTGAACACAGATTTTCCCGTATAATAATTAATATAATAATATATAATGGTAAGTAATCATATGAGCAATGTCATTGCACGTTAAAGACAACTTCAAGGGTGTAAGATTTTGCTCTGCTAGATCGGTAGTTGGTCTAATAGTAAAAATTGGTAGATTTTAAACTAGCGAAAAAGAGTAGTTTTGTATTTCAGAACTATGTTATAACACTCATTGATGTAAAAATAGAAATAGCTTTTAGTTTTAAAGAAAAGACTATTAAAATAAAGAAAAAAGATCAACAGATAAGCTTTCCTGTACGTCTGAATTTTCTGTTATTTGGTCAATAAAGAAAAAAAGATAAAATATCGGTCTAAATTTATATTTAAATAAAGCAGGTCCAATTCCGAGCTAACAATTAGTGCATGCTGAGTTACACTTGTAGTCTTAATTAATTAAGCGCTCATTATTAACCTTACTTTTATTGAACGTAAACAAAGTCATTACCTATTATGTCTCACATTAAATAATTTATCACCTACAAATTATACCTCTTATATACATTTTAACAAGGTAGGTCTACATTTTATACAACGTTAAGCTCCAAAAAAGTTACATGAGTGAATATTTATTAAACTTCACACTACATTCACACGTAATTTGACGATTTCCAAAACTCACATTAGTTGCTAAAATAATATCATATGCTACAGGTACACTCCTTAAAAAGAATTGAGTTTATTACTTAAAACATCACCATTTTAAGTAAAGAGATAAATCTACAGTAGGACAGCAATTAAAACCATTAAATTTACATTCCATAGAGTTCGTCTGTTTTCTCTGGGCTTCTGTAGATGTATAAAGTGGGTAAACCGCACAAAAACTATCAGAAAAGAGCTACTTTGAAATCCTTTCTTAAATATTTTATGACACTCTTGACACTGAAAAACTGTTACAACAATTTTTTTTTAGTCAAACATTCGTTTGTAGTTAAACAAAATCGCAATGATGAAGTTGAACACATCTTTTGAGAAACATGCACTAATAAAATCATTAATGTTTTTTACAGAATTTCTTGGCTAAGTGCAATACTGGTTTTAAGAAATTAATAGAAAAATATATAAGTCAAGTAAATGAAGCTCATTTATTTTGACTACATGTTTATTTATCTTATTATCTTTGAAGTTTAACTAAAATAATTTTGACTTTATGAGTAGTTCGTTTTGAAAGTGGTATAGTATAAAATTTAATACAAAATATCTTGTATTGTTTTTCTTGCACAGATTTCAGTACAGAATTCCATTCGTTTGAAATTGTGTGTCACACTGATACAATTTTATGTACAAGTTACTGCCCATGCCCTTGCGCCCAAACAGTATAAACACAGATATGCACTCTCTCTTAAAACAAAGTATTTATCCCTTGTAATTTTCATTTTAAACAATAACAACATCCTGCTTCGGATTACCAAGAATTAACTGTTAACAGGAATGTCTATTGTTTATATTTCCTTTAGCTGCAGATGTTCAAAATCAGCATTATTCACGCCCTATTTTATTTTCTGTACAAGAAACTGTACGGAAAGCTTGCACATGCAATAAACTATGCAGAATTTTGTACGAGAAACCTGTATGACACGATATAAGATTTTCTGTATAGTATTTGGTACAGATTTCTATACAGAATCTTTCATCGTTTATCGTTTATCGCGTCACACGGGCTTCATAAACTATTATTTTGAAAGTGGCGTAAGTCACTTTATAGTAATGAAAAATGGCAATTCGTTAATGTCTATGCGATATTTTGTACCTATACTGACAAAAATACAGGGTGAATATTATGTTCCAGGCCGATGTTGTTTTTGAATAACCCGGAAATGAATCACATTTTTTTAAATTTGGATTTTTTTATTCAACAGTAGGCTTATGACAATTATGTATGGAATATGACATCGCTCAAGTGACCACCTCTGGCAGCGTTACAAATGCCTGTCCTTTTTCTATAAATATTAACAGAACCAGGAAATTAAAAAACGTAATTTTCTGTTTTTTTAATCAAAAGTTGAGTTATATTAAACATAGCTATTTAGAGCTTTCCAGATGGTGTACTCAAGCTATGCAAAATTCAAGCTTTCTAGTTGTTATAGCACACGATACGAATCTACAGACATGCACACACGTCAATTTGATTTATAGATACAACAATCTGGTATTTTTTGTAACAAAACCATATCGCATATCAAGACGTTACTTTCATCTTTTCAATAAATTTTGCTGTTAAGTTTTTTCAACGCAATTTAACAGTGTAGAAATATTTGAAGGGAATTACATACAATTATATTGAATTATTTTATCTTTCAATCAAAACGAAGTTTCCTTCCGTGACTAAGTTTTCTATAAAGCATGTACGAAAAACTTATTAAAGTAAAATTAATACGGCAAATTACATTTCTTATTTAATATATTAGGTACAGATCTAGGCTATCGGTGTTAAAAAAAAGGGTTGTTGCAAATTTTCTGTAGATTGCAAGTGCTAGTACATGCTTTCATTCAAGTACTGTTTTGACCGTACAGGGTGGTCCAAATTCGATGGGATTGCATGGGTATCTCGGTTAATATTTAAGATAGAGAAACGGTTAAATTACCAAACATTTGCAGTTTTTTGAGACAAACTCAGAAAAATATTCTATCATTTCCGGTTTTCGAGTTAATGAATAAAAAGTGTTTTTTTGTCATATTAATAAGGTGTCATATCGAAAATATTTATTAAGATTATTTTTAGATATTTTTATGCTTAATTTGCTAATCATAAAAAAAATATTTTTACCCTCGCCGTTAAAAAGTTATGACACAAACTTATCTTTTTTTAAATAGGAACGATAGTTGGCTATGGCCTATTTAAATTCCTTATTTTTTTCCCATTCCAAATATATAAGGGTCGATGTATTTATTTTTAATAATACGCAAGGTAGAAGGTTTTTTAGTTTTTTGTAAGAAAATCATAGTAGGCTGTGAAAACAAAAAAAGGTGTAAAACCTAATGGTGCCTGTCCACGTGAGAGTAAACTACTCTCGATAGCAGCGTCGCCAAGGATACAGTCAATCGCAAGTTACTCTCAGGGGCTGCATCCTTGGCGACGCTGCTATCGAGAGTAGTTTAATCTCACGTGGACAGGCACCATTATAAAACTCATATGGTAGAAGTTACCAAGGTTTTTAAATTTGTTGTTGAGATAAACAATAAAAATTTTTGAACTTAAGATAAACAGCAATATACTACATTACTGCTGATTCCGACTATGTTGTTGTTATCTTATGTTCAAATATTTACAATGTTTATCTCAACAACAAATTAGAAAACCTTGGTAACTTGTACCACATGAGTTTTATAAGGTTTTACACCTTGTTTTTTTTTTTCACAGCCTACTATAATTTTCTTGGAAAAAAAACTAAAAAACCTTCATAACTAGCGTATTATTAAAATTAAATACATCGACCCTTATATATTTGGAATGAGAAAAAAATTAAGAATTTAAATAGATCATAGCCAACTATCGTTCCCATTTAAAAAATGTAATTTTGTGTCATAAATTTTTTACGGCGAGCGTAAAAAATTTTATTTTGGTATAATCATTTTAAACATAAAAATATCTAAAAATAATCTAAATAAACATTTTCGATATTTACAACAATAACGGAGATATGACACCTTATTAATATGACAAAACAACACTTTTTCTTCAATAACTCGAAAACCGGAAATGATAGAATATTTTTAAAAACGGTTCTGAGTTTGTCTCAAAAATCTGCACATTTTTGGTAAATTAACCGTTTCTCTATCTTAAATATTAACCGAGATACCCATGCAATCCCATCGAATTTGGACCACCCTGTACACTACCTAGTTTATGTACCTACATATTAATTTTGTAACAGATGGAACAGCCGACTAAACCGTCCGGCAAACTTATCAGAGACTGTGATGGAACGCAATATCGTTGCTGCGTAGAATCCTGATAGTTCATTTGATCGTACATAGCCTTGTTGGAACAAACCTATAAGGTCTATAGTCTATAGCGCGATAAAGGTATAGAAAAGATTTAATTTAATTTTACATTTGTTTAATGCCATTAATTCATAACGACGATATACCGAAAGGCATCTATATTGTATTTATAGGAAATAACAGTAAAGCACAATTGTGTTGAATTATTTAAAATTCCTTAACTTCTTGCTACACTTACAGCCTTGATATAGGCAATTACTTTGTTCAAAATTTCAAACAAAAGCAATTAGGTTTATTCTATGCATCTACGTACAAAACAAATATTGCAAAATAATTTAACAACTGCATTTTTATGACAGCAGCAAATTGCAAAATGAACTAACAACAATAAACAATCAAGCATTTGTATTTTTGCAACGTTTTTGTTCCTCAACTATGTTGCGGTATTAAATAAGTCCACCTAAAAATTCCTAGAAACGAGTTTTTAAGTTATTCTAATTGATTTTGTATTTACTGTGTTAAGAATGTACTGATGTAAGTAGTTGTTAAACATTTTCCACCTAAATATCTTCTAACCTTGAAGTATATTCCAACATACATGAAGCTTGTATGCTTTCGAGTTATGTACAAAATCTGCGTGGTTAAGCTAATCATTGCTTCCGCGTGCTTTACGTTATTTTACAGAAATTTTACAGAGAATACTGGGCGTTTTTCATAAAATTGGGACTTTAAATAACTACTCGTACTTCTCTGAAGGGTGCTCCAATTTGCATAACATTTCATGGATATCTTTGTTATTATCAGTGCTAGGAAGTTTGTTAAATAGGAAAAGTTGTACAGTTTTATACGCTTATTAATATGATGCATTTGATTTTTGGGTGTCATGGCTGGTTAAGATTTTATCAACAAAATACCGAAACAATGCTGCGAAGAAACATTTCTTGTATCGTATAAAACCAAATGATTATTTAAGGTCTAAGGTGAAACACAACACAATTGTTCTCTGCAAGAACTAACTTTATATATCGAGTAGGATGACCCTTTTACTATAATTACATTTGACACTTTAATTGTGTCGCAACCTAACCTAGAAGATTAAAATAATTGCATTTGAAGCCAGCTGTGCTGGCCAAGCCCACTTTATCGACACAATTAATTAAGCACTTTATATCCAGTAATATAGTTAGCAATTAATTTTACAACGTTTTCACAGTGAGCTGCTGCCAACCACTTGTTGTAACTGATTTATAGCATTACGTGTTACTTGCACAAAAACAAATATGCGGCGAAAATTAAAAGCGTCTTGCACGAGAATTTTCGCCGCCTCAGGTACATTTTGATGGACCCCTGTGAGGTTTTATTTCTATAATTACTTAAATGACTCAACACATGTAATTAATATACGAACGACTAGTGCATAAATTTGTTTAAATGGAAGTTAAAAGATGCACCGTTTCCGTTGTCTTAATTAATCCTTGTTGAATGTCGGACTTACGCAAAAGAAACCTTTTTATTCGCTGGGAAGACTTAGAAAGTTTTAAATAGTGAGAATATTCATTAAAAATTAGAGAGCCTGTCTATGTAATTCATTTTAAAGAAAATATAAACGGTGCTGAGGTTATAAAACATAATTAATACACAATATGTTTCGTTGAATATATTTTAAAATTTATTTTCCGGTTATGTAACGAAGAAAATGTTGCATAAAAATTTAAAAAATCTTTCTCTGGTCTTGGTTTTAAAGTTGTTTGCTTCGAAGAAGAAACATTTTTGTTTTCGCCAAACGTAGTATTAAAAAAATATTGTGATCAAGAAAATTTAACATTTGAAGATTTTGACAGATTTACGCGTTTTGAGATCCCCTGAACACGTTTCGACTATTTTTGTGATGATGTCCGTGTGTGTATGCTCCAGATATTACATGGTGCATTTTTGAAATAAATTATCGATAGAGCCTTTAACAGTCTAATACAAAGCGTGCGCATTTAGTTAAAATAATATCTTATAAACAGGGTATACAAGTTTTGACGTCAATTCAAGTAGTAAAAAATCAGTCATAGATTAAAATATTACTTTATGTAGATATTTCGTTATAGTTGTAAAATTTTCATATGATTTTTTTGAATAGTTTTATATTACGGAATTATTAAAAATTATTAAGTACAAGTAACTCCGCCACTTTTATACGGAAGTGAAATGTGGACACTCACAAATAAAAATAGTAGCCGAGTGAGTGCAGCAGAAATAGGATTTCCAAGAAAAATCTAAGGAAAAACAAAAAAAGATAGAATCAGAAATGTAACATATAAAGAACAATTAAAGATAAAATTAGTTAAAACAAAAATACAAGAAAGACAGCTGAGATGTTTGAGTCACATTTATCGGACGAAAGATGAAAGGTTAACTAGAAAAGCCTATAAAGCAAGATCACAAGGAAAAAACAAAAGAGGTAGACCGAGAAAAACCTGGCAAGACGAAGTTAAAAAGCAGCAACGGATAGAAACATCAAATGGAAAGACATAAAAAATCTAGCACAAAACAGAAAAACACAGAAAAAAGTCAGCACAGCACAACTCAACAGTCCTACACGCTACACTTAACAGTAGAAGGACTCGTGACTAAATAAAGTATTTGTATTTTTTTTTCAAAAACAGTTTTTTTTTAAATTCCAACATGCTGCAGTTTTATTCCTTTGTATAATGTTTGTTTTAGCTCTCAAATTTTAATAAAAAAAGTATAATTTAGAAACATTAGATATTTTTGTTGTAAATACAATAGGGATTGTAAATTTACCGACTTTTTGAATTACCGGTAATTCGGTAAAACTGTCAATAAAAACCGGTTTACCGGTAATTTACCGGTAAATCATATTATTATATATATTTATATTATATTGTTTCTTTTTAGATTTTTTGCGGTTACTAACATTTTTAATGTAGTTTTCGAAGTTTATCCGCGTCTCCCCTATAGTGAGAGCTTGTCGAAACGTCGAGCCAATTTAAATATTACCCGGATAAACTCCGAAAACCATATTAAAAATAAATATATTTATATACATTTATTTATTATGGAACTAATTGAGATGGTTGAAGCCTAAACTATCCCAATTAGTTTCATACAACATATTAGTTACCAGCCATTAACGTATCTAATATATTTTTATGTAATATTAATATAACACAATATAAAATGACAATATATAATATATAAAATAAAAATATTACAAAAAACATAATCCAGCATTACAAAAAACACATGAAAATAAAACTATTCTGAACATAAAATATAAAATGATTTAACATAATATACCTATGTTGTCAAACTATTAACAATATTTTTTATTTTAAACTTTTCTTAAAAAATAACCACGTAGAAAATATAATTTAACTTAACTATCGTCTCCTAATTGCGACCTAATTTTTGTACAAAATAATCCAGCCGCGGAAAAAGCTTTTTCGGATTCTACTACACTTGTTGGTCGAGTATTGAGTAAACAATCATATGCCATTTGTATGCTTTACCCTAATTTTTTCTCTTTGAAAATACGTAATTTTTTTTTCGATTATTTGATTTAGATTTTTATCATGATTAGAAAGATATTGTAAAATTACCGGAATTACCGGTAAAAAACTGGCAAATTACCGTTTAAATTTGAAGAGCATTTTTTGCGATTTATTGCAATCCCTAGTCGTGAAGTAAGTAAACAATCATATGCCATTTGTATGATTTCCTCTTTTTTTTCTCTTTGAAAACACGTCATTTTTTTTCGATTATTTGATTTAGATTTTTATCATGATTAGAAAGATATTGTAAAATTGCCGGAATTACCGGTAAAAAACTGGCAAATTACCGGTAAAATTTGAAGAGCATTTTTTGCGTTTTACCGGTAAACCGGTTTACCGGTATTACATATATTTGCATCAAAATAGTAATTAAGAGAATTATAAACTAAATTTAAAAACACAATATTTACTAGCACGTATTTGAGTGCTCTGCTCTTAAGGGTATTGCTACTTTAAACGATTATTCTTATTGCATAGTTATAGGTACGCTTTATAGAAAGCACTTGTAATATTGTTTTTGTATAATTGTATAGCAGTTTAGACATTTTTTTAAAAATTATTATTGACCTCAACAAAAACCAGAACTGCAAACAAAAATTTAAAAGTACAAATATGCTCAAAGATCTCACAAATATAACTTTTTCCTTTGCATATTTCTTTTTATTTTATACAAACGACATAAAAGTGTTTCTTATGTACATTTAATTTTTTGTCAATATAATGTAGGTTACGGTAACGCCAAGAAATTAAATCATAAAAACTTGCTATTTAAAATTCATAGCTTATCGCGTCTTACATACATATAAATAATAATATTTTAGTACGCTATTTTTTTTAAACTAGAGAGCGATAAAAACAAGTACAATTTTCAGTGATTTTTCAATTGCCGATTAGCAATTATAGTTTTTCGTTTTCCAGGTAATTTATTGTTAATTATATTTATTTATATCCCTTGACATTGTTAAAGTAGGGCATTTGAAAACTGCACCGCACAAAACCCCTTAACAAAACAGTGTCTTGGAAAGTCTGTCAAAACACTTAACAGTTGCTTCAAGACTAAAAAAAAACATTTTTTTGTCAATATAATGGAAGAGCAAAGTTTGTTTTAATATTTATTTGAAAAGCAAATATTTTCCACTACATATCACATAAAGACATGTAGGACTTTATTAAGAATGTCAATAAGATTTCAGTTCTCAGTATTGTTATTAATACAGTTTTGTTGATACGCTGCTATAAATAATAAAAAATATTTCTTAAATGTTATAAATATATAAATGATTAGCGCTTTTAAACAAAATATATGGTGCTTATAAAAACGTATGTCATCATCACCATATTTATTTTATGCGGGATTAAAATATAGCAAAATTGCTACGTTTAAAATTTTTTAAGTATCAATTACTTATTTAGGTCAGACTTTCGCAGGTGCTACAACCTGAATTCATTATTATAATATAATGTATCAACGTAATGTGTATAACAATAGAACGTTTTTCATTAAGTACGACTTATTTAAAGTACAATAAAATAATGTAAGTATGGTTTTATATGGAATACGATTTAAAAGTTTTAAACATGGAGGGTAACTTTATCAAATAGTATATTTTTTGTTTATACTCGTATTATACCATTGATTTTATTGTTATCATGATTTTCAATATAAGTCCGGTTTAAAGTTGATTATAGTTAATGGAGTCCTCACACATAATAACGATAATGACGTTACTTAGTTACCGCGAATTAATCATTCGATAAATTTTAATGCAGCTTCGTGCAACCGGGTAAGAATTTTATTTTCTTAAATATAGCATACAAATTTAAATTTATACCTACTAAATAGAACTTAACGGTGAAATCTGAAGTACAAGTATGGTTTTCAGACAAACTTTAAAAACTGTTACGTAAAATTGATGTGTAAACTTACCAGAAGTTGTACTTGTAGATTGTTGTGATCGACGACGTCTCTGATGTGACGGTTGTAATCCTGGAGCAGACACAGCTCGTTTAGGAACTGAAGAAGTGAATTTACTAAAACCGGGCGGTCTATAACGAGCACTTTTAACATTTTGTTGCAAAAAGTGATACATGCTGTGAGCTTTTTGCATACTAGATGATGGTGTGGTGGTAGGAAGACGCGGTAAAGAATTAGTTGTGGCAGTATTTGATTGCAAGCTTCTAGGTAACGTAGCGCGATTTTCCAAATCCTCATCTTCGTCGTCATCTTCACCGTCTGCCGAGCCGCCAGAACCGGAAGCGGCATCGGGAACACTAGATCTTCTACGCGTAGGACGCACTGCCGGTGTCACCCACAATTTGTCCTCACTATGTCCGCCCCCTATACTCCCGCAACTACGAACTCGATCTAATTGTTCGCGGCTTAAACTCTTATGACTGAACATCAAATCACCTGCAGATCTTCTTTTAGCGGCTATAGCTAGAGCGGAAGCGGAAGCAGATCCTTCAGAGCCTAACAGTGACAATTTGTTGCGGGAATCTGTGGCCATCAAGGCCGATTCGAAACTTCCGCGCCAGCTAAACCTTTCGTAATCACTTGTTTCACGTTCTTCGGCTATATCGGAGACACCACTGCTGGACTGGTGTAATGTTCGCATTTCTCCTAATAACAAATCGTGTGAACGACTCCTAGGTAGTAAATTATAAGCCGTAACGGAATCTTCTAAAGTGTTTAACCTATCAGATAAATTATTATCGGAAGTACTGTCGTCATCTTCGGTAGTTGTGGAAGTCATAGAAGCATTGGATAATTTCGGATGTAAACGTCTATGATAATGGCGAGTTTTCGGGCTATTGCTAGTGTGACTTTCCCCGCTTGACACTTCATGCATGAGGGCTACTAATCGGCTTCCTATGTGATGCATCACTTTGGCAATTAGTGGCGGCGAGCTATGTGGAGTATTATTAACAATGCTACCTAAATTATCACCAACTGCAATTTTTTCTAATGAAGCAACCAATTTTTGATACACAAATGCAGTTTCACGATTCAGACCGTGAGATTCTTCAATTATACCACCGTCACCTTCGTCTCCTTCGTGATCTTCGACGCTTGTATCGAATTTATTAATAATTTGTTGGCAACTATCGGATATTTGTTGTTGCAAAACAGATTTATTTACTACAGCTGTACCTTCTAGATCGGAACTTGTGTAATCCGATGAGTCATACGAATCGCTCCACGTGTCTTCGCTGCTTAAATATTCTACAATTTCCCTCACTTGATCGTCTCTTATTCCGGGTACAGTTTTCATCAGCCTAGTTAATTCGTTTTCGAAATACACTAATTGAGGTGGTTTGCATCGATTCTTAAATCGCGGACTAGGAATTGGTTTTGGAGAACCGTGATTTCCAAGTATAGGAGTTGTTGGTTTAGATGTCTGACCGTTCGGTACACTACTATTTGCGATCATTGTTTTAAAAAATTGTCTCATTTTACACATCATCAAGTTTGTTTCTTCGTCAGAACTCCAATTATTAAAGCTATCTTTACGAGTTAAAGAAGTTGCGGGCGGCGTTGATAACGGTGTTTGCCTATCATCACATTTTTTCTCTTCGGTAATTTTTTCTAACTCTAATTTTAAATCAGTTTTAGTATTCAAAGGCACTTCTGATAATTGAGCAGTAGAATCTCGTTGTTCTTTAATTAAATCGTCACAGCTGCCAACAAAACCACTATCTCTACTTTGATGTTTTCTGTTAGGTTCGGAATGAAATTCGGGTTGGGGTGTTTTATGGCCATCTTCTTCAGAATTTTGATTTTCATTGATTTCCAGCGTTGTTTCCAAAACTTTGGAGTCTTCAGCAGGCGAACTTGTGCCGTTACCTAAATTTCTTAGTTTCTTACATTTTTTACGCTTAACTGTATCAAACTGTCCATCTAATTTTTCAAAATTGCTACCTTCATCGTTGATATCTGTATCAGAACTGGACAAGTCTTCTGAATTAACTTGTCCATCTTGTTCGTTTCCTGATAGTTCATTGGCTAAAAGATTGTCTAATGATGAAGAATGAGATCTTCCTGTTCCTCGTGCTCTAACAAGACGTTTTCGTCTCTGTTCTGGACTAGGTCGTCCTTCACTATCACTACCAACACTTCCATCAGAATCGCGCCTTTCAGCGGTGAAGCCCATAAAGCCACTCAAAAAATATTTTTCTAACCTCGATGACGCAAGTTCTGCTGGATCATTATTATCACTTGTAGGTGTTTCTTCTATACAACCCAAAGAATCTAAGCTTTCACTGTAAATACTGCTAGTTTCTGAAAGACCATCGTCTCGGTTTGAATTTATTGAAGCTAAATTACCATCACCTAAACCAAAGAAAAAATATTTTTCCAAGTCAGTTGCTGAAGTTGGTCTCGCTTTTTTCTTTGTTGGGGGTTGTTCGACTTCGCTGTCTTCACAGCTTTCTTCGACTATGGTGTGCAAAGTAAAATCAATTGCTGCGCGATGGTATCCACGTAATTCATCTTCTCTATCTATAGCAGCAGAGCATGTTAACGTAACTTCGTCTCCTGAAGAAGAATCTTCAGTGGGAGTAGTGCCCGGATCATCTTCATCATGACTTAAATTTTCTACCCAAGAATCGTCATCTGCTAAGCCTTCCTCTAAACAGACAACGGCAGATAAAGTATCACCACCTGTTACAACAGTAACGTTGTCATTGAGATTTTGATCCTGATTGTCTGTGTGCAGTGGCATGTCTGCACTTGCTACAACCGTTACGTCTGTTTTGTCTTCGAAGTGTTGTGACATTTGAGTTGGACTTTTTGAAACACGTACAGGGCGGCGAGGCGAGGAAGCACGCGTCGATGCATTTTCTAAAGTTAGTGTAAAATAACCCGCTAGTCCTTGTTCACTATCTTGAAGCGCATTAATATCTTCTTTCATTTCATTCTGCCAATTGGTATGTCGCACTATAATATCGTTATCAGGTACAAGGGTAGTTGTGTCACTAGTCACCACACTAACTTGAGGGAAGGAAGGGGCGGGATCTTGCGTGATCATAACGAGACTAGTGTAGCGGGCGGCATGCCGAGGTATGCTATCGTCCAGTTCGTTGGAGACTGGCACACCTGCCCGCTCACCTCGCGTGTTCACTACGCCCCCCTCCAGTTGAGAGAGTTCGACGGACCGGATGTCAGAGCTCGTGCTCACGTTATCATCTGTGTCGGTGATGGCAACATCACGGTCTCCTGGTGGAGCAGTTTTATTTTCAAAAGACAGTTCATCTTGATCTGTCACATTGTCAGATTGAACAATTCCATCGATCACGACATCGCGAGATTGTTCGGCATCACTGGAATGCAGAGATTCTGCACTAACATCTGATAGACCTGGACTTGACGATAAACACTCATTTTCTTTGTAATACTTCATGTCATCTCGGGTATCATTCTCAGAAGAATATAAATTTTCGCTGGACTGTTGTAAATTTTCGTTGTGATTATCACATTCGGCTCGTTTCAAGGGCAAATGATCTTCACTAGCTGCATTAGAATTTGTGATATTATTCGCAACAGTCGTGTTATTGTTTACAATACCTAGAAAGTTGCTATCCACGCCTACACTGGGTTCATTTACTAACTGATCATAAATTTGTGAGGCGGCACTGTCATTGATATCTGCTACGCTCGTATCAACGACATTACTTTGTTTACAAACAGCACTTGTTTGCACATCACTTTCTACATCCGTATTTATATTTGTATTATCACTTGTTTCATTTACTATTTCAGTCTTTATATCACAATTATTTATAGAATCATGTTCAACTGATTCTGTTAAATCTGCAGGCGGCTGCAGAGGTATCACAGGTATAAAATATTCAGGTGCTGTACTTTCAGGAAGCATTTTAATGTGTGTTAAAATAATACCGCAATCTTTTTCAGTATCGGTGTCATTATCAGACGAGTCGCTGTCGCTGTCGGTGCTTGCACCGGCGTCCGATGAAGCTGACGAGTCTGTAGACGTCGACGACGAATTGTTTCTGTTTACTACGAATACGCGCGAAAACCGTTTTGGTTTTTGATCGGCTACGGTACCGGTGTCGTTACTATCAGTATCGGCCGATCCCGAAGATGACATATCGTCTTCTCTGTAGGAACTGTTCGACACGCGACCATCTTCTTCGTCGCAATCACTAGTCACATCACTACTAGGTAAAGCGTCATCACTTTCTCGCGTATCTCCTTCAGTAACATTATACATTCTCCTTACACGTGGTTTGCTACTGTCATCGCTGTCGCTATCATCCGCACTATTTTCTGAAGACTCTGCCGACGACATATTAGTGTTTTCGGACACTAAATGGCCACTTAGGTCACTAAACTGATCCAGTATTACATTTTCGTTTGTTGTATTCGAATAATATTTTTGTTGAGTGACATAATTACTGGAACTTGCATCATAGCCATTATTTACATTATTATCTACTTGCGAGCCCGATTCAATCGACGTGGACTGTTGATTTTCGCTTACATCGTGAGAATTACCGGCAGCTTGTTCAGCTGCATTTGTTTTATTTTTATTGGCTTGTTTTTTGTTGGAACTACCTTCCAATTCACCGTTTACGTTGCTTGCACACGTGTCTGATGCAGCTGGTATATTGTTACGCTCCGATGCGGCCGGCATACTGGCACTAGTCCCCGCGAACTCGCTCGCTATACTGTTTTGTATCGCAGTAAGCACAGCGTTGGGCTCACCTGTGCTTATCAGAGGCCAGATAAGAGCCGTCTGATTGACGTAAGACCACAATGAACGCGGAAAACTGCGAAAGCGAGAGCGCAGTACCTGCTCCATTTGTTCGGAGCTATAACGAATAAGGGCTTCTTGAGAGGGCCACAACGCGGGTACGGGGACGGGAATCGGAACCGGTACCGGAATCGGAACATACTGAGTTGGCGATCCGCAACTTTGACACAATCCACGCCTTGGAGGCTCCACACCCTCCGGTTGGTGCACACACTGAAGAGCAGCTACATCTTCCATTTTCGCTTCAGGTTGTGACAAATCAACACAATCTTCGGGTTCTTTATTTCTGCTATGAAAACTGAGGTTTTCTGATGAAGCGGTGGAACCGCTGTCGAGTCTGGGTATGTCTTCATCGGTTCCGGTATCCGATTCTTTAGTCCTTCGGTAAACTAGAGGCGATCCAAGTGGCGAATCAAGTGCCCCACGTCTGTACAATCGTGGTGAACCAAATGGTGAATTCCAGTTCAACACGGGCCGGGATCCCGCGTTTGGTTCAAAATAATCCCAGTCACAGTCGTCGATAGGAAAACTCGATGCCGTAGAGGAACTGTCATTGTCATCAATGTCTTCTTCTTTCGATGAACTATCCGAACTCAGAAACACTAACTTGTAGTCGTCACCTTCTGGCAACAGCACATCGAGGAGGTCGGAATCCTGGCCTCTACGCCAGCCTGTTCACGATATATACTGTCAGAATATTTCTACTGTCTACAGTGACTGCCCTCCACCACAAGCAATCGGCTTTTGCGCCCACATCGAGTATGGGCGCTTGTTATGGGCATATGCAGATAGCCAGACCATGTACACCTCCATGTTACAAAGAATATTTTTACAGGTCTATGCATTACCCTGTTCTTGCATATAACACAACATACATGCATAATAAAGTTAGTCACGAGGGCGATCCAACAGTGCACCCCACCACCAAGTTAGAGTTAATGTTAAAGAAAGAAATAGTTATTATTCCCACAGTTTACGTCAACACAATTAAAAGCAGTTAAAATGCATTTATCGAAACTAATGAGTTAATTACAACAAGAACATTAAACCGTCAATTACGTAAAGCATTTTAAAGTTATTAATCACATATCCCGGTTTATTTATTGTATCTAAATGTTAAAATCAGAATAAATTGACCTATGACTGTTTCTGACTAATAGCAAACGAAAATCTAATTTTAAAATTGATTAATGAGCCGTGGAGTTGGCGAACTAAACGTATTAAGTAACTTTAGCCCTGACCCTCAGCATTTCTATAGGGCAACTTCCAGTTTTAACATTCTCTATGCCTATAGCTTGGCCTTCGTTAGGAAGCATGGCCATGAAGTTAAAAATAACATACATAGGTTAGTCACAATGACCTGACACCAGACAAAATAGAGACATAAAATTGAAAAAAAAAACATTTATTTGCATTGAAACGCAAAATAAAAATCAATTCGGGAACTATGCTATTTCGAATCGGCAAGTATTATATTTCGTTCAAGTAAAGTTAGTTAACTGCTAACCTCTGCGCAAAACGGTATACCAAGTTGCATAGTTCTAGGCGTACTACTGAGCTCTTTTTTTTATATAAATTAACAGACTGGGTATTTAGCAAAATGAAAAAAACACAATTAAAAAAATACTGCGATAAGGGAGACAGATTTTGCAAGACATTTGATGATACTTTCTGAAGATATTCAGTATTACAAACATTTGTAAATTTAAGAAGTCATACTAGAATAATCAAAAAAAAAATTAGTCAAAATAAACAAGTTGTGAGAATATTTATTCTCACAACTTGTTTATTTTGTATTTTTTGGACTTCCTAATAATCTCTATATGGACTTAAATACGACCATGTTTATAATTAAAAATATCAAATATTTTAACATAAAGCTTTAAGAATCAAAACTTGTGTGGATTTAAATTCAATATTACACTATACAAGGTGGACTGGTAAAATTCGAATGTTATACGAGGTTAAATATCTGATATCAGTCTCTTGGGTAATTTTAAGATAAACAGACGTGTGTTATCAGATTTTAAAAATTTACTATAAGTTCTTTATTTATAATTATAGAACTAAATGTTGCAAAGGTTTTTTTTTATAAACATTTTTATGCAATTGAAAAACAAATTTAAATTTTTTTAACGACCTTGATTTTTGAGATACGATCTTCACTTATACTTTTTTTAATGGACATACTAGTAGGTCATAACCTTTTATGAAAGAGTATTTCTATTGCTTTTCAAAAATATATCGTTTTATTTATTGCAAAAGATAACCGAGATATGGTCAATTGTGAAAATGTTATTATCCAAGTTGCCACGATTTCGTAAACAAGTGGTGTTTGCGATTAAGAAACAACTTAACGCCATTTTCAAGTAAATTCTGCAGAGGCATTCACGTTTTTAAAACTTACAATGTAGACTTCTAACATAGGTACTGAATTTCATAGCGATTTAAATTCGCAATTGTATTTGCCCGTCTAAGCTGTTCTAAACCTGCCCTGAAAAAATGTATGAAGCAATTTAATAGATCATAAAAATCGGATATTGCATAACTCCTATTGTAACATTAAGTCAAATAAGTAATTTATTTCTTATAGATGACGCACTTCGCTATAGGTCGATGAAAACAACATAGGTATACTTTCTGCTGATTACATTCGCTGATATATAGAAGTTCACTCCCGACCCATGTTGCAAAATTAAACTCCTTAATCATTTTGTTTTAACCTTTTCCATTATTTAGTAGATATAACTTTCTCTAAACAGTCATAACATTAACATGGGAATGGTTCAAGATTTTTTGAAACTATGGGAGTTTCGTAATGATTAAGGCGATAACAAAAGGCAGTTCATACAGAATTGTACACAAAAAGATTATGTTGCGTAATTTTTATATTCAGCAACGCTTAAATCTTTGGTAAAAACTTTGCATAAAATATTTGATTAATAAAGTTTATTTTAAATTGTAATTCAAGTGTTCTAAATGGTCAAAATATTGCCCGGTTGCACAAAGCTGCGTCAACATTTAGTGCACGCTTTAATTATTGGAAAAGGATAACAAATTTACTTAACACTGGAAGAGTTTTCTAGAATTTGGGTAATAAACATAAATGGAAACATTTTTTTAAAAATCTTACCTCTTTTAATTACATGCTTCATTTTGCAATATAAAAAAAGACTTGAATTTGGGTCGCACAATGTGCCATAAAATATAATAGGTGCGGCCACATCGCCGTAACGATACGTCGTTATAATAACGACGATATTAACTAAGCGATAAAGCAGCATGAGACTGTGAAACTCATCTCGGAGTGTGTTTAAGTACAGTAGTCACTTGAGTGCTTAAAAACTACAAACATTTTCCAACAGTAGGTATCACTTCAATTCAGTTCTTAAGAAATTGATATCGAATTCTGTGACAATTAGGTACAGTATTTCTTTAATAGCTAGAAAATTATAATTCAACATTTTTCCTTAAGTTAAAGATAAAGCTAGTCGATCTGAAAATATTTAACAAAAATTGGAAGCTAAGATTTTTTGATGGCTCATTTCAAGATAGCTGTCGAAATTTCCACACTAATAAATAGTAAAATAAGATTCTACATAATACACATTTCTGTTTTAATCAAAAACGATTATAAGTATACCGGATGTAACTGACAAGGAAGAGCCACGATATGTTGTCGCTAGAAACTGATCAAGGCTGTGTTTATTGGATCAAGAACATTAAAAATAAATGCTTTGCAGAGTTATACGTGCCATTAATGATTTATACAGTTGTATCACAAATTGCCCCTCTTTCCAAAAATGTAAAAATATACCGAGCGTTCCATTTAAAATAACAAAGTTAGAGTCATTTCCGACGACACCGGAAAAGGAACAATACTGTACAGGGTGGTCTATTTTCGATGCCCATACAGGGTATATTGGTTATTATCAGAGATAGAAAAAAACTAAGTACGTAGTCTTGATTTATTTTTTCGATAGAAATTCATTGCCGTAAACAGATTTTTGATATCAATCTTTTTTAATTTTCGAAATATAGCTAAAAACCGATTATGTCAATTTTCAAAAATGTTAAATATCTCGCTTAAACGAAAAGATACAGAAAAACATTAAAGACATTTTTGGCATGATTTTTTGTGCTTAATAAGATAGCGATGTTCAATTGTTTCTTACACATATCAATACCGATATATTATTACACCTAACTTTCTTATTTTAAATGGCAACCATAAGCAAATTATGTATTTTTGAAAAGCGCAAAAAATAAGCTTTTAATTCATGTCAAAGCCAACTATGATTGCTATTTAAAATAAGAAAGTTAGGTAGAATATATCGGTATTCGTATGAGTAAAAAACAATTGAACATAACTTTATTTATTTTATTTGTAAATGTACTTTACACTGCTTTTTTGTGATAGCCAACAGTAAAAATGACAAAATTTACCCATAAAAAATAAAATCCTTGAAATCTCGAATTAGAAAATTTTCGCAATGTTAATAATTTCTTTTTATACGCCCGCCATTGAAAGACTGATTTTCTAACTGTCAACTCGTGACAGAAACTTGACGTTTGCCGATGAGCGTGCAGAAAAAATTCATTGCCGCTCTAGAGCGGAAAGTTAATCAACGAATTGACAGCTTAAATGAATAAACTTCACAACATTCGATAAATGTACTTATTACCTTACATTGCTTCTATTGCTTAATCACTGTGAATAGTTTCAATGGTATTACAAGTGACAACTGACGTATTACAACCAAACAACTGACAGCAAGCGCCCACAGATCGTCAATAGTAGTGTACGAAATATCGAAATAAATTGGTGAAAAATCAGTCTTTCAATACCAGGCGTAAAAAAAAAAATAGTATGTGTATTTCAAGCGGAAAGTGTCACTTTCCGCTCTTAATACACAATGTACTATTTTACTACGTATGGCGAAAGTAGATAAATTCGATCCTTGATGTAAGGGTGAAACAATTTTTCTTTGGAAAATAGCCGGTTTCATGTTGTATTGCTCTAATTTCAGGATAACTTAGACGTGCACTTCGATCTTGGATAATATTACATACCTATATTAATGGGAATTCTAAACGTGACCCCGGTGCAGTTCTAATACATTAAATTGAACTCGAGTCTATGTACACTAATTCCCATACTCTACCAATTTAGGTACTAACTGATAAGCAATCATATGCTCACAATGGTATATTACATAACAAGAGTTGTAAGAAGCACGAGCGCGTAATTGCTTTACTACTCATGTTATGTAGCATACTTTTTCTACGATCACATAATACATACGATTTCAAGGACTTTTTGGCTGATACACACTTGTAATTACGTTGTCTTGTCAATTTTGACGAAAGCCTATTTTGACATTTCTAGACAATTATTGTGGTTTTTGCTTACCGTGCGTAAGGGCCCACTTACTATGCATGCAGGCTGTAGGTAGATACAGTAAGAGTGATTTATTTAGTGGTGGCAGAAAAATTTTGTTATTGTGTTGGTGTTTTTTTCAGGGCAAATTTTTGAGAAGGGCGCAAAGATGATACCAAGTGGCGGTTGTGTACAGCAAATGTTTGATAAAAATTCTGTTCTTGCTTTATGTCACGACCACGTCACGACGAACAACGTTGACGCATAGCAGAGTTTAATGTCAAGTGACTTGAGAGACATTTGAAACTTCAAAGTATTACAGAGTCAGTAAAACGCGTTTTTTAAAATGTTTTCTCCAACTGAATTTAAGCTTTAAACGTTTTTGCGTTTAAAAACACGTCCTCTTTGCAACGTAAGATATTTGAAATAAAAATGTTTGGTTGGTTTAACTGATTCTTGCTAAAGTGTATTACTTTTAGCATTACTAGTTTATTGTATAATTTTAATTTACAGCATGGCGTTGATTCGTTATAACAAAAATATTTTCTTTTGATAATTACTGCAAAGTTTAAAATAATTAGAAACAATTTTTTTCTATAGATGGAGGTACGTTGTGAACTAAAAAAATTCCATACGACAAGTGATCCATTTATACAAGTTGAAATGAATCAGCTTTAGTAGACTATGCTAGATCAATTTCACGGCTCTCGTGTTTTCATCAGTAGTTTACTCATAATAATAGTTAAAATCTTGAAATTGATCTAGCTTTTCCACAAGAGATCGATTCTTTATAAAAAAGTTAAGTGATCTTTAATTATTATTATTAATAGCTACTACATAAACGAGCCACTTAAACATATCAAGCAACCCATTAGAATCACAGAAAATTTCACAAACCCGGTGTAATGTCATGTATTCGCTGCTTATCGCAATTTTTTAATTTAAACATAATAGTCTTCAATTTTGACTTAATTTATTGGTTCACAGGATTTTTGTGTCTTAATATTACGTGTGTATCAACTAACAGCTTATGGTTGACATTGTCTGTCAAGATTGTAAATGTCTATGCAATAATTAAACAGAAATTGAATAAAAATATACTTTGAATAGAATGGGTTATGTTGTAAATATATTTCACTATAGTTTACCACAAATAGGCTACATAACTTAAAACGTTTCGGAAATTTATGCTTAAGTTACTTACGATTTTTAAATAATAAATACATGTAGGTAAAGGTATTATTCGGGATTTTACCATTAAATTATAATTTCTATATAAGCTTTAATGGAATTCAAAATATAATTTTTCCAAGTAATAAGTAACTGATGATTAAATAATTAGGAATAAAAAAAAAACAGCACACGCCATTATTTTAGGTCTTTTAATGTTAGTTACTGTTGATTGGTATACATTGCCTCTCAATAAAATATATCTCAATATATACCGATTAATAAATTTTAACTGCAAAAATTATTTCAAAAAAGCCTTAAATTTATTGATCTTCTTAATTTTTTTTTTGTTTTGCATAACATTGATTAATACACAAAAATTAACTAATACTTCAGCAATTTGGCGTAGTGCTATTATGTATTAAACCATTAAACCACCTAAGTATTGCTCTTTTAATGAATATTTAACTATCGAAGCATTAGCTGCTTTGGCAATTAGATATTAATTGTTTAATGTTTAAGAAAGTAAATGTGCAACCTATAGTTTATTTCAAAAATAACAGGTAAAAATTATGACCATGTAAATGCAATTACATAGACTTTCAAGTTTTTTTTTTATTGGTCTATAGGAACAGGAACATCATGCAATAATGCAATAATTGTAAAACACATTGATGTTGGTCAACAATCATTTTAATAACCGAAATTCAACCCAGAGAATTTTTAATCACAGTTAAAATTAAAATTAGGTGTAAAAAAAGTAAACGCATTCAAATATGCCTTTTTAGCTAGGAATATTATTGTGACAAAAAACAACATCGGTTTTTGCTTATTATTTAAAAAAAAGTATGGTCGTAGTAAAACAGAAATGCAACAAAAAATAATTTATAAAATACGTAAGTGATTGAGTAGGCTAACTCTGCCACAAAATAAACTTTATACGATCTGAATGCAACTACAAACGCTTTTATGTTTTTTTATTGTACATCCCACAGGCCAGCTGTAATCGAGTCACTCCTAGTAATTCAATAAATGTCAGCCTCGTGTTTGTAAACTGCACGCAAAGGGACATTTTCAGTTGGATTTTATTTAACAATCACTTTCAGTGATCCTTTTGGAAAACGATAAAAACAGTATTAACATTTTAATTACGTTTGAGACGTATTACTGTACCTTTTTTATTACACACGTTAAAATTACAGCATAATTTCGATTTAACGTACTCTGGTTTAACGATTTTTGAATTCGACAGACAGAATTCTGCAGTCTTTTGTCGGTATTGCCCTTAGTTACATGGATAAGTTAATGACTTTGTCGGTAATACAAGATCAGCGCTGTAAATTTTTGTTGTCAACAAACTATGAGTGATTTATTTAATGTATTTCTTAAAGCATGTTGTTAATGTACTCGCATATAACTAAATTTGCAATTTAAATGTGCAAATAGGCAGAGTGTCTCAAATATCATTACTACCTACCTCGATTATTAAGTGGACTTTTCGTTTGGTACATAAGCTATTTAACAGACATTTAGTTTTAATAAGCAACCCTCCCCTAACTAGACTCGTAAATCGATGTTTAACTGTAGTTTCAAAAAATTCAAACTGATGTAAAATAGTCGTTGCTCGTTGCTGATAGTGTATTTTCTGATAATAATAAATTGGCTAAATTTCACAGATACATATCTTGCGAACAGTCATGAAACTGCTGAAACAATTGATTTAATGAAAGGTCGTGTTTTGGAACGAATTTATCCAATTACGTCACTAACTATAAATCATTCTTGAAGCTACAACGTGGGACGTTTTGTGTAATACATCTTCATAACGATAACTTTGCCAAACTCAAAGATTATAACGTCATGAAACTTGGATTTAGTCAACAAAATCCACAAAACCATTTTTAAGTGATGGATTAAACATCGAGCATATATTTTTTAAATGTTATGGATTTTATTTGTAATTCAATAAGGGTTTTTTAAATCAACAGAAAAATATAAAATTACATCAACAAAAATACCACACTGACGTTTCAATGGCATTGGTTCATTAAGATTTTTTTATTTTCCACGGCACGCTTGAAAAATCAAGATGTCAATTAAAGAATTTTTACAATTTAACAAATAATTTACGACAAATAATATAAAATTTTTCTTTAGACAAAATTACTTTTGGTGGACCTATTTGGTCTCAAATTTATGTCGGTTTGATGTAAATATTGGTTTCGTGCTGTTTTAATTTAAAAAATACATAAATTACTGCAGTGCAATCAAAAAGATGTAAAAATTTGCATTCTCACTTTAATTTATTTGTATGTTCATCAAAGTTGTAGCGATATAACGCTTTAATTACACAAATATACGTTCTTGCATTCATTCTAATATTTGTCATAAATATGTTTAAAATACTATAAGACTTAAGTGAAATGTTTGTATTACTAAATTTAAGCCTAATACACTATGAAAATACACGAAACTACTCATTTTTGTGAGTTTAATACAGCAAGAAGCTTTTCATGTAATGTAGTACACATAATATGTCTATAATTCTTCTAATTTTGTAATCGAAATTTGAACAGATTTATAACTGGATTGTATAATCTTTGAGAAACGAATCGATATTTACCATTAAACGAGGTACCTTATGGAATTTTCACCTCAAAACTTCAAAACTTTTAGCAAAATCTTGTCTTATTCTTCAAGAAGTGAAGAAAAAATGATTGATAAACAAACTTGGCTGAAAGTTGCTTAGAGTAAAATTGTTTTACCTAGATATATTATTCACTGTATTACGATGAATTTTTGCAAAAGTTTTTGACAGTTGAATTAAAAAAATTGATGGTGTATTTAGTATAAAACCTTAAAACATTTAACTTTTTTATTAACAGTTATATTTTATTAGTTATATATTATTGACAAAAATATGTTACTTTTAAAACCATTTTTTTTCTTGTTCTAATTTATTGGAGTTATTTAATATGTTCTTAAGTAACTTTACAAAAAAAATTGTTGAAAAACCTAAATATTATTAATTGAAAGATTTTAAAATGATTTACAGGTTTAAAAAATTGTTTTACTAACAATATTAAGCCATATCGTCATAGTTATAACTTATAAGTACTACTAGGTACTTAAGAAATATAACACGCTCAAGCAGGAGTTTGAGCATGTTTTTCAGTTTTTTGCAGCGACGCCGGCTAGTTTGTACAGGTATATTATTCTTTAACTACTAGATTCAGTGATGAGATCAGTCTTTTTAACAAAAACTTTTTTGCATTCACTAATAATTTTTGAACACCAGCACCAGACAGAAAAATTTATATACTACACAAATAACCTTTCCAAAAACTTTAAAATTATTACAATTTTGTTTTTTATGGTCTTAATTTTTACCGATGTTAGACGTTAATTTGTTTTTTTTTTGGGAATATGAATTAACAAAAAAATCACAAATGTTATATATAATATTGACAATTAATTAAATTTTTAAACTTCTTTAGTATTTTTTTTTCAATATAAATGTTTATAGATTTTATTGAAAAATCAGTTTTCTTACGTCAAAGATGAATTTCTATTTGAAACTGGTACAGATTTTTTAGGACGAGATTTTTTTAAGTTAAGGTTTAGCAACTTTTTAATTACATTTATAAACATTAAAACTAATTAAATTTTAATTTCTGGCTGTGCTTAAACCAAAAGCTGCCATAAAAGTGATAACTGTACAAATTTAATTAAACGTTATAAAAATGAAGTTAATGAAAACCTATTTACTTGGTATTTTGGACCTTTTAATGTGGCAATAACAACTTTACGATGTAAACACCAACATTACTATGCAAAAATTATCGGTGTGACTCATAGTGTGGATTGTTTAATGTGGTTTGACTAACGCCATAACTTTTCATGAACGATTTATATCAATTAACAATATAATTAATTAATTACGCGATGCGCTGTTTGTTTAACTTCCAGTGTTGTCATACTTAACTCAACTAGAAAATCAGTATGTACATTGCTGATCACATAAATTTTGCATACGAGTCGCTACAAATGTAATAAAAATTTTTGATGTAATGCGCAAGAACCACGCCTTGGAAGTTGTAGCCGACGCGCAAATTGCATAATTATTTCGCTTAATATTTAAGATAGAGAAACGGTTAAATTACCAAAAATGTGCAGTTTTTTGAGACAAACTCAAAACCGTTTTCAAAAATATTCTATCATTTCCGGTTTTTGAGTGGACCTGCAAAAACGAACTTGCGTTTAAGGGATTTATCCACGTTTACAAATTGAGAAATGTTGTTGCCGCTCTAATATAAACAGAACAATAGCTTAGTGTCTAATTATATCGCTGGCTTCTAATTGAAGGCTTAAATAAGCCTTTTAATTTAACACAATGATTTCCTTAAATAATTAAAACTTTTTGAAATGATGGTTTATAGCTTTATTGTGATTGCTTCATGCGTAATGTAAGCATCAACGATAAATGCTACCGAAACCTTAAATAATTCTGGAATGAGCATCTTCATATCAGTTTCAGATGTTTAATGTTATTTGCAGAGTTTCTGATCTTATATCAATTTGTTTATCATCATTTTTTGTTAACCGGGTGTCTCAGTTTAGTGTGCGCACCCCTATAAGTGCTAAACCAGAACACAGAAAATTTGTAGGCTTATACCGGGTGGTCCAGATAGCAGGGCCACTATTGGGATCTCATTAACGGTAAGAGCTACAAAGAAGTTAAAATTAGACAAATTGTTACCCTTTCTGAGACCTATTCAGTAATGCTGTAATGTTTAAAAAAAGTTCCATAGCACGCTAGGTAATAAACAAAAATCTTAAAAATCATTAACAACTCAGTTATACTTAATGGTAAAAAAAATATTTTTTACGCACTGTAAAATGAAAACATTGATTTGTTTCAAAATTGTTGAAATTCTTAGATAAATTACAATTGCATTTTTTCGAATGGAAACCATAGTTGGCTATGACCTCATGAAAAACTATTTCATTCGTCTTTTCAATAATATAAGGTTTAAAGTATTTTTTATATTAAGGCTCAAAACAACTAAAATTCATCTAAAAGTCCCTATGAAGCTAGGGAGTGCCATGACTTTAAAGACTATTAAAGCAAATGAATATTTTCATTTTACAATGCGTAAAAAAAGGTACAATTTTTCCCAAAAACATTTTTGTATATAGCGTCATTCAAAAAGTCTGCAACAAATGGAAAGGTTTTTTATTATTGATTTCTCAGAAAAGTTTATTCTTGATAAAAGTTTGTGCATGGTCTAACACTAATATTAAGATAACAAAAAGTTCAATTAAAAGTGACAGGACACTAGATTTTAGCGAATTTTGAAATATTCGCATGAGAAGTGCTTAAAATTTCTTAATAAATAAAAATTGGAATTTGACCGTCAAAATTTAAATTTAGCCTTGTTTTTAGGTTTTAAATAAATCTTTCCCATACATTTATTTTGTATCTCTTAAAGTCCTACGCCTAACAGTCGAAGGACTCATGACTAAATAAAAAATAATCTCTTAAAATAAGGGCACTTTACTCTTGCGAATATTTCAAAAATCGCTAAAATCTAGTGTCCTATGACTTTTTATTGAACTTTTTTTCATCTTGAAACTAGTTTTAGACCATGCACCAACTTTTTTCAAGAATAAATTTCTGATAAATCAATAATAATTTTTTTTCCATTTGTTGCAGACTTTTTGAATGTTAAAATTTCTTATAAAATAAAAACTGGAATTTGACCGTCAGCATTTAAATCAAGCCTTGTTTTTAGGTTTCAAATACTACGTTCCCATAATTTTTTTTGTATCTCTTAAATTAAGAGCACTTTACTTGGGAATATTTCAAAAATCGTTTAAATCTAGTGTCCTATGACTTTTTATTGAACTTTTTTTAAAATCTTAAGTGATGTGTTTTTGTTACCTCTACGATGACGTATGTCAAATCCGCGATAGGCAACTGTTTTTTTTTAAATTACATATTATACATTTTTTTGTTGATTCGGATAGAGAATTTAATTCTGAATCCGACCATGTACTCAAAAAGTAGGCATACATTAAAAAAAAATCGACAAAAATCAGCAGTGGCAGCCATTTTGAATACATTAAAATCTAATTTTTTATGTCGGCGTTTATTATTTGTTTTTATTTTTATTAAAAATTAATTTTTAATACATTTTCATTGATAGTTGCCGTATAATTTTTAAAATTTGATCGTTTTTTGTTATGTTAAATAGACTGTTTGCTATAATTTGAATAAACTTTGAACTGATTTTTCTCGAAAATTTTCTTATGTATGCCTACTTTTTGAGTACATGGTCGGATTCAGAATTAAATTCTCTATCCGAATCAACAAAAAAATGTATACTATGTAATTAAAAAAAAAAACAGTTACCTACCGCGGATTTGACATGCGTCATCGTAGAGGTAACAAAAACACATCACTTAATAGAGAATTTCTCGCTGATTTCAAATATATAAGGGTTGTTGGGGTTATTCTCAATACTTACAAAGTTATAGGGGTGCGACAGTCAAACTGAATCACCCGGTATATACATATCTGCCATGATGGACACAAAGTTGTCACAACTAATAAACAACAAAACAAACGATTGGGAGTAAATAAATAGCCTACCCTTACCTATGGAGTCATATAATGACATTTAAACACACTTTTGCACTGCTGTTTCAAGATTTTTTTTTTTTTTTTTTATGATGCCACTCATGACTCATGGTGCTATTTGAAAAAAGTAAATATGGTGGCACAACAGAAAAACAAACGAATGAGTACATGTCGCAGTAGTGCCAAAAGATTAAATTGTTTATAACACAAGCCTACCGATTTAAATTATCCTAAGTTAGATGGTTTAGTACCAACAGTACCTACCAACTTATAGCGGTGCGAACACCCAACTGGGACACCCGGTATAATAAACACCAGTGTTTTGTAAATTTAACTGAAGTGGATATAGTTTTTGAGATTCTTAAGTTATTTTAGACAGATTGTATATTCTTAGTTATACGTTAGCAAATATCACGGTTTTATATTTTTAATTGCATACAATTTTTACATGTCTCTATTTTTTTGCTATTCCATAAAAGTCTGATAAGATTATAGCAGAAAGCCATCATGCAAATACAGTTTTTGTATAGAAGAGAAGGGACATTGTCTATTTTCTTTGTTAGTACGTTTGAGTAAGCTACACACAAAGCGGGCTTGAAGTCTATCACTTACCAGTATCAACAGCGTGCATTTTCCTCATATCTTGTCGCCTTCGCCGAACCGTCACTTTCCTGAAAACGGTTCCACTCAAAGGTTCTATGTCGCACTGTTCACTGGGGGCCGCCTGTTCTTGCACATCCGTTGAACTTATCTCGATTGCCTCTCCTGTGACGTCTCTGCTATTTTCCTCGGGTAATGAACGAAAATTGATTGTTCGAGCACTCAATTCTTTTGTCCTGCCGTCATCTAAAGACTTCGAGATGGGTTTTAAAATGCTCCTGTCTTTTTGTTTAAACTTGGGTTTAACTGGCGATTCTCTGTTATCCGGTGTGCTTGTGTTAGCGACCGATTTTGTAAAATCGCGTTCGTCAAAACTAACTCGTTTTTCTGAGCAATTTTTGTCGGATTTTTCGTTTTCGTCCTTCGTTTCTGCGTCAGAATCGAAAGTCTGTGTAGTGCTTTCTTTTCTGTGATATTTGTTAGTCGATTCACTGTCGGTTTTCGAGTGCTGAAGTCTGCGTCGGGGCGATGTTTTGCTCGGTTTAGTTTCAGTTGAATCTTTCGTTGCGCGGTCCGGGATGGGTTTAGAAATCGGTACTTCAAATGGAACAGCAGCAGGATTGAGTTTACCTTCGGCAGCAGCTTTTAATAAAGGATTTATTCTAGGTTGTTTTACTTGCTTCTCATTTTTGCTTAAATTTTGATCGTTCGTCTTCTGCGTTGTATCTACTATTGGCGTATTCGACACTACGGGTTGTTCCGCGTTTTGCTTGCTTCTTTCAGAATACACATCTTCGGAATGAGATCTTTGTGCAGGTGAGTGTTTACGGTTTGGCGAAGGAGATTTGCTTGGCTTTTTTGTACTCGTTTTATAAGCCGATAAGTACGGGTAGTCGTTGATGTCTTGGCCCCTTGGGAGGCTGCTGTAGGCTCGTATTTCTGGGGAACCTCGTGGAGTATTCCATCGTGGCGTAGGATCTGATAAACAATGTTAAATATAAGTGCGTTATTATTTTTTTAAGTAAAATACTAACTGGATATTGTCCACGATCGTCGTATCGTGCGTTTAATGATATCCGCTGCAGGAACATATACTCGGTTGTCACGTCTCCTGCTGGGTCGACGCACAAACTCGTTCATCCACTCGCCCGACGCTGCTTGAATCTCCCTGCAAAATAAGTATGGTTTACGATATATTAAAAACATGAAATTTATACTGTACAACAGCTTAAAAATACTTGAAAAGTACGTATTCTCAGCCGTATGAACAAAAACAGTTTTTTCTTCTTCTAATTTGCAATTCATTAAGCATGTTCTAGCTTCGTCCTGGTTACATATCTTTTTTAACTGTATTATGCAAAACTCCCCTAAAGTTTGTTTAATACTTGTACTGCTAAAAGAATTAGTCTTATACACAAGCTTTACGTTACCTGTCTTTTTTATTAAACAACTTTAATGTAGAAATAGAAATATTCCTGCAATCCATATAACACATATTTCTCCAATCTTACTTAATTTTAGCGTAGGTACTATAGCTGTTCAGTAATCTTTACATATTTTATTATATTCCCTAGAGTGTTGCAAATAATGTTTGCGTTATTTGCAACCCTCTAGAAAAGTTCTCGTATATTAAAAATAAAAAATGTAACGTAGGTAGTTTTAAAACATTCTCATTCATAAAATATTGTTTCAAAGATTTTGTTGTTTCGTTACTTAATAATAATACTTAATATAATAATAGGAGTATACTTTTCATCAAGTTGGTGTGTTGTAAATAACAACAAAGTTATCTTGAAGATAATTTATAGCATTCCATGAACAATATTAACCAAGTTATGAAACAAATTCATTAGTCGGGTTAGAGAATTTCTATTTTAATTAATTACTACTAACTTCATGAATGGTTGCATTAACTTGCTATAGAATGAAATAAAAGCAACCACGTTCACTCATTGTAATTTAAAAACATATCCACTTGTTAGCACTCGTGGGTTGTGTTATTAAAGCTCTTTTTAAACTAATAATGTTTATTAAAGGCAAAAAAATACTAGACTGTATACAGAGTGTACCAAATTGGGATTTTATTGTCGTCTGTGTAATTTTTGAAAAACAAAGGTATAACATTAATAAGCTCTTAAAAGTGCTTTTAATTGTTTTTCAATCAACGAAATAAGTATATTTCATTTGCTTATTTTATTAATTACATTATTAATTAAATATTTACATTTTTGTTTCGTTGCACGAAACAACAATGAAATCTCTTTGAGGTTCACAGTTACTTAAAATATTTGTTAAGTCATGTCGAGATGTCATTCACTCACTTGAAAATATTCATTCTTAATTGTTTAAAGTGCAATGTCATCAAATATCAGTAAATCAAAATTCTTTACATTACAATCGGCTTCCTTTGGACTATTTTTCACTAGATTGTACTATTTACATTGTCAATATATTAAAAACATTTTCAAGAACCTATCTAAATCTAATAGATAATTTGTGACGATTTCAATTCAAAACAATTGGACAACGTAAAATTAAACAATTAATTAATACTAAAAACACGAGATTGTTTAAGTTCAGAGATTTTATCGAAGATAAACTGGAGTGTTTCTCTCGTCTATATATATAAGATAGTGCTCGAGTTGTTTGTTTATTCGTAAAAAAGTTTCAGAATGTTTTCCAGATTTGTTGCAGTTTTGGCTGTGCTCGCTCTAGCACAAGCAGTTGAGTTTCAAATCCAAAATTTGGAAATTGGTGAAATATGGGTCGGTATCCTGGGTAACAGCGGAAAGCCTCCTCTGAACAATGGTGGTTTTGTCTTGGGAGCTGGAGAATCCGTAAGTTAATTTTATTTGGCGTTTTGGTAAACTTATATATTGTATTTACCATTTACATTAAATTTTTACTGTATAATTGACATTATTTGACTAAACCACTTCGAATAGGCTCTGTTATTTATATGACCTCACCTAGAGCATTCTAGAAACCACCTGTAGTTCTTGCTCTTCCTCTTAAATTCATCGCGAACTACCCATGCCGCTCTATTATCAGTAGCAAGCTTTAGTGATTTTTTTCTTACACACAATTTTTAACACTCTAGCGTTGTTACAATATTTTTCTTGCAGATTTCTGTATTTTCGGACGCTGACTGGGCTGGACGTTTCTGGGGTCGCACGTGGTGTAATCCCGATACTAACCACTGCGAAACTGGTGACTGTGGTGACCGTCTAGAATGCGGAGGAAATGGTGGAGCTCCACCAGCATCGTTGGCGGAAATCACTCTCAAAGGATGGGCGGGTCTAGATTATTACGACATTTCTCTGGTTGATGGATTTAACATCAGAGTGTCGGTAAGTTTACAAAAGGAAATAAAACAATCGCTTTATTCACAACAAAACACATTTACAGGACATTCAATTGTTTCTTGCAAACAAGTGAAATGCTCTTCAGCTTATACGAATAGTTATTTAGATTTATGTTTGTGTTTAAAACATAAATTTCATGTATATGTTTAATAAATTTTCAAGAATTATTTATGTATTTCTCGATTAAGGCAAGTTTGTTGTACATTCATAGAAAAAAATAACATTGAAAAATTTCGAAAAATAGGTCATGGCAAAATGTTGAACATAGACTGTCTATTTTCATTAATGATGAAATTGTAATCTAAACTTAGTTTCGAGTATATTTTTATATAACAGGATATGCAATTATTCTTATCTAGTTACACAAAACAACTTAAAAGTAAAATGAACAACAAAATTACGGCACTAAAGAGTTTTTATTCCTTAACGTCTTTAAACGTGGTATTTTGGTGCCTTATTTATTTGTTAAATTACTTTCATTGTAGTTATTTTTTTAATAATAAAAAAAAGCTTAAGCTTTTCGAATCAAAATTTGGATTTTGTATGTTGACCTTGTTTTAGACTTTAATCATTTTTAAAATGTTCATTTGCAAAACAGATAATCGCAAGTGTGTTTTAGTTGATTATAACAAAAATAGACACTCGGTTATAATTTTCAATTAATTGTCGTCTCTTTAGATAAGCTCAAACCTCCGTAATGACAACGATTCTATCTAATTAATAACTGAACGAACATACGCGAGTTATAATAGCTATCTACTTAAAATGTATAGCTCACTGATCTAGAAAATGTTCCTTGATGGTCACGCGAGCGACCAATTCTCTAAGCGCCGACCTAATTAAAGGGATGCGACAGTAATCCGACAAAAGTTTTAGTTCGCAAAAGGTTGAGTTTGTACGTTTAGAAACTTTTAAATTAAAATCTGTACATAAATAAATACACAGTTTACGTTTATGTGCACCCATAATTAACATCTTAGCAGCCCATATTTACATATCAGAACTTAACCTTAGTTAACTTTAAGTTTTTGAAATTAAAATTTAAAATTGTTGTGTTTTCCAACTTTGACTTTATGAGAATACTTTTTCAGATAATTTAAAAATTCCAAATAAAATTGTTTTATAACGAACAAATTTTTTTTGTATCTTACCGGGTGATTCAGTTTGACTGTCGCACCCCTATAACTTTTTAATTATTGAATAAACCTTATATTTTTGGAAACGGCGACAAATTCTCTATTAAATGATGTGCATTTGTTATCTCTAAGATAACGTATATCAAATCCGCGATAGGCAACTGTTTTTTCTTAAATTACATAGTATACATTTTTTTGTTGATTCGGATAGAGAATTTAATTCTGAATCCCGACCATCTATTAAAAAAATATGCTTACATAAGAAATTTTTCGAGAAAAATCAGTTCAAAGTTTATTCAAATCATAGCAAACAGTCTATTTAACAAAACAAAAAACTATCAAATCTTAAAAATTATACTATAACTATTAATGGAAATGTAAAAAAATTAATTTTTAACAAAAATATAAACAAATAATAAACGTTGACATAAAAAATGTATACTCTAATTTTAATCAAGCAGTTACAAATAGAGGACAACTGTGTTTGGAATGTGAATATATTAAAGCCTAATTTTTTATGTCGACATTTATTATTTGTTTTTATTTTCATTAAAAATTAATTTTTAATACATTTCCATTTATAGTAACAGTATAATTTTTAAGGTTTGATCGTTTTTTGTTTTGTTAAATGGACTGTTTGCTATGATTTGAATAAACTTTCAACTGATTTTTCTCGAAAAATTTCTTATGTAAGCATACTTTTTTAATAGATGGTCGGATTCAGAATTAAATTCTCTATCCGAATCAACAAAAAAATGTATATTATGTAATTTAAGAAAAAACAGTTGCCTATCGCGGATTTGACATAAGTCATCGTAGAGATAACAAATGCACATCATTTAATAGAGAATTTGTCGCCATTTCCAAAAGTATAAGATTGTTGGGGTTATTTTCAATAATTAAAAAGTTATAGGGGTGCGACAGTCAAACTGAATCACCCGGTATAAATAAGCTAATTCAAAAATCGCTGAACTTTTTAAACGGATCTTTTGTCAAAATGCGCAACCATTTTTAAGACTCTCCTTCCTTCATCGATAAATAAGACTGCAACTGATGCAGGGACGAGATTCTTGAAACCGGTAATACATTTAATCAAGAGATATTTCGAAAACAAAAAAAGTTATGTTCATCTACGATTATTTTTATTAATAAATGATACACTTCGATAATCCAAAATGCGCATATGTTTCTAATGTAACCGACTTCGTATGTCTTACAATAATACCGAGATATTGTTTTATATTATCCCGGTCACCTTGATTATACAGTTGTTTTTAAAATAAAGGACTTAGAGCTACTTAAACAAAATTAGTTTTTTTTTTAAATTTAAAGAAACAGTTGCATTATTAAAGGTTCGTTTTGTTTTAGATGGAACCAATAAATGGAGTTGGCGATGGCGGCGAATACAGCTGCAAGAAAACCGCATGTACTTCTCTAATCAACGACCAATGTCCTGCTGAACTTCGTTTAATTGGCAGCTCAGGAGCTACCATAGGCTGTAAGTCGGCCTGTTTGGCTTTCAATACTGATCAATATTGTTGTCGTGGAGCTCACGGAACACCAGAAACTTGTCAATCAGAAGATTGGCCAGTGGATTATCCCGCTTATTTCAAAGGACAGTGTCCTGATGCTTATAGCTATGCATATGACGATACAACAAGTACTTACACTTGCCAAGCTGAAGCTTATCGCATAACGTTTGGAGCTTAAAAGTAGAATGAAAGTTTGATGTGTTGTTAATCTCATGTGTACTAATTGTTAAATATATATTTTACAATATTTCACAAGCCTTTTTTTAAAGTATAATCTTGCTTAATTGTAGTTTAAAATTTGTTAGAAATTTGATATTGTCACGACCAAGGGGTTAGCTTAGTCGAAGGGGGTCGTAGCTGCAGGAGGTACTAGTAAAACGCCGATGTACTTAATCTAATCTATATATATAAAAGAGCTTGTTTGTGTGTTTGTTTGTTTGTTCGCTATAGAATCCTAGGTCCGTTGACCGATCGGGACCAAATTTTGCACAGTTACTATTTAGGACCTTGCAGATCTAACGCCTAACTTTAAGTACAAGCACATATTACCAATTAAAAAAAAAAAAATACTTGGACGGGATTCGATCTTACGTCGGCAAATACCTGGTCATAACACGATACGGCGCGGTGTATTTCACAAGTAAAGATTGTTTTGTATACAATTAGTAATAAATGTACATGAAGTATTATTTTTATTAGTACATTTTTAATTGAAACAAGACGAAAGAAAATAAATTTGAGTTATTATTCAATTTTTAAGCAATAAATAGTTATTTTTTAAGGAATTATAAGAAAATGAAAAGATGATTGATCAGAGTATGTCATTGGTGTATGATTTGGAATTATTGGGCTTATTCAAGTTAAAACAGTAATTAAAATTATAATCGCCCGTGCAACGCCGGGTAAACCATCTTGTTTATTATAAACTAACTTAAAACCTACCTTTCGTCTGGGGGTTATATGCCAAACACGTGGTGCACCGCCGCGAGCTATTAACCGAAGGGCGACCCCTTGGGCTGTTTGTCTATATAATTGTACATTTCCCCCCTTTCCCCCGTATAAGAAGAAAGAGATGAACGAACATAGGCTTACCGTCAAGGGCTACGCGATTCGCTGAACATAAATGCTGAATCGCAATTTAGAATACTTTGCGATGATGTTAATTTAATAATCCATTTATATAACTAATTATGGTTCGTGGCAATATTCCTTTGCTTAAATATCGCGTAGATTTTGAAATACTAAATGAGATTTTTGTAAGATTAAAATAAAAGTGATACCTTAAGTTAAGTTAATAGCCAAATGTTGTTTTTTAAAAACATATTTTGATTAGTACATTGATTAGTCTCAAAGCATCAGATGAAAAGAAGATATGTATAAATTTTGTTTGACCTATTCGACTTTGTATCTTTTAATGATTTAGAACTTGTCTCGGATTTATATTAGAGACTTTTATATTCATAAAACAGTTCTCATAATACAAGCATCATTTTTGTAATGTTCATTGATTGTTGTTCTTTGAAATTAGCAAATAAATGTATTTAGAAACTAAATTTACAACTTAATTAGATATACATATTTTATTTTCAATTTATATAGTGATATAAACTTAACCAATATACTCTTAATATACACAAAAAAAAATAACAATTCCAATTTGTATGCTACACCTGTTTCTATAGTTGTAGCAATGCTGTGTAAATATTTGGGGATGGGTGGATACACCGGGTCCTATCATGAAGATCATAGAGATGTATAAAACAGCTAGAGATAATGAAATGGTTGAATTCGCAAAGACAAAAGTTCTTACGTACTGTGAAAGAATTTAAACTAAAAATGTCTATTATGTACCCAGAAAAAATCTGGAAAACTTAAATTTTAAGTTATATTTATTTATTTATTATTATCAGTAGCAGAAATTTGTAATTTGCTGCTTTTAGTTTAGGGAGAGACCCTTATCGCATAAGCTGATTTATTTAAATGTTTTGTTTTTGAGGTGATATAGTCAAGTTTGTTATTTATTATGTGCGCCACAGTGGATTGTTGTGCAATTAACAAACTTTTTTTAAAAAATTAATTTAATTAACATTCCTATGTGTTTTTGACGAATTAAAATATTTGATTAGACTAAATTACACAACATTAGGCGTAATAACATATTTCTATTTAAAACTATATACTGACTCCATAACCCAACATACCTACATTTATTGAATGAATCGATCTAATTTTAATTTTAGTTTGTTCTGTCGTGACTGTACTGTTGGGGTTTCAATGTATTTGCACGAAATTAATTTGCCATGGGTTGGTATGATCAGGAATTGACCGTAATTATAATCAAAATTCTATTAAAGGGTATGAGCTCCATACTAACTAATAAACTGATTTTGCAATGCACATTGTATTGTTACAATGTTATCATACTACAGTACAGGGTTTCCAGTATTTTTTAAGACTTCGTTAGGCACAAGATACATCGCACGCTGAAATTTTTAAGTATCTCATTAACCGATTCATGTCAAAACTTGAACGTCAATCTGATTCGTCTCTGTACATTAACAGACAGTTTCGACTGTTATAGCTTGCGCATCTTTTAGCGTAAAAATGAAAATATATAGCAGATATTATATTCTTGTGACTTTATATTGAACATATTTGCTTGTAACATCTATTTGTGGTCTGTTAAACCTGCTTCGATGGGTAAAATGGATGGTTATGAAGTTGATGAGGATGAATGTGGATAACTACCAATTTAAAAATATTTTTGAACGAATTTATTTATTTATTGCATTTTATAAAATGATTCCTACTTGACTTATTTTCTTGGAGTGTTTGATGTTTTGTTAGAGTTTTTAATAGATTAATAAAATGAATTTACTCAAAAACGAGTCTCATTTATATTGTTAAGTATATTTTTTTTGTAAATATATAAAATAAATCATGATTATAATTTATAATACGAAATAACACACAATGTACCTATCTACCAGATATATTTGCTCGAACCCATTCATTTTACTATTGCGCCTGACGGAGGCTTAAATGTAATATTACATTATAAATGATAAACTTTTTGATTGTTTAACTTTAATAAAAATCATTCATTCTAATATCGACAAGAAATCTTTAAAAAAATAGAGTTTTTTAATAAACCCTATTTTATTTAGAGACGTTTGATTTTGTAATTTTTTTTCAAGGAAATTACCGACCGGGAAGACCTCATTGCGATACCATGTATCGTTAAACAAGCATCAAATTAAACAGAAGATAATAACTTTTATTTGCACAATATTCTTATGTTCTTGCTGTTCTAAAAAGAAAACAAAAGTTATGCATAAGTTTCTAAAAGTCAGCACTTCCAAACATTTTCATATTATCTGTATTTAGCGTAGACCAATCTATTGCTACCTGTCTAATCACTGATTTTAGGGAGCACGCTCCACATCCCTAGGAACACAGCGCGATTATAATTTATATTAATCAGGAAGGCAACTTTTATTATTAGATACTTAATTAAAAAAATCTATTGTAGTTAATTTATAAAATGTCATTGCTTTAATTTCGATTTACGATAACGAAGAACAATATTAACAATGGTAGGTGAAATATCGTAACGTTTTGAAAATTACTTACATTCGTTTATGGCAAACTGTGCAGACCCAGTCTGTTGTCCTTAGCGAATACTCCCTACAGCCTTTGCAAACTTTTAGCCTGCAGGATCGACAATAGGCACCTCTGTTTATAACCCTCCCTAATTCTATTCGACAACGGCCGCATGATCTGTCCGGATCCGGTCCTGTGCTGTCCCAATCAGCTGATGGTCTTAAAGCTCCCTTCCTCCTCAAAATTTGTAATTCAGCTTTCAAGCGCCTGAAAACAAAACAAACGTGTTTAAAAGTGAGAAGAGAAACGTTCATTGTAACGTCGCAGTTGCAATCCTTGTAATTAAAACTGCCTTCCTTGTTGATACGAAAGATTTGTAAATTTCAGAAATTTGTAATAAACAACGAAATAAATACACAAAAAATAGCGCAAAAAATCTAATGCACTTTCGATTTCCTTTCCGGTACCTACTTGTGTAAGCACATTTTTAATGATAAAACACAATTGTATTGAGTAATGAAGATAACTGCTAATGACTATAAATGAAATTGATATATTTAGCCCTATTTTTCTATGTAAATGTTTCTTTTTCCTACATCTAAATCTCACAACAATGTAATATATTTTTTACTCATTGCATTAGTTTGTAGAAACCAAATTAATTTAGCGTAGTTAAGACAGCTCACTGCGCTTTATTTAATAAAATTTAGATGTAGTCACAAATTATCGATAAAATAGATACAAATTTAAAGATAAAATATACTTTGTGATAGTACTATAAACATGGAAATAGCATTTTAAGTAGTCAGTGTTTTAGAATGTTTAAGATGATGGTGAATCAAGCAGCTATAACAAAGAAAGTAGGTTGTGTTATAAAAAAAGGCAATACTAGAAATATAATCAGCGCATTTGAATGTATAGGACAGAGAAGATTTCAGCACAAATTAACAGAAGATTCAGAATTGAAAAACGAAGCATGTGAACAAATATATAGTGTAATAATAGAGCAGAATAAGGATGCAACAAGTAGTTTAAATAATTTTCAACAAGACGGTGAGTTTTTCTTAACAATCCAAACAAAAATGACATCCATTAAACTTTAGTGTTTGTGCGTTACCAATACTATGGCCTTTTTTAGGAATTGCTGATAGTGGCACATGCAGATAGCGTGGCAATCGATAAGAAAAATTAAAGTTTAATTAATCGAACATATTGGTAACAATACATCGTTATCAGTGACGATTTCGCAATGCAATCTAACAAAAGTCAATTAAATTTTCAATACTATAAAATAGTTTAAAGTATTAATAAAATAGCAATTAAAAACCATTAACCTGCTCGATTTTTGCACACAACATTATTTTTAAGTAGTGTACAGCTGTTCCAAATTTAATTTCTCTCTTCGCTGGGGGGTTCTTAGATAACATTGTAGGATGTTCTAATGACAATTTTTAAGTTTAAAAGTTACTTCAAGAAGTTTTATGATATAACAGCCAGTTCATCAACCAATTTTTTAAAAACTATTCCTAACAGCATGATCATTAAACTTAAAAACTGTGTCAATTATATTTGAAACCTTCACCTAAATTGAAGACTATACAAATTTTAACTGTGTTCTATTTCTAGACGAGTCTCCTGCAAATTCAGGAAGCGATAGCTTATTAGAAGAATCGTTAGTTAAATCTATCGCAGGAAGAAAGAGGATATGTAATAATGAATCAGCCGAATTCAACGGAAGCATTTTTAGAAAAAACTCTGTACAAACGGAAGTATGTCTACTAAAGTTACGACAAAGTCATTTAAACGAACTTTATCGAAACACAATTGAATATATTTCAAATATACTATTGTATGTTATGACAATTTATTGTATTTTTAAAATATTTGACGTTTTGATGTATTTTATAAGCTTTTAGACCCAATTACATTTTTGACAAGCAGGACGTAGGTACATTGTTTATTAAAACTAATTTAATTTTACAGGAGCCCGAAAAGTTGATCAAGAACTTTTCGCTCCAGTGTTCCACGTCGAAAACCAAAATTTCTTTTATTTATAATGTAGGTAAATGATAACATTACAAGAACTGATACGGTATTTTGGTTGGTTTAATGTGCAATGAAATTCGCAATTAATTTCCCTATTCCAAAAATGTAACGACGGGGACAAAATAATAAGAAATTTAGGACATTTTGTACAGAAGTTTTAAATCTTTTTAGCGTCAGAGGTTGCATTGCCTGTTTACTGCCTAGTGCCTATCACAATACGGTTCAATGCAGCAATTAAAAACAGTACACGTCATTTAATTATGATATTAGTCAAGTGTTTTTAATTAGACGGAATTTGATGGTATGTTTATTGAAATTTATTAAATATTATATTATTTTTATTATAACATTGTTATAAAGGGAGTAAAATTTGAAAGTAATAACAGGAGACAGCAGGTATGGCAGAATTTCTAGTTCAAAACCTAGGAGTTAAAGTAAATAAAACAGATGTATGAGGTGGGTCAAAAATATGTAAAAAATATGACAATAGCAACGATAAGTAAATAGGAGGATAAAATAAAGATAATGCAGTTTAAGAGAAAATTAAAAAAACGTTTACATAGCCAATGACCTAAAAGCAAAATAAAGAGAAATACAAAGAAAAATCAGAGAAGCGGCTGAGTTAACTACAAAAGATCAAAAAGGAAAAAAAATGAAAAAACTATTTAAAGTCGAAGAAAGCAGTGGATTACAACAAATACAAAGAAAAAAGTCAAGTTGGCAAGGGAAGCAAAGGAAAAATCATGGGATAAAGTTTGACCAGAACATGAAAGAGAATTTTAATGTGAATCAAAAGTTGTTCTATAGCACTATAAGGCAGTTTAGAAAGAAAAAAGAATATCGAATGAAAAACATAAAAGATAAAAGTAGGAATACGATTACGGATGAGGAAAAAATGATGGAAAGATGGAGACAATAATTTAAAGAGCTAGAGGAGTTAGATGAAATAAACGAAAGATACGAAGTAACAAATTAATGTAAGATGCGACAGATGATATCAGGAGAAAACGAAGATTACAATGAAAGAATTAAAAAAATCAATGGAAAGTTAAAGATGGTATTACACCAGGAATTATTAAATGCATGAAACAAGAATGCGTACCTAGTCCATTATTATTTGCAGTTGTTATAGATGGCGTAAGTAAAAAAGTGAAAAAAGAATGCGACCGTTTCACTTAAGTAGCTGAAAAATGGAAAAAAAAGACATTACTGAGCTAATACTCGCAGACGACATGGTCTTAGTCGCGGAAACAGAAAAAAACATAATTTAGAAACTCTAAACCTGGAATTAGAAAAAAATTATATGAAAATAAATACAGAAAAAACTAAAACTATGATCGTTACAACAGAGAAGAACGGGCATAACATCACTTTAAATGGGCTTAAGTAGAAAGCTTTAAATATTTCGAAGTGACCACAGAGAAAAATGGAGGAATGGACAAGGAAATAAGCGAAAGGACAGGAAATGTGGGAAGAATATTTAACAGTTTAAGAACAACATTTTTTGGAAACAGAGAATTCCCAAAACGAACAAAAGTGGAAGTGCTAAAAAAGGTAGTAACTCCGGCACTTTTATACGGAAGTGAAACGTGGACACTCACAAACAGAAACAGCCGTGTGAATGTAGCAGAAATGGGATTTCTAAGAAAAATCCAAGGAAACACCAAAACAGATACAATCAGAAATGAAACAGAAAACAATTAAAGATAAAATCAGTTGAAACAAAAATACAAGAAAGACAGCTGGGATGGTTGGGTCACATTTATAGGATGAAAGAAGAAAGGTTAACCAGAAAAGCCTATGATGCAAGATCACAGGGAAAAAACAAAAGAGGTAGACCTAGAAAAACTTGGCAAGAGGAAGTAAAAAAAGAATTAACGGATGGAAACAACAAATGGAACAACATAGAAAAGCTAGCACAAGATAGAAAAACATGGAAAAAAAGTCAGCACAACACTACTCAACAGTCCTAGACCTAACAGTAGGACTCATGATTAAAATAATAAAATTAAAAAGGAAAACAAAAGTCTTGTTTACCACATATACCTTGTTGGAATGAAGGGTAGTTTTTAGTTTTGGCTTGAAGAATAACAAACTATTATAATTATTTTATGGTAATACTACGCATGCGCGCGAATGAGTTTTGCAAATACATTAATCGAGATTTGTTTTTAAGATATTGTCGGCTTTACTTCTCTGATAAGACAACTCAATAAAATATTTACTCTAATCAATGTGATAACAAGTTTAAATAAAATTTTCATTAATCTGCACAAATTTACACAAGCAACACGTTTCACGATTTAAACTATATTTTAAATTTTGCAAAACTATTACTTAACGTGCGAGCATTCTCTTAACCGACTGTCGTTAATCATAAATTTTGAAATTTTTCACCTTCCACAATTAATAAAATTTTTGCTTATCTAAATTTATCTGTCACTTTATCATTCTTATACGTGTGTGATAATAAGAATTAAAAACTTGTGATTAATCTGGTGGGTAGAAATATTTGCGATATTAAGCACAAAAAGTTATTTTAACTAAAGCTAGAAGAAATAAGTTATACCTATATTTTAAATATTATAGTTTAATATTAAGGTAAGAGCACATTTTTTATTATGTATAAATACTCAGACTTTGAATCTTTTTCGGTTACACCTTAAAACAAATGTAGATAATATAAGCAGAACGATTATATAATGATTAATTGGTTTTATCAGAAAATACACGAGTTTGCAGTAAGTATATCGTTCAAATTATGTTAACATGTATTGCTGATTTTTTAAAAATGGATAAATTGTGAATTGCACTATTATAAAGTAATTTTGACCAATATCAAAAACACGTAGAATTCTTGTTATTGTAGGGTGGGGTTGATAAGATGTTATCGTCTTTTAAATCGTACAATATTAATATTTCAAGGAATTGTTTATTTTAATGTAGTGTTTTGAAAGGTTAAACAGATTAGCTTTTTAAACATATACGCATTGTCGTCTAATTTAGTGATATTTTGTGGGGAAAAAAAGCAAAAATAGATAAACGCGGTACCTAGTTATTACATATTTGTTCTGTTTTAACCAAACTTTCATTTGTATATCGTTGTAAACCACCTATATCTAATAAAAGCAAACATTTTGTTTGTGCAAACTATATAAAAAGTTGCAAAAAATCAAATGTTTTTGAAACAAGGTTTCTATTAGTTCTAAAGTTGAAATTTGGTCGGGTTTGAAAAGTAGTACTCCTAGAATATAAGCAACATCTACAATATTGTCAATTTTATTGCAAATCTTACTAACAATAAGCTTACATTTACTTTTTCCTGGATACAGGGTGGTCCACATAAAAGGACCACTATTGGGATCTCGTAAACGGTAAGAGCTACAAAGAAGTTTAAATTAGACAAATTGTTTCCCTTTTTGAGACCCATTCAGTGATACTTTAATGTTTTTAAAAAGTCCCATTGCACGCTAGATAATGAACAAAAGACAAAATAAGCATTTTTTAAATAGTTAATAACTCGGTTATACTTGGTGGAACAAACATTTTTTAGGGAAAAAGTTGTAGATGATTTTACGCACAGTAAAATTAAAACATTCATATGTTATCAATATTAACCAAAAATTACGACCACGACCACGTCAACATGGGATTTTTGTTATCAATATTGTTTAAATTCTGAGATAAATTACAAACTTGCATTTTTAAAAGGAAATCGCAGTTGGCTATGAACTCATGAGTAGGCCTAAGCATTTTCTTCCTCTTTTAATAATATAAGATTTATTGCATTTAATTTGATATTCAAGCTCAAGACAAATAAAATTCATCTCAAAGTCCCTATGAAGCTATAAAGTGCCATGAATTTAAACAATATTAAAACAAATGAATGTTTTCATTTTACAGTGCGTAAAAAAACTACAAATTTGTTCCCAAAAATATTTTTGTACTATCAAGTATAACCGAGTTATTTATCACAAAACAATTGTCCATTTTGATTTTTGTTTATTTTCTAGCGTGCCATGGGACTTTTTAAAACGATTTGTAGTTGTTACCGTTTAAGAGATACTAATAGCGGCCCTTCTATGTATATTAAAAAACTTTGCTTTCCTAGAACGCAAACATGGATGCCGAAAATGAAGTCGAAAAGGTATTCAATGAAGTTTCAACCAATGAAAATATACTCCCGGATAAAAGAAAAAAAAGAGCTAGAAGTACAGGAAGACCTCCCAGTCAAGTATTTTTGAAAAATTTTATTCTAACGAAGGAAGAGGACCCTGAATTAAGCTCTAGTGACGATAGTTGCTCGGAAGAAGAGGAAAACAAGACAAAGAAAGCTGTTAATGATAACATTAGCGAAGAACCCCTTTTAGGCAAAGCGGTTTTAAAGGCCACAGTTGCTACAGTTATCAAGCGAGAACCAGCCAAACCAAACATTCCATGGCTGGTCGAATTAAATAAAAAACGGCAGAGTAGACTCCTCGAAAAAGAAGCTATGGATAAAAATGTTACGGAAGAAGATGAAACAAGAATAAGAAAAGTAGCAGAGAAAGACACTGTACCACCTTGGATAAAAGAACTGGAAATTAAAAAGAGACGTTCCCAATCGTTTAGGCTACCAAAACAAAATGATCATACAGTTTTAAATATTAATAACAGCGCAAACAAACTTGTAAAGCAGATATCCGTAGAAGCAACACAAAATAAGGTAGAAACGGAAAAACCGTCAATTAAACTTGAGGCAACTTCAGAAACAAAAGTGAAAACAAAAATGTCAGCCTCGCCGCAGCCCCTTAAAATAACTAAAACAAAAGGAGATAAGGATGATCATACAGTTTTAAATATCGATAACAGCGCAAACAAACTTGTAAAGCAGATATCCGTAGAAGCAACACAAAATAAGGTAGAAACGGACAAACCGTCAATTAAACTTGAAGCAACTTCAGAAACAAAAGCGGAAACAAAAATGTCAGCCTCACCGCAGCCCCTTAAAATAACTAAAACAGAAGGAGATAAGGAGGAAGTTATGATTGCAGACGAAAACACAAGTCCAATTTTAACAAAGAGCGAAAATGAGGAAGCCAAGCAAAAAGAAACAAAACATAAAAGTAATATATCAAATAATATTGAAATTTCTACTACAAACAAAAAAGAACAGCAAAGTGAAGGAGATAAAAGTAAAAGAGCACTTGCCGAGGCTGCCAAAAATGTTGATGTAGAAAAAGATTTAACCTCACAGCCAAAAACACAAATTGTAACAGATTTGCACACAGATCAGCAAACTGAAAATAAACAATCAGATATTGCTACAGATATCAAAAGCAAACTGGCACCAGACCACGAAGAACAGAAAAACGAAAATAAAACAGCTGTGCAGCATACAAAGAACCAAGAAAATTGCATTGAAATAGAAAACCAAATTCGTTTATTTAAAGAAGACATCAAAAAACGCGATTTCGAAATTAAAAAGATGTTTAAAGACTTAAGGAAGTTAATAGATCAAAGAAATTTAACAATTGTAAGTTTTATAGAAAAAGTAAACACGGAAATATTAAAATAAAATTAAGGTAATAACAAAATATGTAGTTTTAATTAATCTTAATTCATTAAATTTGAATAGCCTTTAGCATTGATTTTATTATTCTGCATATCCGCTTGAATTAAAATGTAGGTAGTTCAATATTTCAGATTTGTATATTATAGTAAATAATAAAATTTTTATTTAACAATAAAGAGCTATTTTTATCTAATTCCCATATAACAGTAAAAAATGGTGCAGTTTTTGCTACGATAGTAATAGTTAATTAAGTTGTATTGAAAAGCTTTTATACAAATGTAACATTTCTTTGTGTTATCAAGCACCTTAATTTTCTATAATTGACATTAAATTTTTTGAGACTTACCTTACAGTCTTAACATAATTAAAAGCAGTAAATACTGCGTAGAGCATGAACCATATATGCATATGCAACCATATTTTGAAATCAATTAATTAAACATTTATTAATTGACATTTGCAATAACAACATTATTGGATTTATATGACTATTACTTTGTACTTTTTTATTTAAAAAAAATATCATCCATATATTTATATTAATTGCAAAACCCTCAAATTTTATAATTAATTCAATCATCTATTTGGGCAGGTCGAAAATAATCAGGCAATATAACATTTTATCACCTTTATTACATTTATGCTTACAGGTTGTACCTTTTAATACTTGGAGTAAGTAGCTTATGCAAAATACACAAAATCAGTTAATTAGCAAAAAGTTTCATAAAATAGAACTTAATGTGAAGCGATACGTTTCAAAAATTCATAGCTAGCCAATAAAAGCAAAAATTAAATTTCTTTGATCATTTAACAAGGCAAAAAGCTGGTCGTATCTCTTTTTCATAACACACTAATTACTAGACTAGATTTTCTTACGGGTGCCACACAAGTATTGCATATGTGCATAAATCGCTTACATTTATTTCTATCTTTTCCATTGTGTATCTCTTGTTGCAAAGAAATACGAAAAATTTACAGACAAAACTGTTTTTTAGAAAATGGTCATTTTGTTCTCCTGTACTTCAAGGTATCAAGGTTTAAGCAAATTGCCTATTTTGTCCTTTGATACATCATAATTGTTCCTACTTCTTTGTGGGTTTACTTACTTCTCTTCTATCTTTTGGTTTATATTGTCATATTCGGTATCATTTTTTGTTCCATTTTGTTATTGTGTTCTTTATAATTCTCACGTTTATTTTTCCTTCCAGATCGTTCATTCTTAGCTCTTCTAAAGCAGCTTAGCTTCTCATTTGGTCTGTTATGGTATAGTAAATCGTTTGATTCTACTGAGGAATCTCACTTCTCCCATTTGTATCTCATTCATATCCTGTTGTGTGCTGATTCAAGTTTCGCTGCTGTACATCAACATAGGTGTGGCTTTTGTTTTGAATAGTGTTATTCTGGTATCATTTCTTGTCTTGTTGTTAAATGTTCTATTTGAAGTGTCGCATGTATATTTGAATCGAAGTAGTTTTGTTTCTGTGCCATTATCCTTGTAGTAGAAGTATGATACTTGTCGTATGTTCTGTTTGAAAATCGTTATTTTGGATCTCACTGGATGTTTTGCCTGAATTGTCAAGTTTTGCAAGAAGTTTTAGTGTCGATATCAATCCATCTAGCAGTAAAGTAAAACTCTGAGCAACAAATTATATATAATTGAAAAGAAAGAACAAATGCCATCTGGTTAAGTGAATAAGTAAATCAAAAGTTGACCGACACATAATCTTAACATCGTGTAGGTACAATAAAAATATACAGGGTGTTTCTTAAGTATTGCAAAAAATTCGGGAGGTGATTCTTTATCGAAAATTAAGGGGGTTTAACTCCGAAAGAAGACGTCTAAGTAGAAAAACTTATATGAAAGACCCCTCTTAATTTTTGATAAGGAATCACCTGACGAATTTTTTTACAATACTTAAGAAACACCCTGTATAATAGTAAAAATTTATTTTTAAAATTATTATACATAAAGCAAAAAATTAAGTTTTTACTTCTATTAAAGCTTATGCATTTTTTTTGCATGTGACAATCGTTATAAATTAAGCTCTTACATTTAACATAGATAATTTAATCAAAGCTCTATTAACAAGAAGCTCATTGTTAAATCGTTTGGCAAATAAGTTATTTAAAAAATCCATTATGCTTACATTTACATAAAAACTGATAGAACAAACTTGTGCCTATACCGTAAATTAAACAACAGATAATATTTCACAGTTTTCACGTTGTTCCTCTCTGGTAGCGATTTTGTTGTGTCAACGATGCAACTGCACTACTTAATAAAAAGTACAAACACCACTGCACCTAATAACACAAAATTAATACCCTTCTACCACAATTTACCTTAATTGTACACTGTTAATATTTACAAGCCAAGACGCATATTTGCTTTTAGTGTTATCTGACATGGTCTAGCAAACTAACGTAAACGTTTAATTTACATCACACTTAAATAATATACGGGCACTAAAATTCACTCCACTGAACAAGATAATTTAATTAATAACGTTTGCAATTAGATCTAACTTTGAGGCACGGAAGCATATTTGTAAGCGTAGTTATTCAGCCACAACAATAAATATTCCTGCTTCAAATTGATGTAATTAAGTGGCTTATTAGAGGACTTGCATACGACAGGCACAGAAGACTTATATTGAGTAGTAAGCAGTGGCAAAAGTAGAAAGCACCATTTTAATATAGATCAGCTGTATTTAGATACTGTGCGACCGTTACAAATTTAAATATTACAATAAAAGTAATATCTTGAAGCGACATTAATCTGCATAAAAAAATTATCAATTTCACTATATAATTCGAGTCACAAATTACTCATGATTTATTTCGTTTATTGCATAGGTTGGGTGTAATGATTTATGGCTTATGACAAAATACACCCACAACAACTTAACAGCTGTTGCAACAGTATGTGAATACAATGACATTAAAAAACGGCTTACTGAATTAATTTATTTAGCATTAATAACACGGCTATTTAGAAAGTGGCTTCCTCATAGCCTTGCTTTTTTTTTTAAATTATAAGAATCATAATTTTTTATACGAAGAAATGAAAACTGAGTATCGTGTAAAATATTAGAAAACGGCAATGTTCATAAAGTTTGAATTGTATAAGCAGGGCGAGTGCTAAAAAACCTGTAGCAAACATAAATTACTCTTATCAGTATTGATACGTACAATGAGTTTTATTTCTTATCTTATTTAATAAAAAGCTATTTGAAGTTTCACATTCAAACGATGATGTACCCATTATTACATCTTTTAACTAGAAGATAACGTATAACCAGCACCGGATTGATTTTTCTAGCGTTTAAAAACATAATTTGTTGAAGTGTTTATTAAGTTTAAGTACTTTATTTGTGGAAAGTTTAAGAAACAGTATTCTGGCATTAATTCTTTTTGTGCGTTCAGATGTGCATTTTGGTAATTAAAGTATTTACCCCTTTACTAATACGATTAGGAGGGACTAAAAACGAAAAATAATTCGTTCGTTTTTGATAGGAACAAAAACGAAATATCTTTACGTTCTCACCTATAAAATTTCGTTTTCGTTTTCGTGAACCGAAATTTGATATCGGTTAAAACCGGTTTTACCGTTTTTTATTAAGTTACCAAGTCGAGGACCTATTTTTTTTTAGTCACCACCCTCTTTTTACAAAATTCAGAGCAGATCACTTTCTAGAGCACGATCGCCATATGCCAAAATGAAAGTGTTGGCAACCCTATTAATACGATGAAACCCTAATTATCCGAATATTGGATTATTCAGATTATAAATACGTCGTATGTATTAATATGTAAATCAGCATAGTTCACTTTTAAATTTAAAAAAATATATTGTCGTGATTATTTTATACTTTTTGTAAGAAAATAATGTAAGTCCCCGTTCACAAAGAACGTAGTAGATAGTAGTTAGTAGTTAGTAGATAGTAGTTTGTAGATAGTAGATAGTAGTTAGTAGATAGTAATTAGTATTTAGTAGTTAGTGCGTAATACGTAAAAACTACGTAATGAAATGTTTACTTGGATACGGATAATAACCGACTTGTTTCTAGCATAGCACATAATCTCAATTTAAACGGGGAAGGTTGTTTATCAAATTGAGACTTCTTGTATTCTAGGTATTTATTTCTACATGAAGATTTGTGGAGGACTATAACGGTAATGAGTAGTATTAAACACCGTTCAGCATTATAATTTTAAATAATTTGAAACAATAAAAACAGATACTTCACTTTGTTTTTGTTTTTGCAATAAACAGACTTCCATAATTACTATGTAAATCTTACGTTCATTGTGAACACTTGCATTTGATGTTATATATTTCAACCTTAGCTACTAACTACTAGTACTATCTACAAACTATCTACTACGATCATTGTGAACGTGGACTTAGATATAAAATGTTTGCGATAAATTTTAGTCCATTTACATTTTTGTTTCTGTTTCTTAGCAGTCGGTGGACCCCCGCTCACTTGCAAACGGCAATAAGTTCGGTTTTGATCATTATGGACGGCATAAGTTAGACTAGCGAATTGCCATATTAAATTTACCAAATGATTAAAAACAATTAACATAAAATCAAATAAATTTAGTGCATTTTATTTAGTATAACGTATAACACCCGTCAGGTGAAAAACCACAACTAGTTTGTCAAATCATAGATTATCAACTTCAAATGTCATATTTTTATACTGTAAAAAATGACGTGATTATGACGCCAATCAAGTGTATATTATTTATTGATGATATTAAAGAGGGAAAATATTTGGACCGTCACTTGTGTTGCACGAAGTTGCAAGTATTAACAATAAAGTTGTTAATACATATTCACGTAAATATATGGAGAAAAGTGAAGCTCACTTATTTCAAGTGAGATATTTGACAGCCTTGTACGATTCTTTCCAGCATAGACGGTAAATTCGCGTTTGTGTTCAATGAATAACAATTACTTAAGTAATGAAAAACCGGTTTTAGGAATCATTCATTTCTTTTTCGTTCTTGAAACGAAAAATAATCATTTCGTTTTCGTTTTTACAAATATTACGGTTAATTTCGTTTAACGTTCACGTTGTTGTTCTGTTGTCAGTCCCTGATAATAAGGAACCTTTTAAAATTAGACTAGACATTTTGCAGACACTTAAAAATCAAAATTAAAAGGAGAATAGCTTTAATTAAAAAGTGATGTTACTACAAATTATGCTTTTTGTTTGATAGTAGATTTGTCCTAAAACGGTCTTAACCCTCCGATGCCCAAAGTGGGGTTAAAATTGGCCCCAAACTCACGTTTTTAAGTATTATTTCACGAAAAGCCGTTTAAATTTCTTCACCGTTCATCTATTTGTCATTTATTATGTTATCTTTCACCTATCATTTTTGTTTTTATTCATAAACAATTATTGCAGCAGTTATAACAATTTTATTTGCTGGGGTAAATTTTGACCCCACTTTGGGAGTTTGTGTAACAAAATTTTTATAAATAGTTCAAGTGTTCTCTCGGTATGTTTCGTGACTATTCGTTTACTTTCGTTCCTTCCGCGGTATATAAGCTCGTGTAACGTTCGGAGGAGCGGGGTTGTTCTATTAGTTATATGTATTCCGCCAATATGTCCAAAAAAATTTTGACAATGCAAGAGCTGGAGGAGGAGGTTGCTAACATCGATTTAGATTTGTTCGATGTAGAGGATCCACCAAGTGAGGACGAAGACTTTTGTTTTGAAGAAAGTGAAGAAGAGAAAAATGACTCTGAATCAGATATTGAATTAGAGCCCGATGAAAATGGAGGGGACGATTTTATTATGTCTCGAGATGGTCCTAAGTGAGCTAAGCAACCAAAACGTGGTAGTCGTCGACGTTCTGAAAATATTGTAATAACAAAGCCTGGTTTGACAAACGTCAGTAAAGACATCGAAACGCCATTAGATGCTTTTAGTTTATTCATCTCCAACGACATTATTAAAATTTTGGTGACAGAAACTAACAGAAAAGCTGAATTTGTGCTTAGCACTCAAGGCAAAGAATGGAAAAGTGTTGACGATACAGATATATTGGCTTTTATTGGACTGCTTTTAGTTGGAGGAGTTTGTCGAGGCAGAAGAGAACTAATTAGAGCTATGGGAAACCGAAAATTCTCCATTTCAAAGGCCAATATTTTGTGCTACAATGCCTAGAACCAGATTCGAAGATATAGCAAGATTTTTAAGGTTTGATAACTATTTAACAAGAGCTGAAAGACGCAAAGAAAATAAAGCAGCACCAATTCAAGAACTATTTGACATTTTTACAGATAATTGCAAGCAAAGTTACAATCCCAACCCTAATTTATGCATCGACGAACAACTTGTACCATTTAGAGGGAGGTGTCCTTCCCGTGTTTATATAAAATCGAAGCCGGATAAATACGGGCTAAAAATATGGACATTATGCGATGTAGAAAATTCTTATGCATGTAATATGCAGATATACGCAGAGATGGTTAAAAATTTACCCGAAAAGGAACAAGGGAAAAGAGTTGTAAAAGATCTCGTTCGTTATTTGGGATAAGATTATGGAGTTACTACGGATAACTTCTTTACATCTGTACAACTTGCGGAAGAATTACTGAATGAGAAAAAGACATTATTGGGAACCATGAGACAAAATCGTCGGGAAATACCAAAGGAAATGTTACCAAATAAAAACAGAGAATTAAATTCAAGTAAATTTCTGTTTACTAATAAAGTTACTATGACGTCCTATGTTACGAAAAAGAACCGTAGTGTTGTACTCATTTCGACACAGCATGATGATGCTATAGTTTCTGGAGAAGAAGATAAATTTAAGCCCAAGATGATCTTGGACTATAACCATAAAAAAGCTGCAGTTGATACCATGGATAAAATGGTAAAAGAATATGCGTGCAACAGAAGTACCAAGAGATGGCCATTTGTGATATTTATGAACTGCCTTGATATAGCAGCAATTAATGCTTATGTATTATACAAAATTAAGCAGCCAGATTTTCAAGAAGGAAAAAATTTTGCAAGGCGATTATTCCTAAAACAATTGGGGCTAAAACTGACAACCCCCTTGATAAGACGACGTGTCGAAAAGGGATTTTCTGGAGTTCCTAAAAGTGTTCAGAATGCAATAAGTGCAACCATAGACGTACCAAGCACCTCAAACATAAAACCACCTAACCAGGGTCAAAAAAGGGGAAGATGCAAATTATGCCCAAGATATCAAGATAGAAAATATTCGGAAAAATGTGAAAAGTGTAAATATTTTATTTGTAAAGAACATCAAAACGTACATGTTAACAAACTTTGTTCAAAGTGTTTGTAATAGACTCATAATATATTTTTAAAACAATTATTTATTTATGTTGAAAACCATATTGTGGAATTATTTATTTTGTTGAATGAATTGTTTTTTATAAATTTAAGTTTATATTACATAATAAGCTTTAGAAAATACTGTTGTTTATTTTATTATCATTAAAAAATCATATTATACGTTAACAAGGTACATTCATTTTGTAAATAAGAATAAAAATGTTTATTTGACTTTCGTGTAAGATTTTTTGGTTTATCTTTAATAAAAAGCTTTAAAAAATATAATTAATTTGAAATTACAAAATAAAAATAATTAGACCGGGGTCACAAATGACCCCACTTTGGGTAAATGTGTTTCAAAAAAACCTTGGGCATCGGAGGGTTAAGACATAGGTGCACTAAGGCAGGTGTTATAAAGTTAGGACTTGTGTAGGATTACAAATAACGCAGGGCTGAGTTGGGGCAACACAAAACTAATATTCGGACAGGACTATACAAACGCACTCGAATACTACATTAGTGTTAATGCAGGTCTAATAATAAAAAAGAACTTAGTAGGGACTAAACCAGGACTGATAAAAATGCAGAACCAAGTTAGGTCTGAGAAAGGATAATATTAAGACAGGGCTAAATTAAGGACTTAACAGGACTAAGTTTCAGTTAAGACAAGTTTAGGGCAAAACAAGACTTAGTTAAGGCTATAGGAGGATATTACTTAAGATACAACTAACTTAAAGAAAGGCTCTTGCTAAGGTAGGCAAAAAGTACCAAGTTATGTCTATGGCAGCACTAGGGTTTCTTATATCGGATATTTTTGCTTATCCCGGGATTTCGGGATGAAATGAGACTTTTTTCCGTGATTCCTCGGGATCCTGGGATGTAAAAATCACGTCAATCTTTTGAAATAATTAATTCGAGTAAGGAAGGGAGCGGTTAATTATTTAAACACAACTCCAAATAAATGTCATATATTTTGCTCCAAGATTATTATAAACGATAGAATAATATTGGTGACAAAAATTTAATTTGAGAAATATTACCTTTCTATTGTAACTTAATTTTAATGAACACAATAACCGGTACAATAAAAAATGTGGTTTATGTTTTACTTCATCTTATTCTTAATTTTTAAAAGATCTGCATAAAATGCTCCCTCGGACTCTACTGATGTGAGTGTACCTAATCTTGAGAGCATCTAGCAGCAGATACATCATTGTTATCAACAAGAAATTAGTTTTACGCTATTTTACTTTGCATTAACAAGGTACTCAAAAATAGAACTGTAAACGTATTTTGATGATATAAGGTTTATCTTGGAGACCGTTTTTTTTTTTATACATTCTACGGGTGTCTATAATTTGTTATTATAAAGCAGAAAAACTCTTTTGAAATAAGAATTAAGGTTTTCCATAATGTTTAGTAAAGATATTAATAATAAATTCTGATAAGGTATGATAATAATACAAAGAACACAAAATTAACGAAAACAACATTATTTAAATATACTGGGATTTTCCGGGACAATAAATGTTTCCTGGTAAATTGAAAATAGGTTAAAACGCACCGAGATCCCGGGTGAGAAACCCTAGGCAGCAGTAACTTAGGGCTAGTGCAGAATTAAGTTAAGGTTAAGGTAGAATATCACCAAGACAGGACCAAGTTAGTGCTAGGCAAGGCTAACAGTAGGGCAAAACTAAATGTTATACAGGGCTATACAGGGTGTTTCTGAACGATGTAGCATAATTTATACTGGTGAATCTACATTGAAAAATAGGATGATTTAGCCCATCATGCCTTATAGAAAGTTGCATCGTTGCTAAGTTACAGCCCCATGAAGAGGGAATGTAAAATTGTTGTTTTATTGATAAATCAAGAACGCTTTGACCTACAACATTTATATTTGGCACGTATTCTACAATAGGCAAGCGTGTTCTTATGCATAAGTTTGAGCGAAATCCCACCATAGGGGGCGCTACAATCGATAATAGCAGAGAAATAACCTGCTGTATTTTTTTTGTCGATCGTAATTTCAATTTTTTATTGTAACAGTCGGATAGGTAGGTCTAAAATGTACATTTTTAGTAACTTAAAGTTTTTTGATAGGAGCCATCGCTTTAGAGAAAAACTCGATTTTATTTAAATATAACTCTGAGATTTATTGAAAATATTTAACAAAATCATGTTTTATACAAATAAAACTGGACATAATAAATAACTAATAAAAAACATAAAAATAACTATTACAACTAAAAATGATTGTTACAATAAACGAAAATATGACATCTGACTACATTTGTTTTGTTTGTTAATTCACAGTAAACTAGTTTTTGTTAAATATTTTCAATAAATCTCAGAGTTATATTTTAATAAAATCGAGTTTTCTCCTAAACGGTGGCTCCTATAAAAAAACTTTAAGTTACTAAAAATGAACATTTTAGACCTACCTATCCATCCGACAGTTACAATAAAAAATTGAAATTATGATCGACAAAAAAAAAATACAAAAGGTTTTTTCTCTGCTATTATCGATTGTAGCGCCCCCTATGGTGGGATTTCGCTGAAACTTATGCATAAGAACACGCTTGCCTATTGTAGAATACGTGCCAAATATAAATGTTGTAGGTCAAAGCGTTCTTGATTTATCAATAAAACAACAATTTTTCATCCCCTCTTCATGAGGCTGTAACTTAGCAACGATGCAACTTTCTATAAGGCATGATGGGCTAAATCGTCCTATTTTTCAATGTAGATTCACCAGTATAAATAATGCTACATCGTTCAGAAACACCCTGTATAATACTTAGGCAAGACTAGTTAGGACTAAGGTATATGGCTAATACTAACAATAAGTTAGAACCTTAAACTTATAAACTCACCATAACAAGCATTTATATTTCAATAAAATAAGCCAACATGCACAACGATTTTTCACAAAACATTGCTGTAATCTTTTTAAATTCATTGAATCTTTCTTGCGAAGTCACAAGATAAAAAGAATGAACTAGAAGCTTAGCAAATAATTAATAATTATGGGTGCAGAGGAAACGTGTATTGTCAATTGACATATTGCCAAATAATATTTCTACAACAAAGAGGAGGCGTGGTTGCCTATATTAAACGACAGCTTTATTGTGAGCACTTATGTACGAATCACGCTTAATATGGGCGCGACTCCTTCTACAACGATATTCTAATCCAGTCGTGGGCAATTTATAAAGGCGGCACAGAAGGCAATGTTGAATTAACCAAGCGATTTCAAATCACAAGAAATTTATCGCAACAAAGCAACATATTCTTAATCTTTTTTTATTAAGTCAACTTTTAAATATCTTTTGCGGCCGTAAACTGTAAATTAAGATGAAAAAGTGTGGAGCACCGAAACTAATAACGAAGTTTATAAGCTTTTTCTGTCCTTTGTATTCATTCTTCGGAAACACAAAGTCGATATCTAAAATGAAGAATAATTCTCGTGACGTCGTAACGAAACTTTCGCGTCGAATTTTTAATTAAAAATAAAGTAGCAAGCACCACTATCACTACTAAACGTCAAAATGATGTATACTAGCTTAACCAAATAGAAAATTTCATGTGGTGTTGCACGGCAAAGTAATTAAAATCCTATGTTCATTGGAATCCTATATTCTTCATTAATACGCTCATGAGGGACGGACGTATACTAAATCGGACGAATAAAGAATCAACGTTTTCCACATGAATTGAAATAATCTGTTCCTAGTCCTAAATCTGATATAAAAATTGATAAAAAACCTACTAGAATTTCATCTTTGTTAAGGAGCAATCATTACCGAAGAGGAGGAAAGAATTATTGTTTAGGAAGGGATTCTCCTTCCATTAAAACATCAGGTAACTCCAATTCTGGTGATCAATGTCGTTTTTGTTACTTTCCCGATTATGTGCGAGTGACTTTTTGTAACGAATATTGGATTTTTCGACAAAAATTAAAGCATTTTTTGCCGAAATAATGTGACGTATATCGGATTTGACGAATATACCGGGTGTAAATGAAGTGTGGTACACCCCCTTTTTTTTCTTTAGTTTTGATTTTAGATAAATGAAAATTTAAACATATGACATGTGCAAAAAACCGGGCTTTTTGAGCCGTTGCACACATTTGTTTCACTTACGGTTTCGCCGGAAATGACCCCAACTTTGTTATTTTAAATGGAACACCCTGTATATTTTTACATTTTTGGAAAGAGGAAACGATTTTGGATACAAATGCACTATTTTGGGTTATTTTTAGAACCTCAAAAAAAAATTTAAACAAAATTTTGTTTTTTATTAAGGGTGCCGTGACCTTCATAAATTGATTTTTATTATGTCAATAATTGTCCAAAAACCGTTTTTGTAAATTTTAAATGACATTTAGGTTACTTTAATCGGCTTTGAAGGTTGCGGAATCGGTTTTTTGACAGAAAGTCATTTTTTTAATGGAACCATGCTGGTACTAGCAGTTACTCATTTTGACACGACGACAACACGAAAACCCCCGTCAATTCTACCCAATATGAACATAAACAAACCATAGTGACCTCCAAAATGAATCGTTTTATATTGGAATATGTAATGGTACATGTTTACTTATTTTATTTCTTACTCAAAAACTGTAGTTTTTTTAGGAAAAACTCAAGAATAAAAAAGTTTTTACATAAATCAAGATTGATAAAAAAATATTTAATTGAAAAATTTCAACCCACCAAAACCCATCGAAAAGTTCTGATTAAAAAACTAACAAGGGTCACACTTTTCAGCCCCCTGTGAAGGTGGGAGATGATTGAAAATATTACTATGGGAAACCTTTCAATAAGCATAAAACATCTACCAAATTTAAGAAATAAAATATAAACCTAATTTTACCGCTCCCCTTTAGGGGGTGTAACTCCGAAAGTAGAGGTCAAAGGAAACATTTTTAAATAAAGCTCCCCCTTAATTTTCGATAAGGAATTACCTCCCGATTTTTTTCGCAATATTTGGACATACAAGGTTCAAATCTGGGGGTGTGTATAAAAGGCCAATGTGAAAATTATTAAAGAATTCGCAATTAAAATCCGTAGAAACATCCTAGATGCTCTACGAGTATGACACAGTATGACCCATTTTAAAGCAGATCACCCCTATAAAAAGTTTATTTATGGTCCGAGTTTCATGAACTTTTTTTAAACGATAAAGCATCGGAAACTGTACTTTGGCACTCTATTTTAAAAATCAGTTTACACTCACAAAGCCTACTATGTTTTTTTTTCGATGTCAAAATTGGTAAAATAGGTTTAGCGATTTTTTAATCTAAAATCTGACTACACCATTGGATTCAGGATGCCCTTAAATCGGTTTGTACCAAATTTCATAAAAAAATATTTTTAATTTTTTCTTTGTAGGTATTTTTCAATTTTTTTCTTGTAAATTTAGTTATTCACCCATCGAAAATTCAATCAAAGTTGCGATTTTAATACTGATACGAATAAATTGTTGCTTATTTAAAAGATCTTACGTCAAATAATTTTTTTTTTATGCCAACTCTAACTTTTATTTTTTACATAGCATAAGATCACTGCGTTGCCAATTTAAACACAAATATTGAATTAATAATTAATCTCTTTGATTTTGGTACAAACCCATTTGAGGGCATCCCGAATCCAGTGGTATAGTCAGATTTTAGATTAAAAAATCGCCAAACATAATTTGCCAATTTTGACAACGAAATAAAATCATAGTGGGCTTTGTGAGTGTAAACTGAATTGTAAAATAGAGTTCCAAATAACAGTTTTTGATGCTGTATCGTATAAAAACTGTTTATAGGTGTGATCCGCTTTAAAATGGGTCACACTGTATAAGGAATGATAATTAACACAAACATCTAAATTAAGAAGATTGCAGGGAGCCATAAAAAGATGCTGCATATTCATGTCAAATCCAAATACTTGGATAATGAAAACATACAAAGGCGACTTAGGAGGGTTAAACCGACCAATTTAGTGAATTAGTGATGAGTGAAAAATAGAGTATTGTGCAGCTTCGAGTAATCTCGTGAAAATTGTGCCTCTATTTTAAGAAAAACTTAGTACAGGCCTTTGGGAATACTTGACAATTAAGTAGTTAGGGTGAAAGATTAAAGAAAATCTATAAATTAATCGACATCGACTAATTTAAGTAAAAATTTAAATGAAAGAAAAAGCATTGAAGTTCAATTACACAATTAAAGGTTTTTGGGGCTAGTAGGTCAAGAAAATGAAAGCATTTACTTTATTTCTTCGGAAATTATTCAAGATCTCGCAATTTCTCTTTTTAGGCTTTAATTTGACACAAACAAATCTATAAATCAATCCAATTCCTGTCAATCACACAAACTGAAAATAATGTATGAATACTGTTACGATAAACGTCGATAAATGGCTCAGGTACGCCACATTTAATAAAAACATTCCTGTCAATGTTTGTTGACTAATAGCGTGTTAGTACATAATTAACATTGATACCATATATTAAATTAAGGTTATAAAAAAACTTAGGTAATTACCCAGCGTCATCGCTATTAAGGAACGCAGTAATAGCTGCCATGACGGAATAGGCTTCTTCGAAATGAATTCAACGGGTAGGTTGTTAAGTGTAGTACTCCATACTTCCTTCCACTTGTTCCTTGTTAACACTTCACATGTTGCTAAGCGTTCACTTGAAATAATAAAAAAAAAAACTAAACTAAAGCGAGCTTAAGAACATTTTACCAACGATTCATAACCTTGCATACGACAAAAAAATCACCACGCGATTTCTCCCTTACGAGGTTAGCTGTCACTCTTCACACTTTCTTATTAAACCACACGCTCATCCATTCTCATACAACCACGCACACAATGTCTTTTGTTTCCCAAATTTTTGCGTTCTTTTAAAACCGCCTTTTATTCCACTGAAAACAATCTTTGCTCGCTGATATCTACCTATTCCGATTTGGTCGTTCACTGTGTTGCTCGGCTAATTTTTCTTCCTTTGTCTACCTTCTCTTGTTACAATAATTTTTCAAATCATTCTTGTATATTACATATATTTTTGTTAAACTGACGCTCAGGATACTGTCGTTTCACCAGTCAAACCAACTATTGTGCAGAAAGCAGGATAATACGAGTAACAACTTCACTGCTATGTGTACACATTATTATTGTCAGTAATTTAAAATTTTCTGCGCTGCGTCAAAAATAATTCTTATGTAGGTTGTACGAGATAAGTGTATAATGCTTGGGAATATCGCTAAAGGTATGAGATCAAGTTATCGTTAATTTAAAGGAAATGTGCAGGATGTCAAGAAATTTACTAAGCGTTGTTAAACATTCCACACTTTGCTTAGTTTAATTAAAATAGTCGAGAAAAGCAGGATCACAACTAATCTGTACTTTAATAAGAATAAACTGTTTTAGAAAACAATTATCTTTTTCATGGTGAACATGTGGAAACGTTAGACAAGTTTCAGACTCTCGTCTCTTCAGCTATTACTTTCTTGTTTATTTATTTATTAAAAATTAATATACAATAAAGCTACTGACAAATCTATTCCCGAATATAGCGACGGCCAAAAAAGTAACTTTTACGGCCGTTGCTAAGGAGAGGGCCGGTAATGCAGTATATACGCCGTCATTTGTCAGTGACAGAATGTCACGTAGTTTCTAACCTATAATTTTGAAAATTACTAAAAATTTAAATTGTTTTTAATTCGATCGCACAAAAAGTGTAATATGCACCTCGGCCAAAACGTACTTTTTCGGCCTTGTCTGTTTGCTGGCCGAGACGTAGCCGAGGCCAGCAAACCAGACGCGGCCGAAAAAGTTACACTTTTTGGCCTTGATACATAAATAACTATTACGTGTGAACGCCCCAGCGCCGCGACACCGAATGTCAAGCGATTTCATGACATTTGATGTCGCGACGCTACCCTTTATTCATACAATGCAATCTTAACTTTAATTTGTTTATACAAAATTAAAAATTAATTTCGGCTATTTAAAAAGACTTATTTACGAAGACGTTTTTTTATGTAATTTTAAACCTCCAAAAAGTTCTGATAAAAAAATCAACAGGGGTTGCACTTTTCAGCCCCTTTTAAAGGTAGAAGTGATTGAATGTTTTACTATAGGAAATCTTTTAATAAGTAAAACAGCATTTGACAAATGCCATTATCCTACATTTCTTTAAATTTGAGAAATAAAATAAAAACTTACATTATTATGAGGAAATCTTGCGCCCTGATAACCAGGCGCCCCCTGGCAATTACCTAGAGTCGCCTATTGGCAAAACCGACCCTTACTAGCAGAATTAATATTTACTTTTACATAGTCTTTAATATTAATTCGTTTCATTAACTAACTGTCGATGCATTATACGTTAAAATTATTCACATAAATTTTTTTAACTAAAAAATAAGGTACAACCTACTAAACTATCTACAGCAACTAATTGTAAGCGTGCAATAAAACTTCAAAACGACAACAAACAAGTCCAACAAGGTAATGTCAATTAGCACATCCCGCAAGCTAAATATAATCCTTAACGCAAAGAACTGTTAACATCTTTTTTGTAGTGACAATAATACTTTGTACTTGCTAATAGCAATATTTTTTAAGCTTCCGCTAAGCGCCCCTGAACTTTTTGTTAGTGGATTAACAGTTTCTTGAACCTTGGCATGGTCTGCATGGACTGTGGCACGGTGTATTTAATTTGTTTAGTATCAACAGTATCCTTGTGTTTAAGATATCTTATACCGTTTCACACTAAAAACGAACTATTGAGAAGTAAATAACACAAAAAAGGAATGTTTCAATAAAGTTTCGAAATAAATTCCTTATGTGCTTTAATTCTGCGCAAGTTTAAAAGAAATTGAGGCAAAGCACCGAATTTTTACTAGCTTGTAATAAAAATAAATACTTGAGATAAAATAATCTTTAAAGAAACGATTTTAATCAAAGAATTTGAAAGTAATTGTAAATAATTTGTGGAGGCAGGCGTCATAAAATTATAAAACACGTGATGGGCGAATATGATGTATAATTATCATGCAATAAAAATTAACTATTTATTTTGGGTATCCCACAACATGTGCTTTTAAATTTAGCAAAGTTATTCACGAAATTAAATTAAATTTTGCGAGTTTTATGCTAGAAATTCGTAACAAATATGTTCTTCGTTATCGAGCAGGATGGCTTGAGGCTTGAGGCAATATGTTTTTAGTGCAGCCAACTTTGTAGCAAATAGCAATGTAAATATTTGAAATAATTATGTTAAAACTACTCATAAAAAACCGCTGCTGTGATACTGATTGGTTTTTGGCATCGTTTCCTGTTAAACGAAATATGTAACTTGTCACATTTTGATCTTATGAGGTCACTACACATTCTTATAAATTTGAAGTTAGTTAATTGGGATAGTTACTTAATTATTTACTGGATAGATTTAAGTTTTCTGAAAGTTTCGGTAAAATAACTTCATAAGTTAATGGTAGTTACTAGGGTTTCTTTCCCGGGATCCCGGGATCCCGGTTCATTTTAAGCTATTTTATAATTCCCGGGAAATGATTTTTGTCCCGGGAATTCCCGGGATTTTAAAAAAGTGTTATTTTTGTTTATTTTGTGCTAAGATCTTTGTAACACTATCATAACTTATCAGAATTTTATACTTAAAATATCTTTACTAACAGTAAATTATGGGAAAACTTAATTTTTATTTCAAAATAATTTTTCTCTTTTAGTATGGCGCAAAAAAGCCCGGTCTCCATGACAAAATTAATATCTTCAAAATACTTTTACAGTTTCGTTTTTGTGTACCCTGATAATTCAAAGCAAAATAGCTTATAAATGAAATTTTATTGATGATAACGATGTTTCTTTGCAGCTAGATGCTCTCAAGACAATTGCACCTACATCAATAGATACTGAGAGATCATTTTATGCAGCAGGACTTTTTGTTAATAAATTGAGAAAAAGACTAATTGACTGAAGCACAGATCACCTTTGTTTTCTTAAATCCCATTACAAAAATTCATTGTAAAAATTATATTATTGTATTCATAAATATGAAATTGCAATAGAAAGGTTATAATTCCCAAATGTATGTTTCTCTCACCAATATTATTGAATTATTTATAATAATCATGTAGCAAAATGTATTACATATATGACTTGGAGTTGTTTTTAAGTAATAAACCGCTCCCTTAATTTTTTGGATTATTTATTTAAAAATGTTGACATAATTTATTACATCCCGGGATCCCGGGAAATCCCGGGACAAAGGCCGATTGCTTTCCGGAATCCCGGGACAAGCAAAATGGTCAAATATGAGAAACCCTAGTAGTTACTAAAAAAAAATAATTAAAATTTGCGCTTTTTGATATACAGGTTAATTGGAAATGATTCCGTCGTGGGTGTCTCTCTTATTATAAAAGTTGCAGCATGGATTTATTCTGGCAAATTTGCTTAATGTTTTGCTGAATAATAAACCTTAGAGAAATATTACAAACAATGTACGATATTGGTGAAACCAGAAAAAAACTAAAAAATCCGATTCTGGAAATTCGTCTTCAATTTTTTATTGTACGAAATTATTAAAATGTGTAAACCTTTGATTGCCAACTCGAAAAAAAAACTCAACGTGTCACTTGTAGGTTTCTTCTAAACTTTTTTATATAAAATTGTCTATTCCAATCAGCTGATTTAAATCGTGATTTAAATCAGACGATTTAATTTAAATCAAATGATTTTTTTACTGAAATCAGTGATTTAAGTCAAGTGATTTTTTACTGAAATCAGTGATTTAAGTTAAGTGATTTTTTAACTGTATAAAACAACAAATCACAGTTATTACAACATGAAGTTTTTTTTTGACTCCCAGAATATTCCAATCTGCCCCATGAAGGTAAAAAATAATTTATTTTTCACAAATTCAAAATTATAAATTCGTTATTAATATAAACATAAACAATAATTCTCTAAAAATTAAAAATACAAGTCTATGCTCCATTTTTTAAATTTCATACACACATTTTGTGTGTACCTATTGCTAATTTTCGAAATCACGATTTTAATCATTAATTATTATCATTATAATATTTAAAGAGAAATACCAATTTTCCTGCTTTCTCAATACCCAACCGGTTCCGTAAATTTGAGTGTACTAAACCGAAAGACGAAAACACTCGTTCAACCGATGCAGATGAAGCGACACTGCATAGTAATTGTTGTACTATTGGCAAAATTGTTGCAATATCAGGAACGTCTTTCTGCGACTTCCACCACTCAACCGCGGTAAATTAATCATTAGAATTACTGTACGAGGCTATGATTATACGAACATACCTATCAGACCTTATATATTTTTTTTAAATATTAAACTTTTTTTCATTGTGATGTTGCTTGTGTTTACTTTTATTCTATTCTTTTGCGTCTGGAGTAGGTACATGTAATTACAATTAAATTTATTTGTAATTATGCATAACAAAATTTTAAAAAATCAAAAAAATCAAGATTTAAAAAAAGCGATTTTTGATATTTTTTTAAATTCATGATTTTTATCAGCCCTGATTCGAATGCTCCAATAATGATCACTTAATGCAAATTCTGAGAATGTAGCAATAGTTTCCAAACTAGATAAAGCCTCGTTCACATGGTGACACTAGATGCCGTGGCATTAAATGTCGTCGTCTGAACAGCCTGATGTCGCGATGCCACGATATCATGACGCTAGTGCCGTGACACTAGCGATGTCGTAAAACTGACATCAACTGCCAACTTTTGATAATAAAAATGCAGTACTTGACCATACTTTTATATTTTGACAGCGCGTATTTGTCATAATAAACAAATAATATACATTTGTTTGTCATCGATTTCCAATTTATCAGGTCCTTAATAGATGTTCTAACGTTTTTAGAGCATTATCAACAATATCGTGTAGCGACTTCAAAATAATTAGTTGCTCTACAACATTCGTTGCTGCAGTTACAAGTGCGGCCATTTTTATTTTGACGTCGCGACACTCAAATAAATCAAATTACGTGAATGTCAGGAGATGTTATGACAATAAATGTCAGGTCGCTAGTGTCACGATGTGAACTATCCTTAAGGGATATACAAGTATTTTACCCAAAATCTGCAATATGCTCTCCTGATGCGGTATAGTTGAAATTTGAAATATAGCGTCTTGTGTTACCAAGTTCATGTCGTATTTCACCACGAGTTGTCTGCAACACAATTTAACAGTAACCGGTTGATTAGAATTCAGAACCTCCAATAGATGAAACTGTACAACGAGATAACACTTGACCACATAATGCAAAAGTTACTCAAAGAAAGTGCCTTGATCTTGGTTGGAAACTCTTGCCAAATAAAACAATCTTAAATGTAATTCACTTGGATCATTAAAGCAGTATCTTTGGGAGGAAAAAATTATAAACCATGAAGATGTCAAAACTTTTTAGGAAGAATCCTCGAAGTTGAATTTAATTACTTCGTTTTATTAGCAAGTTATACAGAATTTAAAACCCAGTAGGGAATTATTATTTTATGTCAGTTTTTAACATCAAAAACGTTTTAAACCTCACAAATTCACATGCTATTTCGTTTATCATAAAACCTGTCGCGTAAGTACAATGCACATATATGCTATGCGCTTTTTTGGGATGTTACACATAAGCCCTAACTCAACATTTCCGAAGTTAAACAGACACATTACTTGCTTTATGTGTAGGTGTTTATATCAACTACGTTTAGGTACAAGCTTATATTTGTGCCTATCTAAGCGTTATAAATTGATGGCCACGTAAAGAGAATTAATAATCCAGCACTAATGATAATTATTACAATAATCATTAAACGATTAGTTATGGTTCTGAACAGTAACTTATGTAAAAAAATTAGTTGAGTCATTAATCGATGGGGCTCTACTATGTATGATTTGCTCAATAAGTCCAAATTGATTTATTCGAATGTTTTTTATGTAATTAACACATTATCCCGTAATTATTGCAAATTTGAAAATGGTAATCGCTTATACAGGGTGGTCGACATAGAAGGGCCACTATTGGGCTCTCGTAAACGGCAAGAGCTACATTGAAGTTTAGATTGGACAAATTGTTCCCCTTTCTGAGATCTATTTAGTGATGCTTTAATGTTTTAAAAAAGTTCCATGGCACACTAGATAATAAACAAAAATCAATTTGGGCATTTTTTAAATCGTTAATAATTCGGTTATACCTTATGGTACAAAATTATTTTTGGGGAAAGTGTTGCAGATTTTTTTACGCACTGTAAATTAAAAAATTCATTTGTTTCAATATTGTTTAAATTCTGAGATAAATTACAAACTTACATTTTTTTAAATGGAAACCATAGTTGGCTATGACCCTATTAACATTGAGGCTCAAAACAAATGAAATTCATCAAAAAGTCCAGATGAAGCTATAGAAAGACCACGAATTTAAATATAAACAAAACAAATGAATGTTTTTCCCCAAAAATATTATTTACCATCGAGTACAACCGAGTTATTAACAATTTAAGAAAAAAATATCCATTGTTGTTACGAGATCCCAACAGTGGCCCTTCTATGTGGACCACCCTGTACATCACATCACAAAAGCACGATAAAGTTGTGTTAAGCCGAGGGTCTTTATTTCCAAGCTCTTTTAAGTCGCTATGATTTTTTTAAAAATATTGTATCCAGTGGTGTAGCGAGGGTAAATGGCGCCTGGGGCATATTATTTTTTTGCGCCCCCCCCCCTCGTCCTTATTTTTATTGTAGATTGTGAATTTCAAGTAAAACAATGTTCTAATATTTAGTTAAATACACTGTAACAAAAATTCGAACAAATTTTAAAACTATAATGGCATTTTAGTTTTCTGGCTTTATATAAGTAACATAAACGCAATTTTTTTGTCTTCGCGGCGCCCCCCATGACTGGCGCCCGGGGCATCGATACCCCCTCCCCACTCCCCCCGTCGCTACGCCACTGATTGTATCAGTAAAAAATTACTTACTGCTCTCAATACTTATTGCAATCAAAAGTTTTCCAGCTTTCAAGGTGGTACATTAATGGGGAGCAAATTTTGTGTAATTAGTCGGGTTTTCATAACTCCTTTAGCTTCAAGCACAGACCAAATAATCGAGGAAATTATTCAATAGACGACACGCTTCTTTCAGAAGTTGCAGATAAAGTTGTTTAATGAATACTATTATGAAACAGGTTCATCAAAATTGTAAGATGCCTAAATTAGTTGAGTTGTAAAACTAATTAATCAAATATAACTTAAAATTGTTTCTCTACAACTTATATAACGCTCGGGAAAGTAATTAAGTGAACTTAAAAATAAAATAAATGAGACAAGAACGGATAAAAAACGTTTGCACTTTAAATTAATCCCCTCTAATATTAATAAACTGGTATAATCTTTTAAATAGTCTGTCGGCATAAGCAATGAAAAATTATTTTACTAATTAAAGAAATTAAGGGAGAATTCAAAAACAAAAATTATTAATTGTTCGGTTTGCTTAAACAAAACCCAGTTGACAAAATGCCTTTGCTGACAGATAGATTAAACATAAGCTGCACTTATCTAAGACTATAGACGAAAAAATAAATTGTATAAACGCATAAAAAGGTGGAATAATATAGTTATGTATAAAATGTTTATATTTTTATCAAACTTGTTAAAAAAATTCGACACCTATTTAGCTGACTTTTATTTATACTTGATACAAAATTGTCCAGTACTGCTAGCTGTACAGTGTACATGTACTCACTTGTATGCTATGAAAACTTTTCCAAAACGCTATAATGCATAATTTTATGGCTGTAACGGATTTTGCATTTCATGTCTTTTGTTGATGATAGCGTGAATTCATATGATAAATACAGTATTTTTCAACAACTTGTACAACTTAGAAGGTAAACGAATGTGTAAGTAGAAAGTAACGGGATGCAGGTTTTGTTAGAACAAAGTAAATCACAATTCACAGTACGACAAAAAGTTAACAAAAAGTTTTGGGTAAAAAAATGTTTGATATTTGCTCGACAAAAATTTCATTTAAATCAAATTTTAAAATTTTGATAAACAAGTGGAAATTGATTGAGGACGAAAGAAATTAACTCGTAAAGTAATGTTGTTTAAATATGATACGACATATGTTAATTAAAAATAGTTGTTTAAAATCTAATTCATGTGTATAAAAATTTAAATAAATCGAAGGTTTCATTTAAAATTTAGAAAATGCGAAGTAATAAGTAGGGGAGACCGGGGATAAAAGTAACACGGGTAGGTTGTAACAGTGCCTATAGTTTCTTTAATTTTTGTTTTATATCGCCCTAAACGCTTTTGCAATGTTAAGTTACATCCAGCTCCCTACCTACATTGCTAGTTTTCTTCTGTCATAGAGGTTAACTTTTTGCCAGCCAGAGTCACTATTTTCCGCCTAAAAGTTACTGCGTTGTCTCATCCGTCGAGTAACTTTTAGGCGATCTCTAAAATAGGAACAAAAAAGTACCTATATTATTTTGTTCTAAATTTAGTTGGCTATTGGTGGATGCAATACAATTTGACGTTAGAATCGTGGTTAATTGTGGATTCCCTGAATTTTTTTTGTGTACACTTGGCACTTGGGGTCAAAAGTAACAAAGTGTTACAACCAACCCCAATCAATGTTTTCACTTGCAAATGTTCACTCTTAGCACATGATTGGTGGCTTTCTTCGTAGATGAGAATATACAAGAGTTGTCGGAATAATTTTCCAGTTTGTTGTATCTTTTTGATTCACATTTTTAAATATGTACTTATAATCTTGGCAAACCTGGTAACTGCAGTCCCAAATTATTAAATTATAAAACTCAGTATATAATATCGGTTTAATGATGGAAATGTATGTAAAGCTAAATCATTTCTTAAAAAGCATTTTAAATTATAAAACCCATGTAAATTGGTAAGATCTGGTACTTTTGGTTTTCCTACCAGCCGCCATTGTTTTTATCCTATTACCTTAATATTTATAACTTAATATAAACAAAGCTTTAACCAACCCAACTTAACCTGACCCTCTTTTACTGATTTAATGAATGACGGTCAGTTTAAAGAGCGGTTAGATTTTTTAAAAATAAAACAAACAGTTATTATGATCCAGTATAAATTTAATAATTTGGGACCGCCCTTACCTCGTATGCCATACTGTTCACTTATCATTTTGTATTGTACCAAAGATATTTTTTTTATTTTTTCATTTTGCTAATGTGTATTTTTGAATAAAATATTAATTTTGTTGATGAATACTAATATATTTACCCACTACTTATGAGCTGTGTAAATTATTTTGCCGTTACAACTTACCCCAATCATTGTTACTTTTAGCCCCAACGTTGAGGTTGAAAGTAACAGCTGTCTTACGAAAGAACATTTTTTTTTTCTAAAGGTACGTACACACGCTAGAGAAAAGTCTCGCAACTCGGTCTATAGACAGGGTGTTGCATGTGTGAACAGCTCGATAGATCGGTGCCGCTAGATCGACCCTCGGCAAGTTTTGGTCTAGTTAGAGGGTCGTGTGAATACCTCAAATATTTGTCTCGTCACTCGCTCTAAACAGATCCAAACGTTTGGAAATTTATGCTAGACTGCCTATGCGTCCCTTCGTCATGATTTAAAAATCAACTACAGTACTTATAGAAAATTTATACTGATATTGTGCGACGTTTTTCACAAATAACTTTATATTTTAATTTGAAAAAAGGCAATAAATCAACACTTAAGTTTTTAATCGAATAGTAAAAAAACGTAACATTGTCAAATGACAACTTCTAAAATTTTAGTATACCTACATCATTTTAAAATTGTAGCTTGTTCAAACCTCGGTAATAATTGTTCAAATCTAATCGGATATTATTTATGACAAGTAATTTGGTATTTCCAAGCACGCATTGTTAAAAAATTCAAATTTTAGAAACTTATTTTATTTAAAATGATTCAGTTAACAGTAATAAATGTTATTTCCTTTACTATTGAATTGAGCTATAAGCTATAAACAAACAAAGATATATTTAAATGAGGTTCAACCCATTCCTACAGAATGAATATACATAGTTTCTGTATTCTAGGAAGTCGAATCCTATTGTTTATCACGGATTTTCCGAACATGTGTTTCAGGTACAAAACCCTTTCTATAATACTTTGACCAATCAGAGCTTTATGATAACATTCGTGTAATTATTTGAAATTTAAGATGAACAAAAATTTTTTTTTCGACTTCAGTGAATATAGTTTTTATGTATTTTGAAGGGCATCTTTTTTAAAGTGTATCATAAAATAAATTATTGCTAAGGAGTTCAATTGCCAAATAGGTTTAAGTTTTCCATACCGATTTTAATATTTTTATAGTAGGGTCCGACCTTTTTTTAAAAATAACATTCCATTTGAACTTGAACTAGCGCAATACATAATGATGAACTTTTTAAATAAATAGTTAAAAAAAACTTTGAGTTGTAATTCTGTGGTATACAATAATTTAATGTTATAGTTTGCATAAACCCTATTATTATATAATCGTTTAATTCCCTATAATTTTAAATTCAAAATAATACACGGCACTTTTCTCGAACTGGCATTTCGATAATGAATTGAACAGAGAGCAAATACCGAAGAGAGAGCAAACAGCGCAACACTCGTGTGAACACCCTGGCAAGTAGTTGCAGCTAGGGCTGAGGTGAGGGGTGTCCCGACGTCACGGTCGAAACAAAAATTGCATTACGTGTGAACACGCGCTAGTTCAGTTTAGAGACTTGTGTCGCAACTTTACTCTAGCGTGTGTACTTACCTTAACAGTTGCTTTAAGAAACACACGAAATAAATATCTTGGAAGCAAGACAAATGTCCAATCTATCATTAAACCAATTTGGATGTAAAAAATTTGTAATAATCTATGAGAAATTAAATAAAAACAAAAAAAATTTACTTTTATCCCCGGTCTCCCCTACGGTGTCGATTTAAAACCAAAAAACACGTAATTTAGAATGATAGCAACAATCTACATGTCTTGTATTGGTAGCGTTGTTATTATAAGAGTAATATAGTCGATTAAATGAGCAAAGTTGGGTAGAATTTCAAGACGAATTTAATGCAATTTTGACACCACTTTTTTAGATATTGAAAAAAAAACTTAAACCGGACGACGTTTCAACGGTAAATAATTATATAGTCACCTATGTTAAACTTAAAATATGGAATATCCTGTAGATATTTTTTGAAGAATTTGAGAAAAATATTCAAAAAGTCTTGGCACACTTGATATTTGAGATATAAGCCACTGCATTTTTTAAAAATGTAACCATAAATGGCTTTGTGTTCGTAAAAAAGTTATATTTTTTCTCTTTTCATTCATGTATGGGTTGCTAGGTTTATCTTTAAAAGTAAGTAAGTTGTAACAATATTTATTGTTTTTTCAAGTCCAATCAAAGTGGTCATTAGCAAAAAAAACAAAACATTACATAAATAAACTAGCTGTAATTAATTATTTAAAACATAAATAATTTAAGATTTATTTACAAATCATAATAATTTATGATTTTTCACTTAACTGCTTTAGCTATAAAATATAAATTATAACATTGTGTTGAAGGTGTAGCCCTGTCTCTATGGGCAATACAAATTTGAGATCTGCACCTTGTAGATAATAATGTTTTCCCAGGCATATTTCTTTTTGTTTAATAAAAATGTACTTAAAACAGCTAATCTTAAAAAAACTGTGTAATACAATTAATGATTTAAGATAAGCTATTTTAAGAACATTTCTTAAAATAACAAGTAATAAGCTTAAGAAAACATTATTATTTACAAAACGCCGATCTCAAATTGGTATTGCCCATGGAGAATAGGCTACACTTTGAACGCATGTTATAATTTAGGTTTAATATTAATAGGAAATTAAAAATCATAAATTATTACGAACTTTTTATGTGTTTAATTAAGTACAGCTAGTTGATTTATGTAATGTTTTGTTTTATTTTTCAATGGCCACTTTGATTAAACCTAATAAATACAATAAAATTGTAATAACTTATTTATTTTTAAAGATAAACCTAACAACCCTTACAACATTAATAAAAGGCGAAAAAAAACTCGTTTTTATGAACCCCTAGCCAACTATGGTTGCCATTTAATAAAAAATCAAGTTTGGCTTATATTTCAAAAATCAAGTGTGCCATGAATGACATTTTTTCAAATTCTTCGAACAACATATTTTAATTTTAACATAGGTGGCTATATAATTATTTAACGGTAAAAAAATCGTCTGGTTTTATTTTTTTCAAAATATTTAAAGAAGTTAAAGTGTAGGTCATAATGTCAACATAGCATTAATTCGTCTTGTGTTTCTGTCCAACTTTGCTAATTTAACCGACCATGTAACTCTTATAATAACAAAGTTACCCATACAACACAATGTCTTTAGGTTTGTTGTCACCCTGTATTAGACAATTTGTAAATGGTGTGTAAAGAAAATAAATAGATTTTTGTCTTAGATTGAGTGCCAACTTTAAGTCATTTAAAACAGATAATTTGACTAATAATTGGTTAATTTTAATAATTTTATAGAATTATTACCTCTGATTTAGACATCTGTTAAAATATTTGTGTTTAATTTACTGTGTTTAAATTTAAAGTATCTACAAATTAATACACTTTTATGAGAAACCCAGGTGTTGCATAACATATACAAATGTTTTTAATTGAACGACGTTTTGCTATTAATATTGATAACGTTTACTGTAATTTGTAATTTACTTAATGTTCAGAGTTATTTTCTTGAAAATCAACACGCCACAAATTCGTCCAAATAACGAAAAGCGAAAACAATTTTAATCAAACACAAAATTTAAGATTAAACTGACACAAAAATTTCGCCCACGTACACCAACAATGGTCGATTTTTACCTGTGTTCGAAACACATTCTGATAATGAGTAAAATATCGAACAATTAGTAATAATATCTAATAATTCCGCTCGTCCCCAGAATTTGTACCCAAAAATAATTTTTGATTCTAAACAATTTCTCTTGGCCAAATTTTATTGTATCGTCTACAAATTCTAAGCAAATCGTTGTAATTTAACTATCAAAGCTCACTTCTTACCTATAATCAGAAATGCCTAAAATGAGGTTAAAGTAATGCAGAATCGAAGTACGATTTAAAATTTAGATATTATTTATCCATTATATCTTTTTTTGCATCATTCGTTGTGCACAGTATCTTTAAACACAGGCGTGGGAACTGTAGAGGAAATATAATTCTAAAACTCAACATGAAAATAAACATCTGTATAATTTTTTTTTGTAAAAGCTTTACTTTTTGTATCGCTTGTTAAAAATGCATCATTTACTTACAATAGTTACACAATAATGATGTGTACTTTCTACTCTCATTACATTATACAACACCACATCACGCCTGCTGATCAATAGGAAAATAAAAGTATTTCACTGAAGCGAGAGGCAAATTACGCCATTTACCGACTTCGACTTACTACAAAAATGATTCGTCAAAATGTCGTTACACTGCAGTATTTTCGTTATTATTAGTAATACCTATGTTGTTATTACATAACAATTATTATCGTATGGTTGATGGATTACGTTCTATTTTCGTTGCGCAAGAAATAAATTCAACATCAACAATAAAAGCAGTTAAATTATATTTTCTCGCTATTATGTTGTGTTTAAACTTTTCGCCGGAACATATTAAACCACTGCGCGACCTTGACTTAAAAAATAGCTAATGATAAGAACGTAAAATTATAATTAAAAACTGTGACGTCGTGTCTAATATATTTATATTTTAGGTAAGAGTTGTTGCTAACAAGAAATGGGCTTTCATAAATAATCAACTAAAATCTTTAAGGCTTGAAAGGAGTCAAAATTTATGTGAACTTTAGCATTTACGAATATTTATAATTTTTAAGATTAAATATTATAATATTTACTTGAGATGTTCAATAAAAAAGTGTTTGGGTTATGCCTATCAATAAGAAATTTGTGCATTAAGTTTAAAACATAAAACTTGTGGGACATGTGCTAATAAGAAAGAACAACAGAGGTTGGACGTAAAACTTACAAGGACTAACACCATCTAATTTGTAAACTAAGAAAAACTGAATACAACTTCAACTTAGTCTGAATTTGCAATATTCCTATACAGTACATTAAACCAATGTTCCCCAATTTATTTTAACCATGGAACCGTTTTACACTTTACTAAACAATAGGAAACCCTATTAGATTTTTACATGTCTTGAACAAACAGTACATACTCTTATGAAGGTAAAACATGGTAACCAGGCACTAAAAACCTCAAATATTTTATTTGTTTCTGATCGGACGAAAAAAAAAACAACATTTTTGCCCTTTTCGTTCCCAACAAAAAATTCGTTTTGGTTTTTATGAACCAAACTTAAAAAATACCGGTTATACGCAGGGCAAGAAACCGGTTAACCGTTATTTTTTGTCCGTAAGTGGTTTTCAACCGAAACCGTTATTTATAATGGCAAAAAAAACGGTAACCTTTAACCAAAATAATTAAAAACCGTTTTTTTTAACATCTTTTATAAATGAAAATTACTTTAACAAATTACAAAATCTGTATTAAATACGATTAGTTTACCAAAAGTCATTACTGAACGCTTGATTGTATATACAAAAAAAATATAAATTAATAAAATGTTTTCATACTTTGCATTCCTAACCTAAATAATGTCAAAAACCGATTTTTTTATCGGTTTTTAAAGCCGGTTTATAAGTTAAATCGGTTTTTTACACAAAACCGATTGTTTACGATTGTTTAAAAACCGTTGTGAAAATAAAGTTCTCGATTTAGGTTAACCGTTGACTAATTTTTTTTTCGGTTTGGAGCCCTGGTTATAAATAAGTACATTAACAATATTACGAAAGAACCTCAAATAAATATTCGAGTATTCGATTATTCCGATCATAAATATTTTTTATGTACTAGAATCACACTTCACTTTTAAATTAAAACAAATTTGGTGTGATTATTTTGTCCTTTTAGTAATCCAGTGATGGAAGTTAGATGTTTATGATGAGTTTTAAAGTCCATTTATTTTCTTGTCTCTCTTTCTAAGCAATCTTTGGGCGATATTCCATATCGACAGCATATTTTAGACTGGCGAACCACAGTATTAAACGACCAAATATTTAAACTTGATTAACATATATTCAAATAGGATTTGTGCATTTTATTTAGGACAACTTCACGTCCGTCAGGTGTAAAAACACAACTCGATTCGTTTAATAATGACAAGACAATGTACCCACGATCAATATCTGATAATACAGCGAGTATCATTTTACTTTTTTTTCGTACTATAGGCTTGATTTAAATTCTATTCTTTCATAATTAATTTAGAAGACAAAAGCATTAATTTAATGGAGAATCCACTAAACGTTCAGGAGAATAAACTGTAAATAATAAAGTGTATAAATCGGTTAAAACCGGTTAAATAAATAATATATTTAATTCTCAATCTTAAACGAACTACAAAGATTTCGTTTTGGATGTCATTAAAATGTCGGTTAGTTTAGTAATTTCGTTGACGTTTTCATTCCGTTCTTAGTCTCTGATGGTACCTGGCTCTTAATTTAAAAAACGCTGCATACGACAATACGTTTTTTAAATGAAAGATTGTGGCAATATTCAATAAACTTTTTTTTATTGTAATACCTAATCATTTACTTTATCTGCAATACTGCGAAGAGATCTTGCAAAATGCTGTTCTGTACCAGCTAGGGATTGTAATACCGGTAAACCGGTAAACCGGTTTACCGGTAAATCGCAGAAAACGCTCTTCAAATTTTACCGGTAATTTGCAAATTTTTTACCGGTAATTCCGGTAATTTTACAATATCTTTTGAATCAAGATAAAAATCAAATATTAAAAAAAAAAACGTATTTTCAAGGAGAAAAAATAAGGGGAAAATATATACAAATGGCATATGATTGTTTAATCACTACTTGACCAACAAGTGTAGAATCCGAAAAAGCTTTTTCCGCGGCTGGATTGTTTTCTACAAAAATTAGGTCGCAATTAGGAGACAACAGTTTAAAAAATTATGTTTTCTACGTGCTTATTTTTTAAGAAAAGTTTAAAGTAAAAAATATTGTTAATAGTTTGATAATATTATTTATGTTATATCATTTTATATTTTAGGTTCAGAATAGTTTTATTTTCATGTGTTTTTTGTAATGCTGGATTATATTTTTGGTAATATTTTTATTTTATATACATATTATATATTCTTATTTTATGTATGTATGTATTATATCATTATTACATAAAAAAATATTACGTTGATGGCTGTTAACTGATATATTGTATGAAACTGATGGTTAGGCTTCAACTATCCCAATCAGTGCCATAATAAATATGTAAATATATATGTTGTTTCGTTTCAGATTTTCGCGGTTACTATAATTTTGAATTTTGTCTTCGGAGTATATCCGCGTAGTATTTATAAATTCTCGACGTTTCGACCAGCTCTCCCTGGACACTTTCAAGAGATATTAAACATAAAGTGACATTAGTTTCTGTCTGACATTATTTTTATCAGACAGTTAAAATCTTGTTTAATATCTCTTGAAAATGGCCAGGGAGAGCTGGCCGAAACGTCGAGAATTTATAAATACTACGCGGATATACTCCGAAGAGAAAATTCAAAGTAAATATATATAAATATATATATTTTTAATATGGTTTTCGGAGTTAATCCGCGTAGTATTTAAATTGGCTCGACGTTTCGGCAAGCTATCCCTATAGGGGAGACGCGGATAAACTCCGAAAACTATATTAAAAATCTTTGTAACCACGAAAATCTAAAAAGGAACAAATATAATATAAATGTATATAATATTATGGTTTACCGGTAAATTACCGGTAAACCGGTTTTGATTGAAAATTTTACCGAATTACCGGTAATTCAAAAAGTCGGTAAATTTACAATCCCTAGTACCAGCCAATCCTTTTCTGGACAAATACGTTTGATTTTGTTATAATGCTGTGTTGCTGCTGTTTGTCCTTTAATGATTTTGAATTTAATTTAATCTTTGGTAATTTTTACTACACCAAGACGATTATTAATTAAATAATTTTACAAAAATAAATTGTATAACACACAAAGTTTCACGATTTATTAAATAGCTTCCTGCGGAGCACTCCTAAAATTTCGACCGTTCTTGAAGTCTAAAAAAGTTGTACTGTTAACAGAAGAACAGATTGTTACAAAAGGATTTTGAGAGAATGTTTTAAGATTTTTAAGCACAAAAAAAGCTGGACTAAACGAGAGAGCAGTGAGCCATATGCAATCTTTAAAAAAAGTTTCCCGGTTAAATTTTATATCTCGCATGGCAAATCTTATCTTTAAAACATTTTAAATCATTAGTTAATTAGATGAGGCAAACTTCGCGGTTAATTTAGCGACAGGAAGTAGAATAACTGATAATCGCATGAAACGAATTAAGCGAAATTTTAATATTAACATATTGACTGCATAAAATAACAAACGTAAGCGATTTTAACTAATCTTGACGTAATACGTAATACACAAAAAAAAACGTGACACGACCTTTCTCATGAAGGAAGGTAAATAACTCGACTTTTTATACTTGGACGATTCAAATTCCTCTGTGTTACTTTCGCAGAAAATGAAAAGAAAACAGCGCCCACTCGTTGTTTTTTTTTTATTAACATACAGCTACAAGTTTGTATAAATATTTAGTTACAATTTCTATTTCCGTAATTTATATTAAGCTTAAATTTCTATAGAACTGCCTATGTTTCAATAAAAATGACACCCTATTCATTTAGTTTATTTTTATTAATAATTTCAATTAATTTTATATTGTGATGCCTGGCATCAATTATTTGTATTTTAATTTCATGTTATTGACAAAGTAGATGAATAACATGAAACAAATACTGACGTATCGTCAAAATTATTTTTGTTTATTTTCATAACCAAGCGAGATATAGTCATAAAACAAAAAGTCGAAAAATCGAGTTATCGGCGATAACTCGAAAACAAAAGACGATAACCAATTTTAGTTTTCACCATTAACTTTTTCTAGTAAAAAGAGATCGAGGATGCGCGGTCCGTTTTTTGATACCTCTTATAGTTACAGAGATTCCCTATTAAAACATCGAAATTTGCCCACCCTGTACATTACTTGATCTACCTAAACCTAACGCGTAAGATTAGAAATTGCAATAATAAATTTAAGTACGACACTTTCACTCACATTTCGCCTCTACTTTAAAAATGATTTTTGAAAGTACGATACAGTACAGTCTAATTAATAATTCTGCAATACACAGCACATCAAAACATTCAAAATAAAAAATATATATTCACCAATAATTACTGTAAGTGCGAATTTATTTAATGTTTTAACACCACCTGGGTGCAATGTACATTATTTTAAATGTTAATAGTGCTTTAATGAAATGCCAAACTGCGACATTTGCCATTTCTATAAATTGGCTTAATAACAAAAACAAGCTGTGAAATGTACTAATTGGGTGTTTTAATTTGAAAATAGATTTTATTGCAGAAATATATTAGCAGTTTACAGTTTATTATGTTTTATTTAGGGGTTTTACTATTGAAAATTATATTTTTTTTTTTTTTTCTCCCAGAACATTTGCCATCTGTCCGTAGACAATAAACAAATCCTTTGACATTGACACAATTAAAATAAAGTAACAGAGAGACATGTAAGTGGCTGCCCAGTGGCACCCACTCCTTCAATAAACATAAGAACTTATTTCTATGTACTTATCTACTACTCATAACGTTCTATTAAGTCTGCTGTTCTCCAGCGCTTTAGTCTTCGCTTGTCTGTCCCTTCATTGATCAGGTTCGCGGCCAGGTGGTTGGGATGCTGACTTAGCCTGTCCATGTATCTTTTGCAGTACTTTTTGATTTCTTCTTTTACTGGCACTATTTGTAAGTACTGTCTTATTATTTCGTTCGTAACAAACCATGGGGCGGCCACTAGCATTCGCAACACTTTGGCCTGAAACCTTTCTAGGATATCGATGTTAGAGTTAGCAGCTGTACCCCACAACTGCAGGCCGTATGACCAGACCGGTTTAAGCACGCACTTGTAGATGAGCAATTTATTTTCTAATGAAAGTTTTGAATTTCTTCCTAGTAACCAGTACATTTTGCTTAGTTTTATTCCTAGCTGCTTCCTTTTCTGCCATATATGTGTCCTCCAGTTCATGCGTCGGTCGAGGTGCATTCCCAGGTACTTAACTGATTCTGCCTGTGGTAGTTCCTTACCATTCATATTGACTGGTTGGCAGCTGTCTCTTTTTAGGGTGAATGTAATTTGTACGGACTTTTGCTCATTCAGTCTGATCCTCCATCGTCTACACCAATGTTGAATCTTATCCAGATGCCGCTGTAGGTGCTTTGTTACTATTTTTGCATCTTTATCTGACGCCATTACGGCCGTATCGTCTGCAAAGGTTGCAGTTTTAGTATTTGGCGACAAAGGCTAGTCCGCGGTGTACAGTTGATACAAGGTTGGCCCCAAGATGCTGCCTTGCGGGACTCCACTATAGATCGGGTGCAGGTCAGTGTAAATATCTTGTTGTCTTACCTGGAAGTGTCTCTCGCTAATATAAGATTTTAGTACTTCGTAGATGTTATAAGGCATCTGTTTTTTGATTTTATAAAGAAGGCCCGTGTGCCAGACCTTATCAAAAGCTTGTGACACGTCCAGGAAGACTGCACAGCTATATTTTTTTTCGTCGAAGTCATTATTTATTTGTCGCACCAACCTGTGGACTTGTTCTATAGTGGAGTGCCTCTCCCTAAAGCCGAATTGGTGCATTGGAATCAGTTGGTTTTTCTCGAGGTATGGTTTGATTCTCTTAAGAAGTAATTTTTCGAGGACCTTTGACATTACCGGTAATAAACTAATTGGTCTGTATGACCTTGCTTCCTCAGGATTTTTTCCTGGCTTGGGTAGTAGAATTATTTGAGCGACCTTCCATTGCGCTGGAAAGCAGGTCAGTCGCAACACGGCATTAAAAATAAACGTTACTTGCCTAATTGCCTCTTCCGGCAATTCTTTCAGTACCTTACCCGTAATGAGATCATAACCTGGTGCCTTTTTATCATTTAGATCCTTTTGTATGAAAATTATATAAAGAGAAATTCTTACAAGCTTTTTGTGTGTGTGTGTGTGTGTGTGTGTGTGTGTTTTTTTTTAAAACTGCTTTCAACGATGAGAATAATCGATAAAGGACTGAACAGTTGTAAAGAAACATATATCGAAATATGCCTGAAGTATTTTGTGTCACGGCTTAAGGAGCAATAAAAACTTGTTATGAGTTTTATTCTTCAAGATTTCGCAGCCATTGTCCATGTTACAATCTTCGTTTCGGGAACCGCATCTTTTTTGAATAAGTCTTAACGGTTTAACAATTTTATCAAAGCATATTATATTCTTTTCTATTTTTGACAACCTGATAACTCTAGACAGGCTTGTATATAAAGGTAAACGAACACGCTAGCCCACTTTTGAGTCGACACTCGGTCTATAGACCGAGTGTCGCTGTGTGTACAGCTCGCTAGATCAGTGTCGCTAGATCGCCTGTCGCCAAGTTTTGGTCTAGCTAGGCTAGAGCGTCGTGTGAATACCTCAAATATTTGTGTCGGAACTCGCTCTAGCTAGATCCAAACGTTTAGAAATTTATGCTAGACTTGCTAGACTGCCTATGTCCGTGTAGACCGCCCTTCGTCACAATTTAAAAACAACTACTGTATAGGAAATTTGTACTGAATTTGCACGTATTTGTGGATTGAAATTTTTATTTCAATGAAGATATTGAATATGATTTTTAATCATTTAATTAATATAAAATGTAAACCGAACGAGTATGTTTTAGCAATGATTTCAATGCTGTCTTAAAACGCATTTTCATTTAGTATGAAAATATATATTAACCTTCAATAAAAGTATTTATAAGCGCAGACCAGTAATTGAGATTTTATTTAAAGTATTACTTATTTAAAAATAATGATGTTTCATATATCACTCTGTACTTTTCCAAATACATAACTGGCAATTATTATCCATTTACTACACGAGATTTATGCAGAAGCTTACATTTTGTTACAATTACGGCAAAATGCTTTAAGCTTAATTTTTTATTTAGCTCAAATAATGCAGACACAATTTAATGGCAGTGATGTAAAAAGTTTTAGTATTTTTAAATTTGAAGTTGGGTGTATCAAAATAGTATATTAGATGTATGTTTAACATATTTTTATTAAAACAATATTCCAATACCTACTACAAACTTCACATAAAAAAAATTCGATGGCCAAATTTTTTTGTATTGATTTAATAAATGCAATTGACTATCTATCATACATATACTTATCTTGGAGAATTTTTTAATTTATCAGAAAGTTGGAGCGATAGTTAAGAACGTCCTCAAACATTTTTTCAAGCCTCTTACTTTCGGTTAAGGAAGAGAAATGAGAAAGCATCTGGGATTGAAAGTTTATTAAGGATTTACTTATCATCCACAATATGTAAAGTCGACAGATAATTATAATGAGGTTAATTGCGGATTATACTACATATTTTAGTGTAAAAGACAATAACCCCTTAAACGATAACCTTCAGATATTAACTCCCGTGTAAAAAAAACCGGAAAATTAACCACCCGTGTATATTAAGTGTTAGTTGGCGGAAGCGCTACACGTGACGATGTTCTTCGTAAAATTCTAAGTCGAAAATCTTGATACAAAAATGTTGTAACATGCTTCCTATGGCCTCAGGAACCATTTAAAGATAAAAAAAATTGGCAACATTGCATACATTGATTTGCGTTTGGACATTTTTTTATCAGCAATTTTTACTTAGGTATTTACAATTTTTGTTCGAACTGAAAGCCTTCAGTTCGTAAACATCGCTGCAAACTTTTGGGTATCGTAAAACACAAACTAGAAATAATTACGAGAAAAACAGAGATGACAGCTAATGACAATGTTGCCATATGTATTATTTTCATTCATATCAGTGATTTACATATTTTCAACACCAATTTTTGAAAGGAAGAACACAATATCTAGGAAAAAATACTATTCGAAATTTATTTTTATTCCAAATTGCAGCTTTTTCATTTGCAAGTATTAAATAATAATGCTTATTAAAGGACTAAATGTCAAAACTTTGAGGACCTCTTGCAGACACAGCAAGCATGGTACAACATTTTCGTATTAAGATTATCGACTTAGAATTTTATGAAGAACATCGCGCTTCCGCCAATTTTTACACACCCTGTATAATTGCTTCAAATAAATTTTTGTTAAAATTTTATTTTACCAAATTTATTTTTGTATTCATTGTTTGTTGTGGCAAGGATTTTTTAAATGTTTTTACGGAAACTTAAGGTCCAGGGGATTCTTACATTAGGGTTACTGTCTGGGGGTTTATCCAAGTAACCGAAGGTACCAGTACCGTTCGATTTAAAAAAAAAATTGAATTTCTGGCAAAAAACCGACTGTTTAACTTTCAAAGCCGATTTAAGTAGCCTATATGTCAATTAACAATTTACAAAACGTTTTTTGGACAGTTGTTGACGTAATAAAAATCAATTTATGCAGGTCACGGCACACTTAATAAAAAATATATTTTCGTCCAAAAATTATTTGAGGCTATAAAAATTAACCAAATGTAAAAATATAGTACATGGTGTTCTATTTGAAATAACAAACTTGGGGTAATTTTGTGTGCGAAACCGGAAGGGTAACAATAGTGTACCTGCACATATGTATGTTCAAATTATCCGCTTTTTATACATATCATATGACTAAAATTTTATTTATCAAATATTAAAACTAAAGAAAAAAGGGGGTGCACCAGAACTCAGCTATACCCGCTATAACAAACACATACATTCGATATTAAAATTTTAAGACACGAATAAATATGTAGGGTATCCATACAACGTTAAATTGGTTATGTACTTGCAGTCAATAAAATTTAACTTAAATCAAATAGACAATTTAATAAATCAAATACGTACATATTTTAAGCAACAAATTCTGTACTTATTGAATTTTTTTGTTTCATACCAATGCATCTTTTGGAACAACTTTATTCCACTTATGAAAAATAGAGGTTTTCCAACATCTAGCAAATGAAACGTTGATATATTGGGCAATTAATAAAGAAAATGGAACGTCAAGATTCGTCGCGTTTTAATCATAATCTGCTCAATTGCTCAAAAACGTGTTACGTTTTAAAATTTATACGTAACTAAAAATTTAACGTCATGGTTTTAAAATGTATCACCTACTAAAATATTTAAAAAAGTTCGTAGAAAAACAACTATTTTGTAAAAAAAAAAAATTGATTTTTGTGAAACTCAAAAAACTTTTGTTAATCTATGCGTTTTGGTATTATTGTAGAAATAGTTTTGATATCGGGAAAAGATCTCCAAGGGTACGAAGATCACACTTCAAGACATGCTGGTGTAGATAGAAAGATTTAAAGAACTTATAAATAATAATGCTTATAAATTAGCAAAATTAAAATTCTGACGTTCTTTTAATACTCATACATCTTGTTAAATTAATGATAATGATAATAATCCAAAGAACATTATCCTTATTTAACGTTTAATTTAAAAAATTCATATACACTTTTCCGCGTACGAATACTTTCTCCACAATTAATTTATATAAATATGATGATTACTACAAAATAAACTGCCTAACATTTGCGTGATATGCTTTGTTAACAAATAACTTTTACACGGAAATGTCAGATTTTACGAGTTCTTTCGCTTAAAACAATTCACGTTTATAAATATGTATTCAATATATAAATGCAAGTCACTTTTTAATCTTACTCATGCATGCGTTTACGTAACTGAATTTCAGGTATATTTTACGCATGCCAAGCTATTTTGGCATGCATATTTATAATATTTAATGCAGTAAGATTAAAAAAATCAATTATGTTTTGAAATAGGAAAGTAGGTACCTACAAAAAAAGTAGAGGGCAATAAAAAAAAGTTTGTTCGATCTTCTTCTTATGTAGAAACCGAATCAATATCTATGGAAATAATAAAATGAAAGAGCAAGATAAAAAAATATGAAAATTGGGGATCTAAGATAAATTTAAGAATAAATACGAAAGCCCAAAAGCAGAAATGGAACATACTGAGAAAACCTTAAAGTAAAAGCGATTGGACAAAACTTTAGAAAGAAATGCCTTACAGTGAATAATGGTCTGTCCACGTGAGAGTAAACTACTCTCGATAGCAGCGTCGCCAAGGATACAGCCAATCGCGAGTTACTCTCAAGGGCTGTATCCTTGGCGACGCTGCTATCGAGAGTAGTTTACTCTCACGTGGACAGGCACCATAAGGGTTCTGTGAAAAATTTGAGCTATGTATAAGCACGACCACTTTAATCTGATTATTTAAGGTTCTGTTCGATGAAATTGGTAGTGCACATAACGCACTTTTATTACATATTATAGTGAGATGGTTATCCAGAAGAAAAGTACCTACTATTGGGACTTTTAGAACTGTAGTGAATTATTGGTCTTTTTGACTTTTTCACTATTATAAACATTTCTATATGTTTAGTTTTATTGAACAACATATTTACCGAAGTTGTAGTCCGTTAAATACCTTATCCGCAATAGGCATCCGTTTTGCTCTACGACGTTTCGTTAAAAAGATGCGGCGTTTTTAAAAATTTACATAACTTATTTATATGCAATTTTACAATTTTTTGTTAAGTTTGTTCGTTAGCTCCTTAAAAAATGATAAGGGGTGGTTTTCTGAATAATTTCAAACTTCATAAAAAGCTTTGAAACTGATGAGAGACATAATTTTATGAATGGTGCCGATGCTATGGCATTTTTAAATACAAAATATTATAATTCCCCGTTTTTTTTTGTACAATCTTTCGTTTTAAAGATACAGCGGTTGCAAACTCTAAGAAACAATTAAAGTTTGTACATTTTTCACATTTTTTTTGTACAAACTGCCTTATAACTTTTAAACCATTGCCTGTAGACAAAAAATCAATTTTGTAGAGAATTTCATGCTCTATTAAAAAGCTGTGAGGTAATTTACGATAAAATTGATATTTTAGGCGACAGAGCCTTTTAAATGCAGAAGTGTAAAAAAAAGTCATGTAAGTGTTGATAACTGCTTAGCATTTGATTTTAGAAAAAAGTTGTAGTTGAGATTTTTTCTTAGAAAAAGGTCCTCTATCACCACTTAAAATATTTGCGGTGATAACGGGGACACCCTGTATGTGTTGCAGAAAATAAACGAGATATGGCTAATTTCGTGAAAATGTTACTATCAAAGTTTGCCATGATTTCGTAAACAGGTGATGTTCGCAATTAATAAACAAGTAAACGTCATGTTTTAAATTTAAAATTGTACTTGTATATTATACAAGTACAATTTTAAATTTTTAAGCAAACCCGTGTGTTCTGTTGCATTTTATAACTGTTTATTGCAGTATTGTGGACATGGCTAAATTTGAACATTTTGGAAAGTTTAATATGTTAGAAATTTACATTATAAGTGCTAAAAACAAAGCGGCTGCTGGAAAATTTGTTTGGAAATTACATTTAGTTGTTTTTCCATTGCAAACATCACTTGCTTACGAAATCATGACAAGCTTTGATAGTTAAATTTTGACAAAATTAAAATTAGCCATATCTCGCTTATTTTTGCAACAAATACTGAAAACATTTATTTTTGAAAAGTCAAAAAAACGCTCTTTTATATTAAGTCATGGCCAACTAGCGTTTCCATTTAAAAAAAATATAAGGTCACCTAATAACTCCAAAGTCAAGATTGCTAAAAAAAAATTGATTTTGTCTTTAAATCAAGCATTAAAAAGTCAATCAAAAACCTTGGTAACATTTAGTTCCATTTAAATAAATAAGGAAGTTATAGCAAATTTTCAAAAATGATGAAATTTCATTTTTCGTCTATAGTGTCAAAATGGAAAGCGATATGATAATCTGATTACACAGGCGTTCTATTCTCAAAAAAATTGCCCAAGAGACAGATAACAGATTTTCGCTAACTATTACGGTAATCGAGATACCCTGTAAAACATTCAAATCAAATCAAATGTCAATCATAAAGCTTAAACTTACTACACAATAAGTTCGTGTTACAAATAAAATTGTTTTCAGGGATAATAACCAATTACAATAGTTATTGTAGAGTTTCTTTTTTAATTTAAAATAAAACGTAATCACCTTTCAATATTTGTTCTGGCCAACCTACGGTGCGATTACATTTGTCCTTGTACAACTGCTTACGTTATTATTACTAAGACAGCCATAATAAATACTAAATGTATAACAAATTTTGTACATTTGACCTCCGCCCGACACGGGTACAGCCCACTTTGCACTTAACGTGTTTAGGCGACTTTATACTCAGACAGTCTGACCGGTTGAAATTCAACCGGCAAAGCAACATTTAGCGAAGATCAAGTTAACGTAACTATATCGTTACGTAGTGTCGATGTACGACGTTTATTTAATTTGTTCACGTGTACGACTTAACTAGTATTTCTATTTCTTTAAACTGGTTGTAAGTCTTCGGGGAAACAAATACGAGACTTCCTGTTTTAGTTTAAACAATTCATTATCAAGTAAACCGATGTTATCTATGCTTGTTTATCACTTCTAAAAAAATTAAATTAGTAACATTACACTAACATGAAGATACATATTGGTAGTTTAGAATGAAAATAGAAATAAAAAAGGAATTGGCGATAACTGAGCATTAGATGTAAATCAGTAAACAAAAGGAACAAGGTTAATAATTACTAGTTCAAAATCCGGTGAGCAGTTGTAACCAGCTGGTAGAAAAAAAAATCGAAAGTTTGACTTGCATGACCCATAAAACGTGCAAACCCATCATTAACTTGATGTTTTCAAGCTGTAATGAACCTAGCGCATAATACTTAGTATCGGAAAGAGGACATACAATACAAATTGAGTTCTTACTTTCAAAAACGCATCGTTAATATTAGGTGATTCTGTAAAAGGCGGCATACTTTTTTTATATTTTAAATTGGCTACAAGTCGTAAAACAAGCTTTTTTTCTTAGCTTGCGTGCTTAAAAGTGTTACTCTTAATTCTAAAATTAGTATAAAGGTATATGATTCATTTATTTATTCAGATGTGACAATCGATTTTTTCAAGCTTTTATACCTTTTTTAATACAGACTGTTACAGATCTTTGATAATGTATTTGCGAAATATAACGCTGGTCTGAAAGAAATTATACGCATTGTTAAGTTTCAAAAATGAATCGCAAGCTCGACTGGCATTAAAAGATCACACGATCACAATTTATTACTGGTAGTTATACTCTAAAACAACTGAATATCAAATAAAAGATGATAATAACGTTACACATACGCTGATGGAACAAAAAACTATGATAGAGCGACTTTTTGTTTGTCCTTAAACTTTAATTCGGGAGATAAAGATTAAATTTTAAACTGAATTTCAACATGAGATAAAAAATACATTGCACTTCATCGCCTGCAATGTTTTGTCATGTGGGTTCACAAAAACGAATCGCAAAAAAAATCAAAATAAGAGGATATCAATGAAAACTTTTGCACCGCCTCTGGTTCCCTCAAGAAGGCTTAAACCAAGCAAATACCTATTAAACGATTTGTGAAAAATTTCCAAAAAATCATATCCAAGTTATGGGCCTAGAAGTGAAAAACTTTTTTATGACAACACTCGAACACAAAATGCACTTGGTGATAGCAAAGAAGATTTTCAGGGGCGGATTGGCGACTTAAGACCGGTCCGGGAAAATTTTGATTTAATGAGCTCAACCACCTATACATACAGGCAGGGATGGAAAACGTAACGTAACGATACCCGATAACGTTATAATAACGATTCAACTATAATTTTTTATACAATAACGTAACGATATTTTTATAACGTTATATAACGTTATAATAACCGATAACGTTTCGTTAAAGTTATTTTGTATCGTTATTCTCTATAAATTAAATTTTTATATGGCGATCTTTATACAGGGTGCGTTTTATGTTCCAGGCCGATGTTTTTTTTGAATAACTTTTAAAAGAGACACAATTTTATAATTTATATTTTATTGATTGATTATATGGTCTTTAACATTATGTATGGAATATAATGTTGGTCAGGTGGCCGCCTCTGGCCGTGGCGCAAACGCGAGCTCTTTCGAGCATATTTTTCATAACATTTTCGCAGACTTCTGGTGTTATTTCAGCAATTTCTTTTCGAATGTTGTCCTTAAGCATCGGGATTGTGGTTGGTTTGTTGGTGTACACCTTTCCCTTCAAGTACCCCCATAGAAAATAATCGGGGGCGGTCAAATCAGGGTATCGTGGAGGCCAGTCGATATCACCACTTTTTGACATTATTCGGCCGGGGAAAGTTTCTCGCAAAATTTGCATCGTAGCACGAGATGTGTGTGATGTGGCATCGTCCTGTTGGAACCACATGTGCTGTAGGCCCAATCGATCCAATTCGGGCATAAGAAAGTTTACCAACATGTTAGTGATCACCAGTTACTGTTACAGCATTGCCTCAGCATCCTCAAAAAAATATGGTCCAATGATGCCACCGGCCCAAATGGCGCACCATACAGTCTTTGGCTTTATCTCCCAATGTATACAAACTTTCAAAATTATTTATTACACCCTGAATAGTTGACTTACTTGGCACATGATTAACACCAAAAAAATCAGGCAGTTTTCTTGGCGTATTTACAATTGAACAATTATTTTTTAAAAATTGTTTTAATAACTTCAACACGTTGTTGCGGAGATAGATGTTCCATAATAAATTGTTATCGCCCACTCTACACGCCGGTCCAGTATGAACTGTCAAATGACAGCCAAATTAAAATGGCGGCCAAACAAAATCGGCCTGGAACATAAAACGCACCCTGTATTTTCAGAAGATATAATATTTTGTCCGCATTTTAGAAATTAAAATGAAAATAAAATATCTCAACGTACTAATTTTGTACTATTTTTTAAATTTACATTTACAGATCCCAAAAATAATTTCAGAGTTACAAATAAAAATTATTTTTATACAGCATGTTTCTTAAATAATGCGAAAAAAATCGGGAGGTGATTTCTTATCGAAAATTAAGGGTGTCTTTCATATATTTTTTTTTCTTTAAGGTCTCCTTTCAGAGTTACACCCCCCTAGAGGGGATCGGTAAAATTGGGTTTTTATTTTATTTCTCAAATTTGGATAAATGTGGGAGAATGATATTCGGTAGATGTTTTATACTTATTAAAAGGTTTCCCATAGTAATATTTTTAATCATCTCCCACCTTCACAGGAGGCTGAAAAGTGCGACCCCTGTTGGTTTTCTTATCAGGACTTTTTGGTGGGTTGAAATTTTGCAATTTAAATTGTTTATTGAAAACTTGATTTATTTAAAAGTTTTTTTTATTCTTTAATGTTCTCGTTAAACCTACAGTTTCTGAGTAAAAAATTATATGAATGAACATGAACCATCAAATATTCCAATATAAAACGATTCATTTTGGTGGTTACCTTGGTTTGTTTATGTTCATATGTTCATTTTGACGTTTACGCTGCGACAACGCTAAAACGCCCGTCAATTAATTTTTAACTTAAAACTGTAGGATTTACGAGAAAAACTAAAGAACAAAAAAAGGTTCTAAATAAATAAAACTAATAAAAAAATTTAAATTGCAAAATTTCAACTCACCAAAAAGTTCTGATTAAAAAACCAACAGGGGTCGCACTTATCAGCCCCCTATGAAGGTGGAAGATGATTGAAAATATTACTATGGGAATCCTTTTAATAAGTATAAAACATCTACCGAATATCATTCTCCTACATTTATCTAAATTTGAGAAATAAAATAAAAATCTAATTTTATCGCTCCCCTTTAGGGGGGTGTAACTCCGAAAGGAGACGTCTAAGAAAAAATTGTTATATAAAATACCCCACTTTATTTTCGATAAGGAATCACCTCTCGAATTTTTTCGCATTATTTACGAAACACCCTGTATATCATAATTCATATAACGTTATATAACGTTACATAACATAACAATTCATTTTTTTAACGTTATTTATAACGTTATGTAACGAAAACAAATAATAAATAACGTTATACAATAACGTAACGATTTAAAACGTTATTCCATCCCTGCATACAGGGTGATTGAAATTCGAGTTAAAGCATGGGAATCTCGCTTTATATAATAGTTAGAGTATAGGTTTAAATTTGGCAAAGCTGCTAAATTCGGTGCTTAATTATAATACAAAGAGAAATTGAAAATACATCGAACGGTATCCGAGAAAATTGGGAGAAACCGGATTATTACAATCTTTGAAATCGTCTATAACTCATTTGGAGTATAGGTAAATCATTTCAAATATGTAAAAACATTCTTTTTAAGCCGGATCGGATGGTAAACACAAACTTTTTCTAGGTCGATTTGTTTTTGTTATCGCGTTTTTCGCGTTATTAAAGTTCATTTTTACGAATTTATTCATGTGACAAGTAACAGGCTTTCAAAACTTTTAGATATAAACTACAACGACCGGCCCACCTGATTTATAGTGGTTATTGTTTTAAACTTAAGAATTTCCTTTGATCTTAAAAATCGATTATTTAAAATAAAAGAAGTTGAGGTTACCCTATACACCAAAGCGCAAAAGTGGTTTTATTAACCTAATTCAGACAATATTTTAACATATCATAAAATATAGGCAGGACGTAGCTATATTGTATATCAGTCTTCTTAAACATAAAATTGATAAAATAGAACGAATAGTTTTCTGCAAACGCTGAAGAATGTTATAGCTGCGGTCACGCAGTGACTCGGCTAAAACAAATTGCTATTCAGCGCATATTTTAAATTTGCTTCAATGTCAACCATCAATCTAAGTGCAAATTAAATGTAGTGACAGACCAATCATTACTTACTTTAATCGTTGGTACAATCAATTTGAAGACCAAAATTGTTTAAAATTGCTTAAACACGACCTTAATGTAATTTTTACTTTCCGACACGTCGAGAGAGCGTTAAATTAAAAAAAAAAAACTGTCTAGTTAAACTATGAATTCTAATGGTGCCTGTCCACGTGAGAGTAAACAACTCTCGATAGCAGCGTCGCCAAGGATACAGCCAATCGCGAGTTACTCTCAGGGGCTGTATCCTTGGCGACGCTGCTATCTAGAGTAGTTTACTCTCACGTGGAAAGGCACCATTACGGGGACGAAATGTTATTAATTTTTACATTTCTTTTATTAAAGTAATCAACTGTAATCGGTTATGGAAATTAAATATGCATGTTCATAAGGAACTTTTAAAGCAACTAAGTTCTTTATTATCACTTATACTTATGCAATTATAACAAATTCCTCAGTTGTTCTGGGTGTAAGTAATAAATAACGTGGCTATTAGGTATATATTCCGCAATAAAACAAAATAGAAAAGTCTTATACATGTAGGCTTTGACGGTTATTGACAAATATACATACGCAAAATTGGTCATTTTCAATTGCACACAATTTGATTTTTAGTTAAGTAGGCTTGTGTTAAGTCAAAACACAACATAAACTTTTCACAATCACAAATCATATTATTATGGTGAAAAGGTTTGTTAGAATCACTGAAACGTTTAACTGCCTTTTCGAATTATATCGGTTCATATTTACTTTACGTTTTTAAGGCATCAGTTTTAGCAAACAAACACTTTGCCAATTAAGAGTAGCATTTTAAACTTATAAAAATTTAAAAGTAGGTAATAAGAAACCTACGCAAAAGTCGTCAAAAAACATATATTTATCTCGTAAAGCTCTAGAAATAAAACAATTAAACGCGAGGAAAGAAAATATTTTCGAGCTTTTTTTCATACGAAGAGCTTGCGAACGTAAAAAGTCAAGTGGTTTTAATTTAATTGTTTTAATATTAACGATGTTAGTGCAGTCAGCAGATTGTGCATAATTTGCTTAAAAATGTGCTGTGTTAGAAACATTTCATTTTTATTAGTTAGAAAAGCTGTAATTTTCTCATGGAAACGGTTTGAAAATCTATAAAATCGAACGTAACTTTTAACTAGGGACATGAGCACTCTGATATTAAAAATCTATAACATATTCTTTAATTAAATAAGTAAAATTATTTATTAGTCATGATATTTTTAAAAGCAAATGCCTTTAATACAATACAAGTAAAGGAAGAGATGTCTTATTTGCTAAATTGATTTGTTATTGAAATTTGATGAACGAAAGATATTTTTAAAAAATTGTTAATATTTAATAAAAACCTTAAAAAAACAAAATACCCCTACATCTAGAAAATTTTGGAGGTAATTTTTTAGATTATTAAAAAAAGGCTCCTATAGGTAACATCTTCGCATATAGTTGCTAACCTTCCACAACAAAAAAACTGGATAATGTTTTAAATAAATATCATACAATCCACAAAATAAGATGAAATTTGGCTAAATATACAATATTAATAAATTATTTTCAAAAATAATTTAGGCTTGGACAAAAAAGGTTGGGGAGTAATTTTGAATCGCTGTCCTTTCAATTCCTAACAATTCTGCTAATCTTGCCGTTATGTTTCAATGTGTGTTAAAAACTTAATGAAATTGGCCTACTTAAACTTTTTCTGTAGTAACTGCTCGAAGAAAAACGTTATCAAACAACCTCAACCTCAACATGGACACTGTAACTGACACAATTAAGAAGTTTGCCAAGAGCCACATAGAAAGGCTCCATCAACATGTAAACGTCGAGGCGATCCAGCTCATAGACACTACAGGATTAATAAGAAGTCTCAAAAGGGTTAAACCTTTTGAGTTAGTTTAAGCAAAAGTTTAAAGCAGAGACTGTGCGGTAGTGTGTACGTTAATAATTAGTGTACTTATATACCTATTACCAAACTAAGGACTACTATTGTGTAAACCTTAGACTAAGTTTGAACATTATTAATTTAGTCTAGAATTAAACTGCTTATGGTCTCAAAGACCAGACTGCATTGTCATAAACTCTACTAGGGTTAAAATTTAAAACAAAAAACAAATTCATGCGACAAGAAATAGGTAAAAAGTATCTTCTCTAATATTTAACTACTTTTAAATTAATAGTATCCGCATCTTTTCTTGTTTCTTCAAAAGTTGACATCGCAGTAATTAGTAGATATCTATTACCAGATTAAAGTTTCATTCGTAATTTTTTTCTAAAGATCTAACATAGCTACTTTACGAACATTATACTCAAGCGTTATATACAATTTCACAAAGAATAACTTTACAGAAAAAAGGTCTCCACGTGAGCAGCCAAGCGTATAATTATAACTTTATACACTTAAGCGACTTAAGCTTAAAACGACAAATATTTTTAGTTAAGCTGAAGTTTTATGCTGAACAACTTTATAGCAACAGGTCTATTAATTAGTACTAATAATAAACATCCATTAAGCTGGCTGAGTAACACAACAATTAACCTCATTTCAGATAATTACTGTCGGATTTTTTTTGTTAATAAGTTAGGGTTAGTTAAACGACTCCCTTAGCTTTCTTTATCATGTGGTGTTGTGGTGAAAGTATTAATTATACGTACAGAATTTAGTTAATAGGTTAATACTTAATACAATAAAATAAAAGAGAAGCTAAAATTTTAGATTGTATACATACACAGTGTGCAAGGATATATAAAATTTGAAAAAAGTAATGGGGATTTAAAGTATACAACGGAGTCATTTCCTAAAGCAATTTCGCAGTGTCAATGTTTTATTACGTAGATAAAAGCAAAGAGTGGATGGAAATAATGAAAAAGCTGCACGTTTAAAGATTTAAACCATAGAAAATTTATTAATGTCGGTCTACGTGTGATATTAAATGTAAATCAAAAAGTCGCCAGATATTTATGATTATGAAATGTAAAACACATGATGTAATTGCAGCCAATTTTATACTCCAGACGTTGTGGAAAACGTAGTTATTAACTTATTTTAGATTAAAGCTTTAACCAAAATATAAGGCTATGGTAAAAATTAATTTATGGTTTTGGTATACAGAATGAAATCTTCTTCAGACTGTTACCTAGCAAGACGTTTGAGGCAGTGGCGTAACTAGAACTCTTGGGCCTTCATGCGAAAAAAATTATTCGCTACCTGATTTACAACGCTCCAAAAAAAAAGTGAAAAACAAAAAAAATCAAGGATCCTGAGAGCATATTTTTAAATAATGATGACTTTTGGTAGCGCAGGGTTAACTAAGTGTATTGAGCAAGATAAACGCGTACTTAGGGTACCAAAACGGAAGGGAATATAATTGAATTTTTTTGCTCGACAAATTGTCAAACAGCCTTTTTTGGGTCGATAAGGTTTAACTACTCGTAAAATTTGGGGATTTGGGGCCTCAATCCGGCCTTGTGCTAGGGCAGCAGGTATTCTTAATCACTGTCTGGTTTTTGATATTAGTTGCTTATCTTATTTTTTGTTTGCCGGAATATGTATTAGGACAAATAAATAAATAATTGTATAACTTACAGCCTTAAAGACAAAAAAAAAGTCTTTAGGTAGACATATAAAAAAAAATTACACTCCTAGCATATCTAGGTACCTGTCAAATTAAATGTATGTTATGTCAAATTTTACAAGTACTGTCAGAAAGCTGCGTCAGGAGTGTGATTTAATCTATATTAAAGTAACGCTACTGGTCGCCGAAATTCGTGAAAAAATTATCAAGACCAAAATATTTAATTCCCTCTCCAAATTTATATTTTTGACCAATCACAAACTCAGATTTCTTTGAAACGACCCATAAACGCATGAAAATCTGTTAATTGCGAAAAGTAAATTATCAGTGTATGATTATGTTTATTGGTCGTTTCTAGGAAATCTGAGTTTGCTATTGGTCGAAAACGCAAATTTGACAGGAGGATCAACATCTGCAGGGAAATGAAAATTATTACCGTGTAATAATGCTCCTAGTGGTAGTCTCCAGAAGATTTAATGTTAGTGATTGGTTAAAAACGCAAATCTGACAGGTGAAGGAAATTTTCAGTGTAATTTTGATCTGATTTGTTTATACTCATCGTGTGACTTTAAATGCCTAAATTTCTATTAAAGCAGATGATGATCAAACAAACAGACAAACAAAAAAAAAACAATAAATGATTGATTCTTAGTAATAATGAAATACAGAAGAAAAACTTTAAAAAAAAACGAGCAATTAACTTCAATAACGCGTTTAGCATAACTAATAACAATTTATTCTACACTTCCATAACTGTACCAGTACTACTTTGGTAAATACACAGATCAATTAGACGCGGAAAACAATCTGAATCAATAACTTTAGGTATTAAAATATTGTGTTTTAAGTAAGATCATTATAAACACCAAATGGTAATATGTTAATTATAAATCGGCTTTAACAGCTACATAAAATTGTGTTATTATTTCTGTGTGTACACAACATGGACTCTTTAAGGACATGCAAGGACGAAATTTTATAAATAACGCAAGAATTACCTAAAACGATCACTTCTCACCTCCGCAAATGCAATACATTTTGGTGTCATTGCTAATAATAAATAAATTGCAAAATTAAAACTTGATAAAATACCGTCATACATTATAAGTGAATTTGAATCGCTTTCAAATTAAATCTTCCTCAAATAAAACGAGAAATCTAATTTTGAGTACCTATAATACCGTTATTAATTTGACAACAAAACACACACAGTATAAACCCAAAGGCTTAACGAAGCAGTGTTTTGGTGAATAAAGCTAAAAGCACCTCAATCCTTTTGGTTAATACATTCAAAATACAACTCACTTGAAAACATGCAGACATATTCAATTATTTAAAGTGACCATTAACTTTAATTTAATCAAAATGTTTATATTGTTAACACACAAAAGTGCTTGGTTTTATGTGTATGCTTACGCTGTTTGCAAATAATGCGAAATACTTTTTAACCAGTAAGAAGATAAATAGGGTTCTATATTTTATTAATCAACAATTGAAAACAAACGGCTATTTTTAGGAACAAAATCAAAATTATTACGAAAATACACTAAAAAAATACCAGAGTGAAGCTGACGGCCGCGGCCGGTTCTAGCGGCCACTCTTAGTCGTTGCGTATCCGTCGTGTCAGCCTTAGAATTAACCACGCCCGTCTAGTTATATACTCTTCCCACCTACTAGGGATCGATAGCTCCGTCATTCTCGATTCGAAGCGGTCTACGCGCTGCAGTTATAATTTATATAAATAAAATCATAACTTTTCTCCTAAAAATTCTACCAGCAAATCATTTTAGAAATGACTTTATTATTCTTACATCTATCTACAAAAAAATTCTCATAAAAAGTTATTACCCGGCAGTAGGTTTATTGAATTAAAATCGCCCCCGCAATAATCATAACATTAAAAAAAAAACATAACTTTTCTCCTAAAGATTCTATCAGCAAATCATTACAGAAATGACTTTATTATGCTTACATCTATCTACAAAAAAATCTATAAAAATTATGATTTTTTAAAAAATGTTATGATGATAGCGGGGGCGATTTTAATTCAATAAACCCGCTGCCGGGTAATAACTTTTTATGAGAATTTTTTTGTAGATAGATGTAAGCATAATAAAGTCATTTCTGAAATGAATTGCTGATAGAATCTTTAGGAGAAAAGTTATGATTTTATTTATATAAATTGGCTGTCGCACCCTTATAACTTTTTAGTTATTGAAAATAACCCCAACAAACTTTATATTTTTGGAAACGGCGACAAATTCTCTATTAAGTGATGTGCATTTGTTATTTCTACGATGACGTATGTCAAATCCGCGATAGGCAACTGTTCTTTGTTTTTAAATTACATAGCCCATACATTTTTTGGTTGATTCGGATAGAGAATTTAATTCTGAATCCGACCATGTATTAAAAAAGTAAGCATACATAAGAAAATTTTCGAGAAAAATCAGTTCAAAGTTTATTTCTTTTAAACTCTCCGTGAATTAAAATAATTTAAATTTTTTTTTGTTAGTATAAAATTCCATTTTCACTTAACATTTAACAACTTAAAATATTGACAACGTAGGTTATAAACTTTAAATTTACAGAAATGTTGTGTTAAATAGCTGGTTGCTATAATGTGATAAATAAACTTTGAATTGATTTTCTCGAAAACTTTCTTTTGCATGCATACTTATTAATACATGGTCGGATTCAGAATTAAATTCTCTACCCGAATCAACAAAAAAATGTATAATATGTATTTTTTTAAAAAATAGTTGCCTATCGCGATTTGACACGTCATCGTAGAGATAACAAATGCACATCGCTTAATAGAGAATTTGTCGTCGTTTTCAAAAATATGAGGTTTGCTGGTGTTATTTTCAATAATTAAAAAGTTATAGGGGTGTATAACCCCTTTGGAGTATGAAATATATCTAATGTGTAAAAACATTGCCGAAGTAATTTTTGAAGCCAAATCGGATGGTATTCACTAATTTTATCTAGCTTGATTAGTTTTTCTTATTACTTGTTTTTTCTGAATTCATTGATACATCACAGATGGTATTTAACTTCTGCATTTGATGACAAATTTGTGAAATTGCGTTTTGGACAAAAGCCATTATAAATCAGGCAGCCCGGTTGTTGTAGTTCATGTTGTTTCTATGACAACCAGTTAAAGTAATAATTATTTTGAAAGCCAGTTACTTGTCATCGTAATAAATTCGTATAAATGAGCCTCAATACCGAAAAAAAAACGCGATATGTTGCGAATTTTTAATTCATAGAATAGGAATTTTACTGGTTTAGAACAAAAATATTCGAAAAAAGACTATTTTTCTATGTTAGACAGGAACTTAAGTAAATATGTATAAAACATGTAAATAGTGTATGACAAAACCTAATAGGACGGTATACTAAATTTTACAATAACCTAATAGGTATAAAAATGTTGTTCCCATAAATTTCTAAAACTATTTATTTAGTATGCGAAAACATTTTCTTTTAAATAAACAATATTACAATTTTTATTCGCTAATACTAACAACAAAATCATATACATCAAATAAAGTTATACTGTAACAAATAAATTCGAAAAAACAAAAGCCATAACGAGTACTATAACGACCAATTTAAAAAATTCAACATGCCGACGGGCATCAAATTTAACCAGCCAAGAACTTGGGTTAATAATAATTTGATAAAAGGTCGGAGTTCAAAGTCTCACGGCACACTTCGTAAATGTTGGCGGCACACCAACAAAAAAACAACTGAGTACGCTTTCCGCAATTGTCAAAACTTGTTTTAGGCAATAGGTCATGTTATAAACTTTGTAAGCTCTTTAAGCTTCTGTGCTTGACAATTTTGCTAATAATATGCATATTTTATCTTGGAATTGTAGCGCGGAAACGAATTTATATAATTGTTTTCTTTTTTTACAGTTAAGACTACTCTACCATAAAATGACTTTATATTGTGCTATTAGTAGTTTTGCAACTTCATACATAAATGAAATGGTTGAAGTTGAAGTTCAGCTGTGAAAACTACTACATTACTACATTAACGTTTCCGAGATTCTTATGTTTTTTATTTTTAAACTGTATATCTTACAAAAACGCGTTATTTAAATGAAAAAGACTTTTAAGTTTAACTGTTCTATAAAGAGCAACAGTCATTAATATTGGAATAAAACAGAAAGTTTCTACTGACTAAGTCGATTAAATAATATACTAAGCATCATAATTAAAATTAAACATAAAGAGTATATCTCATAAAGATCTTGTTACAATAAAACTATTCATAAAACCAAATAAACGACAACGAAAAAGGTTGAGAAAAACAAGATGGCGGAAACAAAACTATCGATTGCAATAATTCTAAAACAGGAAACATTAACATTTGTGAATGTCACCATTACCATTTTAATGCACATTATTATATCATTTAAACTTATTATTGTTAAGAAAAATAATACGTGGGAACTTAACAGTATTAGCAGTAAAATAAACATAAGGTGAACAACACAATAAAACCCGAGAGGCGTATAAAAATAATAACAACCGAAAACTTTCCAGCAAATCTAATTGATTTTAACGGCTTCCAGCGCTGAAGAATCTACGAATCATCGTCGAAGTAATAAGACATTGCTCCAACCTATCGTTTCCAAAATGTTATTCACCTTTGACGAAAATGGTAATGACAAGATAACCTCAGCTAGATTCATTCAATATCAAGTCATCGGTTTATTTTCTATTATTTATGAAACAAAAATGTCGGGGAAATTACTTAGTAATTTTGGTTATAGCGAAGGCAAGCTACATCAATTAGGTATGTTCAGTTCTATAAAAAGTTACTGCGAGGTTTATTGAATACATTAGTCATGACATTAAGGAACTTCCAAAATAATGTTTTACATAAACATATGATTCTAATTATTGTAAAAAAAAGTTCAAACTTAAGAAAGCTAAAAAAGTCAAAATCTTGCATTATCTAAAAAACCATCCTATAAATAATGTTGTAATTTATCTTTGTGCTTTTTATAAATAATGTAACTAAAAATGTTGTTATGACATAAGCTAACTCTTTTGCTAACAACATAAGCAACAGAAACAGATGTATAAACACAAACAACATTGCTATAATTATTTTTAAAAAAAAACTGTGTTTCATTACCTTGGTTTTTCTAAACAAAGTATAATATTAGAAATTACAACTGATGGTAAATAGTTTGGTACATTTTTTCGCGTATGTAAGTGCGCAAAATACGTAAAACATACAAAGATTCTTTAAAAATGTATAAAATTTTACTGACATGGATCTTAAAGCAACAATGAAAGTCTTAATAACCTTAATTAAACCATATTTAACCTTTAATAAATGGGTGAACTTTTCAAGCGATGCTTTCATTATTAAACCAAATTTAACTTGTTTTTTTTTTTTTTAAATCGTAGTAAGCTACGTTACAAGATTTTAATAAAATGATTAAATTTTTTTAATCCTTAACAAAAACCAAACAACTCTTTGTGTTAGCGATTCTTTTATTTCTAAACTTTGAACGAAAGAGATAGCAATTTGATCCTTGCCTATACAATAATGCTAAAATAAACTTTATTTAAATAACGTTGTAACACTTATTACTTATAATTTTAGCAAATTAAATAGATACTGTGAATAAGGTAAAGATACTGTAAAAGCAAGCTATAATTTTTTTTTTATCGAATGGATTATTACACCTTCGATATCAATACCACAATCTAACTTTTATTTATTTTTGTAACCAATAAATGCTTTAATAACAATATTTTTCACGTAAGGTTATCGAATTATGTTCAATAATTTTTAAGTGCGCATAACAGACAATGTAAAAAATTCACTGCACTAATTATAAATTTTTGAAATGGAGTTACAATTTTTAAATCTATAATTTTCGTGTCACCAATTTTACTTATTATTTTGATAACAAATGAATGCTACAGAACAAAACATAATCGTTGTGTTGCAGCGATACTAAATTCATCATAGACCAGGGGCAAGCTATTTTTATTTTTTAAGCAGGGGCCAGAATGAATTCTGTTTTGTCCGCGGGCCACATCGGTTAATCCACTTTCATATGCTTGAACAATTTGAGTAAAATGCATAATTTATTTTTTAAATTATTTATTTATTAAAAGCAAGTTTTGAAATTTAAAATGTTGTCACAATTACAAAGTGAATTATTTGTCTTAGTGTATGATTAAACAATACAAAGGCAACAATAAAAACCAAAAACTCATGTAGACTAGCTACTGCCATGGGATGCTGCATCGTAGATCTCGTGACAAAATATTAAAAGATAACAAAATTTTATTTAATGCGACATTTGGTGCTGCACAGTTTTGGACAACAAGTCGATGTTAAATTTCTGTGGTACTTAAACGTAAGTTGTGCTCCAAAGCACATCAGTGTCAGTTATCCTATTTTTGTACCTATTTGGATTTAAGGCCCTCCATTTTTGAGAACATTTGTTCACATATATAGGTACCTATGTGGAGCCAAATAAAGAATATACAGTGCTACGCAAAAGTATGAATACAAACAAATATCTAAAACACCTTTAAAGATACTACAATGAAATTTGGTATCTAAGGGCTATGGTATTTTTCGGATTCGATGAAAATACTGAGGTTGCAATACGACTTCTGATTCAACCGCAAACGGACTCTAACTTTAAAATTTTAAACAGAACACCCCGTATATTTTTACATTTTTCTTAAGATTTATTTTAAAAACGTAGTTGGTTACATGGGTCTAAAGTCAACAGTGTCCGTACAACTTACATTTTTATGAAAATTTTGAGCGATACAGCACTTTTAATTCTTTTTTAACATTTAGGTTCTTTAAAAAAAGCAGCAAATTTTCGTTTAAAAATTAGATTGACAATAGTTTAATGAACACTTTGCACTAGCTACATTTTATAAATAAAATTTTGGGTGTTTTTTACGCTTGGTTAAACTTGTGAAACCTTAAACTCAAAATGCCAGTAATTATGTAACAATGATTACCTACCAAAATTTTTAGACTTTTTAACTATAGTAGTTAAACATAAAACAACGATCATTTGTTTAGTTTTAGTTATGCACAGTGTACTGCGATTAACAGGATCTCTTAATAAATTTTCACAATAATTTGAAATTTTTGAAGTAGATTCTTAATAAAAATACAAGTTATTGGTATTGATGGATTTGTTAAAAGATGCTCCATTTATAACTGCTAGTACCAGCATGTCCATTTAAAAAAATTGACTTTTTGTCAAAAAACCGATTCCGCAACCTTCAAAGCCGATTAAAGTAACCTAAATGTCATTTAAAATTTACAAAAACGTTTTTTGGACAATTGTTGACATAGTAAAAATCAATTTATGCAGGTCACGGCACCCTTAATAAAAAACTAAATTTTGTTTCGAAGAAATTTTGAGGTTATAAAAATTAACCAAAATAGTGCAGTTGTATCCAAAATCGCTTCCTCTTTCCAAAAATGTAAAAATATACAGGGTGTTCCATTTAAAATAACAAAGGAGGGGCCATTTCCGCCGAAACCGGAAGTGAAACAAATGTATGCATGTGCTCAAAAAGCCCGATTTTTTGCGCATATCAAATGTCTAAAATTTCATTTATCTAAATCAAAACTAAAGAAAAAAAAAGGGGGTGTACCACACCTCATTTACACCCGGTATACCTACAGGGTTTTTTAATTTAAAATTTGAAAGTTAGGGTCCACTTCCGTTGCAACCCCTGTATTTTCATCGAATCCGAAAAATACGATGACGCTTAGATAACAAATGTTCTTGCAATATATTTCATGGTGTTTTAGATATTTGCCGGTTTACATACTTTTGCGCAGCACTGTATAACTTTTACATGTTTGATGTAATCGCAAATTCCTTCGTACAAAATGCCGTGTTCAAGTTTTCTTTCAAATTTCAAATATCATCCAAATGTATTTTTCAGGCCAGAAAAAAAAAACATTGTTTACAAACAATTCATAGGGGTCCTCTGCAAGAATTTATTTTGCAAAGAATTTCTCAAAGTAAAAAGTTTGAGAAACACTGTCATAGTCTATTACAGTTGTTTGAAGAAAAAAACTTTTCAAAATAGACTGTATCTACTATAACAAATTAATTTAAAGTTTTAATTAAATAAAGCCAATCAATATACTTAAGTCGACCGTCAGTTGCGGCAAATTTTTCTTACACTTTAAATTTTCAATTCACTGCCACATTTACAAAATCAGCAAACACACACTAACACCGTGACAATTTGATTTACGACGATCGTAAAGTTAAAAGTATTTCTAAATGGAACGAGTAATTACTCGCAAGTGTTTTTATTTCGGCAAATGAATAACAGTTTTGTTGAAACAAAGTTAAAATCTACATATTCCGCGAGCGACCTGTGACATACTTTCCAATTTTGCATGTTCGTTAGCGAGGTTACACAATATATAACAAATAGCAAAATGTATTGTTCGAGTTAATCAACCGTAATTAAGAATATTAAGCCGGCGCCAACTGGTACGAAGGTCAAAAAAACTATTCTAAGAAAAATACACCTTTTTAATAAGGTAATAAACACAAGCTGAAAGTGTACAGTCGCGTTTTAGACCCAAACAAGTTTAATAAAGAATGGTGGAAATTATTTTCAAAAAAACCACCTGCTGGCTGCTTTATACGGTCCTTAAAGGAAGAGCCTCTTCAGCTACCGTTTAATTGCATTAGAAATTGCTTCCAATAAACCCGAGTTATTTTTAGTGCTGCATTTACCGGATCCCGAGTGTAATTATTCTACATGTGTAAATACATAATACAGTAGGTACATATAAGGGGCATTGACCGATGCCGTATTAAGTTAGAGAACGACATTATGTAGGTATAGAACTTCAGTGAAGCAAAGATAAGTTTCTGCTTCTGCATTTTAGCGGACCTTGAACTGCTACAAAATTATTTCCTGTACTATCAACCCTACTACTCAAAACTAACAAAAACCACTAACAACGCACTCAGAAAAATCATTCCCAGACACCAAACACTTCATTTAAAATACAAACATTACACAAGAACTGCAGATGTAATGATTAATCAACTATATCGAAATAAATTCGTGGTGATTCAGGCGTACGATCAAGAAACAAACCCGGCGCAAATTTATCCCACGTAAAATATTCATTCACTCGGGGAACTTTGCTGGTAAATACAACAATAATAATATTATTCAGATACATACACAAGTATTAGTTAATGCCACATTTTTTATACAACACTTTGTATATTGTTATACACCTACATTGTCCACCTTAACCGCACACATATCCTCGCACTAACAACTTGAACTCTGAGAGGTTTCACTTTGTGGTACTCTGGAGATTGTACTGTTTCGTCTCAAGGTATTACTATCTGCGCATGCTTTACTTACAGTTATTCAACTCTAAGGCAAGTTTACAGGCTCACAGGTAGTATTTAAAATAACTAACAGGTGGTGTATGGTGCAGGTATCTTTAAACTTAAACAAATGACTAAGTCGCGGTTATTTACAAATCGTGTAATCGCGTTATGTTTAATTATATTTTTAGATAAACAAATTACTCATTCCTTTGTTTTAGCTTGAAAAGGATTCGCATTTGTAAAGCAAAATATTTGTGAAAGGTATACAATGTGTCGCGAAGATTATTACCACACCATCTCAACAAATTTAACAAACAATCTCAAAGAATTTTATAAACTATTAAATGGAGGAAATAAGAAGCACAAAATGGCGATTTGATATATTTTATATTTTGATGTACAGTGGAACCTCTCGTCAATAATTTATTCTTGAGGGACTTATATACGAGGGAGATTCAAATAAAAACAGCAAAAGTGTTAAACATCTTAAGCTTGGCAGATCACTGAGGTTATGTGATACCGTGGTTTCTGAAGTGTGGAGTTGCAACAGCAGATTATAGATCTATAATTATTTCATATAAAACTGCCCATATCGGCTTAAGAAAAGGCTGAACTAGGAAAAAAGGGCATAAGGAACACCATGTGCATTATCTTAAAATTTTAACTAGTCAACCATTGTTACACTATTGTCCTACAAAGTTTCAAAGGAATTCGTTATGACATAGCCAAGTTGTAAGATATCTTTTTTTTTAGACTTCGTTTCTAGCAATATACCTATTTATAAAAACTTAAATAGGTAACTCAAATACGACTGATTTTAGATACATAAAACCCATATTATGTTTTAGAACGAGAATTCAATTTTACATATAAAAATTATAAAATGTAATAGGTGTTTCATTTAAAAAAACATAGTGACGTATCGGTGCACAAAAACAAAACACTGTGTATAGCTGAAAATAATTTAAGGCTTGTAAAGTTGTCACAAGACGAGATAATGAACCGTCATATTTAAAAATGTTAGATACGCCACTAAGAAGCATGCATCCGCTATATTGAGAAGCCTTTTTGGACGACTTAAGGATCGCTAAAAAGTTTCTTCCTTCATCCTTTTTATTCAATGGTTTCTACTCACTTTTAATGGTAAAGAATATAACATCTTAACACGTAAAATTTTTCGTTATTTGTAAATGTAAAATTATAAGGTTTGTTCCAACAGCGATTTAAAATCGGTTTGTTACGAGTTCATGAACCGGTTTATTCGCATGCGTGAACTATGTACTGCTAGATGTACTGACAGCTTTGCGGTCATTGTAGCAATTTTTAATTACATATGCAGTTTTTTTTTCAAGAGTACCTGCTTGGTTAAAGCTAAATGCACGGAAGATAGTCACAGTAAACAATACACAGAAAAATATTTGCCCGAAGATTCAGTAGATATCCAAAGAAGGGGATTATGCTGTACCACGATACTCCATCTGCTCATAAGGTAGCTTTAATTATCCAGTTATCGACTAAAAAATGGACAAAAGAATTTACCGTACTTAACTGACTTGGAACTGTGAGTTATTTTTAGCAGGGATGGGGAGTCGGCAGAAAAATAATCGACTCCCGAGTTGGTATTTGTAAAAATCGACTCCCGATTCCGACTCCGACTCCCGACTCCGGCTCCCGATGGTAAACAAAGTTTAATATTTTAATTTTCTATTTAATATATAATGAAGAAAATGTAAAAAATCAGTTTTTTATAAAAAAATTTGCGATCACAATACTTTCTTCATACTACGTATGGCGAAAGTAAAAAGAGTCGGGAGTCGATAGTTTTTTACCGACTCCGACTCCGACTCCGACTCCTCAAAAAAGCTTCGGCTCCTCGACTCCCGACTCCCGACTCCCGACTCCCGACTCCGACTCCGACTCCCCATCCCTGATTTTTAGCACTCAGCAGAAAATATCGGGGTATGAAGTTTTTGTCTGAGGAGGAGATTGACAGTGCCGTTGAAGATTGTTATATTAATTTCATTTTTCTGCGCCCGGCCAGAAAATCAGTTGTTACCGATCAATTTTTAGGCCGAAAAATACGTCTTTACTGGCCTAGGCCAGTAAAGTAGCTGGTGTCCATGGTGATGAGTTGTTTTGTTGATTTGCGCTGTCAAACCAGCGTCATTATACATCCAAGCGAGTTTTCACCTGTAGTTTGTTAAGTTATTGTTTAATTATGGATGGTGATGATAGTGATTTTGATGTCAGTGGCGGACGCAGAAAAAATATTGTGCGTAACATACCCGTAAAGTGTCTTTACTGCACTCGTATCCTTTCAGGACTCATCAAAGCTCGTCCCGAAACTGTCACTCGTCCAGGAAAGTACCACTTTCCGATCTTGTTACGTAATTAACTATTGTTTATAGATATAGGTAATCTTAATTATTTAGTTTGACTTACGCTGATTCAACTTACGACTTTTGTTCAAGATTTAAAAAAAAACAGTATTTTGTTTAATTTTAACTGCCATTATCGGACAGTATAAAATGAAAGTTATTCCAATACTGCATAATTTAAGATAGTTCCTAATATTCCATGTAAAACTATATTATCATAGTTATGTTCTATTAAGTACTTCTTGCAATTTGTATGCTACCGTCGTTAGAATAAAAGTCAGAGTATTTAAATTAGTCACTCGCTGCCAGTTTAATTGATAAAGGCGCCGTATTAAAGTATTAGCAAAAAAATGCCATATCCTGTAGATAGTTTATTACATATACAGTCAATTCATTAATAAGTTACGACAGGATGTTCATTACCAACGGTACTTTTCCTATAAGTAATATTCCTATGTAAAAAAGAAATATGCATTTTCTCATAACTCGTAACTTGCAAGAAGATTTGTGTACAACAGTTTTTTGCAATTCAATTATTTACACAGATAAATTAAATTTTTGTTTGTCTTTTTATTGTGTACATTTTAAGCATTACGAGTATACCTAATAGACAAATGTTAGAAAACCGAATGAGTCAAATTAATTCAAATTAATAGCCCTTTATCTTGTCATCTTTTCCTTTAATTTTCTGTTAAAATTGGCATTAAAAATTACACCTTTTATAATCATTTTTAAGACGTAAGACAATAAAAAGATGGCAAATCTCCTAAAACAATACGAAAAACATTTACGAAGCTAGTAAGGATTTTTTACCACTGAATAGACTTATTTCTAAAGAAAAGTGCGATATACAGCTTGCACTCACTGAAAACCTATTGAATTACTATTATTTGTTAAACTGATACCTTTCAACAAACACTATACCTACAGAAAATGTAAATTTTCGGATATACCTGTAACAATAGCTTCTTAAATTTACAAAAATTGCATTCTTTTACATATCGTTGTAGGAAGAAGCAAAAAGATCATAACTATGAATAAATAGTTTCATTTTGTTCCCAAAAAAGAACTAGTTATTCCAGATTAATAAGACGTTTTTATATAAAGTTGTGTATTATAATATTGTAAATAATTACTGTGCAAGTATTATAACTGATTTTTTGTGCGATCGTACTAGAAACAGCTGTTTGACGGACGCGTTAGCAACCATAAAGTACTGCATTACCGGCCCTATCCTTAGCAACGGCCGTAAAAGTTACTTTTCAGGCCGTTACCCTTAGCAACGGCCAAAAAAGTAACTTTTACGGCCGTTGCTAAGGAGAGGGTCGGTAATGCAGTACATACGCCGTCATCTGTCAGTGACAGAATGTCACGTAGTTTCTAACCTATAATTTTGAAAATTACTAAAAATTTAAATTGTTTTTAATTCGATCGCACAAAAAGTGTAATATGCACCTCGGCCAAAACGTACTTTTTCGGTATTACCTGTTTGCTGGCCTCGACTACGTCTCGGCCAGCAAACCAGACGCGGCTGAAAAAGTTACACTTTTTGGCCTTGATACATAAATAACTATTAAACAGCTTCAAATAATGAATTTCTCGTTCATTATACAGACTGATTAAAATTGGAGGACGACCATTGGGATCGTCTTTACTAGAGCTAAGTATTTAAATTTAGGAAGTTGCTAATTTTATGCGAATTAATTATATCAAAACAGATATTAAATCTATGTAACCGTTTTTGTTAAAACTAACAACATCTGGAAAATTGCCTCCTGGGTGAACAACTTCTTCCAGGCAATTAATGGTTTTATTATTTGCCCAGTCGATTCAAGAAAACTGTTGCATATATCTAAAATAAGTTTTGATATTATCAGTCAGCAAAAATTGAGAAACTGAGAATACAAATATTTGCTCTATCTTCAATAGTAAACGAGATTGCAAAAGTCGCCTTCGGTTTGAAGCGAGCGTGAGCATAATTATACATATAAATGTAAACTTAACGGTTAAATCATGAGGCAGTAATAATTAATGTTCAATATTTGTTTAGAATTAACCCACGGTTAGGAAAATTGGAAAAAGGTAATGCGATTACACTGTATTTTGCCACCTAATTATAAAAATATAATTAATTGGCAGCAGGTATTCTTTCAGATTACATCACACAAAAACTTTGATAGGGCACAAAAGATACGGCAAATAAAGAATAAAAAGCGGATTCTTTGCTTCGTTAAGATTAGATGTGCTTTTATCTTCATGCAACATTATTTAAAAGATAATTACAAAAGTTGGATAATGTTCCTGAATTCAATTTTTATGTACCTAAATTAAAATATGAGTAACGTTTCAAATTGTTATGTTGAAGGTGGAGAGAAAGTTAAATAAGCTGTGGTTGAGTGTTAATTAGTGATTGCAATACTAGACCAAAATTAATCCACCGGTATTGCATTTGAAAAAATTGAGTTACGAGGTTTTGAAAGTTGCCACCTATTTATGAACGTACGTGTGATTCAAACTTTTTCATATCGACCGAATAGAGCGATGTTTTCTGCATGTGCTTACCAAATTACAACTCTGTACTTCGAAAAATAACTTCAGAAGAATTTTTTTAAATAAAGACTTAAAACCTTGAAAAATTTTGAAAATCATTTTTTTTTTTAGTGACAAAGCCGCATAAAAACCTGTAGTATTTTATATTAATGCAAAGCTAAAATAAAGGCGCGGTAATAAATATTAAATAAAAAATGGGGTGTTGTATTTGAAATATGAAAGTTGCGATTGGTTCCAAAGAGGTGACTCACCCTGTATATTTAAAAATATTTTTGTCGTGTTCGGAAAAAAAAACTGTATGAAATAGCGTTTAAATCAACTTTTTATCGCAAACCGTTTAGCCACAATCGACCGATCCCGCACTAATGACTCACCCTGTACTATTATAATAATTGTTTAGTTGCTTCCTTATTTTATGTTTTCTTGTTCGAAACAGAATCTTTCAGATTCCTTTACTAAACCATTTTAATTTGGGAGCTTCTCTCTCAATCTCCTTTCTCATGGACCACATTTCGCTACCATGTGTGAAAGCAAAACTTGCCATTACATTATAGGTTTTTTAAATTATTACTTTTATTGCTAGGCCATATTACTCTATTTTTCTTGAATATAATTTACCCAAAGCTGTGTAAAGAAAGGATATATTTTTTAAGTTGATCATCATGAGAATACAATAAATCTTTCTTTAACTTTCGCGAAAGTAGTATTTGCATCAGATAAATATCAAATTTTGCTAAATTTTATCAAAGTAAAAATTTAATAAACAACCGTTTCCTTCTAAAGAAATGGATATAAATAGACCAAAAAGCTGTTCAAAAGCAATATCTTGCAAAACTCGAGTGCGACTAGAAGATTATTTGGAACAGACTCCAAAGTTCCGCTGCTAATTTCTTACTAATATAGAACACTTTAATTAATTTCTATTTTTACTTCATCTTTCATGGTTGTAATATACTAAAGCGAACTTCAAACACGTCAATATTACCTTAAAGTATAAAATCTGATTACGGAAAAGTAAAATTTTAATTACATTATAATAAGCTTGTGGTTCATTTAGGAAAACACACATAATATTGTAAAGCTGCCAACATTTAAAACCAAGATATTAAAACTAATTGAAAGGAACAATAGCGAAATTAGCAACTTTTAAAAAGCTCACGTATACTAGATTACACAATATTAATTGACAAAATTCAATTTCAACTCTATCACGATTTACCTTGAAAATATACACGGTTTTATACAATACGGTAACTATGAAAAAAGCATTATTATATAATGTCGTAGGCATAATGTGAAATCCGGCATTTTATAAAACGCCTAGGCACAAAACTATAAGCTTCATTTTTATTATTTATTTTTAAAAAAAACTTTACCCAACCTTTAACCTGACCCTCTACTACTGACCAAATGAATGAGGGTCAGGTTAAAGGTTGGTTAAAGCTTTTTTTTTGTATGAATACAAATGTATGGGTCTAAGAAAAAGTCATAATTTGCTCGTTTTGGCGGCTTTTTATAAAATGCCTAGGCGTTTTATAAAATGCCGGATTTTACATTATGCCTACGACATATACAATGAAAGCAAATCACATTGAATTTTTTTGCAATAACTTTTATGGTAAATCTCAAAACTAACTTTAAAGAGTACATTTGCTTTGTATGTTTAGTTTCTATTTTAATAACACCTATCTCAAAATTTTGCAGACAATAATTGATATATAAATAGTATCTTCTATTTATTATTATAAGTTTAAATATTTTTCAGTTCACTTTAAGCACTTAACAAATGATTTATTTGTTGTTTAGAGTAACATAAATAAATAAGCATGTAAAGTAAATATAATACATCTGTATAACATAAAACAAACAACGGAGCACTCAAGAAATTAATCTTGAAGCTCTTGTTTTATTTTTATTGAGTACAAATTAGAAATGCACGCAGTTATAAGCACGATTTGAATGTTGTTGTAAAACATCGGTAAAATGGAAATATTGGTGACTGCTTATTTTATTGGGGCCACGCAAACAAGTTAAATTCAATTCAAAAATAAATGAGTTAAAAAATATCCAAATTTACTCTTTGGTCTCTATCTCAGAAACGACTTTAGATATTTGACTCAAGAAATTTCCCAAAACTATCTTCTTAGAAATTTTTTAATAAAAAATATCTTTTTATAGAATGACTCCCTGTATACACAGGGTGATTGATTGGGACCGTGCATTAGAAATATATGAGGAATAAAAAAGGGTAATGATCTGTAATTTTGGTTATGACCATAATGGCATATGATCTGTTTAATGAAAATATTTTTAAAATGGCGACACTTCCGGAAATTCCGGAAGTTGACTTCTACTTTCTTATTTCAAATACAACGTTTTTTTGCTGTACATAATCTCAATTTGAACGTTTTCGCTTTAAAAATGGCGGCGTTAGATAATATTAAGCATCACAATGTAAATAAAAAAAATTTCAAAAACGTCCAAAAATCTAAAAAACTACTGCACTTAGGTATATAGCAAATGCTATAAAGTCCCTCTAAAATAACGTGTTAAATCCAAATATGCAATAAAAAATAGATTATTGTATTTGAAATAAGAAAGTAGAAATCAACTTCCGGCATTTCCGAAAGTGTCACCATCTTGAAAATATTTTCATTAAACAGATCATATGCTGTTATGGTCATTACTAAAATTTCAGATCATCACCCTTTTTCGTTCTTCATATATTTCTAATGCACGGTCCCAATTAATCACCCTGTATATACAGGGAGTCATTCGATAAGAAGATATTTTTTATTAAAAAAATTCTAAGAAGATAGTTTTGGGAAATTACTGACTCAAATATCTAAAGTCGTTTCTGAGATAGAGACCAAAGAATAAATTTGGATATTTTTTAACTCATTTATTTTTGAATTGTGTACCTACTGGCTTATTGAATATCATGGGTTCTCGTTAATTATGAAAGATAAAGCGTGTGTTCGTAAGTTCTAATAAATCAGAAAATTGAAACAGAAGTTTTTCAAAGTGCTCCTAATTGTCGAGCTATGTACCAAAAAAACATGACGAAGGACGATTTCTGTTTTATTTTTGTTGTATGATTTAAAAACCTCATTTTGTCTTTGTACCTGTACAAAAATATTATATCATTAATACGTGTGGCATAATATTTAATGCTTCCCCCAATTAACTTTTTACTAAACACCTTTTAGCCTACCAATAATGTTTTAAAAAAATGGACACTGCAAGTATAAGAAGATTTATAAGTGTTGTGTATTGTTGTATGTAGATAACATTAACGTCAGTTAGGCACCGGCAGGAAATTTGCGGTAGCCACACTATTTATCAAATTAATCTGCTTCTAGAAAGTTCTGCTGTGTATTACTGGCTAGCGCATTCGTGTAACACGATTGTAGGTATTAATTGGACATGTTATGTAAACTTAACAAGGATACTCATGTACTTTCGTCTAATTAGAGAAGCAGGTTATCTGCCATTAATAATTTGCGATATAATGCTAGAGGCAGTACAGGTTAGCAGGGCCTGTGCTTGAAAAAAAATGTGCAGGTATAAATCTTCTTCGTCTGGTTTTGGAAAGTGTTAACAAGGTAATTTTTCAAGGAACGAAACAAATGGTAGTCTTAAGAGGCAAGGTCTGGTGAATATGAGGGATGTGATAAAACTTCCCAATTCAGGTCAAACTTTTTTGAAGTCACAAGAGCTTTGTGCAGCCGCACGTTGTGGTGTTGCAAAATAATCCTTTGTCTTTGGATTAATTGAGGTATTGCCTCTTTTAATTCATCAATTTATTAACAAAACTTTTCTGTAGGAATAGTAGATGATTTTAATTAAATTAATTAGCTTACAAAATTAAAGATTTATCAGTTTGTGAATTTGACATATTTTTCGAAATAAATTAACAAACGCCTTAACAAGCTTAAATGATTGAAACATTCTGTATATGATCGAAAAATAAAATATTGTTAATTGTAAAAAACTTTACAGTACCTATCCATGTCTATTGACTCTGGTATAGCATTTTAAAGAAAATAAGAATTGCATATTAATTAACACTGTAAAGGTATTATTTATGCGGTTATTTATCTCAAAACTCTGCATATTTAAATTTTTATTGGAAAATCCATCCAGTTTTACTCTCTCAAAACTTTAACTGTGCCTGAAATGTTTATAGGTCGTTCGATACGTTAAAAAGGAAATTGCATCAAGTTATGTCTGCGGGTTACAAGTAAGCACACCTTGAAATATTTTATATTTAATGGCAGAAGAGTCACTGCGTTATTTTTATTCCTAAAAATTTGTATTGTAAGAAGATTATAATAATAAAAATAGTAGTATTTATTTACTGTTAGGCTAATTATTTTACAATTATACTTACAACAGACATATTAATACAGGGTGGTCCACTTTTTTTGTAGAAGGACTTTAACAGTCGATACAAAAACTTATTTTAAAGCGAATTTTCCATGTCAACATGAGTCCATTAACGCTTCATTTTAAAGAAACGGTGTAATTTTTTTTTTAAATATCGATAATTTTTAACCGTTTCCCAACCAGTAGACCTATTTAAACCAAATTTGGTATATAGTACCACCTGACGATTTACCACATTTGGTGAGAATGTCAAGTTCCACAAGCAACCAGTGGCGGAGTTGTGGGGGTTCAGTTTCAATAAATTTTATAATTAACTAGTACGGACCTGTTCAAAATCAAACCCTAACTTGTTTTTGTGTAGAGCATTTTATTGTTAACAAAAAGTGTCTCTAGACTTTTCTTCGTATCTACCACCGTTTGGCGCCGAAATTTATTTATTTTACTATTCTCGCGAAAAATTAGCTCATTATTTCGATCTAAAAATATCGCGCAAAGCAGAAAATTGAAAGTTGCAGAGTAAATTCTCAAAATATGGACCATTAATCGTTAATAAAGTGGAACTTCTTCCCACATTATTAGCATGTTCTGTTATAAAAAACTGCAATTTAAATTGTTAGTTCATTGTCACTGTTAAATACTCACTCGTTTTGAATACGACCACATGATGTTTCGTTAAATACTGCATTTTAATTATTTAGAATAAGAATTCCATTAACAACAATTTTTTTTTTCATATTTTTGTTTTAATTGTCCGAGTAACTTAATTCAATGTGTTTTCGAGTTCCCAACAATTGTGATCAGGGTATAACATTTTCTGATAAATGAAGGAAAATGATATTTGGGAGATGTTTTGTACTTACTGAAAGGTTTCCAATAGTAATATTTTCAATCATATCCCACCTTCACAGGGGGCTGAAAAGTGTGACCCCTGTTAGTTTTTTAATCAGAACTTTTCGATGGGTTAAAATTTTGCAATTTACATTTTTTTTTTTTAAAGCTTGATTTATTTTGAAACTTTTTTATTCTTTAGTTCTTCCTAAAAAAAACTACAGTTTTTGAGTTAAAAATAAAATAAGTAAACATGCACCATCAATAATATCATAGAGTAATATAAAACGATTAATTTTAGTGGATACTGGATACCATGGTTTGTTTATGTTCATATTGAATAGAATTGACAGACGCTAATCATTTTGAAGTTTAAGAGGTGACAACACGAAAACACCCGTCAGTTCTACCCAATATGAACATAAACAAACCATGGTAACCACCATGATGAATCGTTTTATTTTAGAATATTTGATGGTGCGTGTTTACTTATTTTATTTTTTTGGAGATAAATATTACTATAAGAAACCTTTTAATAAGCATAAGAAATCTAACAAATATCATTCTCCTACACATATTATCGCACTAATATTTTATATATATTTAATAATGTAAATTTGTTATTGTAAATCTATTTTGTAAACTCCGTTTATTAGGTTACATGTTACACTATGCAGTCAGCTCTATTTGCAATAATTTGTTATAACTGTGTCACAGCAAGCAATTAGAGCTGAAGCAATCAAGTATGGCCTTGTGTGTTTCCTTGTTATACGTCATAGTCTTTTGGTTGACTCAAGGTAATTATGGATAGAAATAGCATTTCCAAATTATAGGAAGACAGTTAATAGTGTCAACAGTCAAAGGTAGAGTCGGTCGTAGAGCAACCGGCCGAGATGGCCGTAATTACCCTGGGTCAAGTAAGTCACCATTCCGTAAGATCTGTTTGTCAATGTGTTCATCTGGTTCTTATAATAAATCCGCTTAATTTCATAGTTATCAATTAGCTTCATTATGAATCCCGAGCTACCCCCCAAGCGCACAATGTCTTTAAGGTTTTGGCCTTCTTAAAGCCTTTGTGACAATATCCAAATTTGAGAAATAAAATAAAAACCTATTTTTATTGCTCCCCTTTAGGGGAGTGTAACTCCGAAAGGAGACGTCTAAGGAAAAAAATTTATATAAAAGCCCCCCTTAATTTTCGATAAGGAATCACCTCCCGATTTTTTTTTGCAATATTAAGAAACACCCTGTATAACATTCAAAACTTTTTCTTTATTTAACTACTGAGCTAATGTCTAAGCATTACAATATTAGTTTCATTTTTAACATCGCTTGATACATCGTTATAAAATAAACCTTCGATCCTTTCAAAAACCGAGAAGTTTGGGTGTAATTTCGTTTTCTGATTGAAAATTCAAAGTTTCTGCAGTTAATAGTCGAATAATTGTCAGTCAATTTCACAAATTTGGATTACATACTCTACAAAAATTTGGAAGCATATTATTTATAATTTTGGAAATTAATATAATCGTATTAATAACATACATTTTTATTTAAGTTCTTTTTCCATTAATTTATAATCTGGCAAATATTTTACTTTAAAAATCAAAATATAATTATTGTATTTTACATTTAAAACTAATTTTTGAGATATTTTCACAGCCTACAATATAGTTTAATGCTATTAAATATTGTGTTTGTATCTGTAAATTATCAAGAAAACCGCAATAACTCGAGAAATACTAATTTTAGACATAATTGGCCTTTAATAGTTTTTAAAGATAATTACATTATCAATACAAAAATGTAAAAACGTGTAGGGTGTTAATTTGAAAAAGAAACTGTTTTATTCCTGTTTAAAGTTTGACTAAATTTTTTATTTTATTTTTTAATAACTTGAAATTACGACTAGCCTTAAAGACTAATCAGCAGCTTATTTTTAACTTAAATTACTACTTGCGATCTCCAGAATTCTGACCCAGCGGCCATTCGCTCTTTTAGTCTGATGGTATACATTTGTTTTTTTTTTGCACACTAACTTTAACCGAGAACTAGCACTGCACTACACTAGATCGTGTGGTTTTGATCGCTTGAGTCTTCGAAGTTGAGAATGTTCTAACAGTTGAATGGCTTCAATGTTGACATGGTCGTGTAACCTGGTTTCATATTTTTGGGCAAAATTCTTGATTTCTGCCTCGACTGTCTCTATTTTAAGATTCTGATGGATGTTTTTGTTTCTCGGATATACCAAGGGGCATTGATAATATCCCTTAGAACTTTGTTTTGAAATACTTGTATCCTACTGGTATTTGATGGTACATCCCCATAACTGTACTCCATATGTCCATATGGGTTTAAGGACCTGCTTGTACAACAGCTATTTATTATGTACCGTTAGTTTGGATTTTCGACCTAGTATCCAGTACATTTTTCTATATTTCAGCCTCAGTTCTTCACATTTCTTTTTCATAAATGACTAAATGAACCGGGCATAACGAACACACTGTGTATTATTTTAAAATTTTAACTAGTCAAAAATCACTACGACACTATTATCCTACAAATTTTCAAAGGAATTCGTTCTGACATAGCCAAGTTGTGAAATATATTTAATTTTTTAGACTTCTATTTCAATCAATAGTTTTATAAAAACTGAAATAACTCAAAAACGACTGATTCTAGATACAAAAAAAAACTTTGTGTTTTTAAAAGAGGATTTTACATCTACAATTTATAAAATATACTTGGGGTTCTATTTAAAAATATCAAGTGACGTATCGGTGCCCAAAAGAAACACTGTGTATAGGTAGTTGAAAATAATTTGCGGTTATGTAGTAAATGACCCCAAACAACTTTAATTTAATTTTTTTTGTAAAGTTGTTACAAGACGATATATTGATGCGTTACCTTACTTTTCGTATAAGTGTAATATAATTCTTATAGCGCTAGTTGATTGTGATACAAAGAAAGCAAAAGCACATATTTTAAAAACTGAATCAGAACATTTTTACCAAATAAAAAGGCTATAAGCTTTACTAAAATTGTTGTCTTTAAGAATTTTACTGATCTACCTTACTAATTTATTTATTTTTAAAATATTAGCTTATTCTTTACTATTTCTTTAAATTAAGTTGTTTTTTTTTGTTCACAAAAAGACTACTAAAAATGCAGCAAAGTGATAAAAAGTTAAAGAAGCCATAGTGTTTCTATTTAAAAAAAAAAAAACAGTTGTCACAAAATAAACATACTATCACTACTTTTTTTGTTTACGTATAGTACAAAGCAGGTACTTAATCTTTTAAATATTTAATTAATATGTATGGTGCAAATGCTCATTGAAGCAGGATATTAATTTTTATTTCTTTTGGTGACAGGCACCATTTTCCGGAAGCCTGTTACATGACTTCTGTTACAAACAATATTAAAATCATTTATAAATTATCAACTTAATAAAAACATGTATGCACCTAGTGACTAACTTGTGGCTTCAATCAGTGACACACAGTTAAAAATATTTATATATTTGTTGCAAACACATTGTATCATAGCGCACGGGAATGTAATAATGTTTAAAAAAATATAAATTTACAAATATTGAAAAATAAGTGTGTATTATCATAAATATTTGGTACACTTTTGTTGGACACTAAACTACTTAGATTGCATGAAAATTAATGTTCCTATAGTATAGATTATAACAAATGTTGTAAAATTAAAAAGTTTCTGTAAAATCAACGATTGCACACGCCTAAACCCGACGCACGTACGCACGTCTACTCAATCAGTCACTCATATCTACGTAACAAAACCGTTTTGTGTTTAAAATAGCAAAAAAACACATTTACACACATTATTTACTGCAAATTTAAGTTGCTTTAACAGCAGAAACATAAGAATGTTTAATATTGAACTGAATAAAAAGTAATGTAAAAGCTTTTTATTGCTTTAATACGACGAATTTCATTATACACTTCAAACGTCCTAACATCAAATGTTTTATTTCTAATATGAACGGTTCTACTGAACGCTTTACATGAAGATAAAATACTGTCACTAACTTTTAACGAAACGCTCGAGACCTATTTTTCGTAAAATTGAATTAGAACCTTAGTAATGCTTATTAAAAGTTAACACAAAATCGCAGCCTAAAGAAAAAATTGCATCTGTTACTACAAAATTGAATAAAACTTGGTTTTTTATTTACATTTCGCTAATTTCGATTACCATGCTAAATTCCCATACTAATTATGTCAATAAAATAAAATTTTCAATGACAATATTCATTTTGAAAAGTGCTATTGTAGTTTGGCATCCATTTACTGGGTACCTACTTGAAATAAAATAGCAGTTTGTAATATAAGTGATCGGTATTACACCGATTAATACAAAAACATATTTTTTTAAGTTTAGACCAATTTCCAGACTCGTAATTAAAATTGTTTGAAATTTGTCTAGCATTTTGATGGAATTTCTTGTATATGTATAACTAATAATAATGAAAATCATCTCTGAAATAATTTAAATTACGATTTGAAAATTGCCATAAAATGTTGGAAAAGTGCAAGGAAAAAAGTAATATGCTTAGAAAGACATTATTATCTAATATCTACAAAGTGCATATCCCAAATTTGTATTGCCTATGGATAGTCGGCTACACTTTAAACGCATGTTATAATTTAGAATCAATAGTTACTAAATAATCACAAATGATTATGAAATGTAAACAATAGAACAATACCTTTAATTATTTAAGTTTTTCGTGTGTTTAATTAAGTGCAGCTAGTTCATTTATGTGATGTTTTGTTTTGAATTTTAATAGCCACTTTGATTAAACTTAATAACATGCTTATTTTTAAAGAAAAACCTAAAAAAACCCATACATTAATAAAACAAGAAAAAAATTATCTCTTTAATGGTGTCTAAGTCAACTACAACCGTATTTAAAATAGAAAGTTGATGTTTAAACAACAAATAAAGATAGGTAAATAATTTCGAAAAATATTTTTAATATGATTTCAAAAAACGAAACTGTAAGCAAAAATCAAGATCGTTTTTTTTTATGAATAGCGCAAGAACTACTAATCTTTTTCAAAATATTTTTTATAGAATAGTTGCTCTTCAATCAAATATCACTTCGACCTATTTAACCATCTCTGTATCTCTTACTGTTCACGATAAATGGGGCACCCTGTACATACTGTAAGACTGTTCTCCCTAGGGTTACGTTTAAGACTTAAGGCACATGATACAACACGGCACGCAACTCCAAATATCCAATTAAATTAGACCCCATAGTAAACAAATTTAGTGAACACCAATATATTTCAAATCAACAAACTTAACGTATACTTACAAAACACGACGTTCTTGATCTTTCCTTAACTGTTCGTCCCGGCGAATAACTCCTAGGATAATTTCTCGCTCTTTATTTGATAGTAAAGAAGCTTCTTTGGTGGCAGCAGAGATCAAAGCGTGCGAACACGCTGGATCAGCACAACATTGCGACATGCCGGCAAAATTATTTGCTTTGTAGTGGAATAACTGCTTCAGGTTTGCACTGGGCTGTGGTAAATTGGCACTATTAATAGCAAACTGCAGGAAGAACAACTGAATCACCGTAACATGCTTAAAACAAGTTTATAACTGTCGCACAAATTTGATTTAAAAAAAGTTATTGCCGAGTACAACATTTGATACGTGTTTTACAGTAAATCATTGTCGATTTAAGTGAGCACATTTTGCACAGTAAATTTAAATGTTTCAATAAGTTATTTTAGTTATTTATACAAATTAACGAGTGTTGCATAATTATACAGTGCTGCGCAGAAGTAGAGAAATAGACAAATATCTAGAACTGTTAAAGATATTACAATCAAATCTGGTATCTGACAGTTATTATATTTTCGAATGAAAATACTGACAAGGGAGAATCACGATATGTTTTCGCTAGAATCTGATCAGGAACATCAAAACTAAATGTTTTGCAGAGTTATACGTGCCACAGGTCATTTCCTTTGGAAAAATAGGGGGAAAACTGAAAAGTTGAATAAAAAAGGTAATTTTAGCGATCGCGTTGGCCATGAAACCGTCAGAGATACAATCGTTCTTCTATTTACCAATTCGCGCATCCTTTGCAAGTAAAATGGTGCAAAGCTTTGGAAAAAATCTTTAAAGGTTCCGCAAAAGCGCTATGATTTGAGAAGTTGTGGTATATCTGTCATAACTAAATCTATGCGACTTGCATAGGCGTTTAACATAGGGAAAATCGTTTTTACAGGGGCCTTGGTTTTCGCTTTTTTCTCCGGAACCGGTTATGATTTTTTCAAAAATTTGCACCATTTTACTTGCAAAGGATGCGCGAATTGATAAATAGAAGAATTTCTATTTTATTTCTGACGGTTTCATGGCCAACGCGTTCGCAAAAATTACTTCTATTTTTCAGTTTTTCAGTTTTTTTCCAATTTTTCCGAAGGAAATCATTATTGGCACGTATAACTCTGCACAACATTTAAATTTAATGTTCTTGATGCAATAAACACAGCCCTGATCAGATTCTAGCGACATATCGTGACCCTCCCTTGTGAGGTTGCAATACGACTTCCGGTTCAACCGAAAACGGACTCAAACTTTGAAATTTTAAACATAATACCCTGTATATTTTCACATTTTTGGATTACTCTTCAAATTAACTTTAAAAATTGTAGTTATATGTGGGTCTAAAATTTAGATTTTTTATGAAAATATTGAGCGATACAGCACTTTCAAAAATTTTAAACATTTGAGTACCTACGTAGAAAAGGATTTAGGAATTCGTTTAAAATTTAGATTGACAATAAGTTATTTAACACTTTGCCCAAGCTGCATTTTTAAACTTTTAACTTTTTCACTATAATCCTTTACTTCAAACCATCAATTTAATTAAAAAAGAAAACACATTTTCAAACGATATTATAGTTGCATGGTTTGTTGATGTAAATAATGTTTTGGTAGGTGTATTTTTACAAGTACCTATAGGTCAGTTATTGAAAAGTAGCAATCCAGTTTTAATCATTCTTTTGTTACTAACCCAGAATGGCTTTCGCGCAATCGGATATATCGATTTTAAGTAGCGGGAAAGTTTTTAAAAATATATTTTTTTATTACGTGCAAAATCGTATTGCTTTATACATATCTAATGAATATGCTGTTTCTTAAGGCATTATAGAGTAATGCTATTGAATAAATGTATTTAAAAAAAATCATAATAAATAATTTAAAATAGAGCTATTTTGGGAAATTTTTTCTTTGTGATCAACTGAAAACTTTTAGCCCAACATTTTTATAGCTAATACATATATATTTTCAGCGCTGCAAATTGCCTAAACAATTGGCTCAGTTCCGATTCGCTGTATTCTATTTGACCGGTTCTGGATTTGTTCCGGTTCGACGCACTTTAACCGGTTAATAAAATCGGTCTGATTCAAGTTTTAAAAAAAAAATTACGTACCATATCAAGTTTTAATACAATGTGTAACTAACTTTGAGACTTCTACTGCAACGTGTAATATCAAAATATTTAATTGGTATAATTATGGTAACACACTCTATTTCAAAAATTGTTATCAAAATTAAATATTACATCAATTAAGTACTATTTTTTGTGTTGAGCAGAATAGACTATTAAATTATTTTACTAAAATAATACTTTTTACAGCAACGAAAAACAAACAAAAAGTCGTTATTTTGAAAAAACTCAATATTGGTGTCCTTTAGCCAAAAATAGAAGCAATTTTTGTAATAAAACTACAACGTTAAGCAATATTCTTCAATATTGAAATACATTTCTGCAGCCATAATATGCTTTCTCATGCTGAGAATAAAGCACTCCAACATTTCATATTTATGCTTATTTGAAAAACGATCCATTGAAAACTTGAAAATCACTAACTTGTTTGCACTACAGAAAAATATGTATTATTTTTGACAGTTGTAAGATATAGTCGTTGCAATCTTGCAATTGTTTAATCACGACACCAAGGCCTACTGTGGTAAAACCTTAATTTTGCAAATGTTCATATTTTTCCTAGGATAAACATACGGATGCTTTACATGGTTGAAAAGCATTTGTTATGGGGATTTGAAAAATGCAAAAATCCAATATGGCGTCCATAACAAAAACAAAAGTTAGGTATGACCGCGCGAAACATAGTAGGTCTAGAATCTTTTTAATGTCATTTTTAAAATCCTTATTATTCTCCGATCCTGAAAATTTGGCGCACAAATCTTTTTAAATAAAGGTTATATGGAGGTTTTAAGAAAATGTACATTTTTCGTTTTCATCGTGGTACCTACTACGTAAGAGGATGAATTATTAAACATTTAAAACTGGATTATTGTTACGCATTTAATTGCGCAACTTTTTCCCCATTTAACCGATTTTGTATTTCTAACCAGGGGTTTGGAGGAGTCCAATTTTTTAGTTGCTCCGCTCCAGCTCCGCTCCGGCATCAAGATGCCTGCTCCAGCTCCGCTCCGCGCTCCAAATATTAATAAAATAAGTTTTTCTTATTTAAAAAATTGTTTTTAAAAACAAAGCTAAAATTTTATGAGATATGTGGAAATGGACCAAAAATTACAATATTTGACCCTAAGAAACAAGTGAAGTTAAATAAATGAACAAATTATTGATCTTCAAAAGAAAAAAAAGTTCTTTAAAATTTTTCAAATTCAAATACCAAAAAAAAGGAAATTAATATTCAGAAAAGTTACATTATAATAATTTTACTTTAAAAAAATCAAATTTAGTTTATTATAATTTTATTAAATACTATACCCATAAGAATAATACATAAAAAAAAAAATGTAGTTTATAATAGTAAAGTGGAGCAGTGGAGCAATTAAAATTATTTGCTCCGGGCTCCGCTCCTGCTCCGGGCAAAAACCCATTGCTCCACTACTCCGCGCTCCAGCTCCGCGCTCCGCTCCAAACCCCTGTTTCTAACGGTTTCCGAGATGTACTTAATTTTACACTGGACACCCTGTATACTATACATAAAGCGTAACGGCGTAAATACAAGTTTTATATAAAAAGTGTATAGCAAATTGTTAGCTAAATTTTGACGTAGGTAGGTACTTCAATTTTTTTTTTCAGCCAACCGTGTTCAAACTTTTTTTTTACTTTAATTGAGAAAGATTTCTTTCTCTTTTCAACCATCTAAAGTTTTCTTAGTGTTATGTAAAAATAATTGAAAAAATAGTTTTCAAAATTATGTTGAATTTTTTTACAAAATCGTTGTTTTTGACTAAACAAAACACGATCGCTGCAGTAATTGATAAGTTTATAACTTGTCCAATTGTGTTTTAATATTTTTCGACGAAAAACCGTTATTTTGTGAGTATTAAATTTAAAATGCACCAGTAGAATTGTTTTTGTGATGGTGTATTTAAGGCGTTTTAATTAAATGCTCACAAAATCTGATTTTTAATACAAAAATAATAAAACACAATTAGACGAGCTATAAAATGTCAATTACTACAGCGATTGTGTTTTGTTTAGTCAAAAACAACGGCTTTGTGGAAAATAATAAATAATTTTCACGCAAAGTTTACAATTTTGTTTCCAAATAAATGCCCAATTGGGCCTCTATTTGGAAAAATTACTTCACAGACGTCAGCAACATTTGTTTCCAAATAAAGACCCATGGGCCTTTATTTGAAAACAAAATTCTAAATAAAGGCCCAATTGGGCTTCTATTCGGATGGGCCTTTATATGGATAAACCCAGTAGGCCTCAAATCAATAAACAAAAATTCGAAAATTTCCACCTAAACGCTTAAAAAGCAACTTAATAAAAGAATAGTGAGTCAAAAATTGCCAACATTTTCCACGGTTAGTGCATTATTTTGTACCCAACCCATCGTTATTAAAACTACCGACAGTATAACTAATCAAATAAAACTTGCTTAATGATAATAAATTACCTAGCACTTCAGGTAATTACAAATATTTAACACTTTAATTATTATCAATCATTGTTTAATTCCAACATCAAATTTCATATTGTTAGCTATTTCCGATATACAGATTCATAAACACGTGTTCAGCGTTCTTTCCGTTTAATCACGGTTCACTATTCATTGAAACCACGATCACCGACGGATCGTTTCATACTGCATTGAGTTTTCATCCCTACCAGAGTCGCGTCCCGCGGTAACCATAGTGACCAGCTTCCGCGATGTTCAGCAGTGTATCCTACTGACGTCACTGGGTTTCAGTTCCAGCATCTAACAGGTGGTGCTCTTTTAGGGAAACGTGGGGTTTATAGGCCCTCGGGCGCACTGAAAGGAGATCATCCTGAAACAATATATTATGTACAGCGTGGATCAAATTCGAATGTTTTACGGGGTATCTCGGTTACTGTAATAGTAATCTGATATCGGTCGGTTGGGCAGGTTTTTTTAAAGAAAAGAACGCCTGTGTAATCAAATTTTTAATGTCGCTTTTCAACTTGGCAATGCAGACGAAAAATGAAATTTCATCATTTTTGAAAATTTACTATAACTTTTTTATTTATTAAAATTTATTAAACAACATGTTATTAAGCTTTTCATACAGATTTTTATGCTTAATTTAAAACCAATTTTTTTGGCGACCTTAACTTTTGAAGTAAACTTATATATTTTTTTAAATGAAAACCCTAGCTGGCTGGTCAATTGGTCATGGCCTCATACTTCATATGATAGAGAATTTTTTAGTATTTCAAATATATCTAGTTTTATATAGGTATTTGTTGCAAAAAAATAAACGAGATATGGCTGATTTTGTAAAAATTTCCCTGAAATGTACTTTTTTCTTTCATTAAAAGCAGGGCAAAAGAAACCGGTTTATAGGTTAAATCGTTTTTTTACAGAAACCCGTTTTTTTTACGAAAAAAAAACAGTTTCCTGTAAAAAAAAAACCGTTATAAAAATAAAGTTCTCGATTTCGGTTAACCAATAACAACTTTTTTTTCGATTTTGAGCCCTGATTAAAAGAAAAAAATTACTTATTAATCTGTCAGTATTCGGGTTTCTTATATTTGACATTTTTGCTATTCTCGGGATTTCGGAAAGAAATCGGTCTTCTTCCCGGAATTTCCCGAATTCTCGGAATGTAATAAATTGAGTCAATATTTTGAAATAAATAACTCAGAAACGGAAAGAGAAATTTATTAATTAAACACAACTCCAAGTCATATATGTAATACATTTGGCTGCATGATTATTATTATTTAATAATAAAATAATATTGGTGAGCAAACATACATTTCAGAAATATTACCTTTCTATTGCAATATTATTACAATAACATAATATTTACAATGAACTTTGGTATTCTTAATTTATTGCAAGAAAGTCTTCCCCCATTAAAGGCTTTCTCAGTTTCTATTGATATAGGTGGAATTGTTTTAGAGTATTTAGCAGAAAGAGATATCGTTTTTATTAATAAAATTTCATTTAGGTAAGTATAAGCTACACGTATTTTGATGATATAAACTGTCCGGAATTCTTAAAGCATACTTTGGGTGTACATAATTTGTTGTTCCAAAGCAGAAAAACTATTTTTAAATAAGAAAGTTTCTTCATAATTTAATGTTAGTTAAGATATAATTTCTAATATTAATGAAATTATCATATTATAAAGATTTTAACACAAAATAAACTAAAATAAAAGATTTTAAATATCCCGGGATTTCCTGGGACAATAAGTATTTTCCAGGAAATATAAAATAGGTTATAATGTACCATGATCCCGGAAGAGAAACTTTAGTCAGTATCATATAATGAAAAAAAATTTAATATATTACGCCATATTTCATTGCTCTAAAAAATTTAAGATAACTAAAATAAACATGCAATGGACACACCAATAACATTTTTGGGTTATACAGGGTAGGCCAAAAGTATGAAAACGCTGCTGTAACGGCGTAAATACAAGTTTTATGGAAAAATTCAAAAATGTGTTGTATAAGAAGTTTTTTTTTTTTTTTTTTTAATAACCCTTATCGGGTTTATGACATGCAATCTGGTCTTTGAGACCAATAAGCCGTTTAATTCTAGCCTAAATTAATAATGTTCAAACTTATTCTAAGATTTACCCAATGGTAGTCCTTAGTTTGCTAATATATAGGTACACTAATTGTTAACGTGCACACTACCGCACAGTCTCTGCTTTTCACTTTTGTTTAAACTAACTCAAAAGGTTTAACCCTTTTGAGTCTTCTTACTAGTCCTGTAGTGTCCAGGAGCTGGATCGCCTCGACGTTTACGTGGTGATGGAGCCTTTCCTCGTGACCCTTGGCAAACTTCTTAATTGTGTCGGTTACAGTGTCCATATTGAGGTCCCGATGTATGTCACTGTTTCTGCAGTACCAGGGTGCATCAACGATGTTCCTTAATGCTTTGTTCTGGAATCTCTGGATGATTTGAATATTACTCTGTTTGGTGCATCCCCATAGCTGTACCCCATATGTCCATACAGGTTTTAAAATTTGCTTGTATAACAAAAGTTTATTATGTAGTGACAGAGGGGAATTCCTCCCGATTAGCCAATACATTTTTTTATATTTGATGCCTATTTCTTCCTTTTTTTTCTTGACATAAGCCTTCCAGCGTAGCTTAGCGTCCAATGTAATACCTAAGTATTTTGCTGCGTTGGAGTATGGTATTTGCTTGTTGTTTAAGTTGATTGGTACATGTTCAATTCTCTTGTTGGTGAAATTGACATGTACTGACTTTGTTTCATTTAACTTTATACGCCATGTTTTTGTCCAGTTGTTGATCTGGTTGGCAGCTGCTTGTAATTTCTTGGATGATTCTGTATTGTTTCTTCCTACTGCTAAAATAGCCGTGTCGTCGGCAAAGGTCGCTATGGTACTGTTTTCTAGCTTTGGAATATCACAAGTATACAGTAGGTATAGGACCGGACCTAGCACGCTTCCTTGTGGAACTCCTGCTTTAATTAAAAAAAAAAAAAAAAAAAGTATAAGAAGTGTATGGTAAATTGTTAGCTACATTTTGACGTACCTCAATTTTTTTTCGGCCAACCGTGTGCAACTGACAGGCGATCGTCACATTTTTTAAAAGGCTTTCTAATTTTTTTACTTCAATTAACAGAGGATTTTTTTAACCATATACATTTTTCTTGTAGCTAACAATTTGTCATACACTTTTTATACAAAATATTTTTTCATAAAACTTTTATTTACGCCGTTACAGCAGCGTTTCCATACTTTTGGCCTACCCTGTATAATTAAATCGAAATATATATTCATACCTTGCTTTACGACCATGAATATACAACTATACACGGTGTTTCTTAAGTATTGCTTATTCCTTATCGAAAATTAAGAGGGGTATTTCATATAAAAAAATTTTCTCCTTTTGGAGTTATACCCACTTAAAGGGGAACGGGCTGAAACTGGCAGCGGTTATAGCAGCGAAACTCAAGAGCCTAAATAGAACGCGCATATAGTGTTCTATAAAATAACTGATTTCATTAACCACATACTGTATTTTGCCAATTTTTTTTGGCCTGTAATGGGTAATTTGATATGAGGCTGTAATGGGTAATTTGATATGAGGAACTCGAAAAAAAAAATGCCAATGACGTCAGTGGCGTAGGGGCTTTAGCAACCCCTTGTTTCATTTTATTTAATTATACAATTAATTATATTTCTAACTTTTAAACTAATAACTGTATCAAATAGCATTTTAGGTTTATATGTAATTGATTTGATGAACTCGAAAAAAATATGCCAATGACGTCACTGGCGTAGGGGCTTAACGCTTAAGCAGTCCGCTGTTTCATTTTATTTAATTATTCAATTACATTTCTAACTTTTAAAACAATAACTCTGTCATAATAGCATTTTACGTTAATATGTAACTTGATTTTATGAACTCGAAAAAAAAAATGTCAATGACGTCACTGGCGTAGCAGCTTAAGCAGTCCCTTGTTTCATTTTATTTAATTATACAATTAAATTTCTAACTTCTAAACATAGAAATATAGATGCAGTGCCGTAACTAGCCTCTGAAGTGCCCTGTGCTAGATATAAAATTTGGGCCCCCTATAGCACTAGCAAAAAAAATGTCGAGTGAAACAATAAGCAAAAAATATATTTGTAAAGAAAATTATATTCTTAATATATCTGAATACATAATCTAAAAAATAAAAATATATTTATATAATAATAATTGCACTTTTCTTGATTTAATAGATGCAAACTAATCTATTATGTCATTATAATCGATATCTTTGGCGATATCATATTCTATTAAAATAATAGAAAGATTTGATAATCGTTCTTGTCGAATATTTGATCTCAAATAATTTTTCGTAGGCACTCTAAGTGCCCCCCTCAGGTCTGGGCCCTGTGCGTTTGCACATGCCTAGTTACAGCCCTGTATAGATGACAACATAGACAATATAATAAATACATTTGGAGCCAAATGTAGAAAACTTAATTTTATTGTATCATTTTTAAAAAGTCGAACCGTATATTTACTATCGCTTACAATTAAATAAAGTACTTTTTGTTTTAATTGAATTAGTTTTAGAATGTATTATTGCCTAAATTAAAACTATATTACAAAAATAGTCATATTTGTTCTACACTTCCCGTATACTTTTAGCCATTGGCCTGTTTTTGAAAGATTGATAATTACAATTATTAAGGGGTGAAACGAAACAATTGCTGATTAAAGTTGAGAAAAAAAAAATTCTGCGGAGGCTAATTGGCAAGGGTCCACTGCAAGTTAGGGTAATTACCCCCCCTAAGATGGAGGACTGGATCCGCCCTTGCTTGACACTGACTATACAAGGACTTAAAATTTTTGCATTTTGGGAGCGCCCGTTCAAAGATAACACCCAAAGAAGATTAAATTGTTTACTGTACATTGTGACAATTATAATATACTGATATTCTCATTTATTCGCCAGTGTTTTTTTTTTTGCAGGGGGTAAATGTTTTAAAACCGTTTTAAAGTAGGTTCAGAAGAATAAGAGTAACTTATTAATTACGGCCTTCTTGCGAAATATTTGGGGTATCTAACTAGCGTGTTTATTTCGGATCACAATTATTGTTGAGTGTAGATATTTCCAAGTTATTTGTAGAACTAAATTGCCCTATACTGTGTTTATTTGCAGGTCTATAAGACCAATTTTTTCCTAAAAATTTGTATAAAAAACGGTGTTGCATCTTACATGCCCAAATCTGGAATTAAAAAAAAATATTGCAATAACAAAAAAACACTTTGTAAAAGAAATATATTCACTATAATTTGTCCTTACAAATCAACAAGCTAAGTACATTTTTAAGTATCGTGTTTATAATTAAATACTTAAATAACTTCATGTATATACAATACATATTTCTAAACTGACTATGTGGAATGTTCTGATAGTATAATACAAAAGTATAAGCTGATCACTTTTAAAAATATACACAATTTATTTTCTATTACGCCCACAAATATATTAAGAAATTTAATACCTGCCCTGATAGGATACAGCTGTACATGATAGTAGGTAACTTTTTTATTTAAAATATGGTTTAAACTATTTGCAAGCTGATGGCATTCGATATAGCGTTTACATTTTATGTACAATTATACAAAGTGCATTCATTTGTGGGTCTTTAAACATTGATAAGAATTAAAGTGCTAAAATATAAAAAATTTGCATCATATACAGGGTGTCCCAATAAGCATTCCCTTAAGATATCTTACAGGAAATCCTGTAGAGAAAAAAAAGCTGTAAATGACTAAATGTAAATAACACAGTTCAGACTTAATACGTCTAAAACTGTAAAATATTGTTTTATGAAACAGATCCAATTAAAAAATTATTAGGACAGTTTGTAAACTAAAAATATTAAAAGTTACAACAAGCATACAGTTTACAAAATTACAAATTAGTGATAAAACATATGGTAAAATACACCACTTACATCAACTTCACAAAATATAAATATTTAGTACCTAAGTTTACAAAATAATATATTTATAAAAAATACATTACAAAATAGTATACACAAATATTGAATATATAGGCAGTTAATATGTACAAAATAAAAACTATCAAAATGGCTTGCAAAATGCACAAACTTTTTGAGCAAATTCATAATGTACGAATGGAATTATTTGTTTATTACTAATATAAATAACTATGACATCATAAACATATTCGTTTAAAAACTTTAAACAATTTTGATTTAAAAAAGCGACAAGCGGCGTCATTACCCAAGTGCTTTTTTTTTTCAATACTACAGTAGAAAAGTGTTGCATTTTTTCCCAAAACTTCCTAAAAATTTATTTAGGAAACTGTGAAAATTTATGAAAAAATATGTTTAGATATATTATTACATTGCTATTTTACAGTTTGCAATAGAAAAGCTATCTTATATACTACCACATAAAATGATATGCAAATAATTCGTTAATAAATTAATTTATAAATAATATGAATTAATCTATAAATGTCAATAATATTTTGCCAATAATACATTTCAAAATGTTATTAAGAACAAAAATTGTTTTTAATAGAATAAATTAATCAGTGACAAGACAAGATATAATAATATTAGTTGTAATTTTCTTTACTGAAAATATTCAACATAAAACTGGTAAACCAATCTCCTATTACCATATTAAATAGTCAATTTATTTTAATAAATAATCCCAAATACAATTATTAAAATATGGAATTTTTTTTACGACCATTTTGTTAATTGACTATTATTGTACGACCTGCATAACATTATTATCACGTCACGTCACCTCACGTTTTCATCAAATGTGTGAGAGCCAGTCAGACAATAAAAATTTATTGTTTATCTCGCTCTCACACATTTGATGGAAACGTGAGCTCATGTGAAGTGACGTGACAATAACGTCTTTCTAACTTTACACACGATACGCAAAAAGCACAGTTTTTTAGAAATTAACAAAGTAGATTCACGCCAAAACTAACCTGCATGCTAAGTAAGAGGGTACTACGCATGGTAAGCAAAAAGTACAGTTTCTAAATTATAAAACTCACATCAAAATTGACAATTAACAGCGTACGTACAAGCGTGTTTGCTATTTGCCAAATGCCGATAAAATCGAATATATTATGTGGTCGTAGAAAAAGTATAGTGCAAAACTGGAGTTGTAAGGAAATTACGCACTCGCCACTCCGGCGTAATATGCTTCTTATAACTCTTGTTACGTAATACACTACTCTATTACTTAATGCATATCTGGTACCATTCTTGGCAAAATAAATATTTTAAACAATTACAGATCAATACTAGTAAACAATTTAAATAAGTGAGCAAGTTGAGGAAACAAAGACAAAAAAATAAATAAAGATCATCAAAAGGAATGAACTACTTGTACCAATAACTTAAAAGTATAGTATAAATGCACTATAGGAAGCTGATATTTATTATTATTGCTGCCTACCCAGTTAGAAGCTGTCTATTTGTATAATAGTTCATATAAATAAATTCGATGCATAAATATATAAAACTCGTTGAAATTAAAATAATTAGAATCATTTTGGGGAGCGAGGAAAACAGGTCTATAAACAAGAAAATTTAATTACACAGGTACAACACCGATCTTCTGGCACTCTTGGTTGCAAAGCGTTTCCGGATTAAGCATTTTGCCGAACCAATCGTGAAGCCATAGTTGGGGTTAAATTTAAACAAAATAATTTAAGAATCTCACAAACTTGTGGTGTCACCACCAAGTGCAGTGTAAATAGGCCTACCACACGTCCTGGTTTTGAGATTATAATGTGTCCCAGACAGTTTCGCGTTTGTTCCGGTTTTAAAAAAACAACTTGGCCACACTGATTTTGTTGTGAAATCTGTCCACGTAGGCAACAAAAAAGAATGACGGGCGATTAATAACGTGTTTTACTGTCATTTTGTTGCGAAATGTCTTTGCACGGCTGATGATTAAAAAAAAAAAGTCGCCGTGTGCCGGTTTGACTTAACGAAAATATAATAGGCCTATATAAACAATGTAAAAAAGTGCACCCTACACACAACACCATCTGTGGCCACTCAGAAAACTAATCCGGTGGCCGCAGGATTTCAAATTCTCTATCGTAATTTTTTCCGGACTAAAGACTAAGGAGGTGTCGAACCATCTGTTGCCGGAAAATCGATTTTGTACTTTTGTACTGTGTGTATTTTTGCTGCAGGTTGGTGACAACAGTAATTAATTGAAAGCATTAATATAAAATAGAAATGTACCAAAATTGGAAATTACAACTGAAACTTGTTTTTTTTTGCAAAATAAAACCTTTTTTTAAGGATTTATTGTACCGTACGATTTGTTTCAAAAACAGAAAATTTGAATTAATACTTTGTAGAACATTTTTTCATGGAATGCCATTTTCACAAATTTAAAATTTGTGGCATTAGTCAAGTTCATATTATCCATTAAAAGTAAAAGACCAAAATGTACATGTTAAATATTGACATTTTGAATTGTTTAGAGTCACTCTTGGTATTCAATTCACAACATATTCCACATTTTCAATGATCAATTTGGAATCACAAGGTATTTTTAACACACTTGTATTGAATCTGCCGGCAGATTAAATACAATCAAATGCCAAAAATTTGTTGAAATGATTTTGGGACATTTTATGTTTTTCTCCCGCCTTTCCCATTAGTTTTGTATCTGTACAGCAGTTTTAAAGTAATTCTAAACTTTGGCCAACACCAATAATAAAATTTCTACTTCTTTTTATGATTCTAAAGTATTGAAAATAAGTAAGCCCTTGAAATGATATACCGGGTGATTCAGTTTGACTGTCGCACCCCTATAACTTTTTAATTATTGAAAATAACCCCAACAAACCTTATATTTTTGGAAACAGCGACAACTTCTCTATTAAATGATGTGCATTTGTTATCTCTACGATGACGTATGTCAAATTCGCGATAGGCAACTGTTTTTTTTTAAATTACATAGTATACATTTTTTGGTTGATTCGGATAGAATAAAGTTTATTCAAATTATAGCAAACAGTCTGTTTAGCACAACAAAAAACGATCAAAACTTATAAATTATACTATAACTATTAATGGAAATGTAATAAAAATTAATTTTTAATAAAAATAAAAACAAATAATAAATGTAGACATAAAAAATTAGACTCTAAAAAAAAAAAACAGTTCCACATAGAGGACAACTGTGTTTGGAAGTCTAATTTTTTTATGTCGACGTTTATTAGTTTTTATTTTTATTAAAAATTAATTTTTATCACATTTCCATTGATAAGTATAGTATAATTTTTAAGATTTGATCGTTTTTTGTTATGTTAAATAGACTGTTTGCTATAATTTGATAAATAAACTTTGAACTGATTTTTCTTGAAAATTTTCTCATGTATGCATAATTTTTTAATACATGGTTGAATTCAGGATTAAGTTCTCTATCCGAATCAACCAAAAAATGTATACTATGTAATTTAAAAAAAAAAAAAGTTGCCTATCGCGAATTTGACATACGTCATAGTAGAGATAACAAATGCACATCATTTAATAGAGAATTTGTCGCCGTTTCCAAAAATATAAGGTTTGTTGTGGTTATTTTCAATAATTAAAAAGTTATAGGGGTGCAACAGTCAAACTGAATCACCCGGTATACATATATTTAATGCTTGTGGTAACACAACACCAAAAGGCGTTTGCTCAAGATAAATTTTGGGTGTAAGGCTACAAAATCGCAATACAAGAATTTGGTGTTAGCCTAAAACTGGTTTTAAGAACTTACTGAAGCATACTAGGCTGAACTTATAAAACGGATGGGCCTAGGGACAGTGTAATACAGTACAGTCATAGTAGTTGTTTGAAAAGTATTAAATATTCAACTTTAAACCAAAAAAACGCAAAAATTAGCTGGTAAATCCAAAAGTTATGAAAACACATAATTCCTTTTTTTATAAACATCTGCACTTTTGGCAACAGGATTTCGGATAGTACGAATGGACAACGTAATACTGACTATGTTTTCTCTGAGAGTAATTCATTATTTTTTGAATTTTCATAATTTTTCTTCGCTCCTTCATTCTTTATATTAAAAAATTAACTAAATTCATATAAATCACTTTTCAACTTAATATTGCTTAATTTAAAATAAAAAAATCAACACACATTACTATCACACTTGTGTCTTACTCAAATTTTCTAATTCTGCTTGCAAAAACTTTCCTCTGTCGGTCTCCAAGCGCAACTTTTCTGTTAATTCTACGAGCTTCGACTGAAAAGTCTTGTTTTGTTCTTCGAGACTTACTATTCGTTCTATTAATTCACCGTACTGCTTATAAGAAATGGTTTCGTTGGTCATTTCGCTGGATTTGTTTTCAACAGTTTTATCCATGCTGATGGACCTCTGAGTTGGTGACGTTTTGATCTGACCAGAAATCGGGGAAACTTTCAATTGACTAAACGTTTTTGTTACTTGAGTGTCGTTTGTATGTGTTATGTTAAGATTCTGTACAGTTTGAGTTAGTCCAACACTGTGTATGGTGTGAGGACGAGCTGTCGGTTGTACAGGAGACTGCCCAACCTTGGTCCTTAAAGCGGGCACTGAATTTTTTTCCAGTTCATTAGGAGGCGTTTTAAGCTTATTACTCAATGCCGACATAGACTTGGACATATCAACCGGACTTGATAAATCTTTCTCGAACGGTGATATCTTGTTCGACTTCATATCATCAATTTCTGGTGAACCATTTTTGTCGGACGGCGTCAGCTTCAGTTTTTGTTGGTCAGGAGGGCCTGAGGTTCTTTTAGCTTGATTTAGTTTCATTTCTGCAAGCCATGGTGCTTTATGTTTTTCCCATTCGCGGACTTTGGGTTTAACTTCAGTTTGTGCGTTATCACTGGTGTTTGATAAATTTTCAGTAAGGCTTTCTAGATGCGCGTGATCTGAGTTTCCATTCACTATACCAGGTTCTCCTTCTTTGAAAACAACACTAGGTGGCCTTCGCCCTGCAAGAAAATCAATATTTTACAAGTGATAAGTGAATCAGATATATAAAATAAACAAATATTTGTTATCAGAAGTCAGCTTTATTAGTATACAGTATGTCCAAGATAAATTTGACCACTATTAAAATCTCAGAAATTACATGTTCCGGTAAAGGACAAAGCGGCACATATACAGGGTTCTCGTTTTTCAAGGGCCATTATGGGGATCTCGTAAACGGTAAGAGTTACGACTTCGGTTAAATTAGGGCAAAGTTGTATATTTAGGTGCTTAATAATTTGACGCAAACAGAACTTATCTAGCTCTTTTAGTTTTTGAGATATAAGGAAAAAAGGAAAAAAGTGGAGTTTTGTTTTTTGCCCGTAACTTTTTCATTTGATGTCGAATTTCATTTCTGTGAAAACTTTTTCTTGGTCACTTTTTGCAAGGAATCAAATTCCCCAATTATATTTTCCGTGCGAGGTTTCGTTTTTTAAAACCATTATCAGGTCAATTTTTTCTTATGGACGCTATATCTGATTTTAACGCCAATTTGTAGAGCATTTTATTCTGAATTCGACAATGTATAACACTTGGGACTTTTTTGAAACAATTGTTGTTACAAATGGCAAAAACAAATATTTAATTTAAAACAAATCCTAATCAGTATGGTAAATAATTGTCTTTGTCCCTTTTTCCTTGGAAGCACGTAAGTAAGCCGCATGAAATTACTATTAAAGAGATTTAATTAAAAAATAGGTATTCATAAATATGTTAGGAATGCATTAACATTGTTCACTTATTAGCAAATATTTTTAGAATATTTTCTTCGGTTAAGTAATAAATTTCTCTAAAATGTGTATTTAATCCGTATTTGGGATACAATTATTTGTAACAAAAAATAACCAGTTATGCCTTTAATCTGCGTTAATGACTTCTAATAGGCAAAAAGCGTAAACAGATTTCTGGACGTTTATTGTAAACTATGAACACATATTATTTGATTACGAAAATTTTGTTACAAATAATTGTATGTCAAATAAGGATTAAATACACATTTTAGAGAAATTTATTACTTAACCAAAGAAAATATTCTAAAAATATTTGCTAATAAGTGAACAATGTTAATAATGCATTCCTAACATATTTATTATTACCTATTTTTTTAATTAAATCCCTTTAATAGCAATTTCATGTGGTTTACTTACGTGCTTTCAAGGAAAAAGGGACAAAGACAATTATTTACCAAACCGATTAGGATTTGTTTTAAATAAAATATTTGTTTTTGCCATTTGCAACAATTGTTTTAAAAAAGTGCCAAGTGTTATACATTGTCGAATTCAGAAAGAAATGCTCCACAAATTGGCGTTAAAATCAGACATAGCGTCCATAAGAAAAAATTGACCTGATAATGGTTTTAAAAAAACAAAACGTCGCATGGAAAATATAATTGGGGATTCTGATTCCTTGAAAAAAATGGCCATGAAAAAGTTTTCACAGAAATGAAATTCGAAATCAAATGAAAAAGTTACGGGCAAAACACAAAAATACACTTTTTTACTTTTTCCCCTATATCTCAAAAACTAAAAAAGCTAGTTAAGTTCTGTTTGCGTCAAATTATTAAACACCTGAATATACAACTTTGCCCCAATTTAACCGAAGTCGTAACTCTTACCGTTTACGAGATCTCCATAGTGATAGTGGCCCTCGAAAAACAAGAACCCTGTATTTCAGTTACTTTAAAATTTCAGATAACCCGAACAATTATGAAAATAATCCCAATTATGAAAAAATTATTTTGTTTTAATTTGACAAAGTTTTTTTTTTGCCCAACTGACTGCAGCTCTATATATAGTGTGTACAAAAAGTAACGTACTGCGTAAATATCTTGTTTTGTGATTACTTTACAAAAATAAGTTTTGAACAAAACTTGTTCGTGGTCATTAACCACATAACCTTAAATTATTTGCAACTATACAGTGTTTTGTTTTTGCGCATCGATACATAACTTTGTTTTCTTAAATAGAACACCCTGTATATTTTGTTTTTTTTTAGATGCAAAATTAAATTCTCTTTCAAAAGTGTTCCAAGGTTTTATGTACTTACAATCAATCGTTTTTAAGTTATTCAAGTTTTTTTTTTTTTTGTTGAAAATATTGCCACGAACAGAACTAGAGAAACTCTATTTGATAATTGTGCCATATTGGTTGCTGACTAGTAAAATTTTAAAACAATACATAGGGTGTTTCTTATGCCCAACCCATTTGGCTAATCTTCAAACACGAATATGTCAATTTTTTTAAATGGAGCACCCTTAACATTTTACATTTGCTTATTCAATACTTTAATTATCTAAGTTAATATCTGGCAAAACTGGGAGTGTAACGATAGTGTATGTACGTTCAACTAATCCAGTTTTTGCACATATCATGTCTAAAATTTCATTTACCCAAAATCAAAATTAAAGAAAAAAAGGGGGTGCACCACAATTCATTTACGCACAGTATACATTGAAATTTTACGAAAATAATTGCAACGCTAGATCAAATAGTTAACACAGTTATAACAAAAATTAAGAATACTATTTTAGCCCGAAACTTACACTTAAGACTCTCAACATTTATAAATGTTAAACTTTAAAACTAAATATCTACACTAAAATACATAAATGTGCAATGACTTAAATTTTACTAGTAATTAAAAAAACAAAAATTCTTGAAAGAGAACTCACTTTTATCAAACAATAAACACCAAATTTTATAGTGATAAGAATATGTAGGAAAGTACATACCATTTTTAACAAACAAACTGCTCAGATCAAACATAATTAATTCAATAGATAACAGACATTTATTCTGAAAAACAATTTGCTTATCTTATTTGTAAAAAGTTGTCTAAACATGATTAGTTTTTTATTAACTGTTTTATAAAAGAATGTGAATGTTTGCTTGAAGAACAGTTTATATCTACCATACCAAATTTGGCTACAAAATCAATTATCATCACTTACATTTTGTTAACACTTAGCTACTAAATTTTTACTTAATTTGTTTTAAAAGTTGCAGCATTTAAACTGGAAAGTATATTAACATAAATATGCATAAAATAAATTTATTTTTAAGCAAGAATTTATCACCGATAATTATTTTAACTTGATTTTCCCACTCAACAAATATTTGTATTTGTTTAATAAAATACCCTATAATTATTTTTTTTAACTACTTTTGCAGTAACTAATAAAAGTGACTTGGTGTGATTATTTTTAATGATAATGTACATACCTGGGGCTTTTGCTCTTGTAGCTCGAACATCAGGAAGTAAAGATGTCCTTTCCACTTGATCAAAGGCATTTTCTGGTATGTTTTCATCTTGAGGCTCATCTTTAATTTCTGTAGCTTTCGTTAGAATTGGTTGACTTGAAGCTTTACTACCCACTGTTCCGTCAACTACATCAATCAATTTTTTCTTTAAGCCTGATAAGAGTCCGCCTTGAGAACTAGATCCAGACGGTGATTTTTTAATGGGAACAGCAGGCTTTTTACATGGTACTGGTGGTGTTACACGTGTACTGTCAGCTTCAGATTTTTCCACTTTTTCTTCTTTGCTTTTTCGTTGCACAGATACAGCTGTAAGTTTTGTAGTTGTGGTTTCCGTTGTTTTAAGTTTTCGTTCTTCCTTTTGCATTTGTATTAGGTTAGGATCGTCTATTACAAAATTATCGGGAAAGACTCCTATTTTTCCGTTTAGTTCGCCTTTCCACCAACCCACATCTTGACCATCTTTATCAATCACCATGATTATATCGCCTTCTTTTAACGTTAATTCATCCTCATTTTGCGCAGTATATGAAAATTTTACTTGGCACAGTAGTTTTGCTGGAAAAAAATTATATTTGCACAATAAAAATTATAAATTTTGCTAATACGTAACGATTAGATAAAATAAAAATTTAAAGGCAAACATTTATATGGATACTAAAATATAACAAATTACTTAATAAGTGATTAGCAATTACAATTATTTAAGCAATATTTAATTAGGTATTGCTATTATCCATGAATATTAAATTACTCACAAGGTTTAGGAGGTAGCACAGGTCCTTTATCAATTAAATTGTTGGTTACATCGCCTTTATTTCCCGGTTTTGTCGGTAAGCCAGATGCTTCTTCAACAAAATTGCAAGGAAATACTCCCACTTTTCCATTTAACATACCTCGCCACCAACCCACTTCTTCTTCACCTATTACGTCGATAATATCTCCGATGCTCAAACTTAGTTCATCTTCATGGTCTTGTTTATAACTGAATATGGCCCTACATTGTCGTATCCTAAATACGTCCTTTTTGTTTCTCATATTAACTGTTGGATCTATAGGTCGAACAAAATTATCAGGAAACATTCCTCTTTTATCGTGTAAGACACCCTCCCACCAACCACCTTGCATTTTGACTACATTTCGAATTATATCACCTTTTTTTATAGTTAATTCATCTGGTTCTTTAGCATCATAATCGTGTTCTACTTGCACCTCTAAAATATTTACATATATGTATTAGTTAGTATTATAAACAAGTAACACAGTTACATCACTTGCTTTTACTTTCTAATGGTATAATAACTATATTCACATAAATAAATAAAGATGCTTACCCATTGTTAAATATTATTTTACATTAGATGACAAAATACTTTTCCACATCGCAGAAATGATATAAACAGCAGCCAAGCCCATATGATATCACATAAATAAACTATAACATTTACAACTGCTTGTGTTACGTTTAGTACTAATAGGTATATCCGCATTGCCAATACAAGCGCATAAAAATTCCCAAACAAAACCCAGTGGCGTAACATAGAGGTTGAAAAGCCCAATACGCATGAGAAAACATGATTTCGATTTGGTAGTTATTTAAAGGAATAAATACGAGTAACTGTAATTTATTTTTATTATTAATAATATCATTGTGGCAAAAAAACAAGAGTATACATAAATAGCTATATTTACAACTTATAAATCATTATTTGAGATAAAACGATTTCCTTCGGAATGCTTACCGGAATAGCGATACCTGCACTTACCATAGGCACCTGCAAAATATAATAATATAAAAAAGTTTTAAATATCACCTACTTTGCCACGACATCAAAATGCAAAGCAAACTATTAATTTTCATAAATAGCAGTTGATTTCGTTGCATTCAACTTTGATTAGCTTATCTTTTGTCAACACATTAACAATTATTTATGTGCGATCAATTTAATGTTCAATAGCTTTAAATAATTTTAATATTCCTTTGTCAGAGATTAATTTAATATATGTACCTATATATTTTTATCAATCATTCCAATTTTAAATGTTCTAAAAACACGCAAAGAAAACGACAAAGTAAATATTGGTTAATAAATAGTTACTAACTATAATTTTGATTACAATATAGAACTTATTGATATTTTTATACAAATAGGCACAACATAGGAACATTTTCTGTAAATATGCAGATTATTTTTTTTTTTTTGATAATGGGTAGAATTTTTGCTTTTAAAGTAGATAAAATAAAAACTGCCTACCTACAGCGAGCATATACATATTGTATTTACCTAAAAGCAAATTTTAAAGTACTAAATGTTTTGTTGTTTAAGTATGTCATTTGATGCGATATAGACTAATAACTAAAATATGCAAATTTCTTAAATTTCAAATATCTTCGTTGCCATTTTTAACTGAAAAAAAACTTTTTATCATAATTTTTATCAATATCTACTGTGGTTTCTATGTATAAAAATACAACTTTGTCATTTATTTACCTCAGAATATGTACAAAATTTAAACAAATTGTAATTTTAGTTTCCTAAAGTATCTACAAAATATTGTCCTAAACTTACATCTAATATAAGATCATTGTTATATAAAGCTGTGGTTTATAAAACACATTAAGTAATAAGACTTAGTATTGTTATTAAATAAATTTTCAATTTATATCTAAACATGTTTTTTTTTGCATAAAATGTATTTGAGTTACAGTGAAACTACTGAAAACAGAAGTAAAACTTGGCAGTTACAATTTTTTTTTTTTAGATTTTGATTGATTTTGTCTGGATGACTATATTTTTTATACTACAAAATCGCGATTTTTGGATATTTTTTTTTTAATTAAAGACTAATTAAAACTTTTAGTATCGATTTTGGGACACACTGTATAATACACAAAATTTTTAATTAAGTTTTAACATTAAATTCTACACTTCACAATTATTTTGAAATTTCTAATACGATTTCCATCCACATGATTGACGCAATGCGTAGAACAGTAAACAGAAGTGATAGTAACTTTCTTACTAAATCCAGTGTTACGTACGCCGAAGCATGTAAAACAATACTTAAGATGATGTCAGTTACCTATGAACATTGACCCACATCACCAAACACCAATATCTACATTTAATAGACTGTAGTCGTTCTTGATTGGTTGTATGACACGTGCACATACAGTAAATTAATGTAAACATCGATTAAATATTCACGGTAAGTATTCGAATGTGTTAAGGACAACAATTTGAATGTTGTAATAAAAATGGTTTTATTATTTCATATAGCGTGAAGTAGGTATTATAAATAAAATAACTAAAAACGAAATTTAGTGCGTGTTAAATTTGCATATAAAAGTTAATGATTTTTAAGAAATACTAAGATATGTAATCACTAATTTAATAAATTCATGTAAATTCTTTATAAATTAAAATGTTGGTTGATGGATGAACAGTAAAACCTCGATTAAACGGACTGCTAGGCTTAAGGAAGTAGTCAAAGAATCCGAATGTTCCTCAAATCAAATCAAATTAAACATATTGATCCACAGCACCATTAGCTTTAAAACTGAATTCTACAAATTTAGTTATAAGTGTGCTACCTTTAAAAATTCCTACATTTTATTTAAATACGTGCCTAAAGTAAGCAAATACTTGTAGTCTGGCAGTGTAATTTCACTGCTTACGACTATTAGCTTTTAAATTTTGAACTTGGATAAGTCGTAGGCAAACAGTTATTTCAGGCAAATAACTTTTGCACAGGCGAATACGAAATGCACGGGCAAATAGTTTTCTAATGCTCACTAATATTTTATAAACGCAATATTCCTACTCAAATAATATTTGACGAAACCGTTGTTGGGTAAATAGTGTTCAGTTTAATAATTTGTTATTTGGGGTTGGCTAAAGTTTTTTTTAAGTAATAGAGGGTCAGATTAAAAGTCGGTTAAAGTTTTTTTGTAATGAATGGCAATCTATTGGCATTGGCGTAGTTATGGGCGGGGGGCTAAGCCCTCCTGAGCCAACCATTAACCCCCTGGCTTAGTCGAATGACTCAAGAAAGATTAAATATATTAATTATCAACATTAAAAGTGAAACTATAAAAAAAAACTGTATCTCGAAGAAATCTTGCTGAATTTGTTTCCAGAGGAAACCAGAAAATACATTTTAACTTATAAATAAGTTCAAATTCAAACTGTGCTTTTGTTTGTTATGTAAGTACCTAGTTTAGTAAGTAGTAGTAAGTTTTAAACTTTCTGTGCATTAATGTTTTACTTCTTTACTTATAAAACATATTTTATTTCAAAATTATACTAATCTATTTTTTCTTGCAATTAATGTAATCAAGACCTAATTAAAAAATATTAGAATTGGATTGTATAAGATAACAATAAATAAATATTAAACTAGGATATAACTAGATTTATTGGACATTTTTACAAGTTTTTTTGTCACTCTTTAACCGTATGATTTTTAAAGGTAATAAATAGTTTTTTAATAATTTGTAATAATAAATTATCACCGATTTGATTTTTGTACTTTTTTCTTTTTTTGTTTAGCGTTTGGCTGTTTATTCATTTTTATACTTATATTCATATTAAGTTTTAATGCATAATACTACGTATAAGGTAAATGATAGTCACTTGGGGCTGTAGCCCTCCTAAACCTGGAGGCTAACTACGTTAATATATTGGTTTATTTTCATTATTTATTAAAAAAGCTTTAACTAACCTTTAACCTAACATTCTATTACTGATCTACAGGGTGGTCCACATTGAAGGGCCAGCAGAGGCGTAGCAACAATTTTTGCGCCCTTGGCAAATGAAACTTTAGCGCCCTTGTATACTTTCAATAATTTTATTTAAAAATTTATGTAAAAAAACAAATGTTTCAGTAATAAAAAACTTCAATAATAGTCAAAATATTGGAATACATCAGTTTTATGACAATGAATAAGCGATATTTGTTGAAAAGTAAGTATATGTACCTATTTGTACATTGATCACACATTCCCAAATGTGAAATAGTTATAAAATATTCACTAGATTACGTAACAGTTTCAAATATATTTTTTACGTGCTCTACTGAGTTTTTAAGTTTAATCTGTTAGTGCAAAATATTATATGCTAGGGTAAATAATATAAAATATTTCATTGCATGTTTATTGAGCATGAGCCTTTACATTTCTATTAAATAGACCAAAATTTTGATTGGGACCATTTCATGTTTTACATAATACCGATTTTTGAAATGTCACATTGATGTCTAATATGGAATACATAGAGGTGCCTTATAATGAATATGATTATGGTACAGGAATATGGGTTCAGTGTCAAAAGTGTCAGAAATGGGCACACGAAAAATGTGCAAAACACCCAAAAAAAAAAACAATTATATTGTCCTTCCTGTAACAAATAAATAAATTATCAACATTAGTTCGAATGACATTTGAATTATAATTTAATTTACATAAATAACAGAGTTTTGGTTTGGTTTAAGTAATAATGTAAATCAAAAAGAAATAAAAGATTAATCTATGAGCAGTTGTTTATTTTAATGTATATTTTCTATATAATTCTATATTCCATATTAAGAACCCCTAGCATTCCATATTAGGTTCCCCGGGAGCTTAATATGGAATAGTAGTAACATGTAAAAAAAATAGCTATATAAGAAATATCTACAGTAATATCGTACCAGAATTCGAGTAATGTGTTGCTTATTCATTACAAATTCCTTATAAATTTTTTTGCAAAATTTTGTTGAATAAATGTGAATATTATGGCCGAAAACAAAAAAGTATTCAATATTGGGGCATTTTACTCTACTATAATTAGATTTTTTGAGTTGAATTTTGCGCCCCTCAGATTATAGCGCCCTTGGCAAGCGCCCAAATGCCAACCCGTTCCTACGCCACTGAGGGCCAGTATTGGGATCCTGTAAACGGCAAGAGGTACAAACAAGTTTAAATTAGACAAATTGTTCCCTTTTCTCAGACCTATTCAGTGATGCCCTAATGTTTTAAAACAGTTCCATGGCTCGCTATATAATAAACAAAAATAGTTTTTTTAAAAATCATTAATAATTCGTTTATACTAGATGGTACAAAAATATTTTTGGGGTAAAAGTTGTAGATTTTATCCCGCACTGTAAAATCAAACTATTAATTTGTTTTAATATTGTTTAATTTCATAGCACTTATAGCTTCATAGGGACTTTATGATGCATTTTATTTGTTTTGAGCCTAAATATCAAAATAAATACAATAAACCTTATATTCTTAAAAAGAAAGAAAAATATGCTTTTTATAAGGTTATAGCCATTTATGGTTTCTATTTAAAAAAATGCACGTCCGTAAATTATCTAAAAATTTAAACAACATTAAAACAAATAATTGTTTTCATTTTACAGTGCGTAACAAAATCTACAACTTTTTCCTCAAAAATATTTTTGTACTACCAAGAAGTAAGATTTAAAAAAATTACCATTTGGATTTTTGTTTATTATCTAGTGTGCCATGAAGCTTTTTTAAAACGTTAAAGCATCACTGATTCGTGATTCAGTTTCAGAAAGGGGTACAATTTGTATAATTTCTTCTTTGTAGCTCTTACCGTTTACGAGATTCTAATATAGGCCCTTCTATGTGGACCATCCTGTATACTTAAGGATTCTGTCGCGAGACTTTCATAGTCTCGAGTCCCGGGACATTTAGTTCGAGACTCGATACGAGACTAAATGTTACAGACCATTGAAATTATTTTTTTTATAGGTAGGTACTTCTAATTTTTGAACAAATTTTACTGCCACGAGTTTAGCAAAAATATTTTTATATTTTTATGTTTTAAATTTTAAGAAAAATTGCCAAGTTTATTAGTAAAAATATATTAATTTTACTGATGCCTGTTATGTTTTAAAGTTTATGGAAAATTGTTAAGTTTATTTACTTGAAAATATATATTTTATTTACTGTAGAATGAAGACTAAATTAAAAATAATAATACTACTACTACTACTACACTTTGTTCATAAAATAAATGCTCCAAAAACAAAATCCGTGAATAAGGCTTAATTAAGAAAAAAAAAAAAACATTTGCTGTTTATGGATGTGTGACGTATAAGTTGGCCGCGTTCTGTCAACTGTCACGATCGATTCACGATCACGATACGTTCAAAGAATCAATTTTAAGTATGTAGTGGGTGTTTTCAGAAACAATATCACTGTCAAGAAATAATTTATTTTTTACAGAGAAAATAGCCGTTGAATTTTCAGTATATGACTATTGCATCATATTTTTCTCGCCAATGGGCAACCTCCTACATGACAATGTATCAGTTTCATATAAATTACTGAATGTCCATTTGGGACAGATTGTAATATTCTGGGAGTTAAACAAAAAAAAAAAAAAATATTTTTTTGCAATTTATGAAATCTTCCGTCATTTTTGACGGGTTATACCACTATTTTCTAGTATGTAAATAAAATTCGCAAAAGTCGGGAATTCCCGGGACTTTGTTGAAAAAAAGTCTCGAGTCCCGGGACTTAAAAAATTGTCGAGATTCAGAATCCCTACGGTGTATACTGAGTATTTGGTATCTGTGAACGTAGCATTCGCTTATAGTCAAATAGCGTTTTAATAGAATTCAGCGTTATAAAGTTATTTGCCTGTGACAAATACATAGTTTATTATATATTTTCCAACAATTTCAAGTGCTTATGTTAGTAATTGAGTAACTATTGTTTTGTTATATCTTGATTGTGCTTAAATGTTCAGGACAGTTTTCAGTAAGTGTGTGGTGATTTGTTCGTAAAGTAAACGAAAAAATATAGGTACTAACTTTAGTTTAAAAGAATATTTATGGGCTGTACCTCGACTGCTAACTAGGCAAACGAAAAGAAAATTAGGCTCCATAAATTTTCTGTGTCTCATGTGCTAGGTTTTAGAGAGAATATCTAAAACTACTTGTCTTGTGTTACTATAAAGACCTAGTAAAAACAAAGATTATTTGAAACACAAAGAGGGAATCAATCTTACTATTTTGTGCAAAAAATGTTCAGGTAGTGCGACGAAATATTGCAAGTTTTATTACAATAATTTTCAAAACATCTAAGCAGTTAGAAATCATTTGGCTTAGCTTTCACCGAATGTGTTGAACATTTTTTTTGCGACATTTAGGAATTATTTGTAAATGTAACGTATATCCGCTCATGGTTCAAAGAACAATGGGGATAGAAACTGTAGCAGAACTTATGTATTTACAAATTCCACGTACTTTATAAGAAATGTAATTAATTTAAAATATTTAATTTAGCAACTTGAATGTTTATGGTACTCAAGCGTTCAAAATTGCGAGAAAAATTAATAAAATGTGTCTGGAGGTGTTACTGATTGCTTATTTTTTTGTTTTTATTAATGGTCCATTGCTTACCCGTGTGCTCTTCTGGTTTTCTAATTGAACGAGGTAATGGTGTCAACGAATTCAGGACAGGACTACTCGTGTTTGTTGGCAGACTGTTAGAAATTTTCGGTCGAATAACTCTCATGAATTGTCCTCTTCGTCTCGCTTCTGCTTTTTCCGAATCTTTAACTTTACTTGAATCTAAAAATTGCAGGTTAGGAAGGTGATGTAAAACGTAGAATCTAAAATCAAAATATTACAAATAAATAATATACCTATAAAAGTTTTTGTCAAAAATAGCTTGCAATATACAGGGTGTTTCTTAAGTATTGCAAAAAAATTCAGGAGGTGATTTCTTATCGAAAATTAAGGGGTGTCTTTCATAAAAAAAAAATCCTTAGACGTCTCCTTTCGAAGTTACACCCCCCTAAAGGGGTGCGGTAAAATTAGGTTTTTATTTTATTTCTCGAATTTGGATATGTGTAGGAGAATGATACTTGGTAGATGTTTTATATGTATTAAAAGGTTTCCCATAGCAATATTTTTAATCATCTCGCACCTTCACAGGGGGCTGAAAAGTGCGACCCCTGTTGGTTTTCTTATCAGAACTTTTTGGTGGGTTAAATTTTTTTAATTAAAAATATTTTTTTTCAAAGCTTGATTCATTTAGAAACTTTATTTATTCTCTAGTTTATCTCGTAAAACCTACCGTTTTTGAGTAAAAAATAAAATGAGTAAACATGAACCATCAAATATTCCAATATAAAACGATTCATTTTGGTGGTTGCCATGGTTTGTTTATGTTCATGTTGAAGGCATGGTGTAATGCATTTTAACGCAGGGATGGAATAACGTTTTAAATCGTTACGTTATTGTATAACGTTATTTATTATTTGTTTTCGTTACATAACGTTATAAATAACGTTAAAAACGAATTGTTATGTTATATAACGTTATATAACGTTACATAAATTATGATATAAAGGGTGTTTCTTAAATAATGCGAAAAAAGGTGATTCCTTATTGAAAATAAAGTGGGGTCTTTTATATAACAATTTTTTCTTAGACGTCTCCTTTCGGAGTTACACCCCCCTAAAGGGGAGCGATAAAATTAGGTTTTTATTTTATTTCTCAAATTTAGATAAATGTAGGAGAATGATATTTGATAGATGTTTTATACTTATTAAAAGGTTTCCCATAGTATTATTTTCAATCATCTTCCACCTTCATAGGGGGCTGATAAGTGCGACCCCTGTTGGTTTTTTAATCAGAACTTTTTGGTGAGTTGAAATTTTGCTAATTTTTTTTTGTTAGTTTGATAAAAAAAACCACCAAGGTTCGCACTTTTCAGCCCCCTGTGAAGGTGGCAGATGATTAAAAATATTACTATGGGAAACCTTTTTATAAGTATAAATCTCCCACATTTATCCAAATTTGGGAAATAAAATAAAAACCCAATTTTACCGATCCCCTTTAGGGGGGCGTAACTCCGAAAGGAGACCCTAAAGAAGAAAAAAATATAAAAGACCCCTCTTAATTTTCGATTAAGTATCACCTACCGAATTTTTTTCGCATTATTTAAGAAACATGCTGTATAAAAATAATTTTTATTTGTAACTCTGAAATTATTTTTGGGATCTGTAAATGTAAATTTAAAAATAGTACCTACAAAATTACGTTGAGGTTGAGATATTTAATTTTCATTTTAATTTCTAAAATACAAACAAAATATTATATCTCCAAAAAATAAAAAGATCGCCATATAAAAATTTAATTTATAGAGAATAACGATACAAAATAACTTTTAACGAAACGTTATCGGTTATTATAACGTTATATAACGTTATAAAAATATCGTTACGTTATTGTATAAAAAATTATAGTTGAATCGTTATTATAACGTTATCGGGTATCGTTACGTTACGTTTTCCATCCCTGATTTTAAGGTTAACGCGGCGACAACGCTATATATACATAAATTTTTCTGAAGCCTGCTGGTTTAACTTTATCAACTATTGGTGGTGCTCTAGTTTGGTGCTTCCCTATAAGTACAAACCATTTAATTAAAGATAATGAAAATTAGTAGGCTTATATAACAAACAATTTGGCATCTTTAAGCCCTACTGCGACATGTTTTATTCATTTGTTTTTTTGTTGTGAATCTTAAATTTTTTCAAATAGCAAATTTTTTCATACAGCATACAGAGTGCAAAAAATGTAAATATGTTACACCAAACTGGGACACCAGTATATCTATAAATTATCATTAAAACTCGAAAAATATTAGTTTTATACATAAATAGTTCGGTATACGTTGTAGTACAATTTCGAATAATAAAACAACTTTTCCTTTAAACTTCCCTATTTTGATTAACAAGCGAGACATGAAGAAAATATGCACTATAGCTGGTAGCCCTGTACAGGGTGGCCTATTTTCGATGCCCATACAGTGTTTCTCGGTTATTATCAGATATTAAAAAAAAACCAAGTACGTGGTCTCGATTTCTTTTTTCAAGAGGATTTTATTGCCTTAAACAGATTTTTGATGTCATTTTTGTTTTCGAAATATAGCCAAAAACCGATTTTTGGCAATTTTCAAAAATTTTAAATATCTCGCTTAAACGAAAAAATAGAGAAAAACTTTGAAGACATTTTTGGCATGGTTTTTGTCCTTAAAGAGACAGATATTCATTTTTTTTACTCAACTAAATATCGATATATTACACCCAACTTTCTTATTTTAAATGGTAACCATAGTTGGCTTTGACATAAATCGAAAGCTTACTTTTTGCGCTTTTCAAAAATATATAACTTGCTTATGCATAAGTATCTCGAAAAACAATGTCGGCAAAAAAAAAATTTTTGTTATTAAATTAATCATAAAAGTCTGTACCTATAACAACTTTCATAACATTTTGTTTTATTTTAATAAATAAAGAAGTTAAACCAATTTTAAAAAATGATGAAATTTCATTTTTCGTCTATGGTGTCAATGGCTTATGATATAAATTTGTGAAGCTTATAGGTACGTATCTACAATTTTAATAAGTGACTGAATATTTTTAACAGCAAAATCTCATTTTTCGTCTATGGTGTCAAAATGGAAAGCGACATACAAAATCTGATAGACAGGCGTTCTTTTCTCAAAAAAACTGCCCAAGAGACCGACATCAGATTTTCGCCAACTATTGCGGAAACCGAGATACCCCGTAAAATATTCGAATTTGGTCCACCCTGTATATGTCTGTAAAATAATTGTGTTATTGTTTTTATTGGTTTTAATGGTTTATTGATACTAATTGGTGAAGCTTATAGGTACGTAACTACAATTTGAATAAGTGAATGAAGAGCTAGAGTGCAAAAAACAGCAAAATCTCAAAATAATGAACAAAGTTCATTAAAGGGTTTAAATTCATTGATATTTTAGAAAATTTAAACACCTTTAATGAAATTGTTAATCATATATGTGAAAGCTTTAAGTTTAAGTAAAAGTTCGCTTGATAAAAGCTACACAGATTTCGTAAAAGCGTTTGAAACATTATAAAATCTTTTTTGACTCACAATAATAATAATAATTTTCAAATAATTGTGTAAACTTATAACAAATTTAATGTTCTTAAAAAAATATGCTTATTTTCCGGTCTTATCATTTAATTACCGACTTAGGTGTACCTACTAGAATAATTCTATAATTCTACTCCTATATAATTTTAATAGTTCTAGTGTCTCCAAATTTGCATGCTGCATCTTCCTAATTTATTTAAATCGTTGTTATATTTTAAAAATTTCTTCTGTATTGTTAAGAATTACGGCACATAAGTCTACAGGAACGTTAAAAAATATAAACGCGCCTTCGATATTTACGTTAAAATTGCTAAAAAAATTAACACACAAGCAAATCAGTTCTGTTACAACCTAACCCATGCATATGTGATGGTATGATGGTATAACATACCTTTGACATTTAATATTAATTGCAAGTTGAATCATTCACAAATATTGACGCATTTCTTGTTGACTCACGGAGGTGCTCACAGCAGATGTTTTAATTTCTATAAATAATAATGATTGCTATATACTGAAGAACACAACAACGGTTTGAACAGGTGCGTTACTGTTTAAAATTGTGTAAAAACAATTTTAACAACAAATTTTTAAAGCAGTTTGTATACCGGGTGTAAATAAAGTGTGGTACACCCTCTTTTTTCTTTAGTTTTGATTATAGATACATGACGTTTTAGAAATACAATACGTGCAAAAAGCCGCCTTTTTTAAGCACAAGCACATAATTGTTTCAGTTCCAATTTAGCCAAAAATGACCCCAAGATTGTTACTTTAAATGGAACACCCTGTATATTTTTACATTTTTGGAAAGAGGTAGCGATTTTGGATACAACTGCACTATTTTGGTTAATTTTTATAACCTCAAATAGTTTTTGAAACAAAATTTAATTTTTTATTAAGTGTGCCGTGACCTGCATAAATTGAATTTTATTATGTCAACAATAATTGTCCATAAAACGTGTTTGTACATTTTAATTGACATTTAGGTTCCTTTAATCGGCTTTGAAGGTCGCGGAATCGGTTTTTTGACAAAAAGTCAATTTTTTTACATGGAACTATGGTGGTACAAGCGGTTATTTAAATGGAGCATCTTCTAACGCTAACGAATCCGTCGATACCAATAATTTGTATTTTTATAAAGAGCCTGCTTCTAAAACTTCAAATTATTGTGAAGATTTATTAAAATATCCTGCTAATCGCAGTACACTGTGCATAAGTGCGACAAAACAAATCATTCAAAACAAAAACAAAAGTGTTTTGGAAAATCGCTGTGGAAACAAACAAATGCTTGTTTACGTGTTTGTATGTCATTGCGGTGGTAGAAAAATTATTACACAGTTTTAAATTAAAACATTAATTATTTAAACTTATTTAAAATTCATTATTAAAAATATTCGTGCTGCAAAATGGAACGTTACTTTTATGGTGCCTGTACACCTGAGAGTAAAGTACTCTCGAGAGTAGCGTCGCCAAGGATACAGCCCCTGAGAGTAACTCGCGATTGGCTGTATCCTTGGCGACGCTACTCTCGAGAGTACTTTACTCTCAGGTGTACAGGCACCATTACAGTCGCACATAACAAGTGGATATGCTATTAATATTTGGTGAATGCAGGGAAAAAAATAAGGCAGTGTGCGTTTTGTATACCGAAAGGTACCCTAATCGTCATCATCCTGCTGTAAATTATTTGAACAGAATTGAACACCAATTAAATTAGAATTTAAAGACGAATCTAATTATGTAAAAATTATTACCAAAATGTTTAGACTTTTTAAATAAATGACTGTAGTAGTTAAACATAAAACAACGATAATTTGTTTTGTTGAAGTTATGCACAGTGTACTGCGATTAACAGGATCTCTTAATAAATCTTTACAATAATTTAAAGTTTTTGAATCAGACTCTTAATAAAAATACAAGCTATTGTAAAACATTCATTTGTTTCAATATTGTTTAAATTCATGGCACTCCTGGGCATCAAAGGAATTTTTGGATAAATTTTATTTGTTTTGAGCCTAAATATCAAAATAAATACATTAAACCTTATATTATCGGAAAGAGGAAAAAATGCTTTTTCATAAGATCATAGTCAACTATGGTTTCCATTTAAAAAAAAATGCAAGTTTGTAATTTATCTAAGAATTTAAACATGATTAAAACAAATGAATGTTTTTATTTAATAGTGCGCAAAAAAATCTACAAGTGAAGGTCACTTATATCTTATATCAAGTGAGATAAGTATAAGGGAAGTACTCTCAGCATAGACGGTTAATTCGCATTTGTGCTTAACAAATAAAATTTAAATAGTAATAAAACCGGTTTTGGAAAATATTTATTCCGTTTTCGTTTTTGAGCGATAAATAATAATTTCATTTTCGTTTTCGTTCTTAAAAACATTTCGGTTAATTTCGATTAACGTTTTCGTTACGTTTTCAGTTCCTGTGTACATGTGCCCAAAATACGACAATATTTCTAACCTCGTTAAATTAATAATTGTTACTTATCCTTATATTAATATAAAAAACATCTAATTACTAAAGAACTGCATAAGACATGCTTTTAATACCAAGGAATACCTATATGCAAAAATTGAAGCTTGGAATGTTGGTTATAAGCAAATAAGCTAAATATTGCATTATAAATGATGTTTTTAATAAAGAAACAGAAGATTTTAGTAGAGGAACATTTTGTGAACATGTTATTGCCTTTTTTGTTGTGTTAACTGCGCGCTGCTCCATTATTACACCGCGCTAACGTTTATATCAACATTTTCTTTCCGCTTGATTTTTTTTTAGGATGAGAGAGTTGTGTTTGTATTAGTTTTTTTAACGTTTTTGTAAAATTACAATTATGATTCCTCTACGTTTAATTAAATTGTACAAAACCAATTCTAATTACAAACTTGTATGTATTTGTTGTTGGGAATCGTTTTGAAACTAAAGCCCGAGGCATCCGAAATGCTGAGAAATTTTATATTTAACTTACTCAAAAACGGTAGGTTTTACGAGAAAAACTAAGGAATAAAAAAAGTTTCTAAATAAAAAGTTCTTTCAATTGTTTTTTTTTAATTGCAAAATTTTAACCCACCAAAAAGTTCTGATAAAAGAACCAACCAGGGTCCCACTTTTCAGCCCCCTGTGAAGGTGGGAGATAATTGAAAATATTACTATGGGAAATCTTTTAATTAGTATAAAACATCTACCAAATGTCATTCTCCTACACATCTCCAAATTTGAGAAATAAAATAAAAACCTAATTTTACTCCGAAAGGAGACGTCTAAGGTACAATTTTTATATGAAAGACCCTCCTTAATTTTCGATAAGAAATCACCTCTCGAATGTTTTTGCATACTTAAGAACACCTGTATAACTCAACTTTTCAAAAAAGCTTTTTATTAAGCATTTTAAAGTTTAAATTTTGGCCTTTCTCGCGTACCTTAAGATTTTTAAAACACTTAGTTGATACTACATTATATTTTCTTAAGTTAATTCAAACTAAACCCACCATCTTTTGCAAATTTACATCAAATTTAGTATTTTATTAAACTTTGGAGGCGCTAAACAGTCACATCTTAAAGATCATTTCTTATAATTTATTTGTCTTATGAATTTTTGTAATACAGAAACTTATCTTCAACTATCTAAACTTACCTATATCGCTGGTAGTCTTCGTCATCTTTGTCAACATCCGATAATTGATTGGGACATGCCTTATTTCCTAACAAACTTAAATACGTGATATTTGGTAAATTGTGGATTATTTTTGTTATAAGCAATTCAATATCGTTAATCTGAAACAGAACATTAGTACAACGTTTGAAACTTTGGCACTGTGGTCGTTATTGCATAAAAATATATTAAAAATGAATCATTAATAATTTAAACAATTTGTAATGATTGCTTAATAAACACTTACTCTATTTTTATTTAAAGAAAGAGTGTGTAGGTGTGGTAAATAGGGCAAAACTAAGGTATCCGTGAGATGATTGTTATCAAGTACTAACTCCCTGAGAAGTGGGAATCCTTCCAAACCCCTTAGTGTAGCCAGTTCATTGTAACTTAGATCAAGACTTTGGACTTTAGGTCCGTACATTTTTATCAGTGCTTCAGGTATGCGGTGACACTTCTGCCCACTGTAACATAACTGAAAAAAATTGTTTTTGTAAAACAAACCCAAATTCTTAAAAGATTTATTGTTTTTTTGAAGTCAAAACTAATTATTTACCGAAATGAAATCAAGACCACCTCTCGTTTTTCTTTAGTTTTTAACTTGTTTGACATGGGCATATGGTAATAATAGCAAACAACAATTATTGATTAAAGCATTTAATCATTTTTATGATCAATATCATATGAAATAAGTATCATGAAACTCGTCATATCCATTGTCACATTAAAAATCGCCAATAGTTATGAATATATACCATATTTATAACCGAAGAAAGTACTTAAAAAATTAAGGAAAGAAAAACAGCAAGTAATAAAACATGTGGAATCAAAAAATAACCAAATGTTAACAAACGGCGAAGATGTTATGGAAAGATGGAAAGAATACTTTCAAGAGCTTTTCACTAAAAAAGAATATAAAACTAGAATGTTTATATGCCGGATAATATGAAAGAAGATAAATATAAAAGAAGATAAACAGAGCAGAAGTTGTAGAAGCAATAAAACACATGGAGGAGGGGAAATCAGCTGGACGTACCTGTATCATACCAGAAATGGTAGAGAATTTAGAAAACGATGGAATAGACATAATTATACACTTATTTAACAAAGCATGGACCCAAGGAGAACTGCCAAACAAATGGAAAATTGGAATAATAATACCAATATTTAAGAAAGAAGAAAACCGAAACTGTACAAAGTATAGAGGGAGCACACTATTAAGCATTATATCCAAAACCTACGAGTTCATACTAGAGAGGAAACTAAAGGAATTAACTGCAAAAGTATACCTGGAATTTTTGGACCTGGAGAAGATTTCCGAGTTCCGACAGAGTGTCACAAAAAACAATTTGGGAAGGATTAAAACGTAGAAATATTAGTCATAAACTATTAAAGAGTATACAAAGCCTATACATTAATAACAAAAATTATGTGAGAAAAGATAATCTGCAATCAAAGACTTTTGACATAAACGATGGGTTAAGGCAAGGAGGTGCACTGAGTCCGACACTCTTTATATTAGTCATGGATAATGTCATCAAATCTGTAGAAAACAAAACTAGAAAGATACATATAGGTTTCAATATGCTAATACCAGTATACAGGGTGCACCACGACCCTGAGATTCTTCGATAGCTCCTTTATTAATAAAAATATCAAAAAATGTTTAATACAAATATTGTGCGAACCTATTTTCTACATAACCTAAAATTATTTTCAAATATACAGGGTGTTTCGTTTGACCGGCACATATAAAAATTTAATTTTTTTAAATAGAACACCCTGTATATTTTTACATTTTTGGATTCCTCATAAAATTTACTTAAAAAAATGTATAAGGTTACATGGGTCTTAAGTCAACAGTTTTCGTAAAATTTACATTTTTATGAAATTTTTGAGCAATACAGCACTTTCAATTCTTTTTTACATTAAAGTTATTTAAAAAAGCGGTAAAATTTCGTTTATAATTGAGATTGACAATAGATTAATTAACACTTTGCGCTAGCTACATTTTAAAAATATTATACAGGGTGTTTTTTACGCTTGGTCAAACTTGTGAAACTTTAAACATCGATAAGTCATTTTTGTTAAATGCAACACCCTGTATATTTTTACATTTTCTTGTAGAGAATTTAATTGTCTTTCGAAATTATTAAGCATGTTCTATACCTAAAGTTAATGTTTTTCGAGCTATCTCGATTTTTATTAGTATTACTAAGGCAATTAAAATATTTTAAAGTCGGCCATGGACGTAAGTCGTAATTTTTCAAAGAATTTTTAAACAAAAGAATAAAAAGAGCTCCAACTTTAATTTTAGTCCAATAACGTACCCCTTTTCCCCGAAATTTATCGTATAAATTGTTTTAAATTATATCCTTGTTCATGTTCTACGCACAGCCGTAGATGTTGTCTCAAAGACTCTAGCACTCTTGATAACATTTTGGGGGTTATAGGTACCATTAAAAGCAACACAGCAAGTAATGCAGTTGCTGAACATAGAATATCATAATAGATGGATAGGGCGAGGTAGACCAATCTCCTGGCCACCTAGGTCACCTGATCTTACCCCTATAGATTTATTTTTGTGGGGACCCATAAAATAGGTGTATCAAGACCCCCCAACAACTGCTGAAGATGTGCAGAACAGGATTCGTGTTGCTTTTGATGGTATAACCCCCGAAATGTTATAAAGGGAGCTAGAGTCTTTCAGACAAGGTCTACGGCTGTGCGTAGAACAAGGCCATAATCTTGAACAATTTATACGATAAATTTCGGGAAAAAGGGTTACATTTTTAGCCTAAAATTAAAGTTGCAGCTCTTTTCATTCTTTTGTTTAAAAATTCTTTGAAAAATTACGACTTACGTCCATGGCCGACTTTAAAATATTTTAATTGCCTTAGTAATACTAATAAAAATCGAGATAGCTCGAAAAATATTAACTTTAGGCAAAAAACATGCTTTATAATTTCGAAAGACAATTAAATTCTCTACAAGAAAATGTAAAAATATACAAGGTGTTGCATTTAAGAAAAATGACTTATTGATGTTTAAAGTTTCACAAGTTTGACCAAGCGTAAAAAACACCCTGTATAATATTTTTTAAATGTAGCTAGTGCAAAGTGTTAATTAATCTATTGTCAATCTCAATTTTAAACGAAATTTTACCGCTTTTTTAAATAACTTTAATGTAAAAAAAAATTGAAAATGCTGTATTGCTCAAAAATTTCATAAAAATGTAAATTTTACGAAAACTGTTGACTTAAGACCCATGTAACCTTATACGTTTTTTAAAGTAAATTTTAAGGGGAATCCAAAAATGTAAAAATATACAGAGTGTTCTATTTAAAAAAATTAAATTTTTATATGTGCCGGTCAAACGAAACACCCTGTATATTTGAAAATAATTTTAGGTTATGTAGAAAATAGGTTCGCACAATATTTGTATTAAACATTTTTTGATATTTTCATTAATAAAGGAGCTATCGAAGAATCTCAGGGTCCTGGTGCACCCTGTATGTACTTGTCAGAATGTGCCTTTGCTGATGATATGATGATTTGTGCCCCAACAGAAAACGCCCTGCAACAAAACTTATTGGTGTTGGAAAAAGAATTAAAGAAAAGGAAATAAAAGATCAACACGAACAAAACGAAGGTTATGATGATAGGTAAAGAACAAAAGCAACTTAACATAAAACCGAACCAGAAAAAAATAGAACAGGTGGAAGAATATAAATATCTGGGAATTTTGATAGAGAGAGAAGGTAACATAGAAAATAAGTTAAAAGAAAGAATAAATAGTGCAGCACAAGTATATTCGTAATACGAATAAGAGAAATAAGCAGAAAAACAAAAATGACTATTTACAAGACAGTATTCATACCAACCCTGGCGTATGGAAGTGAGAGTTGGGTATTAAATTAGTTACAGAGAAGCAGCTTACGGAGACAAAATAAGAAATAACAGATTAGAGAAGAACTAGATATAGTATCAGTACATAGTGTAATCGAGCGCTGAAATGGTTTGGACACATCAATCGAATGCAAAAAAGATAAGTAAAAGAGATATGGGAGGCAAAAGTACAGAATAAAAGAGGAAAGGGGAGACCGAAGAAAACATGGAATGATGGAGTGGCATTGATTTTAAAGAAACGAAACAAGAACTGGACAGAGGCAACAAAAATGACGAAGAACAAAAAGCAATGGACGAAATTCGTAGGTACACAGAAGTTAAGTTACCCATGAGCTGTAATCAGTACTATCACAAATACCTTACACCTTAGGATAGAAAGGTAACATATTTTGCTTTAAGTGAAACGTAAAAATAATAAAAACCGGAATTAGGCAACTGAACATAAAATTACATCACTGCCAAAAGCAGTTATTTTTAAAACCTTGTATGGTCCTATTTTCTAGAATTTTATTGTTGCAGACTGCAGTAGTTGACATCTACTGCCCCTTGTAGTACACGCCAAGTGCTTGTGATCTTATTTGAGTTTAAAACATTAACGATTAGAGTTACAAAACCGATATTAGAGGAGTACTTTTGGTGATTGTAAGCACATGTGTTGTACTTCAAAATTAGATGTAATTGGAGACTTAACATTCCTTTTAAGACTTGCAACACTTCAATTTTAAATATGCGTCTGCACAATGACAATGTTAAATCAATATAACACCTTTAAATGATTGCTGCCTGGAATATTAAATAAAGTTATTTTGCAATCACGAAATTAATTAATAAACTTTTTTATTTAATTATACGAATGGCTTTCCTGAACTATAAGAACTATAAGAATGATTAAACAGATTTATTTTAATCAGAAAGACATATAAGTTAAATAGAAAAATCAAACATCAATTATTGTGAGCAACATTAATTTGCGCTCAAAGAATATCTAGATTATTTTCAGCACTTTTTTACATTCGTTTAAACTTTAAAGGTTTCTCTATATTTTTTTTTTTATAAGAAATGTACTGGCCAAGTAACAAAACTCTCGATACTAGACAAGATTTTGTACAAAAAAAAATTCTCTAAAATACATGGACAACTTTTTAAGATTTTAAGTGAACAAAAAATTCTTACGTTTTGCCTTACAGGTTCTTTGATATATTAAATTACTTGGTAATTGGCTTCAGAAATTTACAGCAACTTAAAAAATTGCAAACATTTAAAACGGTACTTTTTTTCGACGTTTTTAGGTTAATTAGCTTTTTATAAACTTTAAAAAGTTTAAATTAATCAAAATGTTTATTTTTGTTATTTAATCATTTCTGCAATATTAAAATGTCTTAAGCTTTTAGCAGCTGGTATTTTATACCTGTTTTATAAGCAATCGATACAGCAATAAAATTAATGCTTCATATACCTACATATTTGAATCAAAATAGTGTAATTATTAACGAGATATTCTAAAAAAAGGTTTCAAGCAACAACTTTATTATCTGTATTACAAAATTGCACTAATAAAGAGACAAGTCTTAAAAATGGTCAAGCAGTTCAACAAAAGATCCTTTAAAATAAAAAGAAATTCCAAGGTAGGATATCCAAAAATCAGCTTTTGGCCCAAGTTCAGTTTTTTTTGCAAGGTATGCTGGTTTAGAATATTGTGGATGCAATACAATTTAAACAAAGCAAAAATAAATTGTTTTGTCGTAGTAATTCTTTTTTAATTTGTTTTGATACCATGAAAAACGATCTGTTTAAATACAATATTAAAATATATATTGGCCCAGAAATAGATATGAACAAGAAATTGTCTGAAAATGAATTGTTTGTTTGGTTGATATTAATTCTCTTAGGGATTTGTACATTGACGTTAGATACTTTAAATATATAATTTATTACAACCGTAGACATTTTGACATTTGGAATTTATAGCCTTGTTTTTATATTACGTAAAATATAAACCTTCAGCTGGTGGTGCTGTTTATCACATTTTGCTTACGAATTTAGATTAAAGTTAAGTGCACAAGATATAAGTTGCTAGATGTTTACTAAAGAAAGTTGCAACAAGCTGTTGACTTAAAAATATGTAACTGATAGCATGGTTTAAAATAAAATCAAGAAATTACAAAACAGAGATACAGTTGATATTTTAAATGTTTTTGGAAACTGAAAGACATAAAATCCGTTTCTTTTAATTTTTAAATTCAACTTGACATTTTAAAAGCAAAAAAGATTGAAAATGTAATTGTTAAAAGCGGTTAGTCTATTTTGTTTTTAAAACGATGCAAATGGCACTTATAGTAAAAGGTGATAATTGATTTGAAATGCATTATTAAAAAAAACAGAACAAAGTTTTTCTGAAATAATTTCAATCAATGTGGCCGCAGCAAGATGGTGCCGCAGCTCATTACTTAAAAGAGTAAATAGACGCTGGTCGAAATTTGTTTACATTTTATTTGATGGATTTTAAAAAATTAACAGTAAAACTAAAAAAGGAAGCTTTCAATCATACTTATGAGTTGTTATTGTCAAATAAGTGATTTATAACTTTTGGTAAGAGCGATCTTATGATCAATATAAAATTTTACTTTGTAGTAAAAAAGTTTCTGAAATTAAAAAATTTTAAATTTATTATTTTTGAAATTTTGGTTTGAACTTTGGTATAATCTGGACTATTTTATTATAAAAAAAAAAGTTTTTCTTTCTTGATCTGCACGCTTTGAGTGTTATTTTAAAATATCATAAAGATGAACTATTAGCTATGAATTAAAAAAGTTGGCAAAATTCTAAAAAACTGCTAGAAATGTATTCGTTAATATTGAAAATCATAGTTTTTGAAACTTTTTTTTTATATTAGGACCAGAGACAAATACAAAGCGGCAATGGCTTAAATACGTTACGGTAATCAAAAGCTTGAGCTTAAAAAGCATAATATAGAATACCATTGTAATCAAAAGTAGTGTATCAAATCAAGTGAGTTATAATTTTCATTTAAGAAATTGTTAACTCTTAAACATTTAAAACTACACTTGAATAATGTTTTATTTATTTATTATTGTAGATGCACTACAATCAATAAAGATGAATTAATTCAAAACTTCGCCAAAAAAAGCCCAACAAATGTATGTTTCTTAATTTTTGTAGTTCTGACGTAAAACTTTTTTTCTTACACAAATATAAGGAGTAATCATATAAAAAAATATATTTAAGGAATCAAATTGATATAATTTTCATAAATATTAATATGTTTTTGGGAATTTATCCGCCTAGAGATTTGTTCATTTGCTTCTAGACGTTTAGGCAAATCCCCAACACGATAATGTATACGGGCGCCTAAATTTTCTTTGCCTAGGGGCGGCAGATACTCTTGCGGCGGCCCTGAATATCCCTTGTCTTATTTCTAAAGATTGTTTGTCAAAAGCTTAGGCCAGTTTCGAGACTCTCGTCTCTTCCTCGGTAGCTATCTTATTTATAATTCTTTATAATGTGCCGTCAACTACAATTCTTAATTGTTTTAGTGTGTCGTTAGATACACCCCAGCATAAAATGCTAAGAAAAGGTTAGGTTTGCTTAGGTTGTAAGCATTAAGGTTTTAGGTGTAATGTTAACAAACACTGATTAATTTGATTTGTAAATTATACGAATAGAATGGTCTATTTTTAAAAATAAATTAATATAGATGATAAATAAAAATATAGGAGTAGTTTTTGTAGTACACAAATACATACATTAAGTTTACATACAACAAAGATCACTTAAATCGACTAAGCATTAAGAAAACAATACCTTTTCATATTTAATACCGCTGAAAACGTTCATCTGCATTGTGTAACTAACGTGTGAGTGAATTCGAACTAACACGTTGTGGTTGTTAAGGTTTTTACACAAAAATTCACTTTCCACGTCGATGCAGTAGTTGTGCAAAACTACAACTGAGTTGGTCGTCTGCACCGACATTTAATAAATATATTATTAACACATCAGACGATAACTTTTTTGCACTCCACTAGAGATTAATGTATTTTTTATGAGTTCAATATTCTTCATATTCCCTCTTCTTGTCACATATTTAATTATCTATTACTATTTTTCAATATGTTATTATGGATTATTATTGTTACATATTAACGATAAAAAACCAAGAAAATAACAAGTTTCTTTCGCAATTGAAAATGATTTGTTTTTTGCTGTATGTGTGTGGTACTGGAATTTATTAAAAAAGAATGCTTTACTACAAACCATAAATTAATTTAAAAAAAAACAAGCCAAGTTTTATATTTCTTATACAGGGTTCTCGTTTTTCGAGGGCCCCTATGGGGATTTCGTAAACGGTAAGAGTTACGACTTCGGTTAAATTAGGGCAAAGTTGTATATTCATGTGCTTAATAATTCGATGCAAACAGAACTTATCTAGCTCTTTTAGTTTTTGAGATATAGGGAAAAAAGTAAAAAAGTGGATTTTTGTGTTTTGCCCGTAACTTTTTCATTTGATGTCGAATTTAATTTCTGTAAAAACTTTTATATGGCCACTTTTTGCAAGGAATCAGAATCCCCAATTATATTTTCCGTGCGACGTTTCTTTTTTTTTAATACTATCATCAGGTCATTTTTTTCTTATGGACGCTATATCTGATTTTAACGCCAATTTGTAGAGCATTTTTTTCTGAATTCGACAATGTATAACACTTGGGACTTTTTTGAAACAATTGTTAAAAATGGCAAAAACAAATATTTTATTTCAAACAAATCCTAATCGGCATGGTAAATAATTGTCTTTGTCCCTTTTTCCTAGGAAGAACGTAAGTAAACCGCATGAAATTACTATTAAAGGGATTTAATTAAATAAATAGGTAATAATAAATATGTTACGAATGCATTAACATTGTTCACTTACCTATTAGCAAATATTTTTAGAATATTTTCTTTGGTTAAGTAATAAATTTCTCTAAAATGTGTATTTAATCCTTATTTGACATACAATTATTTGTAACAAAATTTTCGTAATCAAATAATACAAGTGTTCATCGTTTACAAAAAACGTCCAGAAATCTGTTTACGCTTTTTTCCTATTAGAAGTCATTAACGCAGATAAAAGGCATAACTGATTTTTTTTTTGTTACAAATAATTGTATGCCAAGCCAATTAAGGATTAAATACACATTTTAGAGAAACATACACATAAACATAGCTGCAAACTTTAGGGTATCGTAAAACACAAACTAGAAATAATTATGAGAAAAACAGAGATGACAGTTAATGACAATGTTGCCATTTGTATTATTCTCATTCAAATAAGTGATTTACATATTTTCAACACCAATTTTTGAAAGGAAGAACACAATATCTAAGAAAAAATACTATTTGAAATTTATTTTTATTCCAAATTGCAGCTTTTTCATTTGCAAGTATTAAATAATAACGCTTATTAAAGGACTAAATGTCAAAACTTTGAGGACCTCTTGCAGACACAGCAAGCATGGTACAACATTTTCGTATTAAGATTTTCGACTTAGAATTTTACGAAGAACTTCGCCACGTGTAGCGCTTCCGCCAATTTTTACACACCCTGTATATTTAAAAAAAAGGTTGGTTAAAGCGTTTTTTTAAAAAAAAAAAAAGTAATGAAAATGAAGCTTAGATTGTGAACGTTTCCATTTTCGACTCTTACGTTTGTTTTCATTAAAAAAAAGTTTTTTCTGCAATCGTCACTAGGACTTTTTTACTGCTTAGGCAGTAAAAAAGTAAAATGCGCTGGGCTCATGGGTTGAATTTAGTAAAAGAGGTCAATACATATTTGACAGGAGAATGAGAATCTGACAGATGAAGTAAAACTTTATGTATTTGCTTGATTTTTCGCTATTTTTTTGACAAGTGCAGAAAAAATTGAACATACACCTCTGCAGTAAAGTTCTTTTTTATGTCGAGGCAAATAATATCAACACTCGTGATAAAAAGTCGAACTTTACTGCCTTAGTACATAAATAACTATTAATTATCTTTGAACCTGACCCTCATTTATTTGGTCAGTAAAAGAGGGTCAAGTTATAGGTTGTTTAATGGTTTAAGCTTTTGTTTAAATAAATAATGAAAATAAAGCTAATTTCGGAATTTTACCACCTCTCTATCGTAAATGGAAGAATTGACCGGTAAAACCTAAGATTTAGCAGTAGGTATTCTGACTTTTATCATAAAAAATTTAAAAAAAATGAAAGTTGGGGTGCGTTTACAGCGAATTGACTGGCAATGTAAAACCATAAAATAAAAGCTAGCCACGTGTTTTTGATTTGACACGCTAATTGACTGAATATAATCTGCGTATGGGTTACGATAGCTTTTTGCTATAGGTAATCGATTCTGGCAATGATCGATTTACCACAAAAGGATGCCAGGAACTAAAAAACAACTCAACCGTGATGATGGATGGCTGTTGTTGATATATTCTTGGCATAACATGTATTAAAGTAATATAGTAATGTGAAGGTATACCGTAAAACTTTGACATAGTTTTGAAGGTTTTTCCAACGTAATTTTTTAATTTTTTGATTAAATGATCTGGAATAAAGTCCATCGTAACAATAGAATCTTCCACTATATATCCCCCACGTAAAATTGCGTCTGGGAGGTAAAGCAACACTTTAAAAAAATATTTAATTTGGTGTCAAAGTAACCCCGAGTGTGGGGCTACTTTAACATTGCACTTAATTTAATTATAAGTCGAAGAACAGTGGGGGTTTCTTTGACATCTTAATATTAAAAAAAAATATTTTTTACAACCTGAACATGAGTTAAAGGCTTATAATTTCAAAATACTTGGCATAAATCGTATTTTTAATAAAAGTTTAACGTTATTTTAATAACATGTATAAAAAATAAACAAAACCCTTTAGGTTGCTTTCTAAACACTAGGTATTAAAAATATATTTTTCTTCAGAAGCAAATTAACACAAAATAAAATGCTTATACTGGGTAAGGCTATATACATATAGGTAACCTATTAAATTAAACGAAAATTGCTGGTTTTGAAAACAGGTTTATTCTTAATAAAATTCTTTAATTTTCAAAACCAGCAATTTTCGTTCAATTTAACCCAATCAAGCAACAGGAAAAACCAACTTGATCTATAGGTATTAATTAAAGCTTAAGATAATTTTTAAAAAGTAAATATTTCTGTAGATGACACACTTTTACTAATTAGATAACATATATTATATAGGTAGGTATGTTCAATTGGAAGAATAAACATAAAATACGTAAATGTAAAAACATAAACATAAAATTTTATAGCGAAATGTCACACCCCAGAGTATGTCAAAGTTACCCCCAGTCAAAGTAGCCCCGGTTTACGGTAGCTTGTACTGCAAAGTAAGTTCCTAGGATTTTGTACTTATCGGAATAAGTAGAACATATTTTCTCTAAAAGGATTTGGGATGAATTTTATATCTACTAGATACAACGATACAAGTAGCTTTATAAGATAAATAAATTAATTGCCTATTTTCAATGATAAGTAGGTATATATTTATTTTTAAAAATTACTAATTTTTGAGACGCTTTAGTCTATAATTAATAAAGTTATAAATATATGATAAATGTTGGATGTAACATTTTAATTCTTTAAATTTATTTTTATGTACAATTGCATTTCTTGGCGATTTCCAACCTTTTTGACTTGTCGACTATAGTTCTATAATAATGATTTATTTAGCATTTATTTTATTGCCTATACTGTGGATGTTTTGAGGAAAAACTTTTATAACTAAAGTAATTTTTCGGGTTTACCTCTAGAAAACATTTCTAGATCATTGTTTTAGATGCCTTCACGATTCAATTAGTAATCAATAATGTGTTTTAAAGCGTGAAAATATGTACTATAGCAACGGTAGCCAAACTGTGGCTCGCGAGCCGCATGCGGCTCTTCAAGAGTTTTATTGTGGCTCAACTAACCTTCAACTAGCAAAAAATAAATAAAAAAATGTAATAAATATGTAAAAATGGTCTAAATAAATACGTTATGATTCAGAAAAACATTTTTTGTGCGATCGTACTAGAAACAGCTGTTTGACGGACGCGTTAGCAACCATAAAGTACTGCATTACCGGCCCTATCCTTAGCAACGGCCGTAAAAGTTACTTTTCAGGCCGTTACCCTTAGCTAAGGAGAGGGCCGGTAATGCAGTCATCTGTCAGTGACAGAATGTCACGTAGTTTCTAACCTATAATTTTGAAAATTACTAAAAATTTAAATTGTTTTTAATTCGATCGCACAAAAAATGTAATATGCACCTCGGCCAAAACGTACTTTTTCGGCCTTGCCTGTTTGCTGGCCTCGACTACGTCTCGGCCAGCAAACCAGACGCGGCCGAAAAAGTTACACTTTTTGGCCTTGATACATAAATAACTATTTTTATTTTTATACCAAGAACTTTAGGTGCGGCTCCCAATATTTTCAGGAAGGTAACTAGGGCTCTTGCTGCAAAAAGTCTGGCCACCATCTTGAACTCATCAACATCTGTAGTGCAAATTCACTATACAATAGTACGAACCAAATGTACAGGGTGTCAATAAAGTTACGCATATCGAAAAATTGTTTTTGTTTACATTTTTCTTATGTAAGTATCTTAAAAATATATGCTGTCGTAAAGGAATAAGATGAGCTTTTGAAATTTACATACAATTAAAGAAATTACCGAAAATTTAATAATAAACAAATTGCTTTGTTTAAAATAAGGAAGTAGGTTGCCAAGCAACGAAACCGTATAATATCGTACAAAATAAAATCCAGTAAATTAAAAACAATAGGGAAACATCGTTTATTGAAATTAGTTTTTTTTAAATCAATATTTCAAAAGAGAAGTGATATGGGTTACTTTATAGACCCCCTTTTTTACCATTTCATAATTTGTCTAATTTAATTTTAAACAGATACCTATGTGCATTATTGAACAAAAAATTTGATTAAGTACAATAAAGCTTCACTAGCAAATAATTTAAAATGCATGTTTTAGCATTAATTATAAGCACATTTCCTCGAAATTAAATTAAACCTTAATTAATTATTTTCTGTTTAATAAATTGCATCCACGCTACAACAATAGGTTACTAGTTAAACGATGTTTACAGAAGTTTAGCGGTTAAGAAAGAATGATTAAAAAACCTTTATTTCGTCTTTGCAATTTATTTAAGACAGAAAAATTATAGTGATAAAGAGTTTGAGTTAATAAATTGGCATAATTAATTTTAAATATGGTGCAGTAATTATTACAGACGAAAAAAATGAAAATTTCAAAGCAACTTTAATGAAACCAGCTGTAAACAAAGACAAATTAATAATGTAATAATGCACGGCATAAAATATAACAATGGATTAAAAATAAAATAGTTTATTAACAAGGTGCAATATTTAGGAGTGATCATAGTGAAAAATGGGAAATTGGACAATGGAATAAGAGAAAGGACAGGACATGTGGAAAGAATATTTAATAGTTAAAAAACAATATTTTTTTGGAAATAGAGAAGTCCCAAAACAAACAAAAGTGTAAGTGGTCAAAAACGTTGTAACTCCGGTACTTTTATACGGAAGTGAAACGTGGACACTCACAAATAAAAATAGTAGCCGAGTGAATGCAGCTGAAATGGGATTTCTAAGAAAAATCCAAGGAAAAACCAAAGGTAGATTCAGAAACGAAACATATAGAGAACAATTAAAGATAAAATCAGTTGAAACAAAAATACAAGAAAGACAGCTGGGATGGTTGGGTCACATTTATTGAATGAAAGATGAAAGAAAAACCTATGAAGCAAGATCACGTGGAAAAAACAAAGGAGGTTGACCGAGAAAAACTTGGCAAGACGAAGTAAAAAAGCAATAACGCATAGAAACATCAACTGGAAAGACATAAAAAAGCTAGCACAAGTCAGAAGATCATGAAAAAAAGGCGGCATAACACAACTTAACAGTCCTACACCTAACAGTTGAAGGACTCTTGTGACTAAATAAAATTAAAACAATGTGCCTTAAATCTATCAGAATGCAATTAAATTTAAAAAAGGAAGTTGAAAATATAAAACAAGTTGGGGATTTACAATGTTTAAAAAATATATTAAAATTGAGATTACGTTAACCTAACATTAGCCGCATTCGTTATCTATAACCGTAGGTTATATTGTATTTTTAACCCAACTTCGGTTATAAAAATCGATTATAAGTAGCAGTTAAAGCCGACATAACCTAATTTTTATAACTTTTTGTCATTGAAGGTTATAACGTTATAACATAGGTTATAACCACGTTATCACATAGGTTAATATGGATAAAATGAAGAAAAAAAAGATTTCCAAAAAAAATAAAGGAGATCGATGGCAAAGAATCTCGAAGGATATATTCCACTGAGGAAATCACCACTTTGGGTCAATGGATAGCTGAAAATCCACTAAATGGAGAGGATAAAGGTAGGTAAACAAACGTTAATGCATTATTCAGTATCTATTCTTAATTATTGTATGTAATTTATAGTTCAGTTGTTTAAATTTTTTGCAGGAGTAAATAAAAATAAAGAGACGACAATCTCTTATATTAGAAGGATGTTTTATATATTTTATAACCTACATCTGTCAAATTTTGGTTAAACCGTCTAATAGGTCATTCTAAACAGATGAATCTTCTTTAGGTGTAAACACATTTTACTGTGGTTACCATTGTTGCCATTGAGATTATGATTGTTATTAACAAAGGTAACCACAGTAAAATGTGTTTACACCTAAGGAAGATTCATCTGTTTAGAATGACCCATATAACTTTTTGATATAACATCTGTCATTCGTTTTCTAGGTTATAATTTTAGGTTATATGAACGGTGATACTACCTTTTATAACCCTCAGTTATAGATAACGAATGCGGCTATTGTAATTAATTTGATTTTATGGCGGAAACATTTTTAGACGTACTTTTATAAGTTCGGTAATGAAATATTTTTAAATTAAACTGTGGTTCAAAACTAACCACTAATATAAATAGATTTAATTGAACATTACATTGTTTAAAAAAATACTGGATCATTTTCAATATTTTAGTTTTAAAGCTAGCATGAATTAATATAGTCTTAATACTTATTTTGTAAATATAAACCCTAAAATTTCGGAAGAAACTAAATTTTAAATTAAAAATTGCGAATTTGTTCTTAAATGCTTGAAGATCAAAGAACTTCGATTTGTGTTGATGTCTTTATGTTAGCCGTTCAAGCTATTTATAAATGTTAACGCTACATTATCGGTACACTCTATTAGATTAAGGTGCTTGCGATGAAATAGAAAAATATTACCTTTAAATTTAAAGTCGATAAAGATTTAACGTGCGAACAAATCCTTTTTCCTTACATTGTATTTTTAGTTTACACGATTACATTCAGTTCTTATCCAACTTAGCTCTTGAGACTTTTGCAGAAATTGAAACAAACAAAATTGATGAGATTACTGTTAAATAAATACGAAATACTCCAAACGGTTGAAATTGATTTTGAGTAGAATTTATCTTGAAACATACAAAAATCAATATACTATTAGTACACGTAATACATTTTCCATACTTAGGCAATTAACATTTATTTTTATTGGTAAAGTCGATAGTAAACTACATTTCGTAGTTTTCAAAGTGATATATTTATCTTCTAAGATTTAATATTAACATTCAACCAACTTTTGAGATACGAACTGCCTTAGAAATAAGGAACTTCATAATACCTATTAGTAATATTTATAAGAATAAAGGTGACAGAAAAGACTGCTGAATCTATAAAGAAATTAGTCAAACTTATTCGTTGAGCAGACTAAACGGTGAATTCTGAAGAATAAAATGGAAAACTTCCGGACAGACTCTAAAAAGCAAAATGGATTCAATGCTGGTCGCTCGTGAATAGACAACATAATCATAATCTGTCTAAAATAATTGATAAAAAAACCAATTGCGCGTATCTTGGGAACGCACTTACTATTCATTAATTATCAACAGGCTTATGACATTGGGCCGTATGCATAAAAATAAGCGAATACTTATAAGTATAAAGTATAAGTAAAAGTAAATGCGAGATGTGATATGCATAATCTTTTACTAGTACTAGGTAGCAAATGCTGGAAAATCTTAAGTAAATACTACTAGGTTTTACTTAATGATTCAAATATTGTCATGGTTAATCACAAGAAAAGAATAACATTTGTAACAGTCCATGTTAAAATCATAATTTGATTGTTATTATTAAGAATTTTTATAATTTTAGATTCAAAACAATAAACGGTGTCTTTTTAGAATTTACTAGGAGTATTATAAACTTTTAGACCAAAATTTTTTCTCAACTAAGTGCCGCTTAGTAATTGTGCAATGTTTTTTCTTTTCCTTATGCCAGCTCGCCTGATGTCATTCTCTTCGTCGTGTTGGCCTTCCTCCTCTTCGACACTAAGATTATAGTTAACTTGATCTTCTTCATCGAATGTGTTATCACCTAGGTGCTTTGCTACGTTATGGAGTATAAAACAACTTACGGTAACTGACGGAATTATTGCAAACTCTGTTTTTTGCATGTATTTTGTTCTAATGCTTTTGGACATCATTATCAGGATTCCTGTATGGTGTCATAATCCACGGAGCGATTCAATATCCCTCGTCGCAATTATGACTGCAATATTTTCAACTAATCCAGATTTTCGTAACACCCGACTGTCATGAGTAGATACAGCCTGGATTGGTAGCATCAACACTTAAGTAATTCGTTGCTATCACAAGTAGCTTGAACGTTAATAGAAGGCTTGGATTTTCTATTGATATATTCGTCAGCGTGCTCTGGTGGTCTGAGTATTTCGACGTGTGTATAGTCTAAAGCTCCTATACAACACGGAAAATTAAATTTTGTCTGCCAATCTCTTTTTGCTTTATCTACTTCACCCATATTTTTTGGAAATTTGATCCAGCCTTCCGTGAAAGAGCACCACCTCTGGTTTCGTCCACGTTGCCCAAGAATGTTTCTGCCAGGTACTCGAAGCGACGTTTTTTCTTTACTGAATAGTGCACGATATTGTCGACAATCGTGATTTCGTCGATTTTGAGAGATTTTAAGAGCTTTAACTTGCATGAACAACGCCATGATTAAAACTGATGCTAAAATAAGTACGGTGACAGGTAGACTTGAAATTGTACTAGTATTTACTTAAAGTTTTAAGTAAATACTCCATGTTATGCATACGGTTTTTAAGTATTTACTGAAAATTAAGTAAATACTACTCCTAGTAAATGCTTAAACTTTATATGCATACGGAACCGAGTATTTACTTGCAAAATCATTAGTAAAAGCTTTTACTTGCTTTTATGCATACAACCCATTGTCCCATTAATTAAACTCTGGCAGGTGTTATAAAAAGGGTATTCTAACAATATAAATTATTTAAACGCTGTACGGAATATGTATGAAAACATGACCAGTTCAGCACAAACAGGACAAAAAGTATCGCAGATGATAAAAGTTTTGAAAGCATTCAAGTTTTGTTTAATAAAACCTATTTAAAAGGTGTCCTAGAAAATTTGAAGAAAACGTGCAAACCTTTAGGTGTATCCATCAGAAAAAAAAGATTTATACAAGGATGGTTCAAATTTAAACCGGAATTTTGTTCCTAAGCCCCAGGAAATCGACTTTTTACAATAATATCTAAAAGTCGTACCTGCTGTCATTGTTTCAATTGTTTTTGTTTGGTCTTGTCAACTATGACTGAGCCACCAGTTCATAATTTTGTTGCGCAATGTATCATCATCAAATTTATTTGCAATGAAAACGTTAAGGCCGCTGAAATTCTTGCAAGATTTAATCAACAATATGGAGAAAATACCCTTTCAAAGAGTCAAGTGTATCACTGGTGTCAAAGTTTTCGGGAAGGTCAAGAACGCGTCGAAAATCTGACTCATGCGAGACGAGCACGATCTTGCGTTACCCATGAGAATATTTAGCAAATTGATGAGCTTATTCGTTATGATCAGCGAATATGTGTACATAAAATGGTAAGCACTCTAGAAATAAGTATGGGTAGCGTTAAACTAACTATTTATAAAGAACTGAAGTACAAAGTGTCTGCCGGATGGGTCTCAAGCAGGGACTGAGAACGGAACGAAAACGAAAACGTTAAAACGAAATTAACCGAAATTATTTTAAGAACGAAAACGAAACCGAAAACGAAATTATTATTTTTCGTTCAAGAACGAAAACGAAATAAATATTTTCCAAAACCGGTTTTGTCGCTATTTCAATTTTATTTGTTGAACACAAACGCGAATTTACCTTCTGTGCTGGGGAGACTCCACGAGGCAGTAAAAAATCTCACTTGAAATAAGTGAGCTTCACTTTTCTCCATATATTTACGTGAATATGTATTAACAACTTTATTGTTTATACTTGCAATTTCGTGCAACACAATTAACGGTACAGATATTCTCTATTTCTAATTTGTTTTTTAGATCATCAATATAGAATATACATTGATATATATTATCAATGTGTATGTTTTATTTGCGTTTAGACATAATAATAGTAAAATTTATTCTTACTTCGAAAAGGACTAATGTAAAAGAAGATTTATTGGAATATGTGTTGCTAGTAAGATTTAACGGAATGTGAAAATGTTTATTGTATGGTATGTACAAACTATAAAGTTAAAGTATATTTCAAGTTAATATAAGTTTTTTTTAATATCTTTTTTATTTATAACATTTAGTAAGTTATCCACTTGAATTCATTCTTTTGTCTTTTTAAATAATTACAGCAGGATCTTATTTAATTCAAATGCATAGATTTTTAGTACTAAAATAAATTTAAAACAGCACTTGCTATTTTTTCATATTTTTAGATAAAGATCGTGTGTCTAATTTAACCTAATCACGTTGTGTTTTTGCACCTTACGAGTGTTAAACTTAATAAAATGGTTTTAACCAAAATCAATAAAACCGTCCTGTAAATCCAGAGTTTTTAATTTATAAAATGGTTAAATGTTAATGTGTTTAACGATTTGGTAAATTTAATATGGCGATGGTTCGCCAGTCTAAAATATGCTGTCCGTTAGCATCAAACCCCATCGTCATCGTTCATATTTTAGTTGAGACGCAAATATTGTTATCGTATTTATAGAGGGTTGTGGTGACTAGAAAAAAAAATTGATTTTTTGACGACAAAAAAAATATTGTAAAACCGGTTTTAACCGTTATTATATCGATTCACGAAAACAAAAGATTTTTTTCAGTTAGAACGAAAAGAACGAAAACGATATATTTCGTTTTCGTTCCGAACAGAAACGAACGGAATTTTTTTCGTTTTTAGTCCCTGGTCTCAAGACTGCATTCTTTTGAACGAAAACAAAGACGAGTTTCATTGTCAACAGAGCTTCTTAAGCGGTTTGAACAAGGAGAAGCGTTTCTGAACAACTTGCCTACATGCGACAAAACCTGGGTTCATAATTTTATTCCTCAGTCTAAGCGGTCAAGCATGGAATGGCGGCACACCAGTTCCCCAAAACTCAAAAAAGCTAAAGTCATGCCTTCAGGAGGGAAGATTATGGCTACCGTCTTTTGGGATACAACAGGTGTGGAATGTACGTATTTTTTGACTGAACACCGAACAATTAATGCCAATTATTACTGTTATCCGAGAAATCTGCTTTTCGATCAAAAAGGCGAAACCTATCGATCAGAAGCGTGATTCTTCTTCACGATAACGCCCGTCCCCATAGCGCTTAAATGGCTCAAAAAACACTGGCCAAATTCCATTGGGAGACACTATCTAACCCTCCATACAGTCCTGACTTGTAGCCTTGCGACTTTTATCTCTGTGGGTCTCTTAAATCAACTCTAGGTGGCAGAAGATTTGAAGATAATGATGCGGTAAAAAGCTGTGCAAAACTGGCTAAGCACGCAACCAAAAACCTTTTTTAAAGAAGGTACTATGAAGCCTCCAAGAAGATGGCAAAAGTGCATGAAATTAGAAGAATAGTACGTCGAAAAATAGGGTATGTTCTTTTAAAAATTTTGTTTAAATAAAGCGTTACAAAACACTTCAGGGTCAAGTTTGAACCACCCTCGTAATTTGCATTTTGTTAATGACAAATTTTGGCAAAAGACAGATATATCATACATGCTACGCAAGCTTAATAAAGAATATGATAAGTAGGGTTAAAACATCTTAAACTGGTTCTCTGATCGTTGAAGAAACGGGACAAAATTTACAGCTGATGGATACAGAAATTAAAAACACTAATAAGTCTTTAGTTGTGAAAATATTAGATGACGCTCGCAATAAACAAGAAATATGTAGCAGAATTGCACAAGGTAACGCGATATGGAAGTGCATGGTATAATTTGGAATAAGAACATATCTAGAAATACAAAAATAAGAATGTATAAAACTGTTGTAGAAAGTATTGCTATTTATGGATCAAAGCTATAGAAAATGAAAAAAAGGACGCTTCCAAGATATAGACCATAGAAATGAACTATTGGAGAAGATGCCGTTGACTCTCTAGGAATGATAAAGTAAGAATAACTCAAATTTAAAAAAAAAGGGAATTGATATTGATATAATAAAGACCATTGAAGTCATATGACTAAAATAGTACGGACATGTCCAGAGAATGACTGATACACGATAGTAAAGTAAAATATTAAAGTGACATTTACTAAATCGCAGAAAAGAAGGAAAACCAAGAAGAACATGAAAAATCAAGGTGAAAGAATGAAAAGTGAATGTCTTACAACAGGTGACTGGATGAACTGCAAGAAATGGAAACGAGGCTGCGAAAAAACGGTGATTGCTGTAACAAATTCGCATCTATATAATATAGATCGCAGTTGGATTTGCATTTGAAAAGTCCATCTTATGATAACGGTTGCGGGCACCATTGATATGGGTAGAACAAACAATATAATAAAATACTGTTTTTTATTTTACACATTTAATTTATCTTGTACATAAATAAGATTACTTTTAAGCACCCCTAAAAATAAACAGGTTAAACCTTTATTTCCATGAAACTAGAAAAATGTTATTTTTTGGATTGAGTCCTAGTTCCTAACTACCGCGCGCATTGTGTGCTATAATTGGCAAAGCCTTAAGCCTTCGTTGCAAATGACGAAAAAAGTATTACGCGTTTTTTTTTTACTTTGCCCGCATTTGCAATAATAACAAGTCAGCGCTACGCCGGTGCTAAACTCTAAAATGTATTCCACTAATCTCGTAAAAATGTCACATTCAGGAATAGCTTTAGCTCGTTACTGTTTCCCTACCTATATATCATAAATATTGCGCCATATTGTGAATTTAGATTTACGGTCACCTTTATTTAAATAACGAAATAATTAAACAAACAGTGCAGTGATTTAGGGTTAACGAACGTCATTGCAAAAAAACGACTTCCTGAATTAACCAATGTTGCGTGTTTGTTGAGTTACTGAGGCCATGAAATACAATTATACGTCAACGGCATGCAGAATATACAATGACATTTTTTGTAGAAGCCATATGCAAAACGGCAAAATGAATAAAAACGAGCGAAATTCAATCACAGGATTTAAAAAAATTTATATGCAAATGTATTCTAGATTAGAGGCAATGATTTAATGCATTCATACAACGGTTAAGCTACATTTTTTGAGAATAATAAACAGTTATTATTGTGTTAAGATTCGCTTATAAGCAGGGACTAAAAACGAAAAGTATTTCATTCGTTTCTGATCGGAATGGGAACGAAAAATTTCGTTTTCATCCTTTACGTTACCATCCAAAAATTTCGGGTTCGTTTTCGTAGACCAGAATTAAATAACTGTTAATACCAGTTACAACCAGGGACTTAAAACGAAAAATATTTCGTTCGTTTTTATTCGGAACCAAAACAGAATATTTTGTTTGCGTTCTTTACGTTTCCACCCATAACATTTCGTTTTCGTATTCGTGAACCAAAATTGAATAATGGTTAAACCCGTTCGATTTTTTTTAATTACCAAATCGTTGACCTATTTGGTATTAGTCACGACCCTGTTTTACAAAATTCAGAGCAGAGGAATTTTTAATAACAATCGCCAAATGTCAAAATGACAGAGTTGGCAACCCTATTATTACGATGAAACCCCTATTATTCGAATATTTGGTTATTCAGATTTCGTGTGATAATTTTGTACTTTTGGTAATGATTGTGAGATATAAAATGTTTGTGATAGTATATTTTAAAGTCCATTTATATTTTTGTTTCTGTTTCTTAGCAATTGTCGGGCCCCCACTAAATTGTAAACGGCGATACGGTAGGTTTTGAGTTTTGATAACTCTGGACGGTACAATTTAGATTAGCGAATCGCCATATTAAATTTACCAAATTGTTAAACACATAACACATTTGACAATTAATATATAACCAAATACAATTTTTCCATTTTATTTAGTATAACACTCGTCAGGTGCAAAAACACTACTAGTTTGTCAAACCATGGATCATCAATGTCAGGTGTTACATTTATACACTGTTAAAAATGACGTGATTATTACGAGCCCTTGAATTTCCATTTTCATGAACACAACAGACAAATGCGATAAAAGTGGTTGACAGTTATTAATGGCATTTATTGTCATTTCCAAGGCTCGCTATTTAAAAATGTTACAATTTTCTCTTAACTTAATCAAAAATTCTTAGGTAATAACTCGAAAATTCTTGCAGTTAGGACAGAAAACGCTAATACAGATTGATGCAGATTTTAATTTTGCATTAAAAAATGAAAACAAAAATTTGAGCATTGTACCTTCCTATTTGAAAAAAAAACGAGTTTTAGTGGTCTGAAGTGGTACTAAAAAAAAAAATGTGGACACCCTGTAAGAAAAGTGTCGGCCGCAAAAATTCCAGAATGCATAGTCTCAATTTGAGCGTTTTCGCTTTAAAAATGGAGGCGGTAGATAATATTAAGCATCACGATGTAAATCAAAACATTTTCAAAAAAGTCCAAAAATCTAAAAAAACGACAGCACTTAGGTACCCAAAAAAAATGTTTTAAAAGTCTCTCTATTATAACGTTTTCAATCTATTAATGCAATAAAAAATGAACCATTGTATTTGTAATAAGAAAGTAAATGTCAACTTCCGGTATTTCTGGAATTGTCGAAATCTTAAAAATATTTTCGTTAAACAGATCATATGCCGATATAGTCATAACCAAAATTTCAGATCATAACTGTTTTTCAATCTCCACATATTTTTAATGCACGGTCCCAATCAATCACCCTGTATAATAGGAAGAAAAGTGAAGCTCACTTATTTCAAGTGCGATATTTTACTGCCGGTGGGAGTCTTTCCAGCATAGATGGTAAATTGGTGTTTAATGAAGTAAATCAAACAGTAATAAAACGGTCATAACCAGTTTTAGGAATTATTTAATTCGTTTTCGTTCTTGAACGAAAAATAATAACTTCGCTTTCGTTCTTACAAAAATTTCGGTTAATTTCGTTTAACGTTTTCGTTTTCGTTCCATTCTTAGTCCCCGGTTATAACTACAACATTAATACGATAGAACATCAATTATTCGAATATTCGATTAGTCAGATTGTAAATACTTCATATGTAATAATATGAAAAATAACACAGTTCACCTTTACATAAGAACAACTTTGGCGTTGTTATTTGGTACTTTTAGTGTTCTAGTAATGAAAGTAAAATGTTTGTAATGAGTTCATTTACATTCTTGTTTATGTTTCTTAGCAATCGTTGGGCGCCCGCTAAATCATAAACTCCGATATGTTGGGTTTTGATCCTTATGCACAATATATTTTAGACTGGCGAGCCGCCATATTAAACTTGAGAAATTGTTAAACATAATTATCATACATTCAAATACAATTTGTGCATTTTATTTACGATAACTTCGCGCCCGTCAGATATAAAAGCACAACTCGATCTGTTTAATCAAAATGTACATGCGATCTATATCTAATATACAGTTTAAAATGAAGTACATGGGTATCTCGGAAACCGTTAGAAATACAAAATCGGTTAACTGGGGAAAAAGTTGCGCAATTACCTGCGTAACAATAATCCAGTTTTACATTTTCAATAATTCATCCTGTTACGTAGTACCACGATGAAAACGAAAAATGTACATTTTCTTAAAATCTCCATATTACCTCTATTTAAAAAGATTTTTGCGCCAAATTTTCAGGATCGGAGAAGCAACTAATAAGGATTTTAAAAATGATATTAAAAATATTCTAGGTCTACTATGTTTCGCGCAGTCATATCTAACTTTTGTTTTTCTTATGGACGCGATATTGGATTTTTGCAAATAAAAATGGTTTTTGTTTTGGTTCTTATAAATATTTCGGTTAATTTCGTTTATCGTTTTTTTCCCGTTCTCAGTCTCTGATTTTAAGTCTGTTTAAAGTAATCATTAATTATATTCATCGCCATCTTTACTTTTCACTACTTGATAGCTCACAACCAAACGTGTTTCACATTTCTTGTAAAATAATCGAGAACAGCATTATCAATTACCTTCTTGGACAATAACATTTTACCAAGTCAGGTGGGTGTGGTAAATTCTATATTACTTTTATCCTTTTTTTTAAGCAAAAAACATGACACTCAAAGTTGCCGAATGAGAAAATGCCTAAGGGTAATAAAAGATAAATCCTTTATTTTAGAACTCTTCTGAATACACATTTAACAAAAAGTAATTTTTAAAATAAAACTGTTGTCAATTAAAGTTAAAATATTAGCAAACTACTATTGGGTAAACCTTAGGACTAAGTTTGAACTTTATTAATTTAGGTTAGAATTAAACTGCTTATTGGTCTCAAAGACCAGATTGCAAGTTATAAACTCTACAAGGGTTATTAAAAAAAAAAAAAAATTAAAGTTAATGTGTTCAGCTGTATAAATTAAAAGTGATTATGTTTAATAAGCAGGTCTTTCTTAAAACTGAGTGCACATCATCCACTTTAATCAATAATTTACCAAATCTTACAACTTCTCCAAGGTTTTGTTTATTTGAGTTTACTTTGATTTACATCCGGGTGATAATCGGAGCTCTACTATAATTTTTACTTATTTGTTATAAAATATTAATTTCAAAACCCCTTAGGGCACAGATTTTCAACTACTAAATAATTGGAATCGTAAAAAAAAGTATTAAACATTTTCGTTTAAAGCACTTTTAGCACTAATGTCTCACAAATATTTAATTTTAAAAATCGTTAGCCTTCAAGTATTTTTATAACGTGCACATTTCGAACTTAGGTAAATCAATACTAAACAGGATTAGGACTCGCGTATTTTCACACTGTAAAACCTTAGTTTGCAAATAACAAAATTGTAAATGGGCAACCTTACATAATTACTGATTGATGCGATGGAAGGGATGTAATCCAATTTCTTTTATGACGTCACAACAGCAGGGACCAGCTGCGACAAATTAGCGAGTAATTTATTTATACATTTAGAGACTTACAACGGCACTTTCATTTGCTTTTGGTTTAATGAAACGCTTTTCTGGATTACACATAATTGTGTTGTGTCCTACAGGTGTGAAAATGAGGCACTTATATTAGGTTCAATTTGGTTTAGTACCATCAACTACAATTTGTTGCTTACAAATGTATACTTTTGTTACATAATTACTATTACAAATGATTATTTGTCAATGCTAATGGTTTATTGCTTTCGCTTTAAATTAAAACTTCATGCGTGGACATAAAACAACTATTTTAACTGGTTGGAAACACCAAAGCCTTTGTCAAATAATAAAAATGTTTTAGAGAATGAAATACTATTAGAAAATTGTCTTTTATTTTGTCCTTAACTACCACATTTAAATTTATAATTATCATTACCTTGTGACAATGAAAAGATGGTTTTATACCTAAATTAAACTGCCATAAATTTTAAATAACGTTCATTGTTAGAACGCATAGCCTTAACAAGGACTTAGTTCATTTGCAGTGTCCATTTAAATTTTTAAGATCAAATTTATTCATCGAGATGGCAAGTCTTAAATTTTCCTATTTTTTATTGGATCGTTTATTATGAAAGTGGTGTGAGTCAATTTTTAAAATTATTGAAAAGAAACAGTTTACGACAAATAATTTAGTGTGAACGTTTATTTTTTATATACAGGGTGTCCCAAATTCTAGTAAATGCATGGGGATCCCGCGCTTATCTTAAGAGCTACGAGGTCGGTTAAATTAGGGCAAAGTTGCGAAATTAGATGCTCAACAAATATCTGCAAAGAAAATTTTCATAGCTGTCTTAGTTCAAAAGTTATTCAAGAAAAATTGAAAAAATGGATTTTCGTTTTTTTGCCCTATTTCCTACATATTTTAAGATATCGACAATCTGGAAGCAGTTCTTCATGGCAACTTCTGACGATTTATATTTTGAGATAACGTAAAATTTCCAACAACGTTTCGTCTCTTCAGAAACATCATCAACTTCATTTTTTTAAATACGGCGAAAAACTTTTAACCTCAAAGTCCGATAGCATTTTGTCTTCTGATTTCAAAAAATGTAGGAATAGGGTTAAAAAACGAAAATCCATTTTTTTAGTTTTTTAGGATCACTTTTGAACTAAGACAGCTATGAAAATTTTCTTTGCAGATATTTGATGAGCATCTAATTTCGCAACTTTGCCCTAATTTAACCGACCTCGTAGCTCTTAACATAAATGAGATCATCATGCATTTATCGAATTTGGGACACCCTGTATACCCAATTTACAGTTTTTATTGTATAATATCCGCAATTTTCGACCAACTGAAAATTCGTTAGTAAATGATATTTCGTAATTATTTGTAATAAAATTCATTGGATTCCTTTAACCTAGTCTTATTAAACACTGCGTAAGCTAAAGAGCAAAACCGTGCCATTTTACAATTAAATTCGTAATGTAAAAAAATAATCCTCGAGTTTATAACAAAATTATAAGCAAAATATAATTTTACAAAATTAATAAATATTAGGATTAAGTAATAGTCATTTCTTTCTGATTCTTATTTATAAAAAAAAACACATCGCCAGATACGGCTGTCCTTTGGCTACAGTTTAAGATAAAAAAAGTCGAATAGAAAACCAAGGAGTAATTTAATTTTTTGTTACCTGAGGTGTTTATCGTTTTCCAACGAACTCCAAAAAAGAGCTACTTTTACAGGAATCTTGCATTTCACGTTTTTTTTCCGGAACTATTAGACGTATTTTCAAAAACTTTGCACCATTTTACTGGCAAAGAATGCGCGCGTCGGTAAATAAGCAAGTTTTGATTTTATCTTAGATAACCGCAAAATTTCGATTTTTAAGTAGTACAGGCTGACTTGTGGGAAACGGACGTTTTTTGAATGAACAGAACTCGGTTGATTTTCAAGTTTTTTTTTTTTTTTTTTGCAAAATGAAGAATAACATCTGCCATTTGCTATAACAAAGTCAAGTATCCTCTTGAACGAAAAGCATATAAGTACTGCAAACGCATCCATGGAAGTTGTTAGGGCACGTACATAGTGAGGCCGCGCTTCTCGCTGCGCTACTCGCCGCGCTACTCGCCGCGCTACTCGCCGCGCTTCTCGCCGCGCTACTCGCCGCGCTTCTCGCCAGGATGCTAGCCGCGATGTTGGCTGGGATGTTCGCACCTCGCTATTCGTATCTGGCCAAGCAAATATTCAAACAAATCACGGTTTATGTCAGTTTGCGTTTTCAAGTTCATATTTTATTAAAATGTTTACGAATTCTGATAGTGATAATGAATTATTGACAAGTAATGCCGTCAAGTTGTGACGATCTGTCGAGCGGTTTTTTTGGGGTTGGTTGTAGATGTTCTTCACAATTTGTTAATGATCAATATAAACGAATAATGTTGAAATCTGTTTAATAATACTAATAATAATAATAATAATAATAATAATAAAAATAAATTTTTATTTATATTTTAGATAATTTTACATTAATATGATAATGCTTATATTTATTTTTACATATTCTTTTTAATGGTTCTAACCCTTTAAGTCCCAATTTGTTTTTTTTTTCGTTTTTTGATATAATTTTTATGTATATCTTTAGATACAGTTGTAAAGAAGTCAAAAACAATATATGAAAAAAAAAATTCACGAGGGTGGACATTTAGGGGTGGTGGGACATATATGTCCTATTGGGTAATAGGAGTGGGATATATATGTCCCACCATACAATTTATTTCGAAAAAATGTTATATATGACAGGACGACAGGAGGCAAAACAATTTTTGCACAACGGCACATGTTATACAAAGCGTGGTAGTTCTTTTATCCTTCTTTTTTTTGGAACAGTTATAACAGCTTCTCCTGGTAGGCCATTCAACTGGTAGATGATCACCTACATTTAACAACAACTTAGATTTGGTAGATGGTCTAACGTATTGCTTTTTACGAACGACATTCGCATGCTGTCTTTTTTTTTTCTTTTCCTTTCCTTTCTTTTATTTCACGGAAAACAATCTGAATTTTGGGTTGTATTCATAAAATTTATCCGAATAATGTTTTAGTTCTTCATATAAAAGATAAAATTCATCAAGTTTAACTAACTTTTCTATTGGAAAGTAACCACCACTTGACGGCATTACTTGTCAATAATTCACTATCACTATCAGAATTCGTAGTAAACATTTTAATAAAATATGAACTTGAAAACGCAAACTGACATAAACCGTGATTTGTTTGAATATTTGCTTGGCCAGATACGAATAGCGAGGTGCGAACATCCCAGCCAGCATCGCGGCTAGCATCCTGGCGAGAAGCGCGGCGAGTAGCGCGGCGAGAAGCGCAGCGAGAAGCGCGGCCTCACTATGTACGTGCCCTTAGAAACACGTTCCCTGGCCGCGTCATTTCGCGTTTCGGTGACTTGCCGTGGCCCCCAAGATCACCACAATTATTTTCCTGCGACTTTTTCTTTTGGGGGCACTTAAAAGAACTTCTTTTTGCCCACAAACCGCGTACACTAAGGGAGGAAAGATGCCATTACAGAAGAGACGCGTTTAACCCTAGAAGCCCAATCTACGTCATTTTGACGTACACTCCAACACATATTCGCGATCTCTTTCGCATGCTTGCTTAGATCGCCGTGACCATCCGAGCCAACTCGGTACATGCCCAGAGCTAACAGGAGACGGCAGTCTCGCTTTGATAAGTGCCGCCATTTTGTTGTTATCGCAATGTTCACGTCGTTATGACGTATGTTTGGGATTTGTTAACTTTTGCACTTTTCGAATTTTCTGAATTATATTTGACTTAACTGATTTATGTTTGATAAGTGTTGATTAGTTTTTCATAAAAAAATAAAAATAGTTGATTTTTGTAAGCAATTTGTAGTATATAAGAAAAAATTACAAGGATCTCAGTTTTCGTGCCATTTTTTGTATGTTTAATTAAAGTGAACATTTCAGAGTTTAAATAAACAATATTTTTTCTAAATTTCTGTTTTTTTATTTACATAGAAAGTATTTTACATAAATCATACAAAAAACAAGTATTTGCAGTAAAGTTTATTTAGATAGAGCTCTTTTATAATTGTACGTCGTTTTGACGTAGATTGGGCTTTATAGCCTCAAAAATATGATTGGGCTTCTAGGGTTAATTGACGCACAGCTGCTAGGCCAAGTCATGAATAGCTTCAGGCAGAGACTTGAAACTTGCATTCAGGAGGGTGGCCGCCACCTGATGGATATAATTTTCCATAACTAAATAATTATGGTAAATCAAATAGCATATGTTGTTTCTCAATTTGTAATAAGTAAGTTTGCTTTTTCTTGAAAATCAACCGAGTTCTGTTCATTCATTTGTATACTTGAATAAAAACAAACAAAAAACAAACAACTTCTTGTTCAAGAGGATACTTGACTTTGGTATATCAAATGGCAGATGTTATTCTTTACTTTGCAAAAAAAAAACAAACAAAAAACTTGAAAATCAACCGAGTTCTGTTCATTCAAAAAACGTCCGTTTCCCACAAGTCATCCTGTATTTACCGGCGTTCGTAAAGGCCACTAAAAACAAAAAATTATGCAGCTATTATATCTTTGTAAAAAAAATTTACTTTAGCAAATTTTGAAATTGTTCAGTGATCGACTGAAAATTGCTTCGCGTTGTACTTGTTGGCCATAGGTAACTGTTTTATAGTAACAACTATTTTAATGAATTAAAAAAACTTTTGTAAAGATGGGTTGCTTTTTGCCTATTCCCCATACGAGCCTTTAAAAAGGTCCGGTCCGCGTATTTATTTCAACTTCACTATCCGTCCCACGGTCTTGTCGAAGTTGCAGTTGCCTGGTTTACAGAATGTTTGGATCTTGCAAAGTAAACTAAAAATTAAGAATTTTACCGTTTCCGTGTATATCACAGGAACATCAAAAGTAGGAAAGTATCTTCCGTATATTTAATGAAATATATCGCACATTCTGGGAGCGTTGTAGTAAGCAAATGAAACGACTTAAAAATTACCACACCTAACATTTGTTTTTATATACAGGACTCTCGCGTGATATAAATTCATATTTTTAGCCGATCTGTAATATTTTTGAATTAGACGCCTGTTCTATGAATGATTTACATTAATAATTGCAGGATAGTGAACACTGAACACTATCATAAGTTAAATATTTGGATAGTGTAATTGTCACTAGTGATTTATTAGGGTTGGTGCTCGAAGGATGGTCCTTAGAGCAAATATGTATCGAAATTAAGTTCCTGTTTACATTAAGCAATATAATATTAACCATATTGTTACGCATGTGCGTAGGGTACCGTTATCGGGTGCCAAATTTAGACAGAAAATATAAACATACATACACACCAATACACACAAATATACTACCAAATGGATTAACTATAAACATAACTACATTAAATAATTAATACTACTTACATTATTATTCTTATCTGTACATCTTGCCACCACACTAAGTAATGCTCGAACTACTGGATTAATGCTTAACACAGCAATCCAGTAGTTCTAAAACGCGGGGTTTGTAACAATTCCCCCCCGTTTAATGAGCATGACACCTGGCATGCTTTTTTTTTTTTTTTTTTTGACAATTTTAACGATAAAAAAGATCTATGAAGTAATTTGGACAACTAAGAAAGAAAAACGAAAAGCGGCTTACCAAATGTCATTTTACCATACCTAAATACTACCTTAAACGAACAACCTAACCCGCTTAGTGTCCCTAAACCGTCACACTTATGGGGCAATTTAGATTTGTCTATTGCTACCGCTTGACTTTCCACTCACTTTAACTTCGCGTTGGCCACTCACTGCCATTAAACTTTATCGTTCCCTTATTAGCCAGGAAGGACCTGACGTGAAGGGTCTTTTGGACAGATACACATCGTCCTGTCCCCAGTCGACCAAAACCAAGACTTGATTAAGATTATTGGAACTCTAGTAAACCTCGAACGTGCCCAAGTTGGGGGTGGTATAAATAATAAATTGGTAAAAATAATTAAATGCTTTAAATTTATTAATTATCAAATGAACGCGTATTCCGTATATTGACACGCGCCGCGCTTGAGGCAATGACACCTGATTCAGCACTATGTTAGAAGATAATATGATTGTTTTGCTTTTTTGTTTTTGCGCATGTAAAGTGGTTTTGGATATAACTTTACTTGAAAAATATTGCACTGTAATATATTTATTCGTTTTTTCATAATTTTATTCCATATAATATATTACCTGCTATTGAAAAATACGAATAATTTAATATGAAAACTAGATTTGGAAGAAAAAAATTTAAATAATTTGGAGCAAAATTTCATTACAAGAGGGCGCTGATTGTTACAATAAACGAAAATATGACATCTGACTTCATTTGTTTCGTTTGTTAATTTACAGTAAACTAGTTTTTGTTAAATACTTTCAATAAATATCAGAGTTATATTTTAATAATATCGAGTTTTTTCTCCAAAATGATGGTTCCTATCAAAAAACTTTAGGTCACTAAAAATGTACATTTTAGAACTACGTATTCGACTGTTATAATAAAAAATTGAAATTACGATCGACAAAAAAAATACAGCAGGTTATTTCTCTCCTATTATCGATTGTAGCGCCCCCTATTGTGGGATTTCACTCAAACTTATGCATAAGAACACGCTTGCCTATTGTAGAATACGTGCCAAATATAAATGTTGTAGGTCAAAGCGTTCTTGATTTATCAATAAAAAACAATTTTTCATCTCCCCTTCATGGGGCTGTAACTTAGCAACGATGCATCTTTCCATAAGGCATGATGGGCTTAATCATCCTATTTTTCTATGTAGATTCACCAGTAGAAATTATGCTACATCATTCAGAAACACCCTGTATAATTTACTCATCAATTTTCTTAAAATACTGTCTTATCAAACATCACTTCTGTAAAACACCTCGAAAAAAATCCGTAGAAGTCCGTAGTTTTGTAAAGTACCTACTCTATTAATTTTAAAAGTGATTTGAGTCACTTTACACGCTTTACAGTAATGAAAAATGACGATTCTTTAAGTCTGTGCAAAATCATGTATACTGAGAAAAATATAAGCAACCGAGATAACTTATATAAGTGAAATTTACCCATAGTTAGCATAAATATTTTTTTGCACATTAAAATGCAAAACATTTATAATCTCAGATTAACATAAACTTGACTTATGCCACTTTCAAAATAAACGATTCATATGTTTAAAATGAGTGAACAGATTAGCAAAGACCGCGCATCAAACGATACTAACAGGTCGAAAACAAGAAGGGTGGGAACGCCTACCAAAGTGACGACGCGAAAGCTAGTAATCAAAAAAAATAATTGATTACACATAGACTGTTGATCTAAAAAAAGGCAGAAAAAGAACAAGTAGATATAAAAATGTAGCAAAGTTATTAAAAACGCAATACCCAATAAACTCTTAGTACTAGGCCACACAGAGCGTTTTCTGTCGCGCGACTCGAGTCGCGCGTTTGTGAAATACTAGCAATAATTGCATTTACGCGTACACACATAGTCGCGCGACTTTGGTCGTCGTATGTGTGTACGCGTGTACACATAGTCTCGCAACTTTGGTCGTCGTATGTGTGTACGCGTTCATGCAATTGCTAGTTCTTCACAAACGCGCGACAGAAAACGCTCTGTGTGTGCTAGGCCTAGGCCTAACTCATCATGTCAAAAAAAGTGTGACGCAGATACCTCGAATAGAATATAAAAAGTGATAAAAAAATCAATAAACATGCTTTCACTTTAAAACGTCGTATTAAAATACAATGAAAGATTGTATTTAATTAAATTATGAGACAATTAAAGATGTAAAATTAAAATTACAATTAAACATAAAATTGATTTCATGGTTATCGGATTACCAGATTAATTTTCTTTGAACGTGTTTCCCTTTGACAACAAAGTAAGAAACGCAATTAACCTTTTACTTTTGACATCAATATCGCAGACCGTGGCGAAGATTATTTAATTAGACAACTTTATGCCCTTTTACGTTTATATCTCATTAATTTTATCAAATATATTTTCAGCTTAGAACTTTTTGATCCAACCAAAAGTGATATATTGGCTACGAACTTGAGATTAGGCGTCCGATCCGAACGTAGAAGTTCGTGTGCGCTTTTCGCCATATTTTTTATCGATGTTTATTGAATCTGATTTTGTTGGTCGCTTAAATCGGAATTAATAAAGTCAGAATAAAATTTATTGTAAATAGTTTTCTGACGCCAACGGTTTGAAACAAAAAACAGATTATTTTTGGTTTCAATACAGCTTTAACGTTATTTTCGTAACAATGAAACGGCAGCTTAGAAAGTTTTAAAACTCGATCCACCCACCAGTCGCTCACCGACTTTACTGCAAATGTCTGATTTCAAATATACAAACGATACTTATAGAGCAACAGTTGTTTATGTAATATCGATCTTGTACAAGTTTATAAAATTTAATAAACAAGATAATTAATTGCCAACTATTGTGTCACGTAATATAAACTATTAAATCTCGTTTATAAACATTCTTTTTCTTTGGTTAAGTAATAAATTTCTCTGAAATGTGTATTTAATCCTTATTTAACATACAATTATTTGTAACAAAATTTTCGTAATCAAATAATATGTGTTCATAGTTTACAAAAAACGTCCAGAAATCTGTTTACGCTTTTTGCTTATTAGAAGTCATTAATGCAGATAAAGGGCATAACTCGTTATTTTTTGTTACAAATAATTGTACTCCAAATAAATATTAAGTACACATTTTAAAGAAATTTATTACTTAACCAAGGAAAATATTCTAATACCTATATTTGCTAATAAGTGAACAATGTTAATAATGCATTCCTAACATATTTATTATTACCTATTTTTTTAATGAAATCCATTTAATACTAATTTCATGCGGTTAACTTACGTGCTTCCAAGGAACCTGACCATTATTTACCATGCCGATTAGGGTTTGTTTTAAATAAAATATTTGTTTTTGCCATTTTTAACAACAATTGTTTCAAAAATGTGCCAAGTGTTAAACATTGTCGAATACAGAAAAAAATGCTCTACAAATTGGCGTTAAAATCAGATATAGCGTCCATAAGAAAAAATTGACCTGATGATAGGTTAGAAAAAACGAAACGTCGCACGGAAAATTTAATTGGGGATTCTGATTCCTTGCAAAAAGTGGCAATAAAAAAGTTTTTACAAAAATGAAATTCGACATCAAATGAAAAAGTTACGGTCAAAAAACAAAAATCCACTTTTTTACTTTTACCCCTATATCTCAAAAACTAAAAAAGCTAGATAAGTTCTGTTTGCACCGATTTATTAAGCACCTGAATATACAACTTTGCCCTAATTTAACCGAAGTCGTAACTCTTACCGTTTACGAGATCCCCATAGTGGCCCTCGAAAAACGAGAACCCATAAGTCCAACTAGGTAAACGAGTCTATAGCATTATTTAATTTTAAAGTCTGCTGCATTTAGACTTAAGATCATTATTGAGGTATTATTTAAATTTATTTATGATTTAAAATTACAATTTTATCGAACTTGTATGGTGGCAAGACTTTTTTGAGCAGGTGTGTTCGTGTAGGATATGAACTTCACAAATTGACTCGCTTTGAGGCATTATGTAAGCAAAGAAATACGGTTTACAAAAGAAATCCAATCTCGAGCATAAACCGGTCGCATTAGAAAATTTACTATGAATGGTAATCATTTCTGATTGTAAGGCGACTAAATTTTACGAAAGGATATCTCACACTAACTTGCACACTAATATTAAGTAAACGTTTAGGAAATGGAAAATGTTGGTTGTAGGAAATTTCTTTACTTAATGTGCGTGTCAGCTTATTTTTGTCAGCTTAATATCGGTTGTAGCTTATTTAAATCCTAGACACTGTTTTTGTTTTTAAATACTAGGAGTATTTGTTATTTTACACTAAAATTTTGAAAGTCACCAAATTAGTATGTTTTTAATCAATTTTCTTAAGATTTAATGTTAATGAGAACAGAAGTTTATGGAATTTGAAAACTTTTATTGAGATTTATAAAAAAAAGCCAACAGTGTGTTATATTCAAAGACAGTTGATTACATTATTTGAGACCACAATTTTCTGAGCATATTCCAAGTTTCAGGAATTAAAACGAAATTTTAAAAACACGCACCTGTTGTTTTAATGCTTGTTATAAAAATTTGGTTAAAAAAGTGAATATATGCAAAAAAAATCGATTCTCTTGGGTGTAACTGCAAGAATTTTTTTGCAGAACATGTACTAGCATTAGAGGCTCAAAACTTAAATTTAAACAGACTATTCATAAAAAGTGACAATGTTAAGCTGATACAAATCTTGTCTCACAATAAACTGTTTTGTTAATTTCATTAAGTATATCTTATTTTGTAGGATATTCAGTTTCTTTACTAGTAGGCAGAGTTGGACAAAAAATTTAAAAATCATTGTTTTTTTTAAAGGAACTTGACTATTTTTCCTTTTTACAACTAATTTATTCATTATTCACACTAGATTATATCTCTTATACAGCGTCATTCAAAATATATCAACAAATGAAAAAGTTTTTTATTAAAAATTTCTCAGAAACTTTTATTTTTGATAAAAATTGGTGGGTGACTTGAAAGTAATTTTAAGATGAAAAACATTTCATAAAATTTCATACGATAGGTACTAGCGTTTAGCGATTTCATAAATATTCACAAGAGTAAGGTGGCCTTATTTTAAGAATACAAAAAAAAACTTTTTATACGATCGTACTAGAAACAGCTGTTTGACGGACGCGTTAGCAACCATAAAGTACTGCATTACCGGCCCTATCCTTAGCAACGGCCGTAAAAGTTACTTTTCAGGCCGTTACCCTTAGCAACGGCCGAAAAAGTAACTTTTACGGCCGTTGCTAAGGAGAGGGCCGGTAATGCAGTACATACGCCGTCATCTGTCAGTGACAGAATGTCATGTAGTTTCTAACCTATAATTTTGAAAATTACTAAAAATTTAAATTGTTTTTAATTCGATCGCACAAAAAATGTAATATACACCTCGGCCAAAACGTACTTTTTCGGCTTTGTCTGTTTGCTGGCCTCGACTATGTCTCGACCAGCAAACCAGACGCGGTCGAAAAAGTTACACTTTTTGGCCTTGATACATAAATAACTATTATAGAGAAAGATTGTTTTGAATTTAAAAATACCACCTAAGGTAAAACTTGTCGTTAAAATTTCAATTTTAATTTTGTAGTTATTTTAACATCCAAAAAGTCTGCAACAAATGGAACAGTTTTTTATTATTGATTCTCAAATAATTTTGTTCTTGAGAAAATTTGGAGCATGCTCTGAAATTAATTTTTAAAAAATCATTACAAATTCATAAACACTGGATTTTAACGATTTTAGAAATATTCGGAAGACTAAGTGCCCTTATTTTTAAAAAATTTAAAAAGTTGTTTACAATTTAAAAACAATATTAAATAAATTATCGTTTTCCCTTCATTCTTTAAACTCCGTAAGAGCACTTTAATCTTGCGAATTGTTCTAAATCGCTAAAACCTAGTGTTGTATGAACTTTTATCGAGCTTTTTTAAACTTAAAATAAGTTTTAGACCATGCACCCACTTTTCTCAAGAATAAAATTTTCCGATTAATCGATAATACAAAACTGATCTATTAGTTGCAGAATAATGTAATTATAACGTCAAATTTCGTACTGTCATATTTTTGATTTACTTTTGCGAATGTTTTTAAAATAGTTAAAATCTAGTGTCATATGATTTTTTTCAATCTTAAAATTAGTTTTAGGTCGTGCATCAACTCTTATCAAGGTTTTTTTTTGTTTTTTTGAGAAATTGACAATAAAAAATTGTTCCAATTGTTGCAGACTTTTTTGAAGGACGCTGTAGGTCTTTTGACCTCAAAATTAATTATTGTTGTGAAAATTTACAAAGAATCTACCGGAACATGAAAATTCCGTAGAAACTTTATTTCTCTCTGACCTGTAAGAAGCCAATAGACAATATTTTCGGCGGTTGTTTAAGTGGGTGGAAGTAAAACGTGCATTTAATTTATGAGACGTGTGACGTATCGTGAAAATAAATAAAAATTGATTTAAATCGTTATCTTAATTTTAAAACCTCAGCTGATTTAAATCAGGGCAACCCTGCTGGTAATTGGTAACAATGTTTTTTAAATTGGACTGGTAAATGGTTTTAAAAAGAGTTTTTGTCAGAAAAAACACCGTAATTTTAGAAATAATAATAACATTTTTGACGTATACTTGATTTAAACATGTGTACAAGAAAGACCACATAATATTGTGCAGTGGAACCTTTAGATTCGTCAGTAATCCGTTCCTATGGGACGAAAGAATACTTAAAATCAGACGAATTTAGAAGAATAATTTTTTTGTTAGTAATTAACTAAAGTTAAAATAATTTGTTCCCAGTCCTGAATTTGATACAAAAATAAATAAAAATTTAACTAAAACTTATCCGTTACTGAGGAGGAATAATAGTAGAAGCTAAAGAGGAGGAAATAAATTATTGTTTAGAAGGCGAGTCACCTTTCAATAAAACCTTAGGAAATTTGATAATCAATATCTTTTTGTCCTTTTTCTAACAGTTCACTAGCACTGACTTTGGTTAGCAAAGAACTTGTCCAGCATTGTCAGTTTCTGCCTGTTGTTTTTAAAACTTCGTGACGAATAATGGGCGGACAAATATATATATATAGAGGTTCCACCGTATTACAATAAATATGTACTCACCCGATCGTTAAAGAAGGTCACTGCACTGGGCAGCATGTCAAAGTCTGCCATTGTTTTTGTAAACACCAAGCGCTTCTCAGGATTTATGGCTTACTTGATGTGAAATCTTCTTGGTGTTTTACTCATGAACTTGATATTTACTCCAGTAGCCGAGGTAGAACATATACGTTCCTGTAACTATCAGGTTTCTTTTTCACTATGTTAGGACAGGTAGACAACATGTGCGTAGTAGTGTTGTGGTATTAATTTCACTATCGATTTTGTTTCTTTACTAGTACAGAAAACATGCAGTAAGTAACTTGATACAGAAGTGACTGGTTGTGTTTATTTGTAGAGACAGATAATGCTTGATAACGCTATCTTAGTTTAAGGCATTTTAAGAGTTTGTTTGCTTTTATAAATGACATACAAAGTACCACAGACGAAATATTCTGAACGAAATAACAAAAAAATTACATTGAAATTTTATCGGCTGGTGTTGGCAAGTTTACTGTAAATAAATGATAAGTAGTCAATGAAGAACTATGATGTGGTAAATTTATTTATTAAAATATCTAAACTACAAACAAATAAAATTTGTGGAAGCATTAAACTGTCATGTTTTTCTAAATCAATGTTTTTATGCCAACGAAATTAAGTTATCGAAAAAGTAAACATCATTGGAGAAAAAAATCAATATAAAGTAGATCAACACCTACTACGTATTTAGTTAAAATAAGATGATTTTTTAACAAATGGCTTATCACTTTTTTTCCCCTCTACTTCTTTTTTGTTTTCTTTTTCTTCACTTCACGGTTTTAGCAAATTCCTACAATGGTGGAGAAACATAGTCAAGAACCAGGAAAACAGAACTCGTCACGGGAAGGTACAAAAAAATCAGACTAAAAAGAAGAATATCCAAAAATCTGTTTTACAGAGTCAAGTATTTGATTTATATACAGGTTGTTTCCGGGTTGGAACCGCGTCGAAGGTTTCTTCATAACCGACGTTTCGTCCTCCTTCATCGGGGACATCTTCAGGGGTTGTTGGTTAAACAGCAACTGGCGAGTCATTTGTGTCTGGTGTATTTATAGTAGGCTGTGGTTGATGATGTGTGACGGGCGCTGGAGCGTACAATCTACTGGTTATCAGCCTCTTCCAGGAGTTGTGGAGGGGGTAGCCGTTGTCTCGGTTGATGTTGTTTGGGTTTTTGAATATCTCTATGGCTTCCCTATATTTGCGGGGGTAGTATCGTGATGTTCTCGATAGCACTTCTGTTTCGGCAAATTTGATGTTGTGGCCGGTATCATGTTTGTGTTCAGCTAATGCTGATTGAGTGATGTGTTTCAGTCTGGTGTCCCTTTCGTGCTCACTGATTCGCGTTTTGATAGTTCTTCGTGTCTCCCCAATGTAGACCTTGCCGCATGTGCAGGGTATTTTATAGATCCCCTTGGTTTGAAGCGGAAGACTATCCTTGACGCTGGGTAGGCACTCTGATAATTTTCTGTGGGTATTGAACGATGTTCTAATATCATGTTTTCGGAGAATTTTGCTGATTCTGTCTGTAACATTCTTGATATATGGCAGATAGGCGGTGGTTGTTGATGTTGTGGTCGTGTTCTTAGTTTGTCTGATCCTGTCGGGTTCCAAGAATCGGGTGATCGTTCGTTGGATGTCCCGTTTGTTGTACCCATTGTTGGTTAAAGCATCCGTTACTAGTTCTGATGGTAGGGAAGCCATAGAGATATTAAAAAACCCAAACAACATCAACCGAGACAACGGCTACCCCCTCCACAACTCCTGGAAGAGGCTGATAACCAGTAGATTGTACGCTCCAGCGCCCGTCACACATCATCAACCATAGCCTACTATAAATACACCAGACACAAATGACTCGCCAGTTGCTGTTTAACCAACAACCCCTGAAGATGTCCCCGATGTAGGATGACGAAACGTCGGTTATGAAGAAACCTTCGACGCGGTTCCAACCCGGAAACAACCTGTATACATTGGACATCGGCCGCGGAAGCCTACAACATAGATTATTTGATTTATTTTTTTAAGACGATACATTTTTTTGTTTCTATTTTTTTTATTCTGTTCTTATGCTCATCTGTTTTTTTTTTGCTGACTCCACCTATCTGTTCATTCTGGGATTTTGTGGCAAATCTTTTAGAGTATTTTTCTCGCAAATCCCTTCTTATGCGTAGTATTTACATCTTTTTATTGTATTGCATATAATATTTGTTTAATGTAATGTAAGTAAAAAGAATCGAGCTAATTAAAAATATCTTTTATTTAAACACTTATTTACATCTATGTTACAACTAGAACAGTATTCGTACTAGAAGTGGAGCGATGTACATTGAATAGATAATTAAATAGTATACATTTACAAATACACTAGTATACGATCACATGTATAAAAGTTTTGTGTAAACGAGTAACGACTAGGTATATTGATTTTTTAAAATATTTACAAGACGAAATTTTATGAAATATCGACATGAAAACACAAATTAATATTAGAGTGATTAAAATCTAAAATATTTTCTTTACTAAACCTTAGAGGACTGATGCTCGAATACAATTTAAGGTAAACGTGTTTTTAAAACGAAACAAGTGAAAACAGTTTTTGAGTTTTTTTTTGACGAATAATCTGCTTTTAAAGTTGTATTAAATCGTTGCCGAACTGGGTTGCAATTTTTTATGAGTGTGAATTCGCAGTCATGGATTAATTAAAAATAGTATTAACCCTTAGGGGTGACGGTCGCCCCTTTAAAATTAAATATTATAATTTTATTAAAACAGAGAAACCATCCTTTATTGTTTAAGAGTGAAAAAAGTTTATTAAACAACAAATTTCATACACTTACAGTTCGCTATTGTCGAGTTAGTATTCGTAATAAATATGCATTATTTACGCACTGCACAATCAACTGTTTACTTTATGGTGTAACGAACTCCTTAATGTTATTATTTGCAAAATTACTCAGATGTGTATTAAGGAAGCCAAAGGTTGCATAGTACTGCATGCGTCAGAATTGACGAGAGTTAAAAGGTTTGTTCCCATAAGCGATTTGAAACCAATTCATGGATAAGTAAATGAACTGGTTTATTCGCATGCGTGGACTATGTACTACTAAATGTATTACCCAGTATTAGCCATTGTTGGAACGCTTTTGCGACTGGCCTAAACGTAAATGGGATTGGCAGGGCGATGTATAGCTAGCAGAGCTCACGTTAGATATGAACAGCGCATGCGTGTAAAAAGCTAAGCGCTAGTACAGGGATGGCAAATAGGATTTGATCAGTGTGCCAAAATAAAATAAAATTTAATACAAATTTTTCCCCGTGCCAGTACCTAACCTAACCTACCCTACCTACCAGAAACAACTGTCAGTTATTTCGTTCAGTATTGCCAACGTCATGATTTTATGTGTCACTAAATACATATGCAATCAGTGGCGTAGCTAGAGGTTGTGCCGCCCGGGGCGGACCCTAAATTTGCCGCCCCTATAAATAAGGGTTGTTAATTTTTAATACAATCTTCCAAACCCGGAAACCAAGATTGTATTATGGATAACGGCCGCGAAAGCCTCAAGAATAAAATTGTTAATTTTTGATTTTTGCCAAATGCAAGCAGAGATCGACACAAAAAAGTGGGGGGAAAACAAATGCGCCGCAGCCGATTTTTTTTTTTAAATTTTAGACGTTCAAACGTGTTTTAAAGCAAGTTAGATAATGGAGAATACTTTATCATCTTCCAAAATTACAGTTTTACAGTAGAACCTTTTCTGATTTTTAAAAAAATCAGATCGCCCCCACTCCCACGAAATTATTTTTAATAAGGGCGAAAAGTCCCTGTTACAATAGAGTTTAAAACTGCATGGAATTTAATGCCTAAAATAAATGAATTGTTTGAAATTTTATTGAATGGCTGGTACCATATCGTAATAAAATATTAGAAACTTGGAATTTCTGTCGTTACAAGGGAGCGGGTTTTCAGTGTAGCAAGGTCAAGTAGCCCGTTTTATCCTCTAACTTCGGTAAGAATTCCTTTTTCTAAATTTAATTTTTATGAATTTAATAGCGGGAACTGATTATTATATCTACTGATCCTTCATTACCCCGAGATTTTCATTTTTACCCCATTTGGGTAGAGACTAAAAGTGCTGCCCCAAAAAAAGTGCCGCCCGGGGCGAACCGGCCCCCCCTTGCTACGCTACTGTATGCAATCAAAAGTTCCGTGCTCGCATATTTAAAAATTTGTTGCCCAAATTAGATTAGATTACAGATCGATAATCTGCATTTCTAAATTTTCTATTTAGGGGAGAGCGGGGTAATGACGCTCAGTGGGTAATTATTGCGCTCACCATCATTTTGCGCCAGTTTTCAAATATTTAAAAGGGAAGCTTAGGGTAAGGTGTCCTAAGAGTGCGCATTTCCTAAGAGTGCGCAGTATGAAATTAGTTACGAAATACTCAATTTCTGCCTATTTCGACCTCTTTTGTAGACATATTTAAACTTTACTTGCATAAAATAATTAGTTGGCAATACAAATTTCTGTACTTAATGTCATTCCTGTCAGTTTTCCCGTCAGTTTTAAATTGCTGCAGATCAACCTGTCACAACTATAACATTGACGTGCTTGTCAATAAGCTTTAATTTAGTTTGTTTATGTCTTAATCTGTTTCCAAAATAGTAGAGGTAAGCATTATAGTATCATTTAACTATTTTATAATTTATTTGCTATAATTTCAATAAGTTGCAGTTAAAGTAATGTAAAACAAGCACACCTGTAGATGCGTCTTAAGAGTGCGCGCTAAAATTTTCTCAAGAGTGTGCGCGTACTCTTAGGAATAATTATGATTCGTTCTGTAAATAATTTTTTTAATTAATTGTTAGGCTTAAAATGGGTGATTATGTCAGAAAATCACATCGACAATTACGTTTTAACGAGACACTGATGCAGCAGATTGAAAAAGACATTGCAGCAGGTAAATCAAAAAGACAAATTGCCAAAGATCTGAATATACCAGAATCAACTTTAAGAAAGCGAATTAAGGCTGGTACAATTCCAAAATCACTGGGGAGGTATGAATGTGTATTTACAAACGAATTAGAAGCTGAACTGGCTGAATATGTACAAGAAATGGACAACAGATTTTATGGAATTACAAAAAAAGATTTAAAATTATTTGCATTTGAATTTGCTCAAGCAAATGATTTAAATAAAAGTAAACTTTCTACTGTGCAAAAGTCGAAAAACGATAATAAAAAGCAAAAAACTTGTGCTGTAAAAAATGTTCCTGGAAAAAAACAGGAAGAATGCTTTTTTTTCTGTCCTGGATGCAACGAAAAATACAATGACCCTCCCAGTGAAAATTGGATACAATGCGAAAAGTGTCAGATGTGGTGGCACGAAAGTTGCACTTACTATTCTGGTGGAGAGTATGTTTGTGATTTATGTTGATATTTAAGTTTTTTCTACAGTTTATTGTGTTTTGAGTTCCTGTTATATTATAGGAGTAGGTATTAGCCTATGTTTCAAGTTTTTTTTACAAAAAATGGTTTTAAGTTTCTATTATAATGTATTATGTCATGTTTTTGTATCGACTATTATTCTGTTTCTGTTACGTGCGCACTTTTTTCTGTTGTAATGTATTGTGTTTTAAGCTTCAGTCATAATATTCTATTTTTTTTACGTGCGCACTCTTAGGTTTTAAAATGCGTACTCTTAGGACGATCCATTCCTAAGAGTGCGCAAATGCATTTTTTTGTAAAACGTGTTATATACTCAAAATTTCTCTAGTTTTTAATTGAATTATTTAATAAAGTCATTGAACAATTATGACTTTTAGTTTTTAAATTGATTAGGGTAAACAAATCTGATTACATTTTGTATAGGAGGTAAAATTGTTTTACGTGCGCACTCTTAGGGCAACTTGCCCTAGCAGCCACCTAGCTCTCGTTCTAATAAACAAAATGCCGTAAGTAAACAAACGTACTTATTTCACTATATAACGTGTTAATTGAATGTGTGCCATTTTTAACATTTTCTTATAAGAAATCGCCGACAAAAAAAACGGCAAATAGTTCAATTAGTTTTGTTTGAGTTTGTGCTTTGGTCTCCTATGAAATTTGTGTCATTTTTAGCAGGAGTGGCCATATAAAGCTATTTCTTAAATTCAAGACTAGTTTAGTAAAATACCGAATTTAGACAATTGTGCAACAGGGGGTAATGGCGCTCAATTAGCTACGGTAATACCGCTCAGTGAGCGGCATTACCCTCATTGATATTTTTATATAATTTCATTTATATTTAAATTTTTCTCATAGTAATTGTGCACAATGCCTCGTACAAGAAAAAGAACAACTAGTAAAGCATCCTGGAATATCAATATCCAAAGCTATTTACACATAAAATAGGTGAGCGCCATTACCCACTAGCATGTGGATAATTCCGCTCACTTACATGTTTTTAAATTCTTAATAAGTTTTGTTCTTTAAGGTTCAATCAAATTTGACTTAACCCGAACACTAAGTAATGTTTTGGTGACAATAACCTCTAATAACAGCGTAATTGTTGTTACGGTTTAGAACGTATGAATTATTTTGCTTAAGTGGGCGCCATTACCCCTCCCTCCCCTACATCCCCCTAAGGAGGTCATTGTTGAAATCCTGCATTTTAAATAATTCAGGATACCTAACAAGTTTTAGTAATTTTGCTATCCTTTTAAAATCATGAAATCTTTGTGAAAGTTTTGTTTAACACAACCAAAAATATTTGAAAATTCACAGGTGAACTTCCAATTGTTTTTTTTTTTAATTTGCACTCGTCCAAAAAAAAATCAGTTTTGGCATATAAACCAATTTGCTAGATTCGATATCTCTAACGAAAATATCTAATTTAATTTTCCTTGTCCTTGCCATTATTTTTATTTAGAATGTTTAATTGCAATGTCACAAATGTGAAAATTGTTTAGCTATTCGGTATCATTAAAGTTCTTTACAATCGGTCTTATTATATTGTTGTAAAAAAACGATAAGGTCCGGTTCAGTCAACGTACGCCATTGCACATTAAGTATCATATACACAAATTGATATATTTTAAAATTTTATGAAATTGCCTTTTATGCATGTCGTGTGCAACTTTAAAATTTATAATTTATTAACTTTTACCGACATTTCTTTTGAATTGCTAGTAGGTACCTACTTTTGCACACAGCATTTCGAATAAAGTTTAATATTTAAAAAAAATAATGGATACATAGAATTCCTTAGGGTGCCATAGAAAGTTTCTCGCGTGTCATTTATTTGCCATCTCTAACATATGATGTCTCCATATGAACTTACCAGTTCTGTAACTTATTTGCTATAAGAGTGTAATAGATAGAACTTTTAACTCTCTTTACCAGGCATTTAAAAGGCGACGACATTCTTATAAATTTGTATACTTAATTGACTTTTCCATAGTTATTCCATTTTAATACGCTGACTTTCAAGGCTATTTGGGTAATGGGTCTTTTAGGCCAATTTAAGTTAATAAGCTTTACCACCAACTAATTTGATTGAAAACATCAAACTATTGTAAATCAGTAACATTACAAAAAAATGATATGTACAAACGAATATAGCATATGGCCTTGGGCGTAACGGACTACCAGATCCGGAGATCACTCCGTTAGTTGTTTTGATATCTTTGTTTTTTCCCAAAAACAATTTTAATTTATACAGAACTCTTGCAAAGAAAATCCCTTAACCCATTTTTTCCCAGTGTTCCAATATTGGAACATTTGAATTAGTGAACTTTATTGCCTGTATTTACAAAAATAATGCTCTGTTTATCATAAACAGAGCATAAACAGTTTATGGCATGATTCATCAGAGAAGACGTCTGTGGAAATATGTTACAATGTAATTTTGTCAGTGCAAACTTGTTTGTGTAAAAAAAAGTTTTAGTTCACTTGGTTGCAAAACATGTCAAATAAAAGGTAAGATTTTTATTACGCTAATATAACTTATTTGAACGTGTTTCTATTGCAAAGTAATCTTTTATTATTATATAACATTTGTACATACTAATTTGCTTAAAATTGTTTTTGCTTTTTTTTTAGATTTATAAATAAAAAAATGTTCCATAAATGGAACACCGGGAAAATAATTGCACTAAAATGGCAATTTTTTATAGACCTGTTACTATAACAGAACTTTTAAAAGTATAGAAAATGAACATTTTTGGAAGGAAGTAGAGAATGTAGATGTATTTATCACACCTCCTAAAGATGGCAGAGACAGCGAAGAAGATAGTGATGATAAAAATGAAGAAGGAGACATAAATCATCTCAGTGGACGTCAACTAGAAGCTGAACCAGTAGCTATCATTCAGACTAAAATAGGAACTGTTCATTTAGGAGAAATAAGAGACAATGGAGATGATAATATTCCACTCTCCGAGTTACAAAAAAAATTAAAATAGAATTTGGTCAAGATCATATGATCTACAGCAAAAATTTTTACCTTTTGTTTCTCTGAAGCAACCACAAAATATACCATCTGATTCAGTAGACTGTTTCGAACTATTTTTTGTTAATGAAGTTCTACAATCCAACTGTTGCAAAAGCAATGAGTCGAAATCGCTTTGAAGATATAAAAAAATATTGTCACTGTTCCGACAACGATAATCTTACGACATATGACAAATTTAGCAAAGTACGGCCTTTAACTAATTTATTAAATGATCGATTCATCAAATATGCCCACTTTCCTGAACACCTGATCATAGATGAAGGCATAGTGCCATATTAAATAGATTTGCTACGACTGGTGGAGGAAGACCAAAATCGTCAAAGGAAATATCCAGCAGAGTACCTGACGCTGTTGGATATGATTGTGCAAATCATTGGATGATTCCGGCAATGAATTCTACAAGATCATGTGAAAAATGTGAAGTAAATTTAGTTAAATTATAATTATTTTGTAAAATTTACATTCTTTTGATTTTCTTTCACAATAAAAAAAAAATCATAAAAAAGATTATTTAAATTTGACACCTCGAATTTTCCCAGTGTTCCATATTTGGAACACATAAAATAAACAATTTGAAAAATAGCAACATTCAAAAAATTAATAAAATCTGTTTTTTTATGTTATTCTCAATTAAATTTGACCAAGTGTGAATAAATTTTGACTAAAAAAATAATTCGGGAAAAAATTGGTATCCGGGAACCTTTTTCAAAAGAAAAACTAAAAGGTTGAAACTTGACTTTCCAAAGTCCGCACCCAGTTGACAGTCCCCAAAAATCTACTGAACGGCGCACAGAAGAACGGCCGTCTTCGAAAACACGCGAATCTTAACGTGCAATATGGAAAGTCCACCTAACAGGCACTAACCATTCCTTAAAATCAAAAAGTGACCGTAACAATATGCTTAGTTAATTCAATTGCTTACAGTATTTGTACAGTTTAAGTTAGTTTTACTATCCGATTTTTAAGCGAACATAGTCCATAACGTTCAATGAGTATTTATTAAGCTTGCAGTAAATAACTGTATTTACAATCCGCTGTTGTTATTTAAACTATGAAAAAATAACAATGAAAATTTCCTTCACCTGTCAAATTTGCGTTTTCAACCAATTACTAATCTTAAATCTTCTAGAGACTACCAACAGGAACATTATTACACGGTAATAATTTTACATTTCCCTGTCAGATGTAGATCCTCCTGTCAAATTTGCGTTTTGGGCCAATAACAAACTCAGATTTCCTAGAAACGACCAATAAACATAATCATACACTGATAATATCCTTTTCGCAATTAACAGATAATTTTCAATTCACTTGTTATATTACTACTGATAATTTTGAAGGACGACTGTTCCCACAACGTTAACAATAATATACTATGCAGCTGGAGTTTCATTATGTGTATTGGTGACACTTTGGGATTTTAACGGAATTTATTAACTCAATGTAGTAAAGAATTGTAACTAATAAAATCATTGAAAGCAATAAAGATAATCAATTCAACAAAACATTAAATCATGGTAATATACACACGTACCAGGTGTAATCTAACACAATATTACGAATTGCCCAGAGAAACTTTTTTAATACAAATATTTTATACGGTTTCTTTCGTTACGCCCAAGTAATATAAGAAGTCAAAAATATTTCATCTTTATATTGCTGCTGGTCCTAGTCAGTTAAATAAAAAAAAATCACGTGGAAACGTATTCAACCTTATGTTTAATATTTTATCTGCAAGTGTATGCTTATCATTTCTTTTACTAACAGATACTCAATAAAATACAAATTGTATTATTCGGTCTATAAAGAAACAACGAATGTTCTAAAAGTTTTGATTTAGCTTGCAGTTTCTTAACTGGGATAAGTTGTTTAATGTACATGATTCAAGTTCTCTGTTTCAGTGTTTTTAGAATCAAGGCAAAACAAAACATTGTCTGGAGGTTTGGTCTGTAGGAAACTTCGTAAATGATTTAAAAACGAGGAAACTTCTACCTGCCAAGCTTTCAAAGCTTTTATTATCCAATGGCAATAATATATTTTGAAATTCTAGGTTGTATTTGTAACTAATTTCGCCTAAACTGTTTTATTAATTTTAGAAATTGTGGCGATAATTATACTGGTTTTTTAGAGATTATTCCGGGAAAACGTATAATTTTTGTTTTTGGAAATAGTTGCAGCTAACTTGTACTAAAGGGGGAATACCCTGCATAAAACTTTGTAAGAAAACCTAATTTCTCTGAAAATTAAATGGTCTTAATTCATTTTGATGATTTTTACGTAGTTTATAGTCACACTCCAGTTATTTAAAATAAATATTAATAATAATTTAAAATAAAACATTTTCATCGTTTAAAAAAAAATATTTCGAGCATCTACAAAAAAGCAATAGAACTAACCAACTAAAATGACACTTTTAGGACATGAAAGTTGAAAACATCAGCTAAAATGATTTGATTACTAATCCAAACTTATGCATAGAGGTTGTTTTTGTTTGGTCTGTTAATATCTCACATATTTTAATTTTTGTTTGAAAATTTTTGGGCCTAAAGTGTCAAAAAAATTCCTTGATACAAAAGATGAAAACATTAACTATACGTTTGCTATTAAGAGTGTTCACAAAACAATGTGTTCGTGTGATTTGTTAAGTTTGTTTTTCACAATGATCCGCAAAAAACCAGTAGGTACCTAATCCAAATACTGCTAGTAATTCCTGATGGTGTTTTTGTAGAATGAAATATTACAGCAATTGTTTGTTTAATCACTAATTTTTAAACTAGTAAATGTAATGGAAAAATATAAGACTTCAAAAACTTAATATGCGTGTAATTTAATCCCAAATCCTCTTTAAAATGTCACACTATCCGTAGATTTTCTATTTTACTGACAAATTGGAAAACGTTTAAGGCTTTTTGAAATAAACTTCAATTTTTAACTTAAATGTGTTTCATATCGATAGTCTGCTTGAAAGGAGTTGTATTGTGATACATAAATAATCGTTCTGAACTTATTTGCGTTTAGATTTCGTCTTCCATGATGTTAGGGGAGCGGCTGATACGTCGCACTACTTGGTGCTGAAAGTTAGAATTTCTGAGAACTGATGCAGACCTCACCGGAGCTTGACTGCAGTACGACATTCTAGTTCCATTTTTCCTTCTCATACTTATGTAGGTGGTGCAGGTATTGTTTCGATGTAGAAGAGTGCTCTCCGTTCCCTCTACACCTATACACAAAAACAATCAGTTAATAAAACCGATATAAAATAAAATGTGTGGCAAAATACATTTATATGAGCGATTTATTTATTATTAAAAGTGCGAAGAGCTTTCAAATTTAATTAAGGCCAACTCACACCGGCGCGGTAGCGGTCACGATCACGATAATACGTAACCACGTTACTTAAATACGCTACGAATACCGATTTTAATGGCAAATTTAAAAACCAACATGTAAACGTTGGCTATTGACTATATATCCATGACAACTTATTAGTTAATTTGCTATTTTGACAGTCGCAATATCGCAATTAATTATTACTATGTCTAAAAGTTTTGTCCATTATAGTGTGGAATATCTAATAGTTCTGTGATCTAATATTCCTATAAACTAATTTCATTAAAATCTATTAGTAGAAACTCAAAAATTAGTTGACGTATTATTATAAATAAAGTACAAAATAAATGGGTTTGAGACAAGCTTGCAATAATTACAGTTACATTTAAGAATGCAATATATTTTTCCGACGTCCACTATGTAAAGCGAGTAATTTCGCACGACTTACTACGACTGAAAATGACAAATTGCGCATGACACCGGAAATTGTGTGCAAAGTGCACTTTGTACACAATTTCCGCTACTTTACACACGCTAAACGCACTGTCAAGTTAACGTCGCTTGAAGCAGGAGTGAAATTTAACCTTACAAGTGTCAAGTGGCACCAACGTCAAACAAAATTTAATTTTCACAACTTTTTTGCAAAATTAATGATGTTGTGTCTAACTAGTCGTCGGAAAAGCATAGTGTACAACACGTGCTGAAAGAATATTTCACACTCGTATGACTGAGCCACGAGCCGTTAGGCGAGTGGCTCAACTGTCATACTTTCAATGTTTACTTATTTGCTAACGTTGTGCAGATATTTAATTAAGATTTGATGCTGCATCGGTGGACGCAATATAAGATATTCTATGCCAATTTTGACCTGTTCAAATATTGGCCTTCCTAATTATTTCGAAGCAAAACACCGCTGGGTTTTTCAAAGGGCAGGGTTTTTAAATGCATCAGTTAATTAAAAATGTGTATATTCGTTCATATACTATACAGGGTGTCCCCGTTATCACCGCAAATATTTTAATTGGTGATAGAAGACCATTTTCTAAGAAAAAATGTAAGTAAAACTTTTTTCTAAAATCAAATGCTAAGCAGATATCAACACTTGATTTTTTTACACTTCTGCATTTATAGGACTCTGTCGCCGAAAATATCAATTTTATCGTAAAATACTGTGCAGCTTTTTAATAGAACATGAAAATCTCTACAAAAATGTTTATAATTATTTTTGGTCCACAGGCAATGGTTTAAAAGTTATAAAGCAGTTAGTACAAAAAAATGTTAAAAATTTAAAAACTTTAATTATTTATTAGACTTTGCAAACAAAATTTCATGGGTTACAATTTTGGTTCTGTGGTTTTATTGAACAACATATTTACCAAAGTTGTAGTCTGTTAAATGCCTTATCCGCAATAGGCATCGGTTTACTCTACGATGTTTCGTTAAAAAGATGCGGCGTTTTAAAACATTTACAAACCTATTTATATGCAATTTTACAATTTTTTTGTTAAATTTGTTCGCTAGCTCCTTAAAAAAATGACAAGAGGTGGTTTCTGAAAAATTTCAAACTTCATAAAAAGCTTTGAAACTGATGAGATACATAATATTATTAATGGTGCCGATGCTATGACATTCTTGAATACAAAACATAATTTTAATCCTCGTTTTTTTTCTTTCAAAAACGATAAAATGCAAAACAATGTAAATCCATGTTAACACGATGAATTTAACATGTAACTACAAAATTACTTCAATAAGTGTTCAAAATGCCTCCATTATTTTCAATACATAAATAATCACACTCTCTGTAAAAGCATTTTTAAATACAAAACATTAATTCTCAGTTTTTTATCGCACTATGTTCCTTATTTTTAACTTTTCCGAAAAATCGGTTTGATTTTACTGAACCAAAGTTGTAGCCCATGAAATTTGCTATCTAGAATGGGCCGTCCGTTTCGTTGTACAACCTTTCGTTTTAAAGATACAGCTGTTGTAAAGTCTAAGAAACGATTAAAGTTTTTAAATTTTTCACATTTTTTTGTACAAACTGCTTTATAACTTTTAAACCATTGCCTGTAGACAAAAAATAGTGATAACCAATTTTGTATAGAATTTCATGATTTATTAAAAAACTGCAGGGTACTTTACGATAGAATTGATATTTTTGGCAACAGAGTCTTATAAATGCAGAAGTTTAAAAAAATCAAGTAAGCGTTGATATCTGCTTAGCATTTGATTTTAGGAAAAGTTTTGCTTAACATTTTTTCTTAGAAAAAGGTCCTCTATCACTAATTAAAATATTTGCTATGATAACGGGGACACCCTGTATTAGTAAAACGTCAAGTTTCTACTCTGACTTTTTGCGCACGATCCGATTAGTGATTGCAATACCGGACCAAAATTCAATACCGGTATTCGGTATTTATTCGCAAGTAATACCGGTATACCGGTATTAATACCGGTATTGCTTTTTTAAAAAAAGTATTAATTTTGAAAATACAATATATGCATTTTACACATATGTACATATAGCAAGTATAATGTCAAAACACAAATTTACATAAAATAAAGAAACTTAAAAAATTACATAATCTGTAAAAAAATATGGACAAAAAAAACTGAAGATATACAGGGTACCTAATTGATTGGGACCGGGCATTAAAAATATATGAAGAATGAAAAAGGGTATTGATCTGAAATTTTGGTTATCACCATAATGGCATCTGAGCTGTTTAATGAAAATATTTTCAAGATGGCGACCCTTCCGGAAATACCGGAAGTTGACGTCTACTTTCTTATTTCAAATACAATGGTTTATTTTTTATTGCATTTTTGGATTTAACACGTTATTTTAGAGGGACTATTAATAGCATTCCCTATACCTAAGTGCAGTCGTTTTTTAGATTTTTGGACTTTTTTGATTTTCATCGTAATGCTTAATATTATCTATCGCCGCCATTTTTGAAGAGAAAACGCTTAAATTTAGACTATGCATAGAAGAATTTTTGCAATCGATGCATTACTTACAGGGTGTCCAAAATTTAATTTTCTTTTAATACAATTTCAGACCAATAAAACTCGTTTTTTTCAAATACAATGCCCAATTTTTTTTTTATTTTCTAATTCAAAAGTAAATTCTACATCAATCTATATTAGCGTTTCCTATACCTATCTGCAATAATTTTCGAGTTATTAAGAATTTTTGATAAAGTTAAGAGAAATTGCAACATTTTTTAATAGTAAGCCTTGGAAATGACAACAAATATTCCAATGTTGCAATATTCTTTCGTCTTCTAATAATATCACCTCTCGTTTAATTAACTTAAATACATCATTTTGTGGCACAATTTTGTGTTTTGCATTTATTGCTATTTTTTTATTTATGGCAGACTGCAATTATAAAATAATAAAAATCAAATTTAAAAAAAATACTATTAATACCGAATACCGGTATTAGACCATCAAATGAGACGGTATTTCGGTATTGTAAAATGGCACGGTATACCGGTATTCGGTATACCGGTATACCGGTATTGCAATCACTAGATCCGATGTTTTAAAAGAGAAGAGAGTTGAATATCATCCATAAATGTATGACGCAATCGTGGGCAACGAAAAGTTATGAAAACTTTTAAGCAGAATGCCATTAAAAGTTTTTTTATTGGTTTTGTGAAAAGAAAGCTTTGCCGTTTTAGTTACTAGTGTACAAAACAATTTGGTAATATTTTAATTAATACATATGGATACGAAATTGTTTTCGCTTTATTATACAGTGTATAACCATTTAATTCAATGTGTATAACTGGTTGTGTTTTGTTTTTAGACCATTCGTTTAAACAAAGAATTGTTTTAACACTTTTGATGAAGTGTTTGCAAACAAACAAATATACAGCTCATTAAATTACAAAGAAAAGCTATAACAGCATTTGAATTTTAATGTAATTAATTTATGTTACACATGGTTTTATAAGTTCATGCCTTGGTAATTATTTTATACACTTTAGAGCATAATTTTGCTACACAGAAAATAACAGACTTTAATGTTGCGGAACGTGAAATAGTCAAGACAATTATAATAATTATTATACAATATAATTAGTTCAAAGGAATAATTGCTTCACATAAGTTGAATCTTTGTTCTAGCTAATTCACACTACATTTGACACTTTAACGTTTAACAACAGTGGTTAACAAGTGGTTGTTTTACAAACTAATAATTATTCAGGAATATGAGTTCATTATTTATGCTTATTTGATTTTACCAGTTCATAACTTGTTGGTTTTTGTTCGTTGTACTAGTTTTCTTTTTTGAAGAGTAATGTAAATAAATCAAAATATAATTAATTGACTTGAATCAATAGCACTTATAATCAGGGGTTTGGAGCAGTCCAATTTTTTAGTTGCTCCGCTCCAGCTCCGCTCCGGCATCAAGATGCCTGCTCCAGCTCCGCTTCCGCTCCGCTCCGCGCTCCAAATATTAATAAAATAAGTTTTTTTATTTAAAAATTTGTTTTTTAAAACAAAGCTAAAATTTTATGAGATATGTGGAAATGGACCAAAAATTACAATATTTGACCCTAAGAAACAAGTGAAGTTAAATAAATGAACAAATTATTGATCTTCAAAAGTTAAAAAACGAAAAAAAAGTTCTTTAAAATTTTTCAAAATTCAAATACAAAATAATGAAAATTAATATTCAGAAAAGTTACATTATAATAATTTTACTTCAAAAAAATCAAATTTAGTTTATTTATAATTTTATTAAATACTATACCCATGAGAATAATTATCCATAAAAAAAAAATGTAGTTTACAATAGTAAAGTGGAGCAGTGGAGCAATCAAAATTATTTGCTCCGGGCTCCGCTCCCGCTCTGGGCAAAAACCCATTGCTCCACTGCTCCGCGCTCCAGCTCCGCGCTCCGCTCCAAACCCCTGCTTATAATAACTTTTGTAACTATTGGTGTACCGTCTAGGTCTAGATATTAATAAAACCAAAAATGTATTATGAATTATGTACTCTATTATTTTTTGCTGTAACATCTCAAGTACGAGGAATTTTGTACTTTTAAAAATTGATTGTAGGTTCTCTCATACTTAGGAATAGTTCATCTAATTTAAACAAACCTGTATCTCTTATAGCGAGATCCCTATGCTGGAATTGTGATCTGGGACACCCTACCATATAGACGTATTTCTGTAGATTTTGTCGGATTTAAAGTAAGTACCTACTGTATATAATAACATCACTTTTTTGGTTCAACATGGTTGTTGAAATAGTAATTATTTATTGTGTTTACCGTAAGTCAGTTTATTTCTGTTTCTTGTCAAACCACAAAACTTGGAGGAAAAATTGTTTATTAGTATGGAGGCATACTATTATTGTGCAATAAATTTATTTTGGCGGATGATTTAGTACTAACCTGCACCAATTTTTTTTTGGTAAGTAATCTAGCTACGTTATAGTTCTTGTTTGTTCGTTATGTCAATGTTGTTTTAAAACTGTTAAATTTAAGCGAATTATTAATAAAATGTATCACTTCATTATGTATTTGTTCGTTTAAATAAATCGGTAAATGTTAAAGTTTACGTAAAGGGATATAATATTTTGCGTTGCATGTTATATACCTACTCATTAAAATCGTTTAACATTAAACTTGGTGACTCGTGATCCTTGGAATATAAAGTTGTTTACATGTGAAAAGTAGCTTGGAAATACATTTTCCAATAGGTATTCAAAAAGTAAACTTTCATTCATTGACTTTGGGCGATTGTAGTTATATTCAACCTTTGGTATATAATTCTTGCTTGTAGGTTCAAGAAGCATTTTCCTTTGTGGTATAAAATGAAACTAAAATTCGATTATTGTGAAAATTGGAGTTGTCGTTTTTTTTTTATAACTATTGACATGAAGGGAATAAAAATATAAGAAATGGTCAGATAAAACTCTTAACACAAGAATATAATTGCCCAAAACACTAGTGAATATTTTTTTACATCTAAAAGAAAATTAGTAAGCTGTTTTGGACTAAAAGAACTTTATTTACAGCACAAATATATTGTTATAAAAGGTCTCTTTGCATTTTAATTAGACCTTAATACGTTAATAGCGCTAAAAGTTCCATTTTCGTACTCTGCTTAGTAATTTGTCCAATTTAGAATGTTTTCCTTTATGAATTCGTTTTAGATAAAACGCTTAGGTCCTAGAGGCTGTACAAAAGACAAATAATTATTACCATGAAGGTTTACCCTGCAGTACAGTGCTGCGCACTCAATTTTAAACTGCCTGATGTCTGAATCTCCTTTGTGTTTTGTTTTTGACGTTATATTGTATACAAGCGTACGTATTTGTTTTGTGCGAATGATTATTTTAAAAATAATTTGAGGTGGTTGATGCCCGGTTTCTCCGACACATCTCAAGATCGAACTTATATAAGCCCGCCTTATATTTAAGACCGTCTCAAGATACCAATGCGTTGCACAGAAAACATACTCCGGAATCTGTTAGACATCTCAGCTAAGTTAGAACTCGGTTTGGCAACGTTGCAAGAAGTCGGCACATTTTAGCGGCAGATTGAAATGGCTAATTTTCATTGGCCATTTACATCACAGCTGTTAAAACGGCTCCCTGTGACATCTTGTTGTTGCTATCAGCTGTTAGTCACAAGTTACAGTTCGGTGTTTGTTATTTTATTTTGTGTTGAAATGGCAGAAAAAAAAATTATACCATGGAGGAAAAACAATTATTAGTTAGCTTGGTGGAAGAAAATAAATAAATAGATTATGTATACAGGCAGAGGCGCGTCGCCGGGCCCGGAGAAAAAATGTACATGGGCCCCAAGTAAATAAATTATTTGAAAATTAATTTTAAAAAAAGAACGAATTGTGAATGATGAATATTTAATACACCATAATTAAAAAAGTGTGTGGATTTCTGGGCCCCTAATTTACTTCCGGGCCCGGGTCTCGGAGCCCCCCCTGTCCCTCCCTCTCATCGGCCCTGTATACAGGGTGTTTGAAATTCGAGTTTAAGCATGGGGATCTCGCGTATTATAATAGCTAGAGTATAGGTTTAAATTTGGCAAAGTTGCTAAATTTGGTGCTCATTAATAATTCAAAGAGAAATTGGAAATATCTCAAACGGTGTCCGAGAAAATTAGGAAAAACTGGAAAATACGATTTTTGAAAATCGCTTATAACTCCTTTGGAGTATAAAATATTTCAAATGTGTAAAAACATTGCCGAAGCAACTTTTTAAGCCGAATCGGATGGTAGTCACAAATTTTTCTTAGATCGATTCGTTTTTGTTTTATGACAACCAACTTTGTTTTTGCTTATGGGCGCAAGTTTTGCTATTTACATTATCAAATAGCATTTATTTTTCTAAATCCATTGATGTATCACACATGGTATTTTACTTTTTCTTTTATTGTCAAATTTCAAAAAATACGTTTTAAACAATAACCATTATAAATCAGATTGGCCGGTCATTGTAGTTTATGTTGTTTCCATGACAACCGATCAACAATCTAAAAGTTTTAAAGGCCTGTTAGTCGTAAAAATGAACTTTAATAACGAAGAAAAACGCGATATGCTGCCCATCAGAAAAAACAAAGTTGGTTGTCTAAAACAAAAACGAATCGATCTAGGAAAAATTTGTGACCACCATCCGATTCGGCTTAAAAAGTTGCTTGGGCAACTTTTTTACACATTTAAAATATTTCAAACTCCAAAGGAGTTATAAACGATTTTTAAAAATCGCATTTTCCAGTTTTTCCTAATTTTCTCCGATACTGTTTGAGATATTTCGAATTTCTCTTTGGATTATTAATGAACACCGAATTTAGCAACTTTGCCAAATTTAAACCTATACTCTAGCTATTATAATAAGCGAGATCCCCGTGCTTAAACTCGAATTTCAAACACCCTGTATACTCCAATTGAGGCTCAATTTGATCTAAGATCACAATAACTGTCTCTTTTGTGAGGCGAAAACGCATAAAAAAACGATCGTATTCGAAATCCGTAAATGGATTTGCGCGAACAAATCGTCTTCGAGGAATTACAGGGTCGTACAAGTCATCATCTGCATCATCTATCATATTTATAAAGTCAATATCCATATTTAAACTTAAACCACAATTTAAACAAACATTTAACTACAAAAAAAGCAAATACAAGATAATTTTAGGTTATGTACTACAGCTCAAGTTCTAGTAAACAGCGACTCAAGATGTGAGCTCAGCTCAAGTCGAATATGTTCTTAAAATTGCTTGGTGCAACACTTTATACCGTTAAGGCGAACTTAAGATTCAGCTAGATCTTAAGATGTGTCGGAGAAACCGGGCATGAAGATTTTTTATAATCTTAAAATTATGGGAGTAGATTGGTTGGTAAATAAAATAATCAATTATCTAATATATTTTTAAAATATAATTCGGAACATTTTATATGAAATGTCTCCCTTTTCTTCATAATCGGGTCCTCTTGTACCTTTCGGTGTAGAGGTTCGTAGTTCTTGATTAGGTTTCTCTATTTCTGTCTACCATTGGCTATATGTGGCACATCATTTCTTCCCATTTAGCTTTTTGTTTTTCTCTACATCTCCTCAAACTTCGTTTTTCATCCCATTTCTGCATAACTGCATTATAGCACGTGTAGTTGATAGCTATTTTAAATGGTTTGTCTGCATCTTTTTCTTAATGTTATTTACTTCTGTTTTTTTTTCTAATTTTATCCTTACTAATCTTATTAATTTTTACATTCTTCTATTCCTCTCAAAAATGTCATGTTTGCATCTGAATCCTTTGTTTTTGTTTTCTTTTAAATTGCCAAATGATTCGCAGTTCTAGCCGTCAAATCATTTTTGTTTTTTAATTTTTCAGTAACCGTGGAGGATTCATCTGTTACCTAGCATAGCTTTTTCATGTTTAATGTTGTGTAAGTGCAGCCTTCATGCGTAAATAAAGTGCATGATGAATTATCTACACGAGTGCCATAATTTAAAATGTAATCATTTATCTTTGAACAATCTAAATTTGTAAGTTATTTGCCTGTTGTCGACTTATATTTAAGAAGAAGCATCAAAGAGAAAGTAATGTAGCAAAAATCGAATAGTTCTGACGAATTAATTTAAATAAAGTTTGAATCTTCGTAACCTCTAAGTAGTGTAATTGTTTTAAGCTTTTGTTATCTTTAATTTTTAATAAACTTATTACTTTTAAAATTTTAAATGAAATGTTATGGAGGTAAAAGATAATATTTGCTTTGTGATGTTCATGTTGTTTAACAAAAAATTAAACATAAAAGTCGTGGAGATTTTCTGGACGGTAGCCAAGCGTCAACGTGTAAACGACTTTCAAAGTATTTTATCAGCATTAGAGCATTGAAGGCACTAGCCGTAAAACGACTTTCCAAGAAGCATTTATTTAAAGTTTATATTATTTTTTTACTTTCGCTATACGTAGTATGAAGAAACTATTGTGATCGCGATAAAAATACAAGTTATTGGTATCGATGGATTCGTTAGATGATAATTTTGTTTCAAAATTTTTTTGAGGTTCTAAAAATTAACGAAAATAGTGCAGTTGTAACCAAAATCGCTTCCTCTTTCCAAAAATGTAAAAATATACAGGGTGTTCCATTTAAAATAACAAAGCTAGGGTCATTTCGGGCGAAACCGGAAGTGAAACAAATGTGTGCATGTGCTCAAAAAGCCCGTTTTTTTTGCGCATATCATATGTCTAAAATTTCATTTATCTAAAATCCAAACTAAAGAAAAAAGGGGGGGTACCACACATCATTTTACACCCGGTAGGTATACGTATAAAATAACCTCATGGCATGCAACATGATACACGTAAAATATTTAAATGGACGTGCAGCACAAATTTTACGTAAAATTTGTGAACAGGCAAAGGGTTAAACTTTTTACGCCCACAAATACCCAAACATTCATTCATACACACAATATATTTATGGCGAAAGTCATTTGGTGGTGTGGTGGCAACACCAGTTTGTTGTAAATTATTATATTGATTTGCCCAGCTGCCCGATAACACTCGCACTTTTTATGTTTAAAGGTATTTAAGGCCGTTGCTTTTTAAAATTTTAATAAGTAAAATAGTTAGGAGTGTAAAGATAAGACAAGGAACGCCCAATTGGGATGCAATAAATTTAAATAACTTCGACAAGACTGGCGTTTGCAGATGATATGGTGCTACTAGCTGAAAAAACTTACAGCATAATCTTAGTGTATGGGCTGTGACGAAATATACAATATAATTATGAATACCTACTATAAACACGAATGCGATTGTTATCGTAAAGAATCATTCAACGATTTCAATTATATTAGAATAAGGAAAGTAAGAAGAATTAAATATTAAGGAACAATAATTGCAAAGATTGGCAAATTGGAAATCATCGGAGAAATTATCGGAAATTAGTAAGAGGTTATGTTCTTATGCGTGTTTTGAACGTTTTTTTGCTCTTTGTGTGGCAATCTATGCAAATATTTTCGTGAATGTGAAAGGCTCATATTTTTGTCTAAGGTATTTTACCTTTATTCTCTGGTTATGATAATTGATAATCTAAGATAAATTAGTTCTTGAATTTAAGATGATAATAATTACGTTCATTATACACTGAAGCATATGTTACATTTAAACAAAGATAGTATGTTGCGTTTTAGTTCTTGGTTTCGTTGGAGGCAGGTAAAGTGACCCAAAACTGTTTATATTATGTATCGGCCAGACGCAACCCCTTGCGCCCCCCGCAATGTGTTGATACACATGCTAATTTATATAATGCGTGGGACGCCATGCTTTGCCTTTCAGCTTTGTATGCGAGTAAGACCACCTTGTTGTTTTATGCTTGGCTTTATTGGAGATTTGTGTGTTACTATAATATGGTGATGGGCTTATATTATTCCTGGCGATCCAGCATCACACGCGGGGGTGGGTTCCCCCCGGTGAGTACATAATTGTTACTAATTATTAAATGTTATCAGTGGCACAAGCTTCTTTGTTTTATGTACGCTGCATACACCTTTGCACCAATCGCTTGGCTTCAGCCTCTGCCTGCCTCGGGAACCCATGTGTTTATAATAAATAACACTAAACTTGTAAGTAAAATAATGCGAACCATGTAAATTAAAGTAGTTAACGCCCCAGTTATTAATTATTCAAAAAGGCATCCTAACAAATGACCCTTTGGTAATAGTAACCAACATTTTCTTTAAAATAATTTGCTTTTTATGGTGTCTACTTACTAGTGAGGTGAAATCCTGTAGCCGATCGGTGACGTAGCATTATCAAAGACGGAATGCATCGTCTGCAGCAGGGAATGGATGCTAAAGCCTGTACAAAACTTGTACGGAATCTGGAATTCATGTAGCAGTAGATCAAGGGGTTATAGCAAGCATGGGACATTGCCAACCAATGCAATGTAAACCAAAAATATGGCTTCAGTTCATCACTTATATGTTCCTGAACGACCTGAAAATAATTAATCAGTGTCAATTATGAAACAAAGCTTAAGTACCTATATAGGTTAATAGTTATTTATATTTAGAATTTGAAAAAACATTATTCAGCGATTTTGTGACGTCACTGCAAGCAAATACGGCGTTAATTACATTTTAATGACGTTTCAAGATCGCTAACTTATAAGAAACCGCAAATTCAATAGATTAAGTTGTTTGTCTTGAGCTTATTTTACTAGAAATTTACTAGACCAATTACTTTACAAGAATCCTAATTAACTCGATTCTGGCGTGAGAAGGTTATTATTAGCATTTGTAATCAAGGTTTTAGCTAGAAGTTAATTAGAATATGTTCTTTGATAAATTTAATTTATGTAAAGTACTGGCTTAGATTTTTTTATAACCCTTTGTATAGCTTAGACATTAACCTCAATATTTAACATGCAAAACAATTGATAGCTGATGCAAATGACGTTCAGTGTTTTATTTTGCTTGCAAAGCACTTAATATTCAACTTTTGTTTTATACTCTACCTATACAAAAGTGGTTTCGTTTTCAAACGTGGTAGCTTAGAACATTGTCAATTTCAATCTATAATACAATCTTGGTTTCCGGGTTTGGAACCGCGTCTTCTATATTTAGAAGTAGTTGACGATTCGACCATTGTGTCTTGGTCTTTTTCAAAACGACTAATTTGTGAGGGATGTTGCTGGGTTTATATATCCAGCTTGTGGAGGCGTGTCGTTCCGCTTGATGGATTTGTTCTGCCTCAGTGATTTTGTGATGACTGGTTTCCAGATGTTTGGGAGTTGTATGCCTGTGTCTCTGTTGTAGTTGTTTGGGTTCTTGATGATTTCCAATGATTCTCGATATAATCTTGGCCAGAAATGGTTTGCGCGGGCCAGTAGTTTTGTTTCTCTGAAGAGGATGTTGTGTCCTGTACCCTGGGCGTGTTCTGCTACCGCTGATTTATCGACTTGTTTTCTTGTTGTTTGTCCTTCGTGTTCTTTGAGACGCGTTTGTATACTCCTGCCAGTTTGTCCTATGTATACTTTTCCACAGGAGCAAGGTATGCTATATATTCCCGCGTGGTGTAGTCCTGTGTCGTGTGTTCTTCTTAATTTATTCGAGAGCTTCAAAGGAGCGTTGAAAACGGTTTTGATTTTATGTTTTTGTAGAAGCTTTGATATTTTGTTAGTCACTCCGCTGATGTAGGGCAAGTAAGTCGTAGCGATGTATTCTTTCTTTTCTTTTACTTCTTTTGGCGTGGCATGTTTTTGTATGGTACGAAGTATTTGTTTACGCTGAACGCTGGTAACCGTTTTCTTGCAGGGCTCTCGTGACCATGTTCAGTTCTTCTTTGATGTTTTCTGGTGTGCATATCTCTTTAGCCCTATGTATTAATGTGTTGATCACCGATTGTTTTTGGGCCGGGTGGTGATGTGATGCAGCATTTAGATATCGGTTGGTATGGGTCGGTTTACGGTAAACGCTGTGGCTAAGTGTTCCGTTTGCTTCTCTTTTGACCAGTATGTCCAGAAAGGGTAACGCGCCATTCTTCTCTTCCTCCATCGTAAATTTTATGTTCTTGTGTAGGTTGTTCAGGTGTGTTAGAAAATCTTGAAGTGGTTCTTTTCCATGTTCCCAGATGACAAAGGTGTCGTTTACGTATCGGAACCAGTGTTTCGGTTTCAATTTGCTGGAGAGTAGGGCTTGTTCTTCGAAGGCTTCCATGTACAAGTTGGCGAGTGCCGGTGATAATGGTGAACCCATGGCTGCTCCCGTTGTTTGTTCATAGATGCCTCCATTGAAGGTGAAGTAGGTAGATTGTGCGCACAGCTTTATTAAGTCGGCTAGGTTACCATCGAGGTAGTTAGCAACCAGTCGTTCCCTTGCCAATTCCACTGCTTCCTCAACCGGTATATTGGTAAATAATGACGTCACATCGAAGCTAATCATGATGTCGTTGTCGTTTATATTTAGCTGTTCTAGTTTCTGGATGAAGTGTGCTGAGTTACGGATATGGTGATCCGATTGTCCAATGAAATTCTTCAGTGTTCTGACGAGGTATCTTGCTAAAGGATGGGTAGCTGATCCAATGGCGCTCACTATTGGTCTTAGCGGTACGTCTTGTTTGTGTATTTTTGGTAGACAATACAGTTTTGGGGTTCTGGATTCTGTCGGTATTAGGCTCTTGTGGTCTTCTGTTGGAATTGATGAGGTTTTCACTGCTGTCCTAATATGTCGTTCTATGTTCTTGGTAGGGTCCTTCTTCAGTACTCGGTACGTCGATTCCTGCAGCATGTCTAGAACTTTGCTGTTGTATTCCGCGCTGTCCATAATTACGGAGGCATTGCCTTTGTCGGCAGGTAGAATTATGATGTCCGGATTATCGCGTAGTTTCCTGACGGCCCGTTCTTCCTCTTTGCTCATGTTTGGTTTCGGTGGTTTGGCTTTCTTGAGGATGAGTGCTGTTGCTGCTCTTATATCTTCAGCGTCGTCCGTGGTAAGGTTACGAAGTGTGCTCTCTAGTTGACTCACTATTTCTTCGTTCGGTATGTATTTTGGAGCGACAGCAAAGTTAAATCCTTTTTGTAGTACGGCCTTGCTGGTGTCGTCTATTATGGCACTCGATAGGTTTATAACGACCCGGCTGGCATCCAGTTGAGGTGTTTGTTGATGTTGTGAGCTATACAGCTTCTCGAATTTCTTCTTTTGTATGGTAGTCGCCTTGTCCGCTTGGTATGAGGCTTTTTGTCTAGACAGACGGTCGACGACAGTCCATGTTTCTTGATCCAATTTTGAGCTGGTGATAACATGTACGTTGTACAGACTTCTGGCGTTGGCGTCCAATTGGGTACGAGTGCTGTGGATCCTTTCTCTGAGTAGCGCCGAGCTTGCGCGTTGTAGTATGTTGTGTGCCGCTCTTGTTTGTATGTGGTGGCTGATCTTTAGGAATGTTGGTGTTGTCTTCTGATCCCGGCACCGACTTAGAAAGGCCAGTTGGCTTAGTAGTTTGTGTTTCTTGATCCGAAGAACAAGAAAACAAGTCGATAAATCAGCGGTAGCAGAACACGCCCAGGGTACAGGACACAACATCCTCTTCAGAGAAACAAAACTACTGGCCCGCGCAAACCATTTCTGGCCAAGATTATATCGAGAATCATTGGAAATCATCAAGAACCCAAACAACTACAACAGAGACACAGGCATACAACTCCCAAACATCTGGAAACCAGTCATCACAAAATCACTGAGGCAGAACAAATCCATCAAGCGGAACGCCACGCCTCCACAAGCTGGATATATAAACCCAGCAACATCCCTCACAAATTAGTCGTTTTGAAAAAGACCAAGACACAATGGTCGAAACGTCAACTACTTCTAAATATAGAAGACGCGGTTCCAAACCCGGAAACCAAGATTGTATTATGGATAACGGCCCGCGAAAGCCTCAAGAATAAAAAAAATTTCAATCTAGTCACGGGTATACCTCCACGTTACAGCAAAAGGACGTATGACTACATAAATAAAAACGGGTATACCAGGTTATTTTAATTTCATTTCACACCTTTAGGATCTCGAAAATAAAAATGACGGTTTTGAGCTGCACTTAGTTGATAACTGCAACCTTTAGAAAATCAAGATATAAAAAATATAGAAGTACCTACCTAAAAAACAATAAAAAAAGAATATGTAATTGTACTATAATATTTACTCTCATTCAATGTATACGAAAACAAAATGCACTTACGAACTTCTTTTAACCGTAGACTTTAAAAACGTTATTAAATGAGAATGTTCACACAAATAGATGAAAATTTATGGAAAGATAAGAAGGTGTGTTTTTTAATTTAATAAAAATAATTGGCATTTTGCTTCAGTAGTTTTGCAGCTAAATTAATGTATTTAAAAATATACATAAATCATTTTACGATAAGACGAAGAGTTTTAAAACTTAGAAAAGAATACCTATATTTATAAAAAAATATACAACAATGCTAAAAGTATAAATAATAGGTTATTGATCAATATACTTATTGTTAGTTCTTTACCGTCTAAATTTACATGCCTCATCGATTAAAAACCTGCTTGGTTCATTGCTGGAAAAAATGATTTGGCCAATCTAGAAAAGCTATAACTTTGTCATTCGACCGAAAATTTTCCTCCAAAAATTCCTTCAACGCCAGCCGTCAAAATAAATGAAATCAAAAGGAACAATTAATTCTGTGTAAATTATCTGGTCGTAGAAAAATTGTAGTACAAAACTCGATTTATGATGCAATTACGCCCTCGTGAAAATGCGCACTTGCTGCTACGCGGCTCCAAGCGCAATTTTCAACGTGCGTAATATGCGTTTAACAACTATTGTTATACAATATACTATTAATATTGGTACCTATGAAAGTGTTACTCTTTAAATTTACAAATATATCAAAGTTTTTTTCCGAGATATTTTCAGCCTTATACTTGCATCAAAGTTTACTATATGTCACTATCAGATAAAATTAAACAATTGCTTTTTCCGTAGCTAATTGTAAGTGTTATTGGAGAAAATTAGATGCATTTTCTCTAGTGTGAAAGCTAGTGTTTTTGTAAATGCAGTCGACTTCGTTCAGTATTCGCTAGATGTTATAGTTTTAGCCTTGGGTATTAAATCTTATAAAATGAATTAGTTTCTCAGTGCATGTACTATTCATAATTAATTGTTGTCCAAACTATTAATTTGCAGCTTGCCAAACAAAGCACTATCGCATCGTAAATTTAATTTATGAGCCATAATTTACTTAACGTTTGATATTTAGTTTGCTTATTGTGTAGTTAATGAAAATTATTTTAATAAAATTTATATTGGAAGTATGTGTTATATTTATGCAAGCAATTGGACCTCTAGTGATGTATCACTTATATTACGCTCCCTTAAATGGCAAAATAAATATATTTAACCTTAGGTGAGTGAGTGAGATCGTGCGTCCCACTTGTTTCCTAAGGTTAAATCTGACCGCCACCGCCACCGCCTCCGCTTCGGTCTGTCCAGACCTTAAAAGTCGCATCTGTCATTTTTGTCGATAAATATTAGACCTCTTTTTACTTTATGAAGTCCAGTAAGCGATAAACAAGTATAAAATATTTTCGCGCCGTGTATGATTTTTGAATGTTTACAAAGCGAAATAACCTAAATATTTAATTTCGACATAATTTGGGAATATATTGAAGCTCGGCGTCAATGTTCAAGCTATAACATAAATAACTTTGTACATCAATCAAACCTGACCTAAAGGGATTCGACGAACAGGCAGGCACAGAGCTATTCCATCGCATAATTTGGTTATATAATTATCAAAGCTCATCAACATACTCACTTACATCCTACATACATTTTATATGACTTTTAACGCGACGAACCTCATCATGCTCTAATCTAAAGTTTCAAAAGTATTTTAAAAAGTTGTAAAACATGTAACGTTACCAAGTAATGAATTATATCTTTTTTGTTCTGTGATCTTAAACCAAGTATATTTAAAAACAGCGTATGTTTCATGTTATTAATTTAGAAATTAAATGAAATAGTATTGAAATAAAATAAAAATAATTGATGCCAAGCGGGATGTCACAATATATCGCGATAAAGCAAATAAGTGTCTAAACCATTGAATAAAAAGATAAAGGAAGGAGCTTTTAATACTATACTGCAGCGTTTGAGCGGCGACGGAAATGACGAAACAAATGGCCTCTGATGGCGGCCGGTCTTGACAGGTCAAACAGTCAAGAAATTTAGGGTTTTGTGTGCTACAATGGTTAGCTGCAGATCTTGTAGTCTTACTAAGTCAAAAATGTTAGAGATTAAAAGATTACGTTTAATAGGTAAGTAGACATTAATATTTTGTAGTGTAATCATGCATTGAAAATTTGATGTGGTCTGTCAAAATGGTATGTCATATCAGTGGCGTGCATTTGTGTACAGCATATTTTTTAACTCTCATAATAAACAATCCAAATATTGAAATATGCTGTCGTTTTCTTAATTCTCTCAACCACGAAACAAGAAATAAATAAGTAAATAACAGGCTCAATTCAAAACTAAGCAAATATTTACAATAATCAATACATATTTAAAAATGTTAAATACGCCACTGAGAAGCGGAAACATGCATCCGCCATATTGAGAGTCTAACCTGGACGCCTTAGTATCGCTATAACGCTCCTTCCTTTATCTTTTTATTCAATGGTCTAGTCTGTTTTATAGTGCAGGGACCTTATAAAATAAAAGAAGCCATTTAGCAATATTGTGACTAGCAATTTAAATTCTTCAACCAATTGCTCTCAAAGGGTTGTATTTTAGCCTGGGGATATTGCCATTTCCTGCAAGGAATTTTTCAAGCAGCGCTGTGCTTGTTCTACATTTTTTATCGGGCTACCAGATCTAGCATGAATTTATCATTCTCTAGTGAGCACTACAGTGAAAAACAAATTCATAAATCCCACACTTAAGATAAGAAAAAAATGTATGTCACATATTTAAGTAAGTCTGAAAATTAACGATACCTACAAAAACCTATACAAACCCTCGTCAATGTTGGACACTTAATTTTAGAAGTATTTGGGATCCTGTAGCGATCAGTTTGTTTGGTGATGGTATAGGATTTAGATAAGCTTTAATGGGCTAAAACATCCATACTTAAGCTTTTTTTTGTCTCGAGCCCCACACATATGTTTGCAACATTATGCGGGCCGCAACATAGTACGCTATACATACGGTGACCATCCGTACTGTATTATACACTCTTACAGTACAGTACTGTATTTAAAGGCGCTGTACCTACTGTATAATTTAAACAGAAATAAATGTACTGTATTTTATTTTTTTGTACTGTATGTACTGTATTTTTAATGTAATGAAAATTGTGCTAAATATAACCAAACCTTTTACATAGCGCGAGCCACAAACATATAATTCAATTTAATTTCCATCTTCAAAATTCATGAGAGCAAAAAAATAAACAAACTTCATCCTCATTTTTTGTTCCGTTCTCCCTAAAACACATTTTTTGTTTCGGTCTTCTTAAAAAAAAAAAAGTGAAAGCAAAAAAAAACGTAATCCACCTTTTGTTCTGTATTTTTGTCTAGAAATAATGGCCACCATAGCTAACTCAAACCTAAATGTAACCAAGCGATTATTTAAAAATTAGTGTGATATTGAGGAAATGCCTAACTTTTTTTTTAGATAAATGAGGTTTATAATTGGTACATGACACTCTCCATACTTCATCAAGGTGAGAATTAGTAAACCGATTTCTATATACAGTGTGAACCATTTCAAAGGGGATCTCACCCTTATAAAAAGTTTATTTATAGTTCGATTTTCATCAACTTTTTTTAAACGATAAGGCATCAAAAACTGTACTTTGGCACTAAATTTTAAAAATAAGTTACACTCACAAAGCCTACTATAAAAAATAAACGTTAGAGTTGCCATAAAAAAAAAATTGACGTAAGATCTTTTAAATTAGCAACAATTTATTCGTATCAGCATTAAAATCACTACTTTGATTGAATTATCAATGGATGAACAACTAAATTTACTAGAAAAAATAGAAAAATACAAAGAAAAAATAACAAATATTTTTTCATGATATTTGGTACAGACCTATTCGAGGGCATCCCGAATCCAGTGGTGTAGTCAGATTTTTGATTTAAAATTGCTAAACAAATTTGCCAATTTTGACATTGAAAAAAATCATAGTAGTCTTTGTGAGTGTAAACTTAATTTTAAAATACGGCGTCAAAGTAGGTACAGTTTTAGATGCTTTATCGTTTAAAAAAAATCATGTAAATCGAACCATAATTAAAATTTTTATAGGGGTGATCCCCTTTGAAATGGGCCACACTCACACTGTACGTTCTTTGCATATTTCATTTTAGAATAGGATGATTCGCAAAGATACGTTGATGCAAATAAGGTGAGAATCAGGTGAGCACATTTTTGTATAGTCTTGTAATTACCAAAACTCTGTGTACTCCTTTTCCTACCTACCTCTTTTCTTTAAAAATAACTTCCAAATTTGTATCGTTTTGAACTCATTAATCTAAATGCAGCTAATTGTTTAATAATTGCTGTTTCTAAGTGTCAGCGATTTTCTGCAAGCATTAGACAATTCTTAGCATTTCCTTGGATAAGGCAGCCAAGTCATTTAACATGATCTTATAGTTTTCTAGAGAAATGTCAATAGCTTCTTGTAAAGCTTTTATTACAGTTGAAAAATTATGAATTATTTAATTTTTTCTTTTCTCGTAATAAATGCTGAAAATACTTTACCCGCTGTTTCTGGAATAATTTTATTTTCACCCTGTAAACCGCGATTAAGATTACAAAGTTTTTTGTGATGTCGCACAGGTGTTGTAAAATAAAATAATTTCTTGCCGTGAAGAGAAAAAAAACCGATCCAAAACGTTTGCTTTGCTTAGCCATCGCACCAAAGTGCCATCATTGCTGTTCATTTCTTCTAAGAGACTTTTAAATTTTCTGTGGTTTAATTCTCGTGCTCTGATATAATTTACTATAGGTACAGTCTGGTCTACAAAATGGGCTCAAGACTATAGCGACTTCAATTGTGATTGAACCATCAACAAATTTCCATTTCATTCGATCGACCACTTTCCACTCATTGTGAAGATAGGGAATGCGCGATATTATGTTTATTAGATATATGGGGTAATTATAGTTTTAAATTTATTGTATGTAACCATTTAGGAAGACTGCGGTGACATAGTTGCTAGGAAGTTAGTATGGTTGTTGGTTGCTACGATAATTGTGATTTATAGATTACAAAATAATTATTGAGTTTTAAATAAGCATGTAATAAAATTTAATGTTGTATATGAGAACAAAAAAAAAACACATGTTTCACAGGAAAATAAATTTCAGAAATTCTTTTTTTTTAAATAAAACAAAAAAATCTTGGAATATTGACGCTCAAAGGCATTTTGTAAATTTCATGCAGTAACAATTTAAATATTGCAATATCTACATGATAACAGCGAAAAGTTTTTTTGTACATGTTGAGCACAACAAAAACTAACGCGATCTATGTTTGGAAGGAAGTGGACTGGAAATAACGGAACATAAACCAACTTATTACAGCGGCAACGATATGATACACGTAAACAGTTTTACATTTATATGAACTCACTTACCATATTTCATATTTTATTTCACTTTATTCGTTTCGATAAATTCTACAACCTTGAATGTATTGTTTGAATAACGAAAATATATGAAATTAAATTAACAGAATGAATGTAGAACATCATGAATTTATGAAGTTGTGCAGGATGCTTAAAGCCAGTGTGACACGGTATAAATTTCTGTATAGAAATCAATACAGAATGTCTTGTATTGTTTTTCTTGTACAGATTTCAATACAGAATTCCATGCGTTTGAAACTGTGTGTGACACTGATACAATTGTATGTACATGTTATTGCCCATGCACATGCGCCTAAACAGTATAAACACAAGATATGCACTGCCTCTAAAACAAGGTATTTATCCCTTGTAATTGCCATTTTAAACAATAGCAACATCCTGCTTCGGATTAACAAGAATTAACTGTTAAAAGGAATTTCTATTGCTTATATTTCCTCTAGCTGCAGATGTTTAAAATCAGCTGTTAGCCGCCATTATTCACGAACTGAATGCGCATCTGTAGCACGCCGTTTCTGTATCAAAACTTGCTTGCAAATAGTACATGTCCTATAGTATTTTCTGTGCAAGAAACTATACAGAATTTTGTACGAGAAACCTGTATGACACGATATAAGATTTTCTGTATAGTATTTGGTACAGATTTCTTTACAGAATCGCGTAGCGCTTGACTGTAAGTCTATGTTCGTTCATCTCTTTCTTCTTATACGGGGGAAAGGGTGGAACCGTACAATTATATAGTATAGACCAGTGTTTCCCAAACTTTCGACATCTGTGTACCCCTTTTATGATTTTCGTAACACTGAGTACCCCTCGTTAAAAAATAAATAAAAATAATAAACGAAAAACAACATTTATTCATTGTGACGCTTTTTGTTTCTTTTCGGTTTTGCTTTCTTATATTTTTTTTTAACTTAATCTTTCTCGGGCGCCAAATTTGTTGTAGGGGTTGTTTCCTCTATTCTTGTAGCTCTGTTGGAGAATGTAGATTCCAGGGGTCTCTCGTCGAATAAAACTTGGACGGTTTAAAATGGTTATCTTTATTATGGTTTCTTTATTTACATAATATACAATAATTGGTATAAAACAAATAATTAATACTCAAAAGATAATTGTAAAGCAGTTAATAATAATGGGGCCAGTATTTGTTTAATACAATTAGGGTTCAAATGAATTTAGATTCTCATTCTGATTTTGATTCTGAAGTCCGGACACGGGGTTACGGTATTGGTGAAATAATTAAAAAGTTGAAATTCGGACTTGGCTCTTTTAATCGTGTCGCACCTCCGCTCAAAAGAGACCAAGTACGGACTCAGGGTATGCTACGATATAAGTAAAATAATTCAAAGGCAGGAATTCGGACCTAGCCATTTTGGTCGTGTCACACCTCCGCCCAAACTAGACTAAGTTCAAATACTCGGACTTAGCTCCTTTAATCGTGTCACACCTCCGCTTAAAAGAGACTAAGTACGGACTCAGGGTACGCTACCATATCTGTAAAACAATTTCAAAGACAGGAATTCGGACTTAGCTATTTTGATCGTGTCACACCTCCGCCCAAACTAGTCCAAGTTCAAATACTCGGACTTAGCTCTTTTAATCGTGTCACACCTCCGCTTAAAAGAGACTAAGTACGGACTCAGGGTATGCTTTCATATGTGCAAAATAATTCAAAGACGGGAATTCGGACTTAGCCATTTTGATCGCGTCGCACCTCCGCTCAAAATAGTCCAAGTTCAAATATTCGGACCTAGCTCCTCCAATCGTGTCACACCTCCGCTCAAAAGAGACTAAGTTCGGAAATCGGATCGGGACCCAGAAAACTCTTGGTCGTGTCGCACCACCGCCCAAGAGGTCCAACGGAAGGACCCTCCCACCCAGGTTTTACCCGCTCGTCTGTGAAAGAGAGCTCTGTATAATTTGTACCGGCGTTTTATACCCAAAATTTGTGGTGTGGGCAGGAGAGACGGTAACAGAGTAGGAAGATGATAACTCCCTACCTTGCGGCAGTGACGTCGAAACGTTATCGAAATATTTGTTTGGGGCGGTTTATCGGAATTTCGTTACATCCCCCTCTTTCTTCGGGAAAAAAAAGATTTTTTTTTTCTTAAAGGCATTACGGCCATCACGGTAATGTGCAAAATTAATAATCAAAAGTTACGGTTAACTGAATATCTCAAAACCCAAAAATAAAATAAAATAAACTTATATGAACCCTTGGTAACAAAATTAACTATAGAAACTCGGTAATAAAATGAATAAACAAATAACATTTCAAATATAAATATCCGGTAAGATAGTAAATAAATAATACTGCTTAAATAAGTACTATATACAAGTTATTAAAAAAAAACTGCTCTAAAATTAAAGCTTCTGGGCGTAATTGGTAACGCCGGTGGTGCGCCAGGTATTGGGGACGTATCGAGCCATTGCATAGGACTGCTATCGTCATCCCGTGGTTTGACGGCCTCGGGATGGTGGTCTGCTGGCGTTCCCGGCAGTGGAGAGCGCGGCGTCGGTGTGGCGTCCGTGGAGGTTCCATATTGCGTCTCTGGACAAAAAAATAATGTTAGCGGTTCGGAATTATGTAGGGAGCGGGGAGTTAGATGGCAGGTTTTAAGTCCTTGATGTGGACTCGCTGCAGACGACGACCAGTGTGGTCGCGAAGATCGTATACCAGTGGAGATATCACCCTGGAAACGGTGTGGGGACCGGAATATCGTGGGGCTAGCTTGGCTGCGAAACCTTTTGCGGCAGACGATAAGTGGCGTTCGACCTTCATCACTTTATCTCCCAGCTTGCATCTCCAGTCGCGTCGGCGTAGATTGTAATGTCGACTTTGGGACTGGAAGGCCTTTGCGAGGTTAAGTCGTACCAGGTCAAAAATTTCGTCTAGTTTCTGTAGCCTATGGTTCCGCTCTTGAATATCGGGTCCTGTCGGAATATCGTCTGGGTCTTCATCGTGTCCGCGCTCTTGGAGCCCGTTCGGTATTTCTAGTTCTCGGCCGAAGTTAAGGAAGGCTGGAGTAAAACCGGTTGATTCATGCCGAGCGGTATTCATAGCCAGTGTAAATTCAGGAATGTATTGGTCCCACTTCCTTTGGTCGGCCTCACAATATTGTGCTACCATAGTCTTGAGGGTTCGATTGACACGCTCCACGGGGTTGGCTTGTGGCGTATATGGCGGCGTAAATCGGTGTCGGATTCCAAATTCGGCCAGTAACGAACGAAACAGGCGGCTATCGAACTGTACTCCATTATCGGTTATCACTGTGCGTGGACATCCAAATCGCATAATCACCAGCTCTCTTAAGGCCTGGGTGACGGTGCTAGCGGTGGCTTTTCTTAACGGACGACATTCCACCCATTTTGTGAAGCGGTCTTGAAGCACGAAGAGGTAGTTATGGCCTTTGGCGGAGCGTGGGAGCGGGCCCACTAGGTCGGCGCTAACTGTTTCCCAAGGGCTATGGATCTTAGGAGGGTACATTTGTCCAGGAGTTTGTCGTTGCGACGGTTTATATCTTTGACATTGATTACAGCGGCGTACGTAGTTAGCAATGTCCTTAAACATTCGAGGCCAGTAGTAATTTTGTGCGATTCGCGTAATCGTTTTTGCAATTCCCATGTGCCCAGCTGTAGGAGCGTCATGATGTTCGCGTAGTATTGCCTCTCGGTCGGGTTCAGGGACGCACAGTTTCCAAGGCTTAGCCATATCCGCTTCACGGAGGTCTGTTGGTTCCCAAAAGTGCCGATGCAGCCGGTCGTCGATTAGTTTGTAGTCTGGTGTCTTTTCTGGATGACGTTTAACTTCATTTACCTTCTGGGTATACCATGGACACTGGGGTACATTCGTAATAGCGCATAGCTCGCCGGCGTATGTTGGTTGCATATCTGGCAGCGGCTGTCGAGACAATGCGTCGGCCACCCGGTTAAGTACTCCACGTCGATATTTAATATCGAAATCAAATTGTTGTAAATAAACGGCCCATCGCGCCAGTCGTCCACTAGTATTGCGTATGGAATTTAGCCATTTTAAGGATTGATGATCGGTTATTACGGTGAAGTGGTATCCTTCTAGATAGGGTCGCATCTTCTGGATACCCCATACTATGGCTAGGCACTCTTTTTCGGTAACAGAATAGTTTTTCTCTGCAGGATTGAGAGATCGGCTCGCATATGCTACTACATGGTCTGCATTGTCATCGTTTTGTATTAAGGCGGCTCCAAGACCTTTTTCTGAGGCGTCGGTTTGCAAAATGAATGGCTTGGTAAAATTGGGACAGGACAGGACTGGGGCACACGTCAATTTTGTTTTAAGCGTCTGGAAGGCCTCTTGTTGTTCGGTACCCCATAACCAACGACTTCCCTTCCGTAGTAGTTTAGTTAACGCAGCGGTAACATGTGAGAACGATGGAATGAATCGTCGATACCAGGAGGCGATGCCCAGGAACCGGCGGAGATCGCGTACATTCTTGGGTGCGGGTATTTGTAGAATGGCAGCTACGGTATCCGGGTCGGTGTGAATGCCTTCAGCTGTCACTACGTGGCCTAAGTACTTCAGTGTTCGTCGGCAGAAGTGGCATTTATCGGGGTTTAGTTGTAGATTAGCTTTACGAAGGCGATCGAACACTTCTCGTAGATTATTTAAGTGTTCTGTGAACGTCCTACCTAGAACTATGATGTCGTCTAGATAGGCAAAGGCCTTGGGCTCCATGTCGGGTCCAATTATTGAATCTAAGAGGCGCTGGAACGTGGCAGGAGCTGCATGTAATCCAAAGGGCATAACCTTGAACTGATACAAACCGCGGCCAGGGACGGTAAAGGCTGTAACGGGTTTGCTTGCCGTGGTAAGCGGTATCTGCCAGTACCCTTGCTTCAGGTCCAGGCTAGAGATGTAACGGGCTTCGCGGAGTTTGTCTAAGATAGCACTGATGTAGGGTAATGGATATGCATCTTTTATCGACACTTCATTAACTTTACGAAAATCTACGCAGAATCTCGGTTGCCCATCTTTTTTACGAACTATTACAACAGGCGAGCTCCAGGGACTGTTAGACGGTTCAATAATATTTTCAGCGAGCATTTTGTCCACTTCTTCGTTTATAGTTTGCTGCATTACTGGATTTTGGGGTCGGTAGCGTTGCTTAATAGGGGTCGGATCGGAGAGTCGGATTTCGTGTTCCACTAGGTCTGTAGTTCCTTTTGCACACGCAAATCGAGGTAGTTCTTGTGCCAAGAATTGTTGGAGATGCTCTTGTTCGACGGGCGATAATTGATCTTTATTATCGACGAATACAGAAGCATTTTGTAACGGCTGTTCGGTTGTATGTCCGCCATTCGGTTTAACGGACCGGCTAGTAATATTAATTACTGTTTGACGCTTGCTTAATACGTCCATACCCAATACCATGTCTTGTACTAGCGTCGGAAGGTACAGAAAGGTGTCGGTTACCCATTCTGCGTTCATATTGTAACAAATTCGGTACATCTGGTCGACGCGTTGCGTAGAACCATTCGCTAGCTGGACCTGGTGCTCTTTTAGTTGACTTACTGAGGGATCGTGCAGGTTACAATAATCGGCTACACGTCGGCTGATGAAGGAACAGGTGGATCCGGTGTCAACTAGAGCTCGGAAGGATTGATTTTTAATGTGAATTGGAATAAAAAGGCGGTTATCGGATTCTTGGCAACTAGTGGAAGCGAGGGTGGAGTTCTTTAGGATTATTGTGGAGGGTTGTTTGTAGCGGGCCTTGGTGTGCAAAGATTGGCGAGGCCCGGTGGGTTGCCAATCTTGACGGCGTTTCCCGGTGCTTGCGATACGCCACAACAGTTCCTCGTGAGTACGCCTGGTTGCCCACATCTCGAACAGAAAAGTTTTGGAGGTAGTCGGCAGTTGAACCGCAGATGGCCTGACTGACCACAGTTCCAGCAGCACCGCTCGCGGCTATAATTGGGACTTTGCCTTAGGGGCGGGGCAAAAGCTGCGCGGCCTACATTATCTCTTGCAGCCGCGTTTTGGCTATCTGACAGCGCTGCAAGTTTAATAGGACGGTACTGGATTTTATCGGCGGCTTCCGTTCGCTTTGAAGTTTGAGCGGCCAATTCTTTTTGTAGTTGCTCGTGCTCTTCGATTTTTCTTAACAATTCAGGTATCGTGTTAAAGTCGGATTGGCGGATATATTGACGATATTGGGGCAGGAGATTTTTATATAAACGGTTTAATATTTGTTGCGGTGTCAACAGGCCTTGACGTCTTATTAATGTTTGTAGAGCGAGCAGGTATTCCTTACCAGTCTCGTGCGGGCGTTGGCATCTTCGGCTGATTTGCTCATCTAAGTTCAGCCTGTAGTCGGATGGTAAGAAAAAACCTTCGAAGTCGTTTAAAAAGTGGTTCCAGGTACGCCAGGACTGTTTATTGTTTCGAAACCATAGCAGGGCATCGTTGCGGAATAGTTCGGGCAGCGCGTGAAGAAGTTGGCGGTCGGTATAGCCGTAGCATTCTCGCAGTTCTGCTACACGCTCCAGGAAAAGGACAGCGTCCGTCTTGCCGTCAAAATGGACGTTCCATTTTCGTATTTGATCACAGGCGTTGGCCACAGTTTCGGTAGCGGTGGATAGGACCTGGGGCTTGGTGGACTCTTTGTCATTCTCGCCGGTTCGTAGGAACAAACTAAGCCGTTGTCTCATCTCTTCGACGCGACCATTAGGATCCAGGTTGAACTTTTTCAATTCGTTGCTAAGTTCGTCCTTGCGTAGTTTATAGAGCCAGCCCACCTTAGTGTCGGCACTCTCTAGGCCATAGCCTTCGCCTTCGGAATCGCTGGCTACGGATTTTGTCTTTGAATGTGTCATTATTGTACCTACTATTAATTTATCGTACGGTGCGTTCAGAATCTAACCGGCCCTTGCCCCTGTTCGTCGGTATGTACCGTACGGAATTTGAGTCCCTGCTCGGGCGCCAAAATGTGACGCTTTTTGTTTCTTTTCGGTTTTGCTTTCTTATATTTTTTTTTAACTTAATCTTTCTCGGGCGCCAAATTTGTTGTAGGGGTTGTTTCCTCTATTCTTGTAGCTCTGTTGGAGAATGTAGATTCCAGGGGTCTCTCGTCGAATAAAACTTGGACGGTTTAAAATGGTTATCTTTATTATGGTTTCTTTATTTACATAATATACAATAATTGGTATAAAACAAATAATTAATACTCAAAAGATAATTGTAAAGCAGTTAATAATAATGGGGCCAGTATTTGTTTAATACAATTAGGGTTCAAATGAATTTAGATTCTCATTCTGATTTTGATTCTGAAGTCCGGACACGGGGTTACGGTATTGGTGAAATAATTAAAAAGTTGAAATTCGGACTTGGCTCTTTTAATCGTGTCGCACCTCCGCTCAAAAGAGACCAAGTACGGACTCAGGGTATGCTACGATATAAGTAAAATAATTCAAAGGCAGGAATTCGGACCTAGCCATTTTGGTCGTGTCACACCTCCGCCCAAACTAGACTAAGTTCAAATACTCGGACTTAGCTCCTTTAATCGTGTCACACCTCCGCTTAAAAGAGACTAAGTACGGACTCAGGGTACGCTACCATATCTGTAAAACAATTTCAAAGACAGGAATTCGGACTTAGCTATTTTGATCGTGTCACACCTCCGCCCAAACTAGTCCAAGTTCAAATACTCGGACTTAGCTCTTTTAATCGTGTCACACCTCCGCTTAAAAGAGACTAAGTACGGACTCAGGGTATGCTTTCATATGTGCAAAATAATTCAAAGACGGGAATTCGGACTTAGCCATTTTGATCGCGTCGCACCTCCGCTCAAAATAGTCCAAGTTCAAATATTCGGACCTAGCTCCTCCAATCGTGTCACACCTCCGCTCAAAAGAGACTAAGTTCGGAAATCGGATCGGGACCCAGAAAACTCTTGGTCGTGTCGCACCACCGCCCAAGAGGTCCAACGGAAGGACCCTCCCACCCAGGTTTTACCCGCTCGTCTGTGAAAGAGAGCTCTGTATAATTTGTACCGGCGTTTTATACCCAAAATTTGTGGTGTGGGCAGGAGAGACGGTAACAGAGTAGGAAGATGATAACTCCCTACCTTGCGGCAGTGACGTCGAAACGTTATCGAAATATTTGTTTGGGGCGGTTTATCGGAATTTCGTTACATCATAATAAACTACAAATACTGCACCAGGTGCAGCCAAAGCCCGGTGCAGCGCGTACCCCCACCAAACTCTTCCCGTACCCCCAGGGGTACGCGTACCACACTTTGGGAAACACTGGTATAGACAAACAGCCCAAGGGGTCGCCCCTTCTGTTCATATCTCGCGGCGGTGTCCCACTTGTTTGGATTACGGGCAAAATAACCCCCAGACGAAAGGTAGGTTTTAAGTTAGTTTATAATAAATTGGAATTAGTAAATCGGCGTTTTACTAGTAACCCCCTTCGACTTAACCCCTTGGTCGTGACAATATAGTGGCTTAGAAGTTATGGGTTAATTTTTATTCACTTATGGTTAATAGCTTTTTAGTTTCTGAAATCTTTTTAATACCTAGCTTTTTCTTTTAGGTTTGTTAATGCAGAATTATTTATGTTATTGTAAAACAAATTTTTAGAAAGCCAGCAAGGAGACGAAAAAAGCTTTGGAAGAAAAACATTCTTATAACTAAAAGTAAGCAAAACCTTTCTTAAAATTTTGTTGCGTTTGTAATAATACTAAAAATAACAGGTTGACTTGATATCGTCATTCGCAGACATTTGCTTTCGTAATGGCTTACATAAATGGATTACATTCGAGATAGTTGGCGAGAAGAAGTTTATCCCTTTGTGCCTGACAGCGAATACGCACACAAAATATTTGTTATCCATTTCTATACGCCGCCGATGTCAATTGCAGAGCTTTATTAATACAAAATGAAAAATAACGTTTGGTCTGTTGAGAGGAATGTTATAATTGGTAATACATAGCAGAATATATATTTTTTTAATATCCTTGAATGGACACTACCTGTCCTAAAAGTGTAACACTGTATAAGATAAATGACAAAAAATATTTGTATTTGAACCAAAATGTAATACCTACATAATGTATTGCAATGAATTACAAGTTTCCTAAACTCAATAGCCTAAAAGTTAGTTTATAACTATTTTATCAATAATTTTGTTGTAAATAAAAACAATACAAATTTAATCCTTAATTGGTTAAGAAGAGCACTGGATTTCAAATATAAATTTTTAACCTACTCTAAGTAACTTCAATTTGTAAAAATACATACTCTATATTTTAAACAAAAAAAATAATTGCCTCTTAATTCATATTTTTTTAATGGTCACACTAATTACTTTAAAATTACATTAATTACAAATTTTTGATAAATAAATGCAAAAAATTTGTAAAGTTTTTATTTGTGTATTGATCCTAGACCTAAAAAAAAACTAAAATATGTATAGTTAAAAATTGCCAGGTTTTATTCAATATGATGAACCTTTCAAAGTAATACATAAATACTTACCTATTCTTATTAATGTTGTTTCGCTATAAATATGTGCCGACTAACAGATAATTGCTTATCAGTCTTTTATTTATTTATTTATTTACAAAGGACAGAACAAAACAGGCCAAGCCCAAATTATGTTCTCGTTGATAGTAGAATACATCGGTTGTAAAGTGTGATTAAATTAAAATAAGATTACTTTAGAGTAATGTTTAAATGAATGAAATGATAGACTGAATATATCATTCTTTATGAATGTTTGGTTATATGAGTAAAGAATTCTGTTGATTGGCGAGTTAAAAAAAGCATTTGTGCTACAAGGTGTTATATAAAAGAGAGAATGGTGTCGTATGCCTAATCTCGGTACGTTAAAATTTATTAATGATAAAATATTAGGACAATCTATTTTGTAGTTAATAATTTTGTAAAGAAATATTATATCACTAAGTGTTCTACGAGATTTTAAGGAGAGCATGTTTAGGTCTTTACAATGTTGTTCATATGATTTCTCTGGAAGTTTGTATTTTTTTTGCAAAAATGATATGAATTTCTTTTGAATTCCCTCGATTTTACTATCGTAGGTGTCATATTGTGGGTTCCATATGATAGAAGCAAAATTTAAAATACTATTAACATAGGAATAATAAAGTGTTCTAATAGCATTAACATTATTGAAATGTTTTGAGGAGCGTATGATGAAGCCAAGCATTTTAAGAGATTTATTCTTAATGTATTCGATATGTTCCGCAAAAACGAGTTTACAGTCTAATAAAATTCCCAAGTCTTTTACCAATGTGGTGTTCATCAGAGTTGCATTATTCAAAGAATAGTTATATAGGATTATATTTTTGTTTCGTGTAAAATTAATTTTATAGCACTTACTAACATTCAAGGCAAGTTTGTTTATTTGACAGTATTTTTCTAATACTTCTAATACTTTCTTATAGGCATTTTTGACGATTAATCGGTTCAATTAATTTAAATTTTTTGCCGATAGATAGTTAGGTTGCTGTCACTGGACAGTAAATTTTCTCATGTTTAGATGGTCAAAAAATTTGCCTTTTGCTTCATGGTAAGCAGATGGCAAATATAACTTAGGAAAAGAAAAGACTCCCACCGGTTATTTCAGTAAAAAAATAATTTTGTCGGTTTAATAAACGTAAAATATTTGCAACTAAAAATGTACAGAGTACAGTAAAATTCTAAATTAATATATATTAAAAATTTGTTATCATTAATAAATAGTTGTAAGTTTTTATTTATATGTATACTTACCCAAAATATGTTAAATGGCATCCAACACAGAGTGAAGACAAATACTACGATAACCATCATTTTGATCATCTGCAAAGATTACATTATATTACTAAAATAAAGAGCGCTAGCTCACAAAACATAAGCAGAAACCACATTAAATTAAACAGTAGTTGATCTCTGTGTCTCTTGCAAAAGTGTTATTCAGCTCTTTCTATTTAACATTTTTAATGATTTTTAACGATAACATAATATTCAACAGCTTCTTCGTCGTTGTTATTGTATTTTTATTGATTAAATAAAATTTTGTTTATTTACGTTACTGATTTTGATAGCGTCTTAAAATAATATGTTTTGAATTAATATTTGATGTATGGGAAACAGAAACATAAAATTTTTATGTTTATACATCTAATTAGTATATTTAGAGACAACTAGTTTGTATAATTTTAAAACAAAAAGTAAATAAACAACTTTTATAAATACACATTTGGAGGGTCCAGATTAAGATTAAGCAACCTTCATTGGTGTTTAAACAACCAAAAATGTTTCATTTTTTTACATGAATTTATCTCAGTTGCTATGAGATATAGCAAAAAAAGTTTTTTACAATATTAGTAATTCTATTTTGTAATTTTTGATAGCAAAACCAAAGATAATAAATCAATTACGTAGGCTGTGAAACAAATGTTTGTTAGATCCAATGAAGGTATTTTCAGTTTTTAACTGTCATTGTAAATACTATGATAATATGAGTTTCTCCTGTTCTGAAAAAACAGATAGTTTTTTTTGTGTATATTAAAAGCTGAAGGAATTCAAAACGAGCATGTGCTGTTTACATGAGTTTGTATCCAGAGAGGCGACAACCTCACAGAACTGTATTTTCAAAACTGGAAAAAAATCTCTGAGAGTTTGGTTAGTATAAAAACCACGTAAAAATTATAAACAAAACAAAGAGATGCTGAAAATAGTGTACTTGCTACAACCGTTAAAACTGAACCCATATCACTGAATATGACCATTCAGATTTAGAATTTTATTGTTAATTTAATGAATATTTTGTTGTTTGGCCTTAATATTGATAGTTTATAAGTAATTAACTTTTTTACATGTTTAAAATAGTCTTTTCGGATGAAAAAGATGTTATTTATACATAAACAACTCTCGCATGTAAGATTGCACATAGTATAAGAAAAAACAAAGACGCTTTTAAGAAATTACTGTGGAAAATCAATTAGTCTTGGAAGAGATAACACTTTAAATTTTTTTGTTTGTTTGTGAAAATAACCAAGGTTTATAATTTTTTCTTTGTAAATTCATATTCAAAATTGGGTACTAGATTTTTGGTATGAAAATGATTGTACGTATATAATTTTTTATATTTTTGTATGATAATCTAAGTGTTGTTGTGTTTTAAATAAATTAATTCATTTATATCTAGATTTTTTGCTTTGTTTATGCGTTCTGTTGTTTAACAGCTAATAGGTGAAACCCGACGTTATTAATTCATGGCTTGCATAATATTTTTCATCAAAATCGTTTTTTAATATTAGATCCGTCAAATTTCAAAATAAATGTATCATATAGCACATCATTGAAAAGAGAAAAAAATAAGCTCTCGGATGACACTAATGGTGCCTGTCCACGTGAGAGTAAACTACTCTCGATAGCAGCGTCGCCAAGGATACAGCCAACCGCGAGTTACTCTCAGGGGCTGTATCCTTGGCGACGCTGCTATCGAGAGTAGTTTACTCTCACGTGGACAGGCACCATAAAATCAATTATGTTTTTTTTTTTAAATGCAAGTTTATGCTGTATCTCGCAAAATAATTACAGCTATTTTATAGCGATCAAAAATATCTACCACTTTTGTGAAAAACTTTTTTCGCTATATCTCATAGCAACTGAGATAAATTCATGTAAAAAAATGACACATTTTTGGTCTTACATCAATATCAAATTTGCCTTAATTTTTTTCAAAAACAAAAGCATCGCTGTATTGCTCTATGAAGTAGGTAACTTTTGTCTTATTTGACCGACCTTGTATCTATTACAGTTACCCATGGTGAGCCTCGAATTCTGGACACACTGTATACTCAACAATGCTAAATTTTAAAATATTTTAGCGATCTCTAAACTTTGGTTAAATGTCCTGATATTTTTGTTGATAATATGTCAGTACATTGAATAAAACTAGTGGCTGACCATTTACATCAACAAAAATATTTGTAGGTGTTTATTAGAACCACCTTAGTGAAATAGTTATGATAGGTTTTAATAGATATTTTTTTTTTTTCAAATAGATTTCCAAGTTGTATAAGAAAAGTCGTTGCCTGTGGTATAACAATTTTCAAGACAATCAAATAATTCCTAATTATTTAATTTCATGAAACAGCACGCAGCAAAATATCGCTCTCTAAACATCCCACACCTAAACTATTTCCACTATGTTTTAAACAATAAACGTCGGTGATTACCATCTGCTTAACCGCCTGTAAATCATGTCAACATAACTTTAAGCGTGTCAATTTTATAGCACTGAATGTAGATAAACAAATGCTAATAATTCATATAATTCTGAGATAAACATTAAATTAGTGTTTGTTTCCGGGTAATTTATGCATTCTGCTGTTTGTGTTTTAATACGCAAACTAAGCCGATCAACTATCACGGCTATAGATCATCTGTGCTGGACATTTTGCTAGTCATTAGTTCAGTTTGCAGCACAATTTTGTTACCTGTACATTTTGTACTCTATTTTATTTGTTTTAATTTTTTAAACTTGGTAAGACGGCTAGTGCTTTTTAGTTATTTTCAAAGTAGTTCTTAATTATTTTTTTAAATGTGTATTTTTCCCGGCACCTTCACCAAATATTATTCATGGAATATTTCGTGAGTAGAAGGTGATTATTTGTTCTAAATGTTTAATTCCTGTGCTTGAAAAGAAAATTGTGTAGGTATATTTGTCTTTTTATGTAATAAAGGGTCAAAATTGCTATTTAAGGGTCGTTCACAAGGTGACACTAGCGTCGTGACACAAGGTACCGTGGCATCAAATGTCGTCTGAACAGCCTGATGTCGCGATGCCACGATGTCACACTAGCGATGTCGTGACACTGACACCAACTGTCAACTTTTAATAATATAAATGCGGTACTTGACCAATGACCATACTTTTATATTTTGACAACGCGTATATGTCGTAATAGACAAATAATATACATTTGTTTGTCATCGATTACCAATTGTCCCCCTTCTCAATAGATGTTCCAACGATTTTAGAGCATTATCAACAATATCCTTGTTTACGGGACAAATCTATTCCCGAATATAGCGACTTCAAAGTAATTAGTTGCTCTACATTCTACAACACTCATTGCTGCAGTTACAAGAGCGGCCATTTTTATTTTGATGTCGCGACGCTCAAATATATCATTTTACGTGTGTTCAAATTTTTTGATTCAGAATTATTTTTACTCTCCATAAAGAATTTAAAATTCTAATAAACTCGGAAAAAATAAACGGAAGAACTTTAGTATTTATTTCATTATTTTCAATAATTGTATTTAATAATTTTTTAGGGCTATTTCCCTATATTTTTACAAGAACAAGGCATATAGTAATAACCTTAGCCCTAGGCATTCCCTTATGAATTAGATTTATAATTTTTGGGTGAATTAATAATACTATTCACATATTTGCACATTTAGTCCCTCAAGGTACTCCCCCAGTTTTAATACCATTTATAGTATGTATTGAAACAATTAGAAACGTAATTCGTCCAGGGACTTTAGCAATTCGATTAGCAGCAAATATAATTGCAGGACATTTACTTCTTACATTATTAGGAAATACTGGCCCTTCTCTATCTGTAGTAATAATCAATATTCTTATTATTACACAAATTCTTCTTTTAGTTCTAGAATCAGCAGTAGCTATTATTCAATCCTATGTATTTGCACTATATTCAAGAGAAGTAAACTAATGAGATTACATAAAAACCACCCCTATCATTTAGTAGAAGTAAGACCATGGCCTCTTTTTGGAGCATTAAGAGCAACAATCACTTTAGTTGGATTAGTAAAATGATTTCATTTAAATGAAATTAATTTATTAATATTAGGATTAACTCTTACATTATTAATCATATACCAATGATGACGTGATATTTCACGAGAAAGAACTTTCCAAGGCTTACATACATTCAGAGTAACTATAGGAATACGATGAGGAATAATTTTATTTATTACATTAGAAGTATTTTTTTTCATTTCTTTTTTTTGAGGATTTTTTCATAGAAGACTTTCTCCTACTATTGAATTAGGTATAATGTGACCCCCAAAAGGAATTACACCTTTTAACCCAATTCAAATCCCTCTTCTCAATACTTTAATTCCACCCAGTGCCGCGACACCAAATGTCAAGCGATGTCGTGACATTTGATGTCACGACGCTAGTGTCACCGTGTGAACTACCCATTAGTTAATTAGTGTATTAATGCTGGCTTTTAAAAGTTTTTTTTTTAACTCGTTGTTTGCCGTGATTAACAAATCACAATTTAATATTAAAACAGCAGAAAACGAAGACCACGAGAGATTTTTAACAAATCTTATTTTCTAAGTGTTTTTATATTTGGTCTTAGTTGCGACTTGCAACTCGATAGTTTTTGTTTCTACTACAAATTTTCAGTCAATGGTGTCATCTTTTATAACCTGGATGTTCTGTATTTGTCGCTCTTTCCTATAAGCACATATATTGTTACTTGGGTTTCTTTCCCTGGATCCCGGTCCATTTTAACCTATTTTATATTTCCCGGGAAATTCTCATTGTCCCGGGGTGTCCCGGGATATTAAATGATGTTATTGTTGCTTATTTTGTGTTAGGATCTTTGTAGTATTATCACAACTTATCAGAATTTATTGTAAATATCTTAACTAACATTAATTTATGAAAAAACTTTACTCCAATTTAAAAATGTTTTTTCTGCTTTAAAATAACAAAGTATGTACCTCTAGCACCGTAGTATGAGTAAAGAAGCCATTTAACAATTTTTATATAATCAAAATATGTCTATAATTTTCTTTTGTGTAATTTTTTTAAATCTTTTTTCCTCAAAAACATATTACCATGTGTCGACATCAGTAATCTATGCTAATATTATTTGTTGTATTTGACGTGTTTTACGCCGTGGTCGTTTTTCTCATAAAACAACATACTCTATCCCAAATAATTTGCAAGCGTGTTATTTTAATTTCATTGCCTTGGGCTGATGGCCACTATCAGAACTGGTGGCGTAAATTTCTCTCAAGAGATTACTTGTTTAAATTACATAAAATGTCCTTGGTTTATTTACTGAACGTTTTAATTAAACGAAATTACTGCTCATATCCTTGTAAAGTTTTGTAGTTGTTATATTTTTCTTGTAATATTTTCACTTATAAGTACGTTTAGCAAAACAACACAGTGTCAGTTAATTAAATGTTGTAAAGTCTTAAAACTTACCACTCAAGTTTAATTAGTTGCATTGCAGTTAAAAGCATCTTATGTTAATTCAAGTTTTCAGCGATCATCTAATGTTTAAATCTTACGCTTTGCCAAAGAAAATAAAAGCATATTTTTGTTTTAAAATTTTTATGTAGTTAGCCAAATTTGTTTACAAATTGTCATGTAATTTTGATGCAATAAATATTATTTAATACTTTTGGTTTTGAGTAATATGGATTTTTAGAACGTGTTTAATAAAATGTTTTCGGGAATGCACGTGTATTGGTTATTGATGATCCTGGTAATTAATACTTTTGTCCGTCATCGCGATATAAAAAGGTTTGATAAAGCCTGAAGTGAAAGGGCCATAAATCTCTCATATTCGTTTTCTAAGAAAATTAAAGAGGAATTCATCTACAGGCTCAGGCTTCTACACTCAAAAATTTAGAAAAAATATGTTACCGTTTGCTACAAGAATAAAAGTTTTTTTTATTTTTTAGAATGTATGAAAAAATTGTTTGTGGATAGTTTTAAGTGTTTATTCGAAACACAATTATTTTACTTGTGCTTTTAACTTCTTGCTGCTTTATCAGTAATTTCTTACAAAAAAATGCGTTGCGTTTAGAATTTTTGACTAAATTTCATTTTAGGATATTAGTATATAAAATTTTAAATAAATAGGGTACCTCAGATAACAATTTCAGCAAAGGGATCTCGCTTATATAAGAGACACAGGTTTGTTTAAATTAGATGAACTATTGTTGAGTAAGAGAGGAGCTTTAATTTATTATTAAAGGTATTAAATTCAGAACTTATAGGAAAAAAATATGAAAATATAGATTTTTTTTCTTATAACTTTTTTGTGTTAATCATTACATCAAATTTATTTGTACTTCCTATGGGTAATTTTTTACGTAGAATGGAACTATTATTTTGAATTTTCTTATCGCTTAATGTTTTTGATATATTATCCCTAATTTAATTTTTTCCTTTGATTCGCAGGCTATGGAATAGTTAAAAGAGATATTTTCTCCTCTTTCTAATGATAATCACTTGTTATACGTATTTTAGTAAGTAAGCCGAAAAAAAAAATCGATTAAAACAATAAAAATTGCATGGTAAAGGATTTTATGCACCCCTTGTTTGAAAGTCGGATTATCAGATTTGTAATTTATAACACACTACTAATTTGAATTTTGAAAAATCGATGAATGGGTTTTCTATTAAAACTTTGTTAATAATGAAACAGTTTTGGCTATTATTTTAGGTAAGGCTGTATTAGTTTTCTTAAACCGAAATTGATAAACTTTCTTTACTTGTTGAAAAGTGATTATAATTTTAAAAGGATTTATCGATGTAAATTTATAAGCTCACGTCAAAAGTGATGAAGAAACAACTTTACAATAAATTTACTTAGCTCAGCATGATGTGTTCGGTGATACAATAGATTTTGGTTTTCAGTAAATTTCAAGATAAAATTACCATGCCAAAGATTAAAACCTATTATGTTCTAGGGCAGGGGTGCGCAAACTTTTTATGCCACGCCCCCATTTTTTTCAGCATGTCAACTTGCGCCCCCTTCAATTTTTTTTCGCTTTGAAGTTAGCAGGAATCAATAATTTTCGATCAACCGATACGAAATATTATAGAAATACAACATTGCAAACAGAAAACATATTTGAAATGTAAAAAAACTAAATTTTTTCTTTTAAATTTATATTATGGCTGTCATTGCGCCCCCCGCATCGTTCTTCGCGCCCCCATTTGGGGGCGCGCCCCCTAGTTTGCGCACCCCTGTTCTAGGGTCTAAAGAAATAGCTAATGATTCACAAATTCGTACAAAACAAGGTTTATTATTGTACTTGTTCAACATATATTGTCTTACTTCATTCATTATATCGTTTTAAGAGCAAACGTTCTATAAAATTAATAACATTAAAGGCACAATTTTAACAAACAAATTCATGTCATTTTTGATTAAATAAAAATAAAAGTGATTGTTTTTGGCTCAACAACAATTATAATAATGAAATTAACAAAATCAACTGAAAATTTTCAAGCTTGATAAAGCATATTTCAAGAAAATCTACTGTTACTAAATTTGTTTTACTGGATATTTTCAAAGTTTGCACAGCTTAATAACAAAAAACAAAACAGGACTTTAATGCAGCTGTTGTAAACAGTTTAAAATAATTTAAAGTCTTTGCAAAATAAGAGATGTTACCTTTTAAATACAAAGAAGATTCAGTTGCCTTTCAGCCTCCTTTTATTTCGTTGTTTTAATTACGACAATAATAAGCTAAGTTTTATTGTTATTGAGACCATAACCCAGAACCTTAGCATGTTTAATAACAATTGAATAATATAATTTGTCAAGTATTATAAATAAATATTCGATAAAAATGTTTTCTTTATAATTCGGTTGAGTACAGGTTGTATACAGGGTGCCCATTTTTCTAACCTGTTGTATGGGTAACTCCGTTAATATTAGAGATACAGAAACATTTAAATTAGCAAATTTGTGCAGAATTGAAAGGGAAATCTGATGCCCTTTTCAAATTTGACCTACGTCATCAACTTTTTGAAATATTTTGAAAAAACTGAAAACGGTCGATTTTTTCAAACTTGAATAATTCCGTAACCATATGAGTTAGAACCAAAATAAAAATTGGCTTTCATAGATGTTTTTACGTAGATTTTAAATATGTTAACGAAATTTTCATAGCACTCTCGATTTCCGAGTTATAGCACAAACTTGCTTTTTTTTTAATGGAAGTCATAGTTGGCTTTGGTCTTATTAAAAAGGTTATTTTTTTCTCGTTTCAATGATATAAGGGTTGTTATGCTTTACTTTTGTAGTTTTTCTTTAAATAAGCAAAAATCATTTTACATGTACACTGCCTACTAATGGATGGGAGTTATCCCGTGTTGATGTTCTTTTTTTTTTCGATGTGACATTTAAGAGTTGTCTCTTAATCGTTAGTGTAGCAGTTATTAGCCAGTTACAAATTTTAAAAACAAAACCTCAGAGTTTGTCAAATAACATTTATTGTTTGTTATACGTATAAATCTCTCTCTCGTGTTGATCAAAATTTTTGATTGACTTTATTGTAAATTTCAAAAACAAAGTTTTCTTATGAAGAAAGAAACGACATGCTTTTTTATTACTAGGCTTGTAATAGAAATAGTAGAAATGCAAGTGAAATCTATTTGCAAAGATTTATGGAAAGGAGGCAACCAAGAAAGAAATTATTTTCATTATTAGAAACCAATTTAAAAAAATACAGGTCAATTACAAAAAATCCAAAGGTTTGAAGATTATTTTTAAGCAAAAAGATTATAGAGTCCAGGAATACGTAAATTATAAACCAACATCATCTACCCGGGAGTTGTCCCTTGAATGTGGTGTCAACTGAAAAGGCTGTAACTGGCTAATAATTGCTACACTAACGATAAGAGACAACTCTTAAATGTCACATCGAAAAAAAAAGAACATCAACACGGGATAACTCCCATCCATTAGTAGGCAGTAAACATGTAAAATGATTTTTGCTTATTTAAAGAAAAACTACAAAAGTAAAGCATAACAACCCTTATATCATTGAAACTAGAAAAAAATAACCTTTTTAATAAGACCATAGCCAACTATGACTTCCATTTAAAAAAATGCAAGTTTGTGCTATAACTCGGAAATCGAGAGTGCTATGAAAATTCCGTTAACATATTTAAAATCTACGTAAAAACATCTATAAAAGCCAATTTTTATTTTTGTTTCAACTCATATGGTTACGGAATTATTCAAGTTTGAAAAAATCGACCTTTTTCAGTTTTTTCAAAGTATTTCAAAAAGTTGATGACGTAGGTCAAATTTGAAAATGGCATCAGATTCCCCTTTAAATTCTGCACAAATTTGCTAATTTAAACGTTTCTGTATCTCTAATATTAACGGAGTTACCCATACAACAGGTTAGAAAAATGGGCACCCTGTATAGGCTATTCGATAAGAAATGTAAATAATTGTTGGAACATTTTGCATGATTTAGATATACAGTGTGTCCAAAAAGTAACGTAACGGATCAATACAAAAGTTGTTTGTGGTAATTTACTACATAACCTTAAATTATTTTCAACTATACACAGTGTTTTGTTTTTGCGCACCGATACGTCACTATGTTTTTTTAAATGGAACACCCAGTATATTTTATGATTTTTAGATGTAAAATTGAATTTTCTTTCAAAAACATAAAGATTTTATGTAACTAAATTCAGTCGTTTTTGAGTTATTTAAGTTTTTATGAAAATTTTGACAGAAACAGGAGTCTAAAAAAGTAATGATATTTCACAACTTGGCTATGTCAAAACAAATTCCTTTGAAACGTTGTTCGACAATAGTGTCATAGTGATTGCTGACTAGATACAATTTTAAAATAATACACAGGGTGTTTTTTATGCTGGGTCCAATTGGGTAAACTTCAAACACGGTTAAATCAATTATTTTAAATTGAACGCCCTATATATTTTTACATATTATTATCGAAAATTTAATTATCTTTAAAATTTGTTAAAGGTCTATTATGTCTAAAATTGATATTTCTCGGGTTATTGCCGTTTTCATGTTAATTAATGGCTACAAACAAAATATTTAATAGAAATTAATTAGTAGGTTTTGGGAATATCTTGATAATTTTTTTTAAATGTCAAGTAAAGTTTAGTTTTCATCTTAAGCGATATTTTTTACCTGATTACAAATTAGTTTAATAAAAAACAATACTTGAACAGATATTAAACAATCATGCTTAAAAAGCAAATCGTTGAACATCCTAATTGAGTCTAATAATTTGGCCGGATCAAATTGGAGGAGAGTAAAAAATAGAGAGACTGATTTAAATTATGTAATCTGAAATGTTTGCAACCTCGTTGTAAGATAGGTGGGGAAGATTGCAATTAAGGTATAATATTTAGAAAAAGAAGGCCCTCAAAATTGGATTGCGCTTTCTAAGTTTTTAATCCGCCACTGTTTACTGCTGTATTTTAATATGGATAAACGAATTCCAACGCTTAGTGCATTTTTTGGATATCCTATTTGGTTCACTAGGCCTAAAATCTTTTTTCGATATACCGTATCGAAGGCGCCTTTTTCGTAAATTCTATTACAAATATCAAAAAATCTTAGCAACTTACTATTTTAATCATTTATGATGCACGTTTTTTAGTTGCCCTAGTACAATTTTATTTTACGAAAAACAACAACAATAGCAAATATAGAAGGCAATTACTATATTTATAGTCTTTAATTAAAAAGTTTTAGTATTTTAAAGAAGTCTATTTAATTAAGAAGTTAGTGAACTTAATTTTATAGTATTTTTAATGTAAACAGAAGTTTTAAGGCTTAAAACTTTTTATGGACTCTTTGAAAGTTCGTAAGTTCTGTATGCTGTGCTTTTTACACCTATTGAAAGCGACCCTGTAAAACTTTGATGTCATATACTCTTTTCATTTCTACATGTATTATTTTATAAAACTTAGCACACAACTGCGTATACATTGGTTACTCCGTATTTGAATTTAATAAATGTTCCTTTTGTATTCTGTCCACAGTATGCGAGTATGTTAGTTATGAGCAGTTTTTATTAGACCACAGCCTTTTAGTTGCCTCAGCAATAACTTATGTAAACCAGAACAAAAAAATCCTATTTGCGAAATAAAGCATTGCTAAAAAAATATTTATTTGTTAATTTATAATGATATTCAAGCAATTTGTAGCTCTTACCGGTAACGAGATCCCAATAGTGGCGCTTCTATGTGGACCACCCTGTTATATACCATGCTAGTAAAAACGATTAGTTTGACTAAAAATATGATTTTCAATATTTGACTTTGAATTAAATAACAAAAATAATTTTGAACAAGCATATACCCCACTGTGCGTTGTGGTTTAAATTTAGGACACCTGTATATTAGTAAATAAGTAGATAGTGATACGATCTCCTCAATAAATGGAGTTCACAAAGTTATAAATATTCAAATAGAAAATTATTTACTAAGAAGAGGCACTGAAATTTGTACCTATGCAAACCAATTCGTGATTATTCAACGTACGTTTGAAAGTTTCAGCATTTCCTGAATTATGCAATATACCAAGCACTAGCTCTACAAGCTAGAGGGGCATCTATAAAACTCTTTACCGCATCGCGTACTTATTCTGATAAAAGAATGGCTTATATGTTCAGAAGTAGCCAGATATTACAAACCTGATATTGTAATAATGGCTTTTGAAATATTTTGTACTATCAGAATGTGAGAGTACTTTCTTATCAACGCTAGCTCACAGTAACTTTAGAACTTGCTCTGCGTTTGTGTAACATTAAATAGAGTATTAAATGTCAAAATTACCAACTTTCAAAGGAACAACTTTGACGTTGGATGTTCTGTTAGGATATTGTCAGCTATACGTCTTGGGATTATCTACTTTATGTATGATTGATGAATACTTGGTGACAGGAAAGTGCAGTTTTATCAGCGATTCCTTTTTTTACAATACCTTACACAGATTGATCGAATTTCTTGTTCTAACATAAGAATATCACTTGTTGTAAAGGCTAAAGCAAAGGTTTACATACTATAAAGTTGCTTAATTTATTGCTGATAAATACAAATCAAACGAATTTTAAATATACAGGGTAAGGACAAAGTCCCAGAAAGGTTGTTTATAGTTTTTATTTTCAAAGCTTTTTGTTTTTAGAATTTGACCCAATTTTAACTCATTTAGTCATAAGTCCTTCTAATGTTAGGTGTAGAACTTTTGAGTTTTGTTGTACTAGTCTTGTGCTAGCTTTTTTTGTCTCTTTCCATTTGATGTTTCTATCCATCTTGCCAGGTTTTTCTAGTCTACCTGTTTTGATGTTTCCCCATGACCTTGCTTTATAGGCTTTTATGGTAAACCTTTTTTCTTTCATTCTGTAAATGTGACCCAACCATCCCATTTTGTATTTTTGAACAACCGATTTCTTATTTATTTCATTTCTGACTCGATGTTTTTTCGTTTGTCCTTGGTTTTTTTTTCGACACTGCATTTCTGTTGCATTTACAAGGCTGCTATTTTTGCTTGTTGGAGTTATAACCTTTTTTACCACTTTTTTTCGTTTTGAAACTTCTCTATTTTAAAAAATGTTGCTTTTAAACTGTTAAATACTCTTCTCACATTTCCTGTTTTTTCGCTTATTTCCTTGTCCATCCCTCAATTTTTTTTTATGATCACTACTTAATATTTAAAGCTATCTACCTGTCCAAACCTACGTCCATTTAAATTTAAAGTAATGTTATTCATTTTGTTCTCTGTTATAACGATCATAGTTTTAGTTTTATCTGTGTTTATTTTCATGTTAATGTTTTCCATTTCCTGGTTTCTGGTTTCTAGATTATTTTTTAACTCCGCGACTATGACGTTGTTGTCTGCAAACATTAGCTTAGTTATGTTTATTTTTTACATTTTCCAGTTACCTAGGTTAACCCATTTGTTCCCACAAACATTTTTTTTTCAAATTTTCAAATAAAACGTTTTTTATTATTAGAAATATGTCCAAACTACAAATTATGCAAGTTTTTCAAAAAGAAGTGAAAAAAATTCACGTACTCATATGAGTACAACGGGAACATAGCGGCGGCAAAGAAAATAAAAATTATATTATTTTTTATTAATTTATTGTAATAATTTACAATCGAAAACTGGTATTCACTATGAAACTTTATGAAACATTCTCTTTTCAAACAGTGTGACATGGCGTTTGATACAAATGCACCTTGCTCGTTGATGACATAAGCTACAGCGCAACTGTTTATCAATTATTTCTTAGGAAAATGTCCTCCTTGATCCTGTATAACACTTTTTGGGACCGTACGTGGATGCCCGGAAAGTTGAGCTTTCTCAAAGACTCTTAAGTGATGTCTTAATACACTTCGTATGAAATTCAGTAAATCAATATTTCTACCTGCTAATGAATTTATCCTTCAGGCGTTCACTGTTGTAATATTCAGCATATGGGTCCAGGGAATCCACCACCTTTTTTTACCTTGGATGGACACTTGATAATTATTTACAGATTTGTCTAGCAAGTCTACATCCCCCATAGCTTTATTATAATTGGCAAAGAGACAAGGTTGGGGCACATCAATTTTTTTCTTTTTGCTTCTTAGACCAACGTTTCACTTTGGAAAGAGGATGTATACTATCATAATTTGTCATTAAAGTCACAATACTATTGTCCATTGTCCTTCCACTTTACCAGAAGCAATAAATGTTCTTTGTCATATTTATATTGGAAACAACCGCGAATTTCTTTTTTCATTTGTTGCTGATCAAAAAAACGATTTTTTTTGTGCGATTAACTATAAGAGTTTTCGTCAAACCATGACTTGTAAACAAGCTGTCGACAAATATTATATGGTCTGCCGGTTTTATCACTACTTTTAGTAAGTCCAATACAACTTTAGATCCTAAGGGCAAATTTAGCCCTAACAACGTAATGCCCCAGTGTACCCATACGAGTACACCAGTAAGTAACTATGAAAAAAAATCACACTATGTATTTTGTTTAATATTTGCATGAATAACTGTAAAACATACATACCTGAGTAACAAATTTCAGCAGAGAAATTAATTTATATTTTAAAACAAACATAAAAATTAATAACAAAGTACACAGTGACAATAGTAGCACAGTTGTAGAACAAAGTAAAGTGACGTTTTTTCCTATATAGAAGCAACATTAAAATTTTAATCTACTATTCCCTATTCTGTATACTTCTAAGTGGTGCTAAACATTCCCACCTATATGTAACTAATGGAACTTAAAAAAAATATTTTATGAACCGTACTCAAATGAGTACACTGGGAACAAATGGGTTAAGCGGTCGTATTTTGTGTTTTACTTCTTTATTTACACCATCTTTAACGACTAAGCATAGTAATGCACTGAGCACGTATCCTTGTTACCCTCTTTTCTTTCAAACTCTGCCGGTTATTCATTCTGGGTTTTTACAATAACTAACTTTCTTCATATATCGCTTGGATTATGTTGATTGTATCTATTTCTATTTCCTTCTTTGTTAGGCCCCTTCATACGTTTTTTTAAAAATTCTATCGAATGCTTTTGCCAAGTCTGTAAAACGTAAATGTATTTCCTTGTTTCAGGTTTGGCTCATTTCACTTGTTTGTCTTAGTATAAAAACTGGGCCATGTGTACTGTTTCCTCTTGTTAAACCATATTGGGAATCTCTCAGTCTTTTTTTTTAAATTTATTAGTCCTTCCATTACTCTTGCCAGTAATTTTTCCGGCACACTCATTAATGTTATTCCTCTGTAGTTGAAACCATCCCTTCTGTCTCCTTACTTGTATTATAATGGTAGGATTATTCTAGTGTTTCAATCTCTTGGTGATTTTCTTTCTTTATTTCTTCGTCCTATAGAGCCCTTAGTTCTTCTTTCCCTAATTCTTTCATGTATTTAATCATATCCGGTGTAATACCATCTAGACCTGCGGCTCTTTTATCTATAATTTTGCTATTGCTTATTCTAATTTCTTTATTGTAATCTTCGTTATCTATTAATAAACTCTGTTGGATTTTACATTAGTTACCTCGTATTATTTATTTATTTTATCTGTCTCCGCTAGCTCTTTAAAGTGTTTCCATCTATCCATAATTGTTGTCTCATCCGTAATAATTATGTTACCATTTTCATCTTTTATATGTTTTATTCCACATTATTTTTTCTTTCTTAGTTGCTTTAAGGTGCCATATATCGACTATTTATTCTCATTATGGTTCATGTTTTGCTGAAATTGTAGCAATGATTTTTCCTAAGCTTCCTTTGACTTCATTACATTGCCAAAAATAATACAACTTATTTGCATTTCCGGTTTAATAGGAAATAACCCCAACTTAATTTTTTTGATATATCCTTGTATATTTTTACATTTTACCTTTAAGATAAATAAATTTAATTAAAAATCAGTTGTCATTTTAACGACGGATTTATTTTCGAAATGCAAATAAAAAAGGTAAAGTACCGGTAAGCTATTGCTAAGACCCTGTATAGCAGGTAGCTCTTACAACTCATCGTTCAAAGTGGTCCATGTGCAGTAAATAATGTGAAATATTTTAAAACGGTTGGCAAACTTAGTTTTTACTTCAAAAAATCAAGAGATGATTTGTTAAGTGAAACAATATTGGTAACCTGTCATGCTTAAATTTTGTTATTAGTCTATCTAAAGTATATTATTGTGGATTATAATGCACTCAAATCGACTTTTAAAACATGTTTTACTGTTTTATTAATTTTTTAAATTTAAGTTTTAAATTTAAAAACCTGTGGAGTCGACTTTACTTGTTAATTAAAAAAACTAGTGTAAATTGCATCGTGCAAACTAAATTTTTGCTGGATCTATTTTTGTGTGAACACATTATTTGTAAACATGATTAAGATTTATTGAAACTTGCAGAATTTGCACTGTTGACATTGCAAGTAAATTTCTCAAATGTCTTGATTTTGTTGACCCGCTAAATCTTTTCGAGGGCGTTTTAGTGTAAATGTATAAATCACACAAATAGCTCTGGAAGTAATCTATACCAGTTAATATGTATTCAAAAGCTTACACATGACTAAGTTTTCGCAGAGAAATAAACTAGTAAAGGGGAAGTCTAAAAATGTTTGCTAGCTAAAGTTTACGCTTTTGCAAATATTTACAATGATAAGTATAATAAAATGAAACTTATAATGGCGTCCTTACTAAAATAGAATAAGTTAGTGTATGTTACACATAATAAAATAACACATATTTTTACTTTCGCAATACGCAGTATGAAGAAAGTACCTATTGTGATCGCGAAAATTTTCGAATTACAGATTTAGACGATATACACGTTTTGAGGTTCCCTGAACCCGTTTTGACTATTATCGCGAAGACGTCCGTGCGTGTGTACGGGTGTACGCGTGTACGCGTGTATGTGTGTAGGCGTGTACGCGCGTGTGTGTGCGTATGTGCCAGACGTAAAGAATTTACACTAGTGACATGAGTTATGATAGCAGCGCCTTCAAAAGTATATTCTAAAAGGCGTGCATATATTTGATTTTTAAATAACAACTTATAAAGTTAAAACGACAATCCTAAATTACATAAAAATGGTGATTGATAAAAGATTCTGTTTATGTAGGATTGTAGTCTATGTTGAAGTCTATAAAAAAAAAAAATTAATAATATAAATAATAATAATAATATACATGATATATTGTTTGTCATTCAACACCATTTCATAAATATATATATACATCTCACTATCCATGTGGCGTCCAACATGTGTTGCAGTATTTTGGCGTCCACTAGATTGAGCTGGAATATATGAAATCTGTTTAATGTATATTCCGTTTTATCACCTTTACAAACACATGGCGATGGTGCAATACAAAATTGTGATACAAATTTTCATACAATTTGCGTGATATTTGAAGTCCGTATAATCAACGCAATAAATAACCTCTATATAAAATACCAATTATGAGGCGTCCGCAACGTATACACTTTAAAAAATTACGTACCAAGTGACGTCCTGCGTTGTTCTGCTTTTCATTAGCTTTAGTACGGGTATAACACCGTTCTAACTATTTCTAAATATTTAAATTAATGTAAATTGGTCAAAATTTTCTTGTGTTTTTTAACAATGTGTGTGCATCCAGCGTGTGTGTGTGTGTGTGTGTGTGTGTGTGTGTGTGTGTGTGTGTGTGTGTGTGTGTGTGTGTGTGTGTGTGTGTGTGTGTGTGTGTGTGTGTGTGTGTGTGTGTGTACTTGTATGTGTGTATCCGTTTTCCTCTGTATATTATAGTTAAGGTAATAGAGAACAACTGTTACTGCTTATTATTTATTGGCCACTATCAAATCTATAAATTGTTTAGCAAAAACATTATGTCATATTTCCATTAAATCAATAAGTTTTGAACATATAAAGATACCACACTGTTAATTATTAATTTTATTTTATACTTCAGACATGAATAATAACTTTAAAGTCAAATCAGACTAATTTATTTAGTTTTTTTAAAAAACAAGAAAGTGCTCAAAACAATGAAAAGCAATCTAAAACAACTTTGGTTTCAAACCAGGAAGTTGAAGAGGACGAAGGTTCTTTTAGCGAATAGTTTGTTTTTTATTTAGTTAAACAAAGTTTCTTTAAATTCTTAAAATTCCTTAAATTAAATTGTATTATATTATTGTTTAAAATGCGATATTTATTACAAATAAATAATTTTGTTTGGAACAAAATATTTGTGTAAATTTAAAAACTAATAATACAAAATTATATGTAATTATAAAATAATAAGACCAAAAATTCATTGGGGGCGAGGGGGGGCGCCCGGCAACCTTTTGCGTCCGCCCGGCAAAAAATAAATTCTGGGGAGAACACTGATTTGGGATATGTTTACAACTGTTTTTAAAAAAATTTATTACGAAAAAAAACTGAAGTAAAGACAGCTATCACAAGCGCTACGAATGTTCAAGACCGAAGGGGTTTTTAAAAAAAAAAAAATTGAAGTAAAAAGGGTAATGTACAAATAAGATTAACGACATGTTGTTTTTTTAGTACTTATTCAAAAAGAATCATTGGAGATTTACTGCCTTAGTTCTGAATGAAACGAATTGTATTTTATGTGTGGTTTAAAGCCCTATCATAAAAGTGTGCCTAACCTGCTACTGACTTAAATTTTGTAATTTAAGGGAATAACGCAATGAATATTAGTAAATAAGTTTATCATCAAAACTCACAAGTATTTATCCTGGCGGTAAAATTATTGTTTTTGTGAAATTTAAAATGCAAATGAACTCCTTATATAAAAATCAATACCGGGTGATTCAGTTTGACTGTTATAGGGGTGCTATAACTTTTTAATTATTGAAAATAGTTTCAACAAACCTTATATTTTTGGAAACGGCGACAAATTTTCTATTAAGTGATGTGCATTTGTCATGTCTACGATGACGTATGTCAAATCCGCGATAGGCAACTAATTTTTTTCCTAAATTACATAGTATACATTTTATTGTTGATTCGGATAGAAAATGTAATTCTGAATCCGACCATGTATTAAAAAAGTATGCATAAGTAAGAAAATTTTAAAGAAAAATCAGTTCAAAGTTTATTCAAATTATAGCAAACAGTCTATTTAACATAACAAAAAACAATGATCAAATTTTGAAAATTACACTATGACTACCAATGGAAATGTATTAAAAATTAGTTTTTAATAAAATAAAAAACAATTAATTAACGTTGACATAAAAAATTGGACTTTAATATGTTCAAAGTGACCGCCCCCCGCTTCCAAACGCAGTTGTCCTCTATTTGTAACTGCTTTAATACACGTTTATTATTTGCTTTTATTTTTACTAAAAATTTATTTTTAATATATTTCCATTGATTGTTATACTATAATATTTAAGATCCGGTAGTTTTTTTGTTATGTTAAATAGACTGTTTGCTACAATTTGAATAAACTTTAAACTGATTTTTCTCGAAAATTTTCTTATGTATGCATACTTTTTTAATACATGGTCGGATTCAGAATTACATTTTCTTTCCGAATCAACAAAAACATGTATACTATGTAATTTAAAAAAAAACAGTTGCCTATCGCGAATTTGACATACGTCATCGTAGAGATGACAAATGCACATCACTTGATAGAAAATTTGTCGCCGTTTCGAAAAATATAAGGTTTGTTGGGGGTAATTTTCAATAATTAAAAAGTTATAGGGGTGCTACAGTCAAACTAAATCACCCGGTATAGGGTATATAATTGTTTTAACAGTATTTGTTAATACTATACTTTAAGTAATAAAACCTTTTCATTTTTTCGAAGCTTTGTTTATCGATTTTGAAGCACTAAGAAGCAATAACTGAAAAAAATTATAGCATCATGTGTGCTTCCTAAGTTCGGGCCAAATTCATGGAGATAAACATATTAGGTAATTTAGGTAAGAAATGTAGGTCAGAAAAAAAAGTTATATAGGAAACAGGATGAGGTAAAATATAAAATAACACGCCTTACAAGTACGGGCTAATATCACATAAAAAAATAAATATGCATTACTTACCTAATTAAACATTACTTACCTTTTTTTTAAATTTTTTACCATAAAGTCAATAAACTCCTTAAATAAACGGCAATAGGGTTGAAATTTTAAATCAGCTTTATTATTCAATAGTAGTTATATGTGATTAACAAATTAAAATAAGTGAACGAAACAGTTAACATATACCACACATTAGTACCGTAACTTAACAAAATGTATGGATGTATTTATTTAGTTAAAAAAATATCTTAAAATAATTTTTAATTAAAAGGCAATATCTTTATACATAGACAATGTATGAAATATTTTTGGTACGTTTTAACTCAAAATTTGTGGAGTGAATAATGACATATTTAAAGTAGCACCACTTTGCTTGAATTATAGCATTACACATACTTTAAATGTATTTTTATTTGGAAGTAATTTTGTTGCGCTTTACACAGTAATTTTGCGTTAAAAACCGTCTACCATTTTTTGACAAATTAGTTTGTCACAACAATAAAATAAATCATAGTGTCGAATTTATATGACACCCCCATAAAATGTCCAAGCAATATAAACTTATTTATGTATTTGAAAACTAATGGAACAATAAATAATGACAAATACTTTTTTGTGTCCTTTATTTAAAACATATTTTCGTAATATTTTCAAAGCCTTCAAGTTTATTAAATATTGTGTTGATGCCCGTAAATTATCATCAAAACGGCGATATTAATTTTGCACAAAAATAATCAGTTTTAAGTCACGCACGGACTTTAATCACAAATAAAAAATTTTGAAAAACGGCTTCACTCTACATTATAATTTTTTTGTACATTTTCAAACCTTTCCTGTTTGGAATTTACTTAAGCTGTATCAACCATCGTTAGATACATTTGTATTCTACTTTTTTTATATCGTTAGTACCTATAAATTCATATACATATAGTTAGTTATTATTATTATTATTATTATTTTCATTAAAAAAATGGGAATAAGGTTTAAATAAATATTGTCAAAAAATGTGTAGTAGAAGCTAATTTAAACCTTTTCCAACAAAATTACATTATAAACCGCAACAAAATTACTTTTAAATACCTATCAATAAAATTCTGTATTTTTGAAATTTTCGGATGCAGAATAGAAAACTGCATTTCAAAACATTTCTATATTGGTTGTTTTAAATAATATTAATATAATAACTAAAATAACGTTCACAAAATCATGATAGTACATGACACTACTGTCAGTTTGTTATCAAACTTTATTGTTGTTAATCATTAAAAACGTTAATAATGGCAGTAAAAGTTACAGAATCAACAACATTTCAAATTGCTCTAATTTTGTATTTTTTAATGGTTGCCGCACAGCATATTTAATTTACAATTCACACAAACGTATATTGCCGATATCCTGGATGCCACTTCCACTGTGAATCGAAAAAATATATATACCCTTCCGATATACACGCGACGCGAGCGCACGATCCAAGAACGGCCAACGGTCCAACTATAATATTCAAACTGTACAAAATCTCGGATTTGTGGCGTCCCTCTAAAATTAATTCCAGTCACAGTACCGGTGCTTTAAAGTCCGTTTCAATAGAGAAACTATGTGGCGTCCGTATACGGAGTCCACTTAGTAACGGGACGCCACATGTAATGTGCGAGGGATGTTGATGGACGCCACTTAGTTCAGAGATCATATATAAATATATATCATTTCTGATTTTGATGTTACTAAAAATGCATTTTTAACCCCAATTTAAAAATTCTTAATCTAACAAAAAATGGGGCCCCATTGGACTTCAATAAGCCCTAGGCCCCGAAAAACGTAGATCCGCCCCTGGTTGGACCGTTACACGCAGTTATACGTAATTATCTATTAATTTGAATGTATAGTTTTCAAGTTTTCAGTTACAAATATAATTTATTAGAATTTTTAATTTTAATTTTAAAACATTATTTATTGTTTGGCCACTTTATGTGTGCGATATCGTGTGACCATTTATCTGTACTGCGACTAAAATGTACTTTGTCAGTCTCAATTAATAAGTTTTAAACCTAATTTAAACTTGTAGTTTAAATTTGTGTTTGTGCAAATAAAACTTGTGTTTAATACAAACACAGTCACGCAGTATTAGATCTTGTTTACGTAACAAATACAACTTTAAATTGAAGCTCATATATGGAACTGCCATGATTAATTACGTTGTAGTTGACTCTTTACATTACTAGCTATAAATTTAAATTTTTGTAAAATACGACCACAAAAGAATTGTGTAAGATCTGAAATCTGTGTCAAACATGCATGATTTGTAATGAAGGGCATATTTACTAGGGGTGGGCGATATCCAAATTTCGATATCGAATATCCATATATCGATATATCGATATATCGATATATCGATATATCGACATATCAATATATCGAAATTTCGAAATAAAAGGGGCGCGAAGTTAAAAGTCAGTAAAAAAGTGAAAAAAGAGACGTGACCGGAAAATATCGATATATCGATATTCCGATATATCGATATATGGATATGGATATATGGATATGGATATATGGATATGGATATATGGATATGGATATATGGATATGGATATATGGATATGGATATATGGATATGGATATATCGATATATCGATATCCGATATTTCGATATATCGATATCAAAATTATATCGATATATCGATTTATCGCCCACCCCTAATATTTACACTTCTTTTATTATTATTCTTAAGTTTGGGAAACTCGCCGTAATTTTCTTATTTTATTCGTAAAGTTTTATGTAATCCTAAATTTATGCAACCAGAAAACGATACTACACATAATTTTGTATGCAACAATATTTGTGACAAAAAAGGCATGAAATTTATTTTCCCAAGACCTGTTGTTATTTGACGCGAATGCATCAAACATAATTAAATTTGTACGCTTATTTCCTGCTGTTACCACCTTTATATGAAATACTGCACTTTTATTGCCCACTAGAGGTATGCAATTTGTGGGATCTTGTTTTAGTGTGAATACGTGTTTTATTACATATTTTTTGAAAAGATAAAACTAGCTCCGTTGTCTTTTATTGCCTTTTTACTTCTGGTTCAAAACAGTGGCGGTTCGTAAGAATTTGCAATGAAGGGGCTGGTTTAAAAATCCACATTACCAGTAAGGGTAAAGCAAACTTAATATACAGGGTGTTTCTTAAATATTGCGAAAAACTTCGGGAGGTAATTCTTTATCAAAAATTAAGGAGGGTCTTCTATATATATTTTTTTCTTAGACGTCTCCTTTCGGAGTTACAACCCCCTAAAGAGAAGTGGTAAAATTAGGCTTTTATTTTATTTCTCAAATTTGGAAATGTGTAGGAGAATGACGTTTGGTAGATGTTTTATACTTATTAAAAGGTTTCCCATAGTACGAGTAGTACTTTTAATTATCTCCCACCTTCAAAAGGAACTGAAAAGTCCGACACCCTGTTGGTTTTTTATCAGAACTTTCTGGAGGCTTGAAATTTTGCAGTGTATAAAAGGCCATCTGGAGATCATTAAATTGTAATATAATCAATAATAGATATACCACTTTCTACATTTTTATTAGTGCCAATACCTAACAAACATAATCAAAAAAATTTGTTTAAGCCTGTTTATTTTGCAAATCAATAACTTACAGAGTTACATTAAATTTTTGTAGTCCCGTTATTGCAAAATATAAAGGACAACGGTGAACACTTTCGGGATTACTTTCTCTTTTTAATCGGGTTCTTTCGGTGTCGGCATTATTTAATCGATAAATTTCAAAACACTTAGGTGTGGTTATGTTAATTTTTTTGAAAAATGTACCTAGATAATTATCGCCCTGTAAAAATGTATTAAAATTTTTGCTCCAACTTTTTTACCATGAAAGTATTACTAACTGTTTATAGATTATTTATCTTTCAAATGTTGAATAGTAGATATCCAAAAAAAAGTCAATACAGAATTAAATATTCCGAACACAGTGCGATTTCAAATACAGAAAACCGATTTGCCTGTTACTGAACAACGCGGCTCTTCCTTGTTAAGAACGTTTTAAAATGATTGGCTGTCATTGTCAGCTCTGACAAATCACAAATATGTCCCAGTCCTAGAATTGTGTTTTCATTTAAAAGTTACAAATGCTTTCCCTAAATTTGCGAAAATGTAGGTATTTCCGTAAACAATTTTGTTAATTGAAATAATGAGTTTCATCTGCAAGATGCTTAAATTCAACTGTAAACAGTAGCTTTAATTTTACTAAATTTGCTGATTATTTTAATACAGGCTTCATTTTTCTTAAACTTAACACATTTTTGACCACTGTACCCAAAAAGGTACACAAGAATTTATGTGTTGTTGGCTCATTTAGTGGTAAATTTGCTGAGTTTAACGTTTTAACCCTTTGATTCCCAAAATAAGTTTTATTGATAAAAAGAAAAAAAATATTTACTTTATTAACTTAAAATACCATAACATGAACAATAAAAAAATATGTTTGTAATATATTTTTTTTAAATAGAAAAAAAGTCGGTGGTTTCATCAGATAACCACTGGGACAAAAAAAAAACACTTTCCCTTTTTATGGTGTTTAATAATTTAATAATAAATAAATTTTCTTTGAACCCAAAATAATTTTTTTCAATAAAATAAAAGTTATCATTCACTTCATGAACTTAAAATAAATTAAAATTAACATATTTTTTTTTTACAATAATAGAAACAAAAGCGGTGGTTTCATCAGATAACCAGTGGCGCACAAGAAACACACTTTAAATATTTTTATAAATATTTTTTATAACTTCGAATTTAAAAGCAAATCCATAAACAAATTATCACCTGATCATAATTCACTGATAAATTTACTTACCAGCCATTACAATCCACTAATTCCGTAAAATTTAATATTTTCTTGCGATTTACCACTGTTTGACAAGTCGACTTACACCATGCAAAACATTTAAATGAAATTTTGGTATACGGACCTATTTTAGTACGAACTTTTGCTTTTTGCCAAGAGATGGTGCTATGAGACATAGAATAGCAATAGTGGTTTTAAAGCTTGGTCACTGGGTATCATATAATAAATTATTTGAAAGGTGGTTTCTCGGTGAAACCACAAGGAACCAAAGGGTTAAATGCGTTTAGAAAGACATAGTTTTTTATTTTAATTCTGTAAATTAAGTGTATCTATGGAATACCGCATGCTTTTATACATTACCTACTGTGAAACTTGTTGTGTCCTGTAGACTTGCAGAAAGTTTCAAAATATAACTTTACGGTAAGTGGAATTTGGTTTTTACAATTCAAAAATGATTTTGAAATAGTAGTTTATTATAATTCAATTATAGCCGAAAATTTCAGTTTTTATTCATACCAAAAATAATCGATTATTTTTTTCTGTACCCAAACGAGTACAATGGGATAAGTAGATGATAAAAAAAACTGTTCTGAACAAAATACATTTTTTTTCCTATTCTTTATAGAAATGCATCTGAAAGATTTTGATGATGATCCTATGTCGAAGTATGGCTATTACAATTTTCTCTCTGACACTCTGGCAGCCTTAGAAGATGACACTGATTCTGATCCTGAAGTTGCCCAACTTACAGACGAAGAAGAAATGAGCGATAATAAAAGGAAACAGAAATGTCAAATGAAGTTCCAGGATGCATTCAAGTTATGAAAAAAAAATTGTCAGATGATCATTGGAATAGCAGTGATGATGAACTGCTGTGGGACAAGCAAAGACGATTGAAAATTCATAATTTCGAAATAAAACAAAAAAAACTGAAATTACACACAAATGGACGAGAAAAGAACCTACTTACGGACAATGGGACAATACATTGAATTTAGGTGTACTTACTGCACAGAAAGTTATAGTTCAAAATCTGAGCTCATCGAATTCAGTGGAAATTTTTGAAAAGTTTTTGGATTTTAATACTGTTGGTTACATCTTTCAGCAAACTCTTTTTTATGCAACACAACACAACCGACTTAATGTTACTGTATCTAGTGAAGAGGTTAGAACCTTTACAGCAATCTTGTGTTTATCTGGATATCACAAATTGCCACAAGAACATTATCTGTTTGGAGCAAACTCAACTGCAAGTCGTCGTTCATCCATTCCTGACAGTGTTCGGATAGATAATATTGGTCACATCCCAAAAAAAAACCGAATCCATTGCGTTGTGTTGTATGTCACGCCCGAGTTCGTTGGTCATGCCATGCAAAAAGGGCTTAAAAACTTTGTGTGTCGAAAGGAATTGTTTTGAAATGTATCACACTTAATGAATTCGCAACTTTCCAATGTATCTACTCATACGAGTACACCTATTTTTTTTTTAGTTTTTACAAAAAAAATGTTTATTTAAAAAAAAAATGTTATTTAATAAATAAATTTTAAAGTTTTGCAAAGAAAAACGTTGTATTTATTACCGTTCTCATTGGGCAAAAATGGGTTAAGGTAGTGTGACGCATACTGCTTTTTATTGCTTGTCAAAATAACTATAGGTTTTAATCGTTTGCGTACAATATTAAATGCCAAAAAAAGTTTGCTTATTTTGTTTTTTGGGTTCCATTATCGGGTAAACATTTACTTTTTCGGATTATATACATTATACATAGTCAAAAATGTTATAATTTACAATATAATGCACCACAGAATATCTGTCTTAAAGTCAAAACATTAGAAGTCGTAAATGCATAACGGGTTTTAAAATTTCAGTGCAACGTATATAAACAACAGTTTTTCAATAAAAACGTCTAATTACCTCCTAATCTTAAGTTGAAAACGAAATTAATACGAAGTGTTGAAATTGGACAGTCATTTTTCAAAAATTTGTGCAATTAATAAGTATAATTAAAGACAAAAATACTTTTATTGCAAAAACTTTTTTTATTACCACAAGATAAACATGTTCTCAGTTTCTTATAATTTTCGTTATTTGAAGCCCTTAATTGATTATGTATTCACCAAAGTTAGTTTTGTTAGACGTTTATACTCTGAATCGACTCCAAACCTGTGGATTTCCCAACAGACGATTGTAAAATGGATCATTGTGGTAGTGAAATCTATAGCCACGCAATTAACGGATAGAGTGGTAACGTAATAGATGTCACCTACATGTAGAATAATTTCATTTCAATGTCATTATTGTTCCAATTAATGCAGATTGGCAATAATAAGCTGCTCTAAACTGCGTTTCGATGGTAATCATCTATTTTGGAGTTGTTTTCAGCACTTGTGAATATGTTTTAGTTAAGCTCTTGGTCTTAGTTCGATGATTTAATCTCTAAGACATTTACTAAAACGTAATTGAAAATGTACGCATGATATAGTTTCATGCTAAAATTTTAACAACTAATTTAATATGATAATATAGTTGTAAAGTAATAGGTATTAGGATAATACAAAAACCCTTTAAAGAGCTATCTGGATTATATTAAAATAAAATATTATTTTGATTAAAGGACGTGTTGATTATGCAACCTTTTTTAAATTACTAAATTCCATTGTTTTTTTGAGTAATAGTCCAATATTCAATTATTTCATTCTGTATATTTGGACCACATTGCAAATGTACAATTGATTTGATATATGGCTTTTGGTGAGAACATTGCCATGCACTGTGCTTTAATGGTATTCAATTAAGCAGACTGGAAATACATTTCAATTTATTAAATTTTAAAATTTCTACTAAAGTCAAATATTAAATTACAAACTTTTTCAATAACTTCAAGCAAATATGAATTTTTATTTTTTTTGGTTCAATAGTCAAAGGTAAAATAGTTTATGAAAATAGGAGATGGACTGAGAATGGCAAAAGAGAATTCTAGAGGGTGTTCAAAATACTTTGTTTTAATATTGATAAAATAGTGATCTTTAGAACTACAGGGGTCGGTTTAAAGTTGAGTAACTTTAATTTAAAAGTTGCTTAACAAATGAAAATGTAATTTGTCTTTTTGATTCTTTTTTTTAATATTTAGAGGTATCGAACGGCAACAAATAACTTGAAGCAACTTCTTAAAGGTCAAAAGCTAAATTAATTGTATTTTATATCCGATGTTTCGTCTTCTTTGGACCATTATCAACTTTGTTATTTGTTTAGTACACAAGCATGGATTAAAATATTTTATTTCAATAATACAACATGCTTTGGTAAAATGTAAATAATAACCAAAGAATGTATAAGTTAATTGTTTTATAAACGAGGCATTTCCATATAAAAAAAAACCTATCCAAAATGTAACAAATTTTCATAACAAAATATTTAGTTATAAAATTGAAGTTATCACATTTTGGGACCCTAGAGGTTGTACTAAATTCCAAATTTATTTATTCAGCAAATTATTGTTAACAATTGCTAACACCAGAAGGATTCAACTAAATTTAAAACAATAAATTAATGTAACAGAAAAGTTTTGCTCTGCAAGTTGGGTTGGACAGTAAATAGTTACAAAATGTCATATATCTTAATGTCATCCTGTGGGAGATGTCATTCCAACACTTTCCAACTTCTTTATGCCTAGTTAGTTGGACGGTTATCTTATAGCTGTAAATTCCGAGAAAGCCATTACCTTCACATCACACTGGTAATGTTATGTGATTTACGTGACTTCTGCAAAATTCTATTAAATCTCTATTAGTAGCACTTCATCATACTTGTTTGATCTAAAACCTGGAGATTAATTTTATCGTTTTATTTTTTGTAGATAGTTCTTAATTAAGGCTAGGTAGAGTGCCTGATTTTAACGAATTATATTTAAAATAATAAATAAAAGTAAAAAGGAAGCAATATTTTTATATTGAGTTCCGAATTGGTATGACTTTGGCGAACAAACGCAAACATCGACGATTGCGTACGAATATGAACAAACATTCGCGAACGAACATGAACATAAACGAGCACGAACAAGCAAAAAAATAAAAAAGTGAATTAAAAAAATTCTTAACCTTTATGTCAATCGAAATTTACAAAGTTGTTCAATGACCGGAACCCAGGTACACACCAAATTTTTTTTTATAGTAAACTTATGTATAAGTTTTGTATATTTTTGTAAATAAAATGACATTTTGGTTAAATCAATCAGTTTTAAATTTAAAATTTAAAAACCTGTAACAAACACACGAAACATTTTATTTACTTTTGAATGAGGTAATAAACAAACCAGATATATATTTAAATAAGTTCAATACGACCATCTAGCTTAAAACGGTATTGTAAAATAATGACCATCTTTGTTATATTTTGAACATCTGTTAAATATTTGTGTTACAAATTACTTTTGATTTTAACAAATCGGAAAAGAACAACTTTCTCCTAATTTTCTGTAAAATTAGATGTAGATTTGTACATAGTTGTAACAATCTTTAAATCAGTAATTTATAAATTAATTTTCAGACTTACTCAGTCATAATTATTACTTATCACTTATGCCATAGAGTCTATGGCACAAGTGACATGAGTATATAGTAAAGAGCAACATAATAAGTGCAAAAAAACTAAAAAAATTTTGCATAGCCTGCGAAAAACTTGACTATGACGAGCATGCCATAACCATTACAAAATGTAAAATAAATAAATATTATTGTTTTTCCTTTTATAGACATTAGTTATTATTCATTTAATCATCCTCGTAAATATATATTAGTGTGTTTAATCGATAATTGCACATAAATTTCATTTTTATACAGGTGGGCACCCAGGTACCCGGTTATTGAGACTACGTGAACCATGATTTAAAAAAATTTTGATCCAGGACTAGAAAAAATTTAAAAGCACATTTTGCTTCAAAAAGGGTAACATTGCGACGATCTGGAAGGTTTAAAAAAAAATCATCAGAAGTGCTTAGGTGGGTAGTGGGTACCCGGGTACCCGATTATTGATATAAAGGTTAAGCTAATAATATAAACTGTAGGTAAGGTGCGTAATATGTTCTTGCCACAGTAGTGAAAAAAACAGTTTATATAGAAAAGGGATGTGTCCTTATAAACATTTTGAAAAGCACAGGCTCATATTAAATTCAGGATGTGTAAGTGTTTATATCGAGATACTTCCGCGTCTTTTGCCCGGATACAAAACGTCAATTATTTTGCTACATTTATTTTAAGGTTGCCACTCTGTGTAAATAACTTTCGCAAAAAATAGGAAAAGATTAAGTAGCAAATCATTTTGAAGTATTCATGTGAGAGATAAAAAGTCTTGTAAACAATAAGATAATCTTTCATTTGTGTCGAACCTTGCAATCCACAAAGAATTACATCGGTCTAATAATATATCATTTGTTTGAGTTATTACATCTAAGCTTTATCTAGCAACTATCTCATTGTTAAAATATCGTTGTTATTATACAGTACAGTAACGTAACGGATCGAGATATTAATAATTGTGATAAATTTACAAAAAAAGTTTTAAACAAAAGTTGTCTGTCGCAATTTACTACATAACCTCAAATTATTTTTAACTATAGGTACACATTTTTTTGTTTTTGCGCACCGATACGTCACTTTGTTTTTTTAAATAGAACACCTGGTATATTTTATAATTTTTAGTTGTAAAATTTAATTCTCTCTCAAAAATAAATGGGATTTCTGTATCTACAATCAGTCGTTTTTGAGTTATTTAAGTTTTTATAAATATATTGACAGAAACAGGAGTCCAAAAAATAATGATCAAAATATAATTGTACTACATTTGAAACAAATTTTCGAAATATTTTTGAAATCTAATAGTTTAATGCCATTAAATATTGTGTTGTTATCCGTAAATTATCAAGAAAACCGCAATAACTTTCATAGTTTTTGAAGATAATTACATTATTATTAAGAAAACGTAAAAACATATAGGGTGTTCCATATAAAAACAGTGACCTATTCGTGTTTGAAGTTTGAGTAAAGGGATTCATTTTATGGAAATAATTTGAGATGAAGAAGTAAATGACTACAATCAACTTTTTTTGTAAAGTGGTCGCAAGACGAGATATTGATCCGTTACGTTACTTTTTGTACACACTGTATTATAACATCTGCTCTAAAATAAATTTAGTTCAAGGAATTATAAACTAAAGTATTTATTTTGCTTTTTCCATCGAGGCATATTGTAGGTAAAATTTGAAAATTTATATTGTAGTTTTTTGTACTTTTAATACATTTTTGTTATCATAAATTTTTTACAATCAAATACAGTTTCGACTTGGACAACAACACGTTTGTATTATTTAAATATAAATTGTGACTCGAAAACTACAAAATTAAAGTTTGCTCAATCGTAGCTTTAATTACTTTACTCATAACAACTCAAATGTAATCAAAAGAATATCTCAAGTTTAAAGTGCATCTAAAGTTTTCTCTGGTTTTAATGTAAAAACTCTGTAATGTATTTTTTGTTGTATGTTAATGGTAATCTAAAAACTCGTATATAAAGTTTTATTAGATGTAGACAGTTTTATACAGAATTTGGAGATACGACTATAAGAGTACCGTAGCTTGTTTAAAAAAAAATGAAAGTACGTTGTTTTGTGTGAAACATAGTTTGGGTATAAAATATACGCATATATATGTTTTAAGAAAGACGAAACTAAATACAAAAAGGTTAAATAACTAATGAATAATTTTGAGTGTAAATAATTATGTATCTATTTTTGTTTTAAAAGCCACCTGTCTATACTAATAAATTATTTTTTTATGTATTATTTTCATGCATATCTCATTTGGCTACGAGCTTGACTTGAGACTAAATTTAGGTATGTAGTTAAATAAAATTTTGATGTATCAGAAACACGAAACAAATCATTTTTTGACAATGTTCTTGAGTTACCTTAATTTTATCACTACTTCCACTATTTTAGAAATTCAATAAATCGGTCTTAAGCAAATCAACTTTGACCAATAAAACATAATTTACTGTTAAAAACCAAATTATATAAAAGTGCTGAAATACTTTTTTTTTCATTAACAGCTTGGTCCTTGTGGTCCATGTGTAAGAATTTTATTAACAGATAAGTTATCTTCAATTAAGTTTAGGCAAAAGTGAAATACAATTTCGAACTTCGTAAGTAACGACCGATGAGAACTTTATCAAATGATAATAAACACATATTAAATAACAAAAATCGCTAAATGTTTTGTTAAAATTGATAAACAATTTTCTATAACTGTCATAAACATTTTATTTGTACCAATGTATTGTCACTTTTGTTAAAATTTGTAGTTTTGTAACAGAATTATATACAAATGTATAACCAATTAAAATGAATAATTACTACCGACGGTAGAGTTCCACAGTTTTGACTAATTTTACCTTAGTACATTAATAAGATGATAAGATAATAAACTTTATAGTGGTTTTCCTTTTTGGATGGTCTGAACAGTTTTGTTGTTTTTATTACAAAATAACCTCAAAAATCGTTTTTGAATAATTAATGTCATGAATATATTTTGTGTTTAACTATTGACTTACTGATATCATAGTGAAGGAATAAAATTGAGTAAATTTTGATTTACAACAATAAAAATGAATCAAGCAAAATAACTGGAAAGAAAAGACAGGGTTGGTTAAAGAGAATATTACAAAGGCAAAATACCGGAATTGAAATTTAGAGGAGTAAGACGAATTACTATACAACAGACAAAGGAAAAAAGGTGAAGATTCTGTTCTAGCGAAGATAGGTTGGGACAAATTATGAGAATGGTGAAAGATTTGGCATTAAACTTGAAAGAAATAAAAGAATAACAACACGAAACAGTGATTATATGAGGATACTAAAACGTGAAATAAAAAAACTAAGACAGCACAAAGAAGAAATAAAAAAAAAACTAAAGGAATTTATTATAAAAATTCGATTACAATTTTATTTTTTTAATTTGTTTAATAGAGGATCTAGTATTATCACAATTTTTTCTGCAAAAACAGCTAAATGGTTAAAAAGTTATAATTTAACAAGTTATATTTTACCATAAAAGTTAATGGTGAATTGTAATTTGTAATTTAAATTTTAGTTCCAACTGCAACTGATTTAATTCTTATTGGGTATATTATAAAATTTAAGTTACTTACAGCTTATTTTAAATCAAAATTAATACAAATACAGCATTATATATGCCATATCATCATATTTACAACGATATTTTAGCTATTTTAATACGACAAAATTCGAATTAAAATAACCTAATCTAACTCTCTAACTGTCAAACGGTAATTTCATAATGAATTTTTACGCTAATTAAATAAGACCGCCAAATAATTTTAACATATTTGTATTCAGCACGTCCAGTTTTATTAGTCCCCGCAATTTTATGAATTTCCGACAAAGTTCGTTAATGTGTAGGTAGTTGTTGTTCCATATTTCAAATATTCAAACTTACATTTCTTAAGTTTTACACTGTAAACTCAAAGAAAGGACTTTTATTTGACGGCAAAAATGTTCGTTTGGCAAAGACTTTTAAAATTGGAATAGACTAAAAAAAAAAAAAACTGTTTGTAAATTTCTTTAAAGTAGGATTTCTTGTCGATAGCAAGAAAAAAACCAATCGCTTTCCATTAAATTTGATGTGACTGTAATACAATTTAAAACTCAATGAAGCACAACATCAGACTGAGTAAAGATCAAACAATATTGGCAAAAGTGACTTCATGCATCTTTTCACCAGTAGATAGGGAAAAGGCAATGATAAATTTTGAACATTTCGATTTTTGTTTGTAAAGTGTTGTGAGAGGATTATATTTAAATTGAATAATAACAACTAACTTTATACTTTTATAAAATATAGGAATAGAGTGTATGATTCTTCAGATAGAACAAGAAAATCTCGTTAGAGTTGGCACATTAGCAAAAAAGCTGTTGTAATACAAGAATACAATTAATTAAAATCTTCCCTAAAAAGTTAAAAAAACAGTAATTTAAAATTTTTCTTGTAATTAATTAGCAGTAAATGATTTTAATTTTGTATTCTTAATAGAGACAGAGGGCGTTATCGAATTGCGCTGTTTAAATTGACACTGACTGTTTATTTTTTGAGATAGTATAGTAAATATCTTAATAATTGTATGTCGGCGCTATATCGGATTTTTATGCTATCTGTTGGCCTATTGGATTGTGAATATAAATATCATAAAAAAACATACAGATAAAAAAGGGTGTTCAGATTGTGATCGCATTACCAGGGACTAGACAGGGTTAAAATGGTCCACCGAGTAACATGGGTAAGTTTGTAATTATAAGAGTTAGAATTGTTTCAATTACCAAAGTTGAGCGGAATTACAGAAGAAATTAAATGCCGCTATATTAACCAGCGTTGCCAACTTTCTGAGGCCATTTTAACAAACTTTACAGTTGCGATATTTTAAATACAATTATCAGTTTAACTGTGGCAGATAAAAAAATCTACCTACTTATGAGCATTTTGGATAACTTTTACGGAATCGCGTTTGCGAAGAAAAAGATTTACAAAGAAAAGGACAAAATATCTAAACAAATGTTACCTACATAAAATTTTTGCTGTCATAAACAGTTCAATATTGACAAAGGGGATGTTTATGAAGTTCTAATTTATGAAAATGAAGAATTGTCTTTTCAAGAACAACAAAAAAATATCTAACAGAAAGTGTGAGAGATGTTAAATCTGGTGTTACTGACAAATAGAAGACAATTTAACAAGAATTTCATATATTTTAAAAAACGGTACAAAAGTAACTAATTTGGTAGTAGGTACTTAGAGATGCTTTGTCTATAATAAAGCCTACATCTACACAAAATAAACGTAATTTACTAGTGTTAATAATGATTTGGTTCCGAGAATAAAAAATATATCGTCCAATACAATACTACTTTTGATGCGCAATGTTTTTTGAAAAACAATTCAAAATTAAACAATAAACGCATTAAATTTTGTTTTGCAATCAACTTTTATCTACATATTGTATTTTGTATTAAAATAATAAATAAAGTATATGAATACAGTAACGAAGAGTAATATTTGATTGTTGTACAACCTTTTTAACTGAATTACATCAGGCAATTGTTATTTATATGTATAGTATTATATAATATAGACAGAATACTGACAATTTGTAAAAGAAACACACCGAAAGTAACAGTCGGATACAAAGATCTAAGGCCCATTCTGATACAGAGCCTATTACACGCAGTATAGTAATAGTGAGGGATAACAGAGAAGACATACAAAAGTCATTGAACCAGTGCAACGAAACAATACAACAAATGGGAATGGAAATAAACACAGGGAAAACAAATATAATGAAAATAAATGATGCAGAAGACCAGCAATACATGTGCGGAGACGACGTACTGCAACAAGTCACAACAATGGAGTACCTAGGAACTAAAATAAGCGAAGACGGAAAAAAGGTCGCGGAAATTTTAAGCAGAACTAGAAAAACCTCGAGAATATTCTTGGGAAAAAGAAATCAGTATAAAAACAAAAATCAGAATCTACTCCACGGTTGCAATACCAACTATGTTGTATGGTAGCGAGACATGACCCCTAACAACTAAACACAAGAAGAGACTAACGGCAGCTGAAATGGAATTTTAAAAAAAATTTGCAGGAAATACTAAAAGAGACAAGTGTAAAAATAAAGACACACAGAAAAACCTTAAGCAAAAACCAGTAATCCAAAGTATAGAAGAAAAACAGCTAAAATGGTATTGGCACGTACAGAGGATGCCGCCGGAAGCATTGACAAAAAGAGTAACGGAATCAAAGAGGTATGGGAAGAGGCGCAGGTAGATCAATAACCAATATGGAAAAAGGAATTGAACAACTAGGCTGCGAACAAAGGAGAACAGTTAAAGAGATTAGCGCGATGACGACAGTCAGGAAGGAATGGAAAGGATGGGTGGAGAACCCTCAAAAACCGACGCCGTAAGGCAAAAAGCGATAGAAAAAGAAGTATTATATAAGAATTCTCGAGATTTCTATAACCTACCAAACATTTGAAAACAGTAAGGGAGGCCGGGGCAAGTTGACGAAGTTGAGAAAAAAATTGGTTTGGGAAAAACATACACCCAGAAGATACTATTGTTATTTTTATTCAGAAACGTAACATGTAACACAACGTAACTATGATTCAATAAAGAACTTAAATAAAGTCAAGCAGCTATATTTTTAGTTTAAACTTTTTGGTAAGTGTTCGTCATCTTACCCCATTACCGGGGTAAGATGACGAACAATATGGGGTAAGATGACGAATCAATAATAATCGCATATAAAATCGCCGCCACCTTCATATGCTGAACAAGCATCATGCCCACCATACTTTACACTTTTTGCACTCTATCCAGTCTTCATCTGGAGGATCTACAAAAACTACGTGACAATTAGTTTTAAATAATTTTAAAACCACTTTAAAGATAAACCCGTTTTAGACCACAATTCTTCCGACTCTGCATACGGCCATAAATGTCTTTATTATAAACCAGATAGTAAAATTAGTGTCAGAACACGATAAAAATCAAAAGAGGCAAGATGACGGCATTCTTCATCTTACCCCGTCATCTTGCCCCGACGGGTAACATGAACAAATATCTATCTCTTACAAAAAGTAATAATTTAAATGTTTTTCTTATACAGGGTTCTCGTTTTTCGCGGGCCACTATGGGGATCTCGAAAACGGTAAGAGTTACGACTTCGGTTAAATTGGGGCAAAGTTGTATATTCAGGTGCTTAATAATTTGACGCAAACAGAACTTATCTAGCTCGTTTAGTTTTTGAGATATAGGGAAAAAAGTAAAAAAGTGGATTTTTGTTTTTTGCCCGTAACTTTTTCATTTGATGTCGAATTTAATTTCTGTAAAAACTTTTTCATTGCCACTTTTTGGAAGGAATCAGAATCCCCAAAAATATTTTCCGTGCGACGTTTCGTTTTTTTAAAACCATCATCAGGTAAATTTTTTCTTATGGACGCTATATCTGATTTTAACGCCAATTTGTAGAGCATTTTTTTCTGAATTCGACAATGTATAACAGTTGGCACTTTTTTGAAACACTTGTTGTTAAAAATGGCAAAAACAAATATTTTATTTAAAACAAATCCTAATCGGTATGATAAATAATTGTCTTTGTCCCTTTTTCCTTGGAAGAAGCCGAGTAAACCGTATGAAATTACTATTAAAGGGATTTAATTAAAAAAAACGGTATTAATAAATATGTTAGGAATGCATTAAAACCCTTTGAGTCCCAAAATAAGTTTTATTGATAAAAAGAAAAAAAATATTTACTTTATTAACTTAAAATACCATAACATGAACAATAAAAAAATCTGTTTGTAATATTATTTTTTTTAAATAGAAAAAAATTCGGTGGTTTCATCAGATAACCACTGGGACAAAAAAAACACTCCCTTTTTATGGTGTTTAATAATTTAATAATAAATAAATTTACTTTCAACCCAAAATAATTTTTTTCAATAAAAAAAAAGTTATCATTCACTTCTTAACTTAAAATAAATTAAAATTAACATAATTTTTTGTTTACAATAACAGAAAAAAAAGCGGTGGTTTCATCAGATAACCAATGTCGCACAAGAAACACACTTCAAATATTTTTATAAATATTTTTTATAACTTCGAATTTAAAAGCAAATCCATAAACAAATTATCACCTGATCATAATTCACTGATAAATTTACTTACCAGCCATTACAATCCACTAATTGCGTAAAATTTAATATTTTCTTGCGATTTACCACTGTTTGACAAGTCGACTTACACCATGCAAAACATTTAAATGAAATTTTGGTATACGGACCTATTTTAGTACAAACTTTTGCTTTTTGCCAAGAGATGATGCTATAAGACATAGAATAGCAATAGTGGTTTTAAAGCTTGGTCACTGGGTATCATATAATAAATTATTTGAAAGGTGGTTTCTCGGTGAAACCACAAGGAACCAAAGGGTTAACATTGTTCACTTTTAGCAAATATTTTTAGAATATTTTCTTCGGTTAAGTAATAAATGTCTCTAAAATGTGTATTTAATCCCTCATTTGACATACAATTATTTGTAACAAAATGTTCGTAATCAAATAATATAAGTGTTCATAGTTTACAAAAAACGTCTAGAAATCTGTTTACGCTTTTTGCTTATTAGGAGTCATTAACGCAGATAAAAGGTATAACTCGTTATTTTTTGTAACAAATAATTGTATGCCAAATAAGGATTAAATACACATTTTAGAGAAATTTATTACTTTACCGAAGAAAATATTCTAAAAATGTTTGTTGATAAGTGAACAATGTTAATGCATTCCTAACATATTTATTAATACCTATTTTTTTAATTACTAGTTTTATTAGGTTTACTTACCTGTTTCCAAGGAAAAAGGGACAAAGACAATTATTTACCATGCCGATTACGATTTGTTTTAAATAAAATATTTGTTTTTGCCATTTTTAACAACAATTGTTTCAAAAAAGTGCCAAGTGTTATACATTGTCGAATTCAGAATAAAATTCTCTACAAATTGGCGTTAAAATCAGATATAGCGTCCATAAGAAAAAATTTACCTGATGATGGTTTTAAAAAAACGAAACGTCGCATGGACAATATAATTGGGGATTCTGATTCCTTGCAAAAAGTGGCCATATAAAGTTTTCACAGAAATGAAATTTGACATCAAATAAAAAAGTTACGGGCAAAAAACAAAAATCCACTTTTTTACTTTTTTCCCTATATCTCAAAAACTAAACGAGCTAGATAAGTTCTGTTTGCGTCAAATTATTAAGCACCTGAATATACAACTTTGCCCCAATTTAACCGAAGTCGTAACTCTTACCGTTTACGAGATCCCCATAGTGGCCCGCGAAAAACGAGAACCCTGTATAGTCAACAGTTTTCTAATATGTTTGGGTATCAAAAACTACTGCGATAAATTTTCAAAATTTATAACTCTCAGTGCTACAGCTTATTGAACTTACCGTTAATATTATAACCTTAGTATGGTACCACACAATTTTAAATTTTACTACGAAATAGTGACAGCAATCGGTCGGTAAAGTCAATATGTTACTTCACACTACTTGTAGTTATGTATTGTAATTAGTCAATAGTGGTGACATATTTTGACAAGAAACTGAATTATATCCCGTTAGTCATCTTGCCCCGTTCGTCATTTTACCCCGTGTCTCCCCGTGTCGAATAATATTTGCTCCTTCGGGTTCCTCCTCAATTTCTTTGTTCCTTTTCAGTCTTGCTTCTCCATCTCTACTTAAGTTTTATAAGCATCACAAATTATTACAAAAAAAAAACAAAAAAAGAGTATTAAAAAAAATCAGATGTTCGCAGTTTTGAAAACGTTTTTAATAAACTCAAATTTGAAAATTTTACACACTTTTGATAGATTTCATAGATATAGCTTTTTTATTTACAGATATTCTGATAGACAGAAAAAAAGTTACATAATACACAATTACTAAAAGCTATCAAATGTAATACCATTGGAACACTTGGTATATCTAAAACATTACAAACATTTGGTGCCCTTTCTCAATAATAAGTTTTCAAAGGATCATTTGGCCATTAAAACCCTTACTTAGCTATTCCATTGAAATCCACCATTTATAATAAGAGTGCACAGATGTACCGTCCGATTTCAACGGTTTTAGTAATAAGATATGTGCGAAGAACTTTTACCTCATTAAATACGCCTCAAGTTTTTTTGCCTTCCTAAAATATAACTACCTACTCGTGCTTTTTTTTATGGCCAACTTGAATTAATTTTGACAACTAATTAGACGTCCCTAATAAATTCAGAAGCCCGCAAAACACAAATCCCTTTATATTGTGTAACCCAATTTATTCACCAACAGGCTAAACCTCCTTAGAAAGTTAAGTTGGCCCTGTTAATAATTTAGCACAACATAAAAGTTGGTGTTAACCCTAATGGGGACGTACAGAAACCTTTAAGTTGTTGATGTAATCACCATGGGGTTACATAATTTTATAGCTTAGGTATCTTATGGAGCGCACAAACAAAGGATAAGCTGATTAAGGTCCAAATTTAGTTCGAAAATAGTAATGTAATGTATTTAGAAAGGTAATTTTGCCGACAATAAAATATAATTTCATTTGTGGTTTATGTCGCCGTAAATTGTTTTCTTCTTGTAATATTTATACACAACATTTTGCAGTCTTGAAACAACAAGGTATATTTTCTGTAAACTGTTACATAATTTTATGTATTTAAAACAATCAGTTTTTGATAAGGTGTTGTATTTAAGAAAATTAGTTATCGATATTTAAAAATTTACAAGTTTGACCAAGCGTAAAAAGCACCCTGTATAATATTTTAAAAATGAAGCTAGTGCAATGTGTTAATTAATCTATTGTTACTCTAATTGTAAAACGAAAGGTTACTGCCTTTTAAAAGAACTTAAATGTTGAAAATTTTTGAAAGTACTGTATCCCTTAAAATTTTCATAAAAATGTAAATTATACGAAAACGGTTGACTTTGGACCCATATAACCAGGGGCGGACTGGCCCGCCGGGCAACCGGGCAAATGCCCGGTGGGCCGATGGGTTCAAGGGCCGATGTCGGTGGCGTTAACAACAAATCATTTCCAAATCTAAATGAATTTTTCTACTACTTTAAAATCAGCTTTATTTTACCAATTTAATAAAAAATGCCGGGTGTTAGTGTTACTTTTAGTGACTACGTCAGCGCTTAAAAAAAAATAATCCTTAGGTGTACGGTCGATGTCTGCTGAGACTGTTGACAGCATTTGGGAAGGCTACAGGCTACCAATACAAGTTTCTTTATTTTTTGTTCAGTGTGAAAATTGAATTAATTAACCAAGTAAGTTTCGTTGTTAAATTATAAGTGATATAAGCTGAAGTTAGACTGGACACGTATCACTAAATTTTTTAAAGATTATTGTGTTGAATAAATTTTGGACATTATACGCATGCAGCATAAACTGCATTATTATTATATTATCCAAAATTTGTATTATTAATATGTACTTAATTAATTAAATGACTGTGAATATACATATGTTTACTTGTCTATTTTTAATCTTCTATTTATTTATAATTAATTATTAAATACATTTGTTTGGATACAAATTTCAATACGTACAGGGTGGCCTATTTTCGATGCCCATACAGAGTATCTCGGTTATTATCCAAGATAGAAAAAAACTAAGTACGTAGTCTCGATTTTTTTTTTCGAGAGAAATTTATTACCGTAAACAGGTTTTTGATATCTTTTTTAATTTTCGAAATATAGCCAAAAAACGATTTTTGGCAATTTTCAAAAATGTTAAATATCTTGCTTAAACAAAAAGATAGAGAAAAACGTTAAAGACATTTTTGTTATGGATTTTTGTTCTTAATAAGATGGCGATATTCAATTCGTTTTTAGTCATATAAATACCGATATATTTCACCCAACTTTCTTATTTTAAATAGCAACCATAAGCAAATTATATATTTTTGAAAAGCGCAAATAATAAACTTTCGATTGATGTCAAAGCCAACTATGGTTTCCGTTTAATATAAGAAAGTTAGGAGTAATATACCTATCAATATTTGTATGAACAAAAAAAAAATGAACATCGCTATCTTATTAAGGACAAAAAACCATGCCAAAAATGTCTTTAAAGTTTTTCTCTATCTTGTCGTTTAAGCGAGATATTTAACATTTTTGAAAATACCAAAAATGGTGTTAGCTATATTTCGAGTATGAAAAAAGATATCATAAATGTTAAATATCTCGCTTAAACAAAAAAAAAAGAAAAACTTAAAAGATAGTTTTTGTTTTGCATAGTTTATTGTCGTTAATAAAATGGCAATGTTCAATTTTTTTACCTATACAAATACCTAACTTTCTTATTTTAAATGGCAACAATAGTTGGCTTTGACATCAATCCAAAGCTTATTTTTTGCATTTTTCAAAAATATATAATTTGCCTATGGTTGCTATTTAAAATAAGAACGTTAGGTGTCATATATCAATATTCGTATGAGTAAAAAAAAATTTAATATAGCTACCTTATTAAGGACAAAAAACGATGCAAAAATGTCTAAAGTTTTTCTTTATCTTCTCGTTTAAGCGAGATATTTAACATTTTTGAAAAGTGCCAAAAATCGGTTTTTGGCTATACATATTTCGAAAATTAAAAATGATATCAAAAATCTGTTTGCGGCAATAAATTTTTCTCGAAAAAAGAAATCGAGTCTACGTACTTAGTTTTTTAAAATCTTGGATAATAACCGAAATACCCTGTATAGGCATCTAAAATAAGCCATCCTGTACAGTCTACCTCTAAATTACACTATGGATGGTTTCGACACCGTTATTGTAAGTTGAAAAGCGTAAGAGGGTACATTTTTTATATGTGATTTTCTTATGCGAATCCAATAACTTACTGGCAACCTTTAAGCAAATTTAATCTCGAAAACGCGGGGAGGGGCAAAAACAATCAATGCCATAAAATCGATATCGCGAAAGTTTATTTTACCTATGTGGGCCGATTTTGGAGAAATTGCCCGGTCAGTTTTATGCACCCAGTCCGCCCCTGCATATAACCCAAACATTTTTTAAAGTAAATTTAAAGAGGAATACAGAAATTGAAAAATATACTTATAGGAAGCTCTATTTAAAATTTCAAAGTTTTAGTCGGTTTCCGGTTGAACCGGAAGTCGTATTGCAACCTCAGTAATTTCATCGACTTATTCTAGAGGCGATTTTACTTGCTAAGTAAAAAACTAGTTACAGTATAATTAATACTGGTGAAATATTAAGAAAATAAATGTTTTATGGTCCCAATGGCAAACAGTTAAATAATAACATAAAAAAGTTATTAAGTAAATATTATCACATCTTATTAAAAAAATATGTCATTCTTCGACTGTAAATGAATTATGTATTGCTCGAAGATTACTTTCCTTTATCTTATTGTTTAGTATCGCTTTTCGTAAAATTATTATGGTTTATGGAACGGTTAACGGGTAAGTTTTTTAAATTGTTTTTTTTTACAGTATGTTTAAAATAGGTTTATAACAAAACACCATTTGTTTTTGACAAAAACGTTAAGCATGTTATATTGGGTGTATCAAATATCAACAATGTTAACTTTCGTATAAATTATAAATAAATGGGCAACTCTCCGCTATACAGGGTGTCCCGGATTGCATTTTCAGCATGGGGATCAAGCTTATTATGAGAGATACAGGTTTGTTTAAATTAGATGTAAAGCATATAAATACACACCTTTTGTATAATTTTTTTGACATGTCAAAATTTAAATGTCATTCAATATAAAATCTAAGGCGTCGCGTCGGTTTAAATATTTTTGCGTTATTAATGACGTCATTTCCGGATGGCCAAGTAATACATTAGTCTTATGGGAATGGGCCATCCTTGTAGTTTACTATCCTTGGCTCTCCCCTGCCCCTAATTTCGTGTTTTCTTATGGGCCGCGAAGTCGGCTATGGAATAGTTAAATGTGTTTGTTTCCCTCTTGTGGATGAGATGCAATTTGTGACTTATTTATAAAAATAGATATAGCAAGTAATATGTCATTTAAAAGAGAAAAAAAAGCACATTTAACTATTGCATAGCCAATTTCTCAGCCAATAAAAAAAAAACGAAATTAGGGGTAATATCTCAAAAATGATAGGATTAAAAAAAATCTAAAATAATCGTTACATTTTATATAAAAGAGTACCATAAAAAGATACAAATAAAATTGTTCTAACGAGATTAAGACGAAAAATGTATGAGAGAAAAAAGAAATTCGATATTTTATATATTTTGCTAAAACATCTGAAGCACGAGGAATGTTGATTGTGGCTCCTCTCATACTAAGGAATAATTCATCTAATTTAAACAAACCTATATGTCTTATAATAAGCGAGATCCCCATACTGGAAATGAATCTGAGACACCCTGTATAAAAATAAATTGTATTTAAATGTATTTAAAGCTACGAAAACATATATACAACTTTTTCTTGGGCATATTTTTTTTGTATTTAAGCAACCTTACTTAATATTCTAATTTGTCTATCGTCAATGCGATTTGTGACTCAAAAAATAAGGTTTATTTTACAGGACTTATAGAATCAAACAAGACCTCATTAAAATGTCTGAAATATATCATTAAACAGAGTTTTTGAAAGCTCTTTAAGGTGTCGTTTACCAAGATATTTAAATTCTCGTTTCTGTTACACAAGCCAGCAAAAGTAGAAATGATGAAAGCTAAGAAGGTGAAATGTTTGTTTGTTGATGCCCGAATAAACATGGAAAAACGATTTCAATTGTAAACCGAAAAAAATTGATTACCTACAAATATCTTTGATAGGCGCTCTCGTGTAACTAACTAAATATAACAAAGCTTCTTAAAATGATACAGATACAAATATAGGTATTCCACAATATAGTTAAAAAAAACCTATACTAGAAAGTTAAACTTAAATTTACACTGCTTAAAATATAAAGTACCAAAAGTATTATCACCAAGCAAAATATCTGTACATGTGTTCACCTTCACACACACACAATGAAATATGTTTTACAGTATTAGGTCACGTTTAAAGCATTTAAAAAACTTATCAAAGTCCACCTCCTCGATATATTCAACAATCTCTTTCATAAGTCATGCACACGACTTGACATTGTGCGTATAAAATTAAAAGCGTGTTAAGTAACACTAATTTTAGGCAAAAGTTCGAAAAATAGGTCAAGCTTATAGTAAGTACTCCACAACAAGATAAACCTTTGCACAACCGCCCTCGACAGGAAATGACAGCAATTTAATTTTATTGCTAATAAATTACATCAAAATATTCGTAACTGGAGCATATATTACGTTAATAAACAATTTCTTAGTACCTAATATGAACATAATGATAACTTCGATAATGATAATGGACCAAATTAGTGTCATATATCATTGAAATCAGAAGACAAAATGCTATCCGACAATAAGATTAAAAATTTTTCGCCATATATAAAAAAATTAAGTTGATGATGTTTCTGAAGAGACGAAACGTTGTTGGAAATTCTATGGTATCTCAAAATATAAAGCGTAAGAAGTTGCCATGGAGAAGTGCTTCCAGATTGTCGATATCTTAAAAAATGTAGGAAATAGGGCAAAAAAACGAAAATCAAGTTTTTCAGTTTTTCTTGAATAACTTTTGAGCTTAGACAGCTATGATTTTTTTTTGCAAATATTTGATGAGCATCTAATTTCTCAACTTTGCCCTAGTTTAACCGACCTCGTAGCTCTTAATATAAGCGAGATCCCCATGCATTTACTCGAATTTGGGACACATACAATTTTTAGTATTGTTTAAAATATTCTAAAACTGCAGGTGGACATAGTAGAATAAAACTTTTCTTCTGTTGAACCATTCCGTACATAAAAACGTTGGCAAATTATTTAAAATTAATTAACGTATTTAAAATATTGCCCATTGTAAATTTAGTTCACCCTTCAAATCGTTACTGAATCAAACTCAGCTACTAATTTCATTACAATGTAATATCATATTTTGTAATTAGTGTAATAATTCAGTCAAATAAGTGCAGATAAATCGCACATAAACTTTTTGTTTATGATTTTATTAAAATATTCTTAATTAAACTGGAAATTACTTCAACTTATTCATAAGCCGAGATCTTTAGAACTTCAGCAGTTTCTGTTAATTTGGTTATTATGAATTCAAAGTGGAAATGAATTGGTATAAATTATCGCGAGGGCGAGTATCTTCTTTGCTATACTCGTAAGAGATATGGCGTAATATTTAAAGTGCGCTACAAGTTAAAAAAAAAGGATAACTTATAAAAATGTGTAGGTACTTATAAATATAGGTAGGCATTTGAGTTAAGACTCTTAAAAAATAGCAATGTTGACAGTTCTTGAGGAACAAAGAAATGATAAATTTACTTATTTAACAATATTTTCAGTAGTGCTATAATATTTATTTCTCTTTTCGGTTTTAAAAACTAGAGACAATATTTTTTTAATATTGGTGAAAATATGCAGAATAGTTTAATGTATGTCAAATCTAATAAAAATAAGAAATTGCAAAATAATTTCTCGTTCTTTTAATTAATAGCCAAACGGTATTTACTTTTCGAACAAGTCTCGTATTTACTGTGCGCATTTGATATATTATTCAGCAAATGCTATTGTTCCAACTGAACATAAAAAGAGCAAATAGTTGTGGTAGATGTCAGTAATTAAAGTAACGAGTACGATTAAAACAATGGCAGCCTTTGGGTTTAACTAGATATTTGCCGGATGCAAATAAAAACAAAAACAGTAAGTTAATACGCCTGGAAAAACATTGCACTTAAAACCATTTCTAAGGAAACTGCTTGTATTCCTACGTTTTTTTTTGCAGTTTGGTCTCTGCAAAACATTACTGGGTACATCTTTTGAGACACAGTACAATCAAATCTATGTTGTACTTAATACAAAGTATACCTTTATAAATCCAGCATTACGGACTTGCACAAATGTTATTAAATAAATTTAAAAAACAATTTAAAACTATACCGTGTTTTGATAGCGATGTAGGTAATTATATACAATTAAAAGATTTTCTGTGTTTCAACTTTAAAAATAAGCTCATTGCAGTGTTTTTACATGGCGAGTACAAATTGATGCAACCATATCCTGTTTATGCAAGCACTGTAAAAGTGAAAAAGTTAATACGATTTTGATATTGCCGTAAAAAAATCAATGTTTGACATTTATCAGAAAAGTTGCAAAAATTTAATCTGTATGATGTGACTACAAAATGTTTCATGGTAATTAAATTAATTAAACGGATACTGTGTTAAATGAGTAAATATTAGAGATGGGCAATTTGTCGATAAAAATCGACATAATTTTGAAGTCGATATTGTGGCGAACCATACTGTACATTCCCTTAACCCTTTCACTGCGGGAACCGTATTATTCCGCATAAAATTTTAGTGGCTCATCTGCGGGAACCGGAATATTACGCAGGCGTGTTTTAAGCACTTTTTGAAGGGACAGATCACTTCTGCCGTATTTTTTAGCATGCTATAGCATACTGTGCTTCATATTCTACGTATTAGCTCGATATATGTGTATGACACTTTTTAGCCGTAGACTGCGGGAACCGTAAAATTCCGCGCTACTGGATTTTTCAGAGCGCACGCCAAGTATTCTTACATGTTACTTGTTCATTGAACAAATATGTTTGCATTCCATAAGAGTATGCGTAAATACCTGAATATTTGGATGTGGTGACGAACAATTATCTAAACTGGATTAACTGTTGTAAAAGTTAATTCGGGTTAATCCACATAAACCGGGGCGGAAGTTTAAAATTAGAATCTGTTTGCATTTGTATCAAAGTATGTGAAAAACCTGAGTATTTGGATGTGGGGACGAACAATATTAAGTTGAATTCTATAATCCAATTGGGTCAACTCCTGTAAAAGTTAACTAGGTAAACCCTAATTACATACATAATCCAGGGCGAAGGGGTAATAGAAGAACTTTTTGCATGTTTATCAAAGTAAGCATAAATACTTGGATAGTTGGCAGTTAACCTAATAATTCCAAATACTGTGTGTTAAATTTATAATAATTCAACCTAGCAATCATCAAGGCGTGTTTTAGTGTTAAATTCAATTTGAAAAAATCTCTAAGTATGAGTGTGAATAACAAATTTTACACCGACGAAGAACTGTACGACATTGTGTAACAATAAATTTAAAAAATTGTAATCTATTTTTTTTTACGTAAAACGTATACTCTGACTGCGGGAACCGTATTAATACGCAAGGTGCAGGGATCTGACTGCGGGAACCGTAATAACACGCACTACCTGTCGAACGCCGCACAGCGGGCACGACTTGCAGAAACGAGTGCCGCAGTGAAAGGGTTAAACGTTGTTTTACGTGGTACACAGGTCTAGAACAATTATTACGCAGTAAGACTCAAATAAAACACAACAATTTTAACTACAACCGGCTGTACATTTCTCGGTGGTTGGTTCGGTTCTAGACTACCTAAGCGCAACTGTCCCAAGATTTTGGGTCCCTGTTGTTGAACATTTTATTTTTTAGTTGTATCCGTCATTCTTTCCTATAACCACATGTTGTGCAAGTAGTGCGCCGTAGTCAAAATAAACAAAATATATCAACTAAAACTAAAGATTTGTTGAACGACGGGGCCCACAAATATTGACTTGTACTCCAAGCTATGAACGTAATATTTTACGTTAATAGGTTTTGCTACATTTAAAATTATTCTCATAACTTGGCGCTTTTGAAGTGTTACATGTTTTAGTAACTGATGCGTCAGTATTTGTTTTATGTTATTTATTTAAAAGTAAATGAAATAACACTGAAGTAACATAATAACAATTGATGCCAGTCGAAGTGTCACCATATATCGATATCTAAAGTATCGGAAATCGGTTTATCATTATTAATTTTACTAAATAACACTATGTTGCAATAGGGGTGAGCATATATTGATAAATCGACATCGATATTTTAATATCACCTTCCCCTAATAAATATTTAGTACCTACAGGCTTAAAACTCCATGAAAAATTATGAATTGTTGCCTATGTAGTTAATTTACATAAATCTTTTGATCTTTTCTCAACTATATCTCTATAGTCTAGGTTGCCATGAAATGCTTAAAAATGGCGGGAACAAAACGTTTTCCAATATTGTGACAGACGAGGAAATTACATTTTCGTTTTTGTATGAACGTACACGCTAAAAGAGTGCTATAAAAAAGTAACGAATACAGTTTCTGTTACAAGTAAGGGTCTAGTTAATGCAATTAAACTAGATACAATCAGTTACTAAGAAATAGTGTAAAGAAATTGTTTGCTTGAAGTATTTGATACATTCCAGAGTAGAGAATTATGTTCCATCACTATAATTCATCTTCTCATACGATAGCTTCAACTCTCTAATTTTTGGGTTAAAAAACATGGATGTGACTTGATAATGTGCGAATTTTGACTGTGTCTTGGACTTTCAAATTTGCGGGATAGATAGTTTTTTATCTGAGGGAATTGATACTGCCTTTTAAAATTATTTTGCAACTATTTAAAAATAAATTTGCTTAGAAACTTTTAAAAAAAAGAGTTAACATGTTGAAGTGAACTTATTTAAAATGAAATCCAAGAAAATATTAAAAACAATGTTTGGTGAGCGAATCATGCTTTTCGTTTAGTTTTTTTTGAGCATGTTTGGACACTTATTAATAAGTATAGATTACTTTAGCAACGCATGTTTACATTTATCACAATGTAATAATAATCGCTCTGATCGCATTTGATTTTTAATTTTTTGATTCGAAATTATTTACTTACCGACTAATCACTGTTCGATAAAAGACAAATTGTGGTTTATTAAAATGTTTGGAGTTTAAAAACGCTTGCATACATTAACCTAGATAAGGCATAATTTTAACAGTTAGGTACATGATATTTCATGCGCTTTATTTATGTGCTATAGAACGTTATCTTTTTAAAGTGCGAACAACGACTTCTATATGCATTCACATATTGTATGTAATATCGGTGTCTGTGTAGGTCGAAAAGCTGCATAAGATATACTCGATAGTATTATTGCCTGTAAACGAGTTTATAAAGGAAATATACAATCACCAATTGCAGATCGCAGCTGGCTTTATTTGCGAATACCGTAAATAATGCAGATGTTTCGAAATACTAAATGTACAGCATACAACGGTGAAAATTGGAAACCAGCTAACTTAACAGCTCCAAATGAAAATCGATAATAAATGACAAAAACGTATAAATCGGTACAAATATAGAAATCGGTTCTAACGCTGGCACAAAAAATATTAACAAATTACTTACGAGAAGTTGAGGATGTAATATTGATAGGTTTGACGGCGAATTGACACAATAAAAAATAGTGCTGCACTGCTGCATAGCATATACCAGGGATGGCAAATAGGATTTGATCAGTGTGCCAAAATAAAATAAAATTTAATACAAATTTTTCCCCGTGCCAGTACCTAACCTAACCTACCCTACCTACCTACCTACCAGAAACAACTGTCAGTTATTTCGTTTAGTATTGCCAACGTCATGATTTTATGTGTCACTAAATACATATGCAATCAGTGGCGTAGCTAGAGGTTGTGCCGCCCGGGGCGGTCCCTAAATTTGCTGCCCCTATAAATAAGGGTTGTTAATTTTAGATTTTTGCCAAATGCAAGCAGAGATCGACACAAAAAAGTGGGGGGAAAACGAATTGCGCCGCAGGCGATTTTTTTTTTTAATTTTAGACGTTCAAACGTGTTTTAAAGCAAGTTAGATAATGGAGAATACTTTATCATCTTTCAAAATTACAGTTTTACAGTAGAACCTTTTCTGATTTTTTTAAAAAATCAGATCGCCCCCACTCCCACGAAATTATTTTTAATAAGGGCGAAAAGTCCCTGTTACAATAGAGTTTAAAACTGCATGGAATTTAATTCCTAAAATAAATGAATTGTTTTAAATTTTATTGAATGGCTGGTACCATATCGTAAATTTTATTAGAAACTTGGAATTTCTGTCTTTACAAGGGAGCGGGTTTTCAGTGAAGCAAGGTCAAGTAGCCCGTGTTATCCTCTAACTTTGGTAAGAATTCCTTTTTCTAAAATTAATTTTTATGAATTTAATAGCGCTAGTGCGGGAACTGATTATTATATCTACTGATCCTTCATTAACCGAGATTTTCATTTTTACCTCATTTGGGTAGACTAAAAGTGCTGCCCCAAAAAAAGTGCCGCCCGGGGCGGACCGCCCCCCCCCTTGCTACGCTACTGTATGCAATCAAAAGTTTCGTGCATCGCTACAGCTGGTATTTTATATGAAGATATAGTAATGAACAAAATTATTGTATCGATATAAGAAGAGTTGTTATTTTCTGGTATTTTTAATTTTTTGATATTTAAATAACATGTAGTTGTAGATAATTAACATACTAATTAAAAATAAATAAAACTTTTCGAAAAAGTTTAAAATTAAAAAAAAATAATTATTCATAGATATTCTTTAGTGTGCCGTCGAAAATCTCTCGCGTGCCAAGTTTGGCACGCGTGCCACCTATTTGCCATCCCTGGCATACACCATGGGGTCGGCAACCTTTTTTTCAATAAGGGCCCAATATAAATTCAAAAGTTACTGGGGGGCACTCGAAAAATAACTTCAAAATATTATAGTAGGTACTAGTCACCTTATGTACTCTACGTAATACATAAGGTTCAAATTCGAACATTTCAGTCGATTAGCAATGCCTATGAGCGTACCATAGAACAGATTTCCTAACACCGTATGTGTGTAATATAGTGAGAGCGCATAAAAATCTCACCGAGGCGAGGGCGCCATGGCACCCGCGGGCGCCGCGTTGCCGACTCCTGCACACACATACATAACTCATCAAGTGTAATCAGTGCCGTAACGAGGGCGTGGGGAGAGAGGCGCAACTAGGTTAGGGGCGCAAAACGTAAAAAATAAAAATAGATATAAAAGTTCCCTATTTTATATTGTATTTTTAAAAATATGCCTGGTGAGAAAGCTACTGATGACTCGTTTGCCATGAATGAAACTACATTACTAAAAACAAAAATGTGTGAAGTTTTATATCTAATACAACTCAATGATAGATTTACTGCTTTACAAGAGTGTTTTAAATCAAACGATGCGCAGCTGACCTGGTATTGAAATATAATAGACTAAGGCCCAATGGCATAAAAGCTAAACCCGGGATTAACCCTGGGTTAATTCCTGGTCCTGGGCGTTAACTTAGAGTTAATGCCTAGTTTTAGGCGTCAACCCAAGGTTAATCCCGGGTTTAGCATTTATGTAATCAGACCTTAGATGCTCCAGAATTTGTATGTGAAATTTAAAATATCAAGCTATGGAAGTTTTTGAAAATTTAGGCGTTTGGACGCTTTTCAAATCTTGCAAAAAAAATACGAACTCTCATTATAAAACACGTATTCAAATCTAGACAATCACAATACCAGTAACAACAGCTTCCTGCAAACGTTCGTTTAGCAAAATGAAAATTTATAATCCTACCTTCGTTCTATTGGACAAAAGCGATTAACAAACATATCTGTAATATCAATTGAAAAAGATATTGCAAAAACATTAAATTATGACGATATAGTAGAGGTGTTTGTAAATAAAAAAGCTAGAGACATTACATCATAAAATATGATGAACTTATTTATGTTTTTATTATCTTATTTTATATTATACCTATATCGTGTATTTCTTTAATTTATTTGTCATTGAATATGAATAAAAATTTATTTAATATATTATTTATTTATTCAAATACATAATTGGATATACAGGCAACTCATTTTGATGGGATTAATACTAAATATTTAACATATTGCATATAGTAACATTTAACTTGTTACATTACAATTTTTCAAATTTTTTACCAATTCTGGGTTAAGGGGGGGGGCGCAAGTTAGATACTTGCCACAGGCGCTTCATACCCTCGTTACGGCACTGAGTGTAATGATATAATTTTAGGGATTTGTTTTCAAGTTTCAATAATTTTTTTGTCGAGAAAATTTTGTATTTCCCTAAAAGGTATAAATAAATTTAAAAAAACTTAATTTGGTCAGAATATGTTATTTAAATTTAGCCAACATCATTTTTGTTTACAGAAAATGCCAAAAAAACAGGTTTATGGTTGTTACAAGGAAAGTAAAAGTGATAATTTAATTATTTTGACTTTATTTTTATTCAAATTAAATCATATTACATAGGATGTTTCCTTTAGAACCACCGAGGTATATATCACAGCGAGGAAATAAAACGTTTCAAATAAATATATAATTTAAGTTTATTTAGACTAGGGCATGAAACCGGTTTAAAAAACCGGTTAACCTTTATTTTTTGTCCAAAATTGTGATTTTTAACCGAATCCGAAACCGTTATTTTTAAAGGCAAAAAAAAACCTTTAACAAAAATAATAAAAAACCGGTGTTTTAAACATAACTTTTTAATAAAAATTATTTTGAAAAAATACGAAATCTGTGATTAGTATACCAAAAGTAATTACTGAATGCTTGATTGTACATATATTATAAAATTATAAATAGATAATATCTTTTTATACTTTGCATTCCAAATCTTAATAATGTCAAAAACCGGTTTTTCAACAGAAACCGTTATAAAAATAAAGTTCTTGAATTCGGTTAACCGTTAACCAAAATTTTTTTCGGTTTCTAGTCCTGATTTAGACACGATCAAACATTAATTTTGTTTCCAAAGTTTTTTGGTACAGTTACAAGTAACAAGAACTTAAACAAATCGCCTAGCGAAGAATAAAATTCTAACAAAACATGCCTTTTTTAATGACGTCACTGTAATTTAAACTTTAAAACTGGTATTAACTAACTAATCCTAAAGTGTTTGTTTACACTTTCTGGTGTAACGCCAGCGTGTGTTGCGTCATGTCCTTGGCTTCCTCCTACACGCCTCCTTCCACTCTCCTCCATTTTTGCGCTGCCCGTCTTACTTTACTCCACTCTGTCCCTCTTCATGGCCGCATTTCTGACTTTTTCACTTCACGATTTTCTTGGTCTTCCTTTGTTTGGCTTTCTTTTTATAGATACGTGCTTTAAAAACTCTTCTAGCAGTCTTGTCATCTACCATTCTCATGACATGCCCTAGCCATCTCAGCTGTCATTCTTCTATCGCGTTTTATATTGGGTTCAATTCCAGGTTGCCTCTAATTTTGGCGCTTCTTATTTTGTCTAATCTTGTTTTTTCGTCAATTTTTCTGAGGAATCTCATTTCCGTACTTGGAGTTTTATTTTTGTGTTAATGCTCATGTTTCAAAACCAAATATCAAGGTTGGGCGTGGCTATGCTCTTTTAAATATTTCAGTTTTTGTTGGTTTTGGTATCTCTTTTTTGTCTAAAAACGAATTCCTAATTACATTGAATAGTCTTCCCGCTGCACCTATTCTCTCATTTATTTCTTCCTCCCGACTGCCGTCTTGTGCTACTTTTGTTCTCAAGTATTTAAAATTACTAACCTGTTCCAAAACTGTATTTTCTAATAATTGTGTTTCTTTTCATTTTTGCTTATAATAATTGTTTTTGTCTTTTTACCGTTTATTATCATATCGATTGCTTCCAAACCGCTATTATATTCTCTTAAATTTTCATTTAATCCTCTATCACTGCTTGTGATCAAGACCAAATCAACTGCGTATGCCAGTTTTGTTATTTTTATATCTTCCATTTTCCAGTGACCTATTTTATATGTTTAGGTGTTTCTTTTCGCCTCTTTGATTCCCTCATCCAATACCATTGCAAAAAGTAACGGGCTCAATATGCAGCCTTGTCTAACTCCTTTCTTTGTTTCAAACATCTGTGATTTTTTGTGTTTCACTCTGACGAAATTTTTCGTGTGATTGTACAACGCTTTTACTCCATTTATCATATTTTCGTTTATCCCCCGTGTCTCTAGGATTCTCCATTTATCATTTCTATTTAGTTTATTAAATGCTTTTTCTAGGTCTATAAAGCACAGGTGCACCTCACCGTTCTCCCTAATTGCTTTTTCGCTTAATTGGCGTATAATGAAGTTTGTGTCTGTCACTCCCCGGTTTGGTCTAAAACCATATTGCGTATCTTCAAGGGTTTCCTCCGGTAGTTCTCTTAATCTTTTTTCTAATATCCTGGCATTTAATTTTCCTACTGTGCTTAGCAAAGTGATTTCCCGTTAATTATTACAGTCCTTTACATCCCCTTTTTTGTATAACGGTATAATTATTCCAATAGTCCAGTCTACTTGGGCCTCCCCTGTACTTAGTACCTTGTTCATTACAATCTTTATTACCTCTATCACTTTTTCGTTTCCTGCTTTTATCATATCAGTTGTTATGTTATCCTATCCTGGGGCCTCACCAGCTTTCATTTTCTTTATTGCATCTTGAATTTCCTCTGTAGATATATCCTCGGTATATTGATGCCCTTCCTCTCTCAAAACTGGTTTTAAAATCTCAAAATAAATTTATTTGGCATTAATATGCGTAAGTAAAATTTTATGTAACCCTTAATTTTGAATTCCATAAATTTAAAACGGTACATTAAAATATCTAAAGTTGCCGTGATATCTGCCAAACTTTCCATTTTTGAATTTTCTGTATGTACATATTTTCGTTAAATAGATCAATCGGTATCACAAGATTTCTTTACTCCGACAGGATTAAAAAGTTTACAGGTTCAAGTGTATCACATTTCAAACGAATTCATTTGCTTAAATCATTTCATTTGAATAATGCAAATACGTCGTTATAGACACTCCGTTTTTCAGACGGTACTGATATTGTAAAAGACAAATCGATCATGCCGTATCGTTAGATCTGAATTGCCTCTCCAAAACACCACAAACCACCGATATTATCTATGTATGTCAATAAAATTGTTAAAAAAGTACCTACCTAATACAATAAGTTATAAATTTTATTGACAGAATATTATAATACCCAAACGAAAACTGTATATAAAAAATAATAAAACTATTGTCTTGCACTTACAACTATCAATTCATTTTGATGCAATTTTTTCCTGAAATATAAAAAATATGTGTCTAGTAAACGCAGTTTCTTTATATTGTTCGTTTTTCTGTCAGGATACAACTTTTATTAAACATTTATTGGTGAAAAACGAACTTTTTAGCGTTTTAGAGAAAGTTGCTACCAACGAAACGTCCTTTACTTGTCAGTTTCCTTTCAAATACGGTTTAACCAATAAATTTCTTATATTATCTTCCATTTTCTATTTTCATTTTATATAAGACCATCTCGTAAAATTTTTGCTCGTATAGAATGATCATCATTTAAATAAAATCAATAAACAATATCATTCTTGCATTTAAAAAAAAGTATTCAAAAACTGTTTTATAAAAATATTTTTTCAACTTCCTTTAGCAATTAAACTTAATTTTTGTTAATTATCTACGCCAATTTACGCCGCTAATTTTGGAAAATAAATTTAAATGCAAATTAAATCAAAATTATAACTTCGATTTTTTGTGGTAAAATTATTTTTAATTTTCATCATTCTTTTACTTATTATACTACCAAGGGATAACTGTAAAGCAGTTTTGTCATTTCGCGGCCCACTTAACCGAAATATTGATGCATAATTCAGCGTCTGTTAATATTAAAGTGAAGGTAATAATACAGTCCACCGACTCTTTAAATACCTCTTTTGAAATGATTTTTAACAAGAAATTGATCGTATGAATCATCATGAAGTACATAGAGATACATGAAGGCGTTAAAAATGAATGGATGATTAAATTAACGAAGAATGTTAGATCAAAAATACGTTAAAGTGTACAGTTAGACACATTTCAAATGAAATCACCCTTATAAAAAGTTTATTTATGGTCCGATTTTCATAGTCTTTTTTTTCTGAACGATGCAACATCAGAAACTTGTACTTTGGCACCCAATTTTAAAATTCATTTTACCCTTACAAAGCCTACTATGATTTTTTTCCCATGTCAAAATTGGCAAAACTGTCTAGCAATTTTTTAATTTAAAGTTTGTCTACACCATTGTACTTAGGATACCCTCAAATGAATTTGTACAAAATTTCATAAAAAAATATTAATTTTTAAGGGATTAATTACTAATTCAATATTTGTGATTAAATTAATATCCATATTGGCAACGCAGTGTACATATGCTATGTAAAAACAAAAATTTTATATGACGTAAGATCTTTTCAACGCAACTTTTAATAAATTTTTGATCGGTAAACGGCTAAATATAAAAAAAATTGGAAAAAAATCAATTTTTTTAAATGAAATTTTGCGTTTATTCATTTGAAGGTGTTGTCAGATTTTACATTAATAAAAAATAACTAAACAAATTTGGCCAATTTTGACATGGAAAAAAATATATAGTAGGTTTTGTGAGTGTAGATTGAATTTTAAAATAGGGTGCAGTTTTGATGCCTTATTGTTAAAAAAAAGTTTATGAAAATCAAGCCATAATAGTATATTCTACAACAAGAGACGAAAGTCCAGTTTTTTTCGTGAGGTGAGAGACAAATCTCCCGAACGAAAAAAACTGATTTAAACTCGAGTTGTAAATGTAGTTTTTCTACGAATTTAAAGTTATATTATGGAACAAAAGTAAACGAACTAAATGACAATTATTATTATGTACAAAGTATTAATTAATCATTTCATTTCCATAGGGACACCACCAAACTGACATCGACATAAATAAAATTATAACCTGCAAACGAATGGTTTGAGTCACAGTGAGTGGATGCATGTGGTTACAGCTAAAATCATTGATTACAACTTACCTTACGGTAAGTGAAAATTATTTTGAAAGTATTTATATAAATCCACCGTGACAATAAAATCAACAAAGTATATGCGATAATGGAGCCGTATAACAGGCGAAGAAGAACTTTGACTCTTAACCTTGGAGAAATAAAAGATAAAATAACAGCAGTAGATATACACAATTTCTTGTTTGAACAATTTAATCTCGATGTAGAACATTTAGAGGCCATTGAAATCATTGGCTATAAAGTCTATATAAAATTTAAGCAACAATCAAAAATCGACGAAATCTTAGATGAACATGGTGATAGCACTAATTTTAGACACAAAAACGGCGAAACATACTCAGTTCGGCTAATAAATGAAGATGCCGAGACCCTAGTTAGAGTACATGGCATACCTATACACATGCCGAACGAAGAAATTAGTAGAGCAATGCAAGTGTATGGACAAGTACTTAACATAAAAAATGAGACATGGGGTAAACACCTAAAATTTCCAATACCAAACGGCATCAGACAAATAAGAATGAAACTCAATCAATCTATTCCGTCTTACGTAACGATTTTTGGAAGGAAAACCTGGGTCACCTACAACGGACAGAAAAAAACATGCAAGATATGCAGCAGCCTAGATCATCTACTCGGAGAATGTCCGTCGTATACACCAACACGAAACAGAGAGACACCTTCGGCCTTATCAGCACTTGGAAAGAGTGACCACCAAATTGTACAAACGAACCAGTCCAATAAACCCACATATGCCAGCAAATTACTCAGCAACAATGTAGAGAGGGAGGATGCTGAGAGCATCATAGAGAAAAGTTCTACTAATATAGTAGACACCAACGATCCTAAAACAACTAAAACAAACAAGGCACAGCTCAATGATGTTACAACAACCAAAAACCTAAACGTCACTGATACCACTGACAAGGAAAACAAAGGGAAAAAAAGGAAAAACACAAGAAAAAATAAAAGGCAATACCCCAAAAATTTACGTGCAAGAGGGTGGTGAATCGGACGAATCAGAGCCTGGCAAGGAGAGTGACTTCCACATACCGTCTATCGAAAGCCCGATATCAGACCAAAATGTAGGGTCAGAAAGATCTTTTTACTAGAAATCTCTTTTTTAAATAAACCAAGCAAAATGAATACTGACAATAAATTCTCAATAATACAATGGAACTGCAACGGTATACAAGCTCACCGAGGGGAATTGCAAATGGTCATAGCGGAACATAGACCGTCTGTAGTATGCATACAAGAAACAAGACTAAAAATTAACAAACCCTTCAGTCTACCGAATCACGTCTGCTACAGGAAAGACAGAGGTTGTGGGGGAAACGCTAGTGGAGGCGTCGCCATTTTAACAAATAGCAAATTACATACGGATACAATAAATCTAAACACACAACTAGAAGCAATAGCCATTTCAACATTACTACCAACGACCCAAAAAACAACAATCTGTTGCATCTACATTCCCCCTAATAAAAACTTGACGTACAAAGAATTGAAAGAACTCATTGACCAATTACCCCCTCCGTATTTAATACTGGGAGACTTTAACAGCCACAATGTAATATGGGGATTGGACTATACCAACAGCAGAGGAAGAGTTATAGAAAAAATCCTAGATGACGACATAATACTACTCAATGATGACCGACCCACTCATTTCTGCTCGGCGTCAGGCGGGTTCTCAAATATTGACCTATCGATGTAGTAGTAGTAGTAGTAGTCTTTATTTGTTCTGAAAAATCCAAAAAGGCGTAGAACATGTCACAGTAATGATATAAAAAATACACATATATACGAATATATACAACACAATTATAATTACTTAAAGGAGTTTTTAAAGTAATCGTCATTAAGGTATTCACTAACTCCATAGTAAGCTTTAGAAATTAGGACATTTCTTAATCTTTTCTTCAAGTCAGGAGTGCGTAGATTTTTTATACTCTCAGGTGATGTATTAAATTTGTTATATATTGCAATAATTATACTATTTTTACTTTTATTTAGCAAGCAAATATTGAAATCACCTGTGAGTATAATTTTATATTCTGAGAAAGTAACGAAGCTTTCTACTAGAAATTTCTCAAGACAGTTGAAGAAAATATCAAGAGAGCCTAAATTGGTTCTATAAATACAAACGATAATAATTTTAAAAATTTTGTTTATGATACAAGAGCACTCGAATTGACCTTCAATATTGTAAAGTGAAAGATTTTCTAATTCTCTAAAGTCATTTAGTTCACTGAGAACGAATATACATGTTCCTCCGTGTTGCATGGTCGATCTTGCATAGTAGGATACTAATGTATATCCTGGTATGTTGAGGCACTGTAGTTCTTCAGGTGTGCACCAGTGTTCACTTAGGGCTAGGATGTGTGGTTTTAATTTGATTGTATTAAGTGTCAACTCGAGTTCTAAGGTTTTGTTTCGTAAGCATTGGATATTGTGATGGAAAACATGGAGAGTGTCATTATTTTTTGTTTGTTTTGTGTGGGTGACCGATTCTTGCTCCTTAGTGGGGCACGTCGTTGGGTTTAAAAGTTTCGACTAGGTGGATTGTAATAGCTTCGTTGCGTTTCTCTGCATTTTTGCAAGAATGCGATTCTTTCCGATGTGATGTATGATCTGTAGGCGGCTAGATCATCGGTTACTTCGTTTAGGCTAATACCATAGGCGTAATGCGACAGTGGCACCATACCTAACATGGGAGACACTACAAAACCTATATGGCAGCGACCATTTCCCAATCATGATCACACTTCCTGAAGAATTTACTACTACAAATATCTTAACAAAATGGAATCTGAGAAAAGCCAATTGGGCCCTATTCTCTACACTGGCAAAACTAAACAAATCTCACATAGAAGCAAACTCAAATATCGACAAAACCCTAAGAAGCCTTATAAATACTATAAATAAGGCAGCACACGTTGCTATTGGGATAACAAAAAAAACAACGAGAAAGAAAACCACACCTTGGTGGAATGAGAAATGCCATAAAGCTACTACGGAACAAAAAAGGCATTATACAAATATAGACGCAATCAAACAGCGGAAAATCTAATCCAACTCAAGAAATGCAGAGCCATATCTCGTAGAGCTATCTTAGAGAGTAAAAAGAAATCATGGCAGGACTACACTACAACATTAACCTCTAGTACACCCCCACAACAAGTATGGGCAAAAATTCGTCGAATACAAGGCAGCTGCAAAAGATTACCGCAGATTTCAACCATAATCACGACCAATCAAACCCTCACCAACCCCCAAAGCATAGCAGACGCCATGGCAGATACCTTTGCATACAACTCCAGCGATGCAAACTACACAGAAAAATTCCTGAAATATAAACACGAACAAGAAGAACAAACAATAATAATTACAGACACAGATATTGAAATCAATAAACCGTTTAATATCCTAGAACTAGAATATGCCATTAAAGAAATGAAAGAAAATAAATCTGCAGGACCAGACGGTATACCAACAAAACTAATAAACCACCTACCCCAGGAAACACTCAAATTTATACTCGCAATGTTTAACTTAATTTGGATAAAAGGCGTTTACCCTATGGCATGGAAAGAAGTGATTACAGTACCAATACTTAAACCCAACAAGGACAAAACAAACCCAAATAACTACCGCCCCATAGCCATGTCGAATGTGCTTAGTAAACTTCTCCAAAAAATAGTAACAAAGCGGCTAATGTGGTATCTGGAACATCAAAACATCCTTTCAGACACTCAAGCTGGTTTTCGAAAATCCAGATCCACTATGGACCATCTTGTAACCCTAGAAGGGGAAATACAAAGCAGCTTCAAAGAGAAAGAGCATCTAATAGCTGTGTTCTTCGACCTACAAAAAGCATATGATATGACATGGAAGCACCAAATACTAACAACAATGAAAGATATTAAACTGGACGGCCACATACTAAAATATACTAAAAACTTTCTCTACGACAGAAAATTCAAAATTAAAGTAAACAATTGCCTATCAAAAGAACTTCCCCAACAAAACGGCATTCCCCAAGGGGAAATCCTAAGTGTTACCCTATTCCTTTTAGCCATTAACAAACTACCATCCCACACCACCAACCAAACCAAATCATGCCTATTCGCGGATGATTTCGTAATATACTGCAGAAACAAAAACATGAACGCTGTAAAACAAAAAATCCAACAAACCTTAAATAATCTGACAGAGTGGAGTAACGTAACAGGTTTTCAATTCTCCGAAACAAAAACAAAAGCAATGCATTTTTACCGTACACCCCTAAATACATACAACCCCATACTCTTATTAAACGATTCGCCAATAGACTTTGTCAACGAAATTAAGTTTCTTGGTATGGTAATTGACAAAAAAATGACATGGAGACCACATATACAACAGCTAAAAAAGGATTGCCAACAACGTCTAAATATATTAAAAATGTTAGGACATCAGACATGGGGAGCAGACAGCGAAACAATCATTAAAATATACCAAGCCCTCATAAGATCAAAAATAGACTACGGTAGTATAATCTACAGCACTGCAAAGAAGTCCATTATCAAAATAATTGAACCAACGGAAAACACCGCGCTAAGAATAGCTACTGGGGCCTTTCGAACCAGCCCCATAGACAGCCTGCTAGCTGAGTCTGGTGAACTACCGTTAAAATATAGAAGATCCCAACTTTTACTTAAATATGTGACAAATGTAGCCAAAAATCCAAACAACAATGCCTATCCCAATATATTCCAACATACCCCTACCTACGCCCCACAAAACTCAACCCCACTACAAAAGAAAATCTGCAATGACCTAGATAAACTAAACATACAATTACCACCACAAATTGAACAGAACTACACGTACAACATTCCACCATGGACAATAAGAAAACCCAAAATAAATTTGAAACTAGCTTATCTAAATAGAGAAAATACCCATCCAACCATATACATTCACGAGTTCAATAAATTAATAACACAGTACCAAAACTTTACAAAAATATATACGGATGGCTCAAAAATAAATAAAAACACAGGAGCAGCCATAATATTCGACAAAACCAGCTACACATATTACCTACCACCTCTAACAAGTAATAACACAGCCGAAAGCTTTGCCATCCTAAAAGCAACGGAGAAAATAAAAGAAAGAGGCGGCACAAAGTACATCATCCTAACGGACTCTCTAAACACGATTCAAAACATACAGACAATATACACAAGTACCAGAATCATTCAAAAGACCCAGGAGAATATCCATCAAATTTTAAACTCCAACATCGATATAACTATCATGTGGGTCCCTGCCCATATGGAAATCATAGGAAACGAACAAGCAGACCAAGAGGCTAAAAAAGCAACAACAAAAGAAGATATAGAAAACACCCCCATACCAGCTTCAGACATTACATCAATCATTAAAATCAAAACCAAGCTCTCGTGGAATACGGACTGGTATAACACTGAAAACAACAAACTAAGAGAAATAAAAGAAAATACCGAAAAGAGAATAAAATACTTCAACCGAAAGGACGAAACAATAATCACTCGACTAAGAATAGGACATACAAGGCTAACACATACACATCTACTAAATGGAACGAACCCGGACCTTTGCGAAAACTGTGCGCTTCCCCTTACAGTCAAACATATCCTGATGGACTGCCCAAAGTACGAGGATGAAAGGAAAATACAGCTAATAGCGGGTACCTTTGGATCAGCTTTAAAGGACACAAAGGAGAACCTAAAGAAAACAATCGATTTTTTAAAAGAAATAAAAATGTATAACAAGATCTAATATAGGCAACTGACACTAATAACCTGAGCTGTTGAAGTGTCAATAAACCACAAATAAAAAAATAAAAACTCTAATGTGCTAAAACAATAATAAATGAGATAATACACATAATGTTAGAAATAACTTTGTAGTCCATAACTTTATAAGGTTAGACTAATTTGGTGGGGTAAAATGAGATGTCAGACATGCTTTATCTTATCAAATTAATCCAGTAAGGTAGCTGCTTATTTTGTACTGTTTAGCACAAGCAACTAAATTACACAAACATGTTAAAGATGATACAAAAATCACAAATTTTGAAAGAAAAGTGTAGGTACTCTGTTTTTAAAAGAAACGTTTTTTTTTAGGTCCGAAAATAAAAGGCAATTCTTGGAGGTAAATTTTGCTTCTCTCGAGCCTAATAACAGGCATTTTCGAAATATTAGAACTGTTTAGTTAAAAAAAAAAAAACACTGCTTAAGATTTATGAAAACACCCAAAATAAAACTTTGCCTTAAGACTTGCTGATTAATGTGCCTGTATCTGACAATTGGATTTGGTAATTTTCGACCAACAATTTAGAAAACAACATACGTACACGCGTTATTTATAGCCAAACTAGTGACTATTTGCCCATAATTAATTTAAAGTGCGATTTTAATGTTTTTATGAAAAATTGAAGAAGTGCAAAGGTAAAAAGTCTTTCTATCTACTTTTTTCAATAAAAAATCAAACCTTTTAAAACTACATCCAATGGTTTTAAAACTTCGAACTCACGTTAGCCTAAATATTAATAATTGTTAGCTCTCAAACGACTTTAATTGTGGTTTTTATTTAGGGTTTAAGAACGACGAAATACCTCGACCTTTAAAGTTACAAGAGGACCTGATTAAGAAGATGAAGTTAATTATTTTATTTAAAAAATGCTGTTAGTAGGTTAGTATCAATCTTTTTTTTTTAAATTTGGTTCAGTAAAAAAAAATATAAAAACTAATCATTTTCTGCTGTGGTAGTTTTTATGTTATCAAAACTCGCGCGAAAAGACATTTTTACAGAGGTTATTTACAGAAAAAAATTATAATTTTTAGCACCTTAAAGTTTACAAACACCCAAATATCTCGCAAAACAATGAAGCATCGTTCTGATCTCTGATCGCGTTACCCCCTTAATTAAACAGCGCTCTATAAGCTATTGCTCACTTGGCAAATGCCATTTTTAAAATTAATTTTATCAGCCATTCAGTTGTCCACTGTTCATGTCATCTATTACTCAATTATCTCTATGTTGACACAACCTTCGTTATCCGAGAGGCCGTTAATATTTTGGGTGTTTAATGAAACTATTTTTTTTAGTCTCCAGTAAAGATAAACATAAAGATATTCATTCATTAAAAAAAAAAAGATGACACCTCCTAACTAAACCTTTAGTAATGTTTTTAATGAATTTATAACGTGTTATGTTATAATTATTATGTTTATTTTATTCGTTGCACCATAAATTACCTAATGGTTATGCCATACATTTTTGACTTATCGTAAACCGAAGTTCGCTGGATAATATTTTTTATACACCGGCATTCTCTCCATTATTATTTGTAATAAAAAAAGGAGTTTATTGCTTTGTTTTATGTAACCAGAAAGTACTTGGAGTTTTAATTGTATGTGAAATGATTTTAAACATTTTTGTAAAAGCATGTTTGCAAAACTGTATGCTTATACGGGGTCCTGCAACAGTGCTTCGGGCTTTCATAGCGCCCCGCCCGTAGGAGATAGAAAAAATAATTGGTTTAAAAAGATTAACGTCGTAAAATTATTTTCAGGTGTACAGGGTGTCCCATTTTTGCGCTATAACAAAAACTAAGATTTTTTAAAATGGAAAACCCTGTATATTTTTAGGTCTTCGGATGTCATTTTTTAACCTCTACATGAATGTCTGTTCACTATTTAATTTTGTGTTGCCAATAATAAAAAAATTAAATTTAGTGATACAGGGTGTTCACAAAAAAGTACCAGTGTGATATTCAATAATTTTCACAAAAGTAGCCATTTAATTGCATTTGTATACACCGAAGTAGGCCGCACTGATGCAAAACAAATGCCAAAATGTATGCATGTGTCAACTTGACATTTAAATAAATTTAGAATTCAAGCGGATATTAATTTTGTCACAAAATTAATTGTTTTTATTCAAAAACTATGAAAAGTAATAAATTGAAAAACTGAAAAGTAATAAATGTTCGAAATGTCATATTTTCATCCAGGCACAAATCTATTCGCCCGGATGTCTTTTTTCTGGATAACGTGCCGTATAAATAGTATTTAATACTGCTCGCCAATAAGCAATTATCAGTCTCCTCTAATACAAAAATCATATCGACTGGTTCGTCTTTTTTGAAATTCGTTTTGATAATTTTCGGTCTTCTTTTACCACGAAATAGAGAAAAAGTACACTTGCAGCAAGTATTAAACTGGAGGACTTTTAGAACTATTGTAGAATATCACTGCTAACAGCAGAAAAACACAAATCACTTTCGAAGCCATTCAGGTATTTTGTGCGTAAGGCGTTAGTTTTTTTTTTTTTTATAAATTCGGAATAAAAACCGGTTTACGTTTCGACATAAGAAAACTTATTCAAATGTCAAATTGACACTTGCTTACATTTTGGCATTTGTTTTGCATCAGCGCGGCCTATTTCGGTGCATAAAAATGCAATTAAATGGCTATTTTTGTGAAAATTATTGAATATAAAATATAAGTATTGACTATCTCAACAACTACGGGGTTTAGGCGTAGGACAACTCCAATAAAATATAAAGAGGAGAAAAACATCTATCGAATAGTGCAATAAAATAAGGGTGTTGTATTTGAAAAAAATAAGTTATGTCACTACGTAGTTTGGAAAGTTTGGCACTTTTTTCTGAACACCCTGTATCACTAAATTAAATTTTTTTTAATTAAAATGTTGCTCGCTAACAGGACTAACAATATTGCTAAAACTTATTTCTAACCTTTAAAAAACGAGGTCGCAACGGTTTTTTAAAGTGTAAGATTTTTCGGAAAAAAATTTATAAGTTGGCAACATTGACACAAAATCAAAAAGTAAACAGACATTCATGTGGAGGTTAAAAAATGACATCCGAAGACCTAAAAATATACAGGGTGTTCCATTTAAAAAGTTCATAGTTTTTGTTATAGCGCAAAAATGGGACACTCTGTATAGTTGAAAATAATTTTAAGTTGTAGATCTTTTCAAAACAATAATTTTATGTATTAATTTTTTTTTTATCTTCTACGGGTGGGACGCTATTAAAGCCTGACGCACTGTTGCAGGACCCTGTATAATTGGTTAAATTGTGATTACAAGCTTTTATGCAGTTTTGATAGCCAGTTATGGAACTTTTTCAGGTTTTCATTTTGCTCTTCGACAATTTAGCACTTTTTATTACAAATAAGTCTAAAGAAGTTTACTTCACACATGTTAAAAGTTCCTCTAGGTTCACTCTTATGTTCGATTATGGCAATAATAAGGAATGCACGTTTTAGGAGATGAACATCAAAGTTTTGAAGTACGTGTAAAATTTATGAACTTTCCTTATTCATTTACTAGGTTATTTCAAAATGTTAACAAATCAAAACAAAAAAATGGCGTTAGCTATTAAAAAAGAGGTAAAAGGCGTTGAATAAGAACTAATTTAGTTTCCGAAAAAAATTATTATAATCGGAAATGCAAGGCTATGTTGAATGAAAAATTGATGTAATTTATACAGTAACGTCAACGAAAAATAATTTTAGCAGCGTTTTATGTCTAAAATTAATTTGTCAAGATTACCATATGTTTCATAATAATGGAACGGTTTTCTATAGGTACTTCATTTATCATTTTCAATAGACGTAAGTATCAATAACAAATGATGGGACCTTATCTTAATAAATTGGTTTTTGATGTAAACATATTAAATTATATTATAACTGCCTATAAATACAGAAATTCTAAAAAAAAATATCACGTAATTTATAATTTAATATCATTACTATACATATTTATTCCTGTAAAATTACGCAAAGATCATTTCATAGTTAATTTAATGATAATATTTTAGCAAAAACGTAATTACTTTGTAAATGGAATGCGTGAAGTCCAAAAATTGACAAAATTGTTTTTATTTTAAGAATATGTAAAAATATATACAATAAACTTAAAAGTATGTCAATAAATCGTGAAGTAGGTATAAACTAGCTAAACTGGAAAAATACATATTTTCTGCAATCGTCACTAAACTAGCGCAATAAGTACCCAAAAGCGGCTGTAATAATAAATTTTTACTGCCTAGGCAGTAAAAAAGTAAAATGTGCTACGCTCATTGGTTGAATTTAAAAAAACTGAGCATGCTTTTGTTCAAAGATACATATTTAACAAGAGAATGAGAATCTGACAGATGAAGTAAAACCTTTTGTGTTTGCTTGATTTTTCGCTATTTCTTTGACGATTGCAGAAAAAATTTAATATGCACCTCCTTTTTATCACTTCGTTTCGGCAAATAATATCCACCGTCGTGATAAAAAGTCGAACTTTACTGCCTTGGTACATAAATAACTATTAATCGTTTCTTGGGTGCATGATAATGAAAATATTTCCTTAAGCATGTTTATGAAAATGAACGATGAAAGCAGATTTGGTTTGTAAATTAAATTTTAATTTGTGAATAATAACGTTTCAACATTTTAAGTCAGATATAATTTAAATTACATTTTATTATGCAACATGCTAAACTGGATTATTAAGGAATTTAAGAATATTAGAAGAAGAATATTGTTATAAGTATATTGAAATTTTTATGTTAATTAACAATGAAACATGAAGTATCGTTTTAATATATTACTCCTACATCTTAAGCGATTCATGTGTAATATTTCAGTTAATACAATAAAGCAATATTTAAATTATTAAACGCAAAAAAAGATGTATTAAATAAACGCGTCAAAAAGTTACTGATGGCGATAGCAAACTAATTTGAATATACGTACAAAAAGTTATTAATAATATAGCGTGGATGATTCATATCATTGTATAAATTTTGTAATCGCCCAAATTTCTTACGTTATTCATTTCAAGTATTGTGTTTTATTCCTTGATGTTTAGGTTCAAAGTTAAATGTTATATTATGATTAGTTAGCGATTTAAACCTTTATTTAAATCAACGAATTCTAACGTGCAACAAAATTTTATGTTAAAATGGAGATTGTACAAAACATAGGAAAAAGCATAAACTGATTTTGTGTTTTCACCTGATTATTGAACATTAAAAAAATATTTAAAAATACTGCCCCCAAAATGTTGCAGTATCTATTGATTTACTGCAGAACAGTAGCGGACTGGCAAATTCGACCGGCCTGGGAAAATTCTGGTAGACCGGCCTTCGAAAATTAAATAAACTTTTTTAGCGGCATCTTGAAGTATTTTTTGCCTTTTTTCTCTTTCCTTTTGAGCACCTCCTTTGAATTTTCTTTTCTCCATTTTATATACATATATATATTTTTTATAATAACTTATGAAGGTAGTTGAAAAAATGTTTAAAACATTTAAATATTTAAAAAGTGATTAGTCCTCAAAAAATGACTTAAAAAAAAATTTAAAACAATATTAAATATCTATTCAAAACAAGTAAAAATTTGTGTTTTATGTTTAATTTTTAATTTTCTATTAAAGAAAATGTATGCATTTAATTAAGGGTAGTTTTCTAAATTGTTTTAATTTTAATTAGAAGATATTATAAATTCAAAATCAAATATTTGACAATACAAAATACATGTTAATAGAACAGAAATGCTTGTAATTTCCAGCGATCTGATTCAAACTAAAAACAATGCAAATGCTTATTATTGGACATAGTAATGTTCAAATGAAAACTCATGAATTAATAAAAATATCATTAAATATCACCATTATTTTAAAAAGTTTCAACAAAGCAATGTATGAATTCAAAATTAAAATACAACACAGTTTTTATTTATTAATGTAAAATTATTACCTATTCTTAAATCCAGAAAAACAATGAAAACTACAACTGCAAAAATTCTTCCCTTATTATTTACAATATCACGCTTTGCTTTCTAATAAAACCAAGTAACTCAGTTTCGAAATAGGTATAAAAACGAAAATTGAAATAGGAATTTGTATGTAAAATTTAATATTGCCAAACATTGACTTCCCTAATTAATTATTTATACCAGGTTACCAGGGGTCGGCAAACTGTGGCCCTGTGACAATGAAACCACATTTTTACAAAACTTTTTTTTAGGTCCTAAATATTCGATTTATGCGAAGGCATACCTTGTGGGACACCTTGTATTAGTATACAGCTTTAATGATTCTTAATGAATAACATATTGATCTCGTATGTTGTTTATCAAGATCAGAGCTGGGCAAGTACTGGCCAAAAAGTACTCAAGTCTTAAGTCTTAAGTACTTATGAGAAGTACTTGGATTTTAAGTACCAGTACCGCTATTTTTAAAAATACTGATTCTTAAGTACAAGTACTTGCAAAAAGTACTTAAGTATTTCTCAAGTACTTTTTGCAGATATTATTTATAAAATTATTTCTAGCGATTGTGTCCAAGAAAATATTTAAAACAAAGTGTAATAACGCATAAACGCATATGTAGGTACGTCAAATTTGCTTTGTAACTACAGTCGTTAGATGTACCCACTTGTATTTAAAGTTTTATGAATTAAGTGCTATCTTTTAAACAAATGTTATATAATATTAAATATTCACATCACACAAAATACAACTTATTTTTGAAACATAAACGAAATAAAATCTTATGTAGGTAAGGTACATAGGTATACGTATTTACTTTACTATATATTACAATTACTGCTATTAACATTTCTAATCTAATTTGGCATTAGCTTTCAGAATTACCAACTTTTCAAAATTTTGATCGCTTAATGTTAATGCATTCCTTTTTGGTGCATTAATTATTGAAGCAAAAGAAAACATTCGCTCAACAGGAGCTGATGAAGGCAAGCAAGTGTCATATTTTAAAAATAATTGCTTAATAATTGGATAATCATTAAGCATGCTAAGCTGTGTTCTTTTGTCATATAAATATTTTAAAAACTCCAACTCCGTTATCGAATGCCTAATATTAAACTTGGTAATATATACCCGTAGTATGTTGACTGTTCTCCTTGCAATAGATCAATTGTTGCTGCAAGAGGTTCCATGATTAAGCAGTATTCTTCTAAGTATTCGATATCAATATCTTTAATAGCATTTTTAATACAAATTTTAGTAATTTAGAGTCAAAAATGAAAGAATTGTTCACAATATAATACAATAAATGTTTTAGGATAAGAAAGACTTACCTTACAGAGTTCAATAAAATATTTAATAAAACTGTTGTCCGTATTACTACACACACAGAACACACTACCTTTATAACTGAAGCTATTCTATGCACTCCGATGAGGGTTGTGTTAAAAACTTTAGACAAGTTTTAACCTGTTGAAAACCACAGTTCCTATCTTATAAAATCTAATATTTTAAAAAGTACTTGTGTCTACTAAAAGTACTTAAGTACTTTGGACTGTACTGCAGTATTTTACAAAGTACTTAAGTAATAATTTTTGTGGTACTTAAGTACTAATTCAAGTATTAAGTACCAGTATTTCACCGAAGTACTTGAGATTCAAGTCTTAAGTACCTAATTTTAAAATGTACTGCAGTACCAGTCTTAAGAATCGGAAAAGTACTTGAAAAAGTACTTAAGTACAAAAATACTTAAGTATTGCCCAGCTCTGATCAAGATGTAACCCAAATATTACGTTTAGATTGTTTTGAATTGTTTTAATAAATCTTTTTTTTTTCAGAAAGTATTAAGACGATTAATTTCTATTTTCACTGGTAAAATGACTCAATAATTTTAGTCTATATTATCATCTAACTATTTTGCACCTTTGTAAAATATTGACCTTATAATGGGATCCAAATTGGAAAACCCGGAGATCAGCTTTATTTTTTATTTTTTAAATATTAATAAACATATGCATACAGAAAGCAATTTTTTTTTAAGTTTAAACAAAAATACAAGAAAGGCAGCTGGGATGGTTGGGACACATTTATAGAATGAAAGAAGAGAAGTCTACGAAGCAAGGCCACAGGGAAAAAACAAAATGGGTAGATCGAGAAAAGCCTGGCAAGGGGGATTTTAAAAAACGGCAACGGATCAAAAAATCAAATGGGAAGAGATAAAAAAGCTAGCACAAGACAGAAAGTCGTAGAAGAAAGTCAGCACAACACAACTCAACGGTAGAGGGATTTACGCCTAAATAAAATAAATTAATTAAATTTGATGATTAACCCTCTATGGTACTGCGTATATTTGAATATATATGTATTTGTTTTCTATGCCATTGCCTTTAATGGAGCTCTTTCCACAAACGCTGGATGTATGCTTGATTATACAAACGGGTACAACTGCACTTGATAGATTTCGTTCACCGAAAAGTGTTTGATGGTTGTGATTTTTGTTGAGTAGTTCACTGGTTCTTAAGGTTATGTAGTAGTGAATATATACAAGAAATACGTATGGATTTTATTACTTTACTTTGTTTTTTTTTTTTTTTTTTTTGATGGGTTTTCTATGTAATCTGTTTTTTTTAAAGAAAAACAATAAACATATGATCTGATTTTAGAAACTGACTCGAAGAGGTGTGTTCCAGTGAACACCCTCTATAAAAAACTAAAAGAAAATTTAGAGTTTATACACTATGCAGGAAAGGCGCCTGGGTATGACCTAATTATTGGCCAGGTAATAAAAGAACTGCCTCAGAAAGGAATCGTTATGTTGACTCAACTATTCAACGCAGTATTAAGACTAAAATACTTTCCAACGCAATGGAAAGTAGCGGAAGTGATACTCATACAGAAGCCAGGAAAACCACCAAACGATCCTACATCTTATCGGCCTATTAGTCTCCTGCCAATAATGTCAAAAGTGTTAGAAAAATTACTGGCAAAAAGGTTGATGAAAGTCATTACTGAAAAAAACCTTATTCCAGAGCATCAATTCGGCTTCCGAAGAAAACATTCCACCATAGAACAAGTTCACCGGGTGGTGGACACTATAAACAAAACATATGAAAAAAGAGGGTACTGCGCAGCGATATTTCTTGACGTGAGTCAAGCATTCGATAAGGTATGGCACCAAGGACTGCTGTACAAACTAAAACAGAAACTGCCAGAAGCTATGTATAATGTCCTCAAATCCTATCTAGAAAAAAGACTCTTTCGGGTGAGATATGAAACTGAACTAACAACGCTTTACCCAATAATAGCAGGCGTACCACAAGGCAGCGTTCTTGGACCTACCCTTTACCTGTTATTTACTTCAGATCTTCCAACAGATGAAAGCGTAACTACCTCGACATTCGCAGACGACACTGCAATTTTAGCAACGAGTCAAGATCCTGTGGAAGCACATAGATTACTCCAAAACAATATAAATCAAATAGAACAGTGGACACAAAAATGGCGCATTAAAATTAATGAAACGAAGTCGGCGCACATTGTCTTTACAAAATGTCACGGCCAATCACCACCAGTAATGACAAACAATCAAATCGTACCCACGGTAAATGATGTGAAATACCTAGGTATGCATCTGGATAAAGGTCTGATATGGAGAACGCACATTTGGAAGAAGCGAAAACAGCTTGATGCTAAATTCCGTAAGTACTACTGGCTTCTTGGGAGGCAGTCGAAACTATCCCTTCGCAATAAACTGCTGGCTTACAACGTCATATTTAAACCGGTATGGACCTACGGGCTCCAGCTCTGGGGAACCGCATCTAACTCCAACATAGCCATTATCGAGAGGTTTCAGGCAAAAGTGCTACGAGCCATGGTGGATGCACCCTGGTTTGTAACTAACAAGAACATCTACAAAGACCTAAAAGTGCAAACGATAAGTGACGTGATTGTGCAGTGCAGTACAAGGTACGTTCAACGCCTTGAGGTACATCCAAATGCGTTAGCATTAAACCTACTAGATAACAGTCAACATTACAGAAGACTAAAACGCAAAACTCCGCTAGACTTTACTTTGTAAAAATTAAAATGGAAAAATTATTCCGCTATTGTCTAGTGTGTGTACATTGCTTTGGCATACTGTGTTATTGAATTTTCATATCGCGTTGCGATTTTCCGCCTGTGCCGCATTTGTATTTTAAAATATACATTGTTCATCTAAGGTATTTTTTTTGTATTATCTCGTGAATTATGGATGCAAAGATTTTTTATGGTGCAAGAAAAGATCCTGTGAAAATTTTCCTGCCAGATGTGGAGAGTGAGGATAGACGTGCTAGCATTGACTGGAATTGCAAAGAAAAATCAACAATCGCTTTATGATTTCAAAGCTGATGTTGCACAAAGTTTATGTTGGAATGGTAAAACAAGGAAAAGAGGTCGTCCTTCGAGTACCCAGTCATCATCTGAAAACAAAAGGACCAAGTTTTCTATTCCACCAAATACAGACACTCGACGTGATCGAATTGACCACTGGCCCCAGTATGAACAAAACACTGGAAGGTGTAAGAATGGAAAATGCCAAAAAATTACCAAAGTGAAGTGTACTAAATGTCAGTGTTACCTGTGTTTTGTGGCAGACCGAAGTTATTTTTGGGAATGTCACACATAATTGTTTTTTAAACTTCTTATACAATCTATAATGTTGTAGATGTAACAAAATCTTGTCAATAAAGCAATCGTTATATTTCTTATATACCTTATTAAAATTATTTAATTGCACACTGTATATTCAAATATACCAACTTTTTTTTTCAAAAATACTAATTTTCAAAATTTTTTGAACCTAGATATATCTTTCAAAGCACATCAGTACCGCATATTAACTACAAATTTTAAAATATAATTGATCTTTTATGGTTTGTGCAATAGAGGCTTAATGTATACTCTATGAAGTTCGCCAACTCATAGAAATCCAATATGGCGTCAATAAAAACTTAAAAAACGAACTATTGCATCTTAAAAACTAAACAAGTGGTATCAATTTTAACACCATTAAAATCTGCCTTAAAAAATAGTTCTTTGTTTTAAATGTCCACAGATAATAATAACAAAGATATTAACGAAACTTAATAATTTCTTGTTATTTCAGGAGTTGGCTACAGTATTCATATTTTCAGCTAGATTCTTTCTAAGCTCGTAAAACACACTTCTTTGCTAACTTAACCAGAATTTTTTTGTAACAGTGTTTGAGATGCCAATGTTCTTTATGATGAATCAAATTACGTGTGAAGTATAACATATATATCTCGTTTATTTCCTTTTTGTATTCTGTGACGTTCTAGCAAAACATTTATTACAAGATCAAGAAAGGGCTTCTTTCAAACAATTGTCTTAAAGTAAATCATGTGTAGCATGATATATTGACATCTTTGCTACTTTTTGGAAAGAATTTTATAATATAACGACGACAGTCAGTTTCAGATCAGAAACTCTACATGCCGTGTGAAAAAGGTTCATAGAATAAGAACATTGAAATTATTTGCTGCAAAAAATGCAGCAGTTACAATCATGCAATAAGCGACAAAGCTATAAATATGAAGAAAACGGAACTCGTAATAATAAATGGTCTACAGCAGTTAAATATAATTGGATTCCAACACTCTTTCACTCTGGACTAAGAGACGATGGAAAAGGAAATTATCAGAAAGAATTAAAATAGCGAAATACAATTTTAAAGAGATTGGGTTAATAGAAAACTTAATGGCGTTTATGATGTGGTAAATGGTCTGCTATGTTTTCCTGGAACCGTCGCGTCGTATTGTTGGTAGGGTGACAACAAACTAAAAATTTGCGATAATAAAATTCTAAAGACGAGTGAAATATAAGTCAAATATAAGGTTTATTTCAGGTAGATTTTTAGGTGTTTTCAAATGTATGTACAGTGTGTCCAAAATGTAACGTAACGGATCAATATCTCGTCTTATAACAATTTCACAGAAAAAAGTTTCATACAAATGTTGTTTGTGGTAATTTACTACATGACCTTAAATTATTTTCAACTATACAGGGTGTTCCATTTTCGCGCTATATCAAAAACAAAGATTTTTTTAAATGGAACACCCTGTATATTTTTAGGTCATCGAATGTAATTTTTTAACCTCTACACGAATGTCTTTTCATTTTTTGATTTTGTGACAGTGTTGCCAACTTATTAATTTTTTTCCGAAAAATCTGACATAAGCAGGCTTAACTTTAAAAAATCGTAGCGACCTCGTTTCTTGAAGTTAAGAAATAAGTTTTACCGATAATGTTAGTCCGGTTAGGGAGCAACATTTTAATAATATAAAATTTAAATTTATTGATACAGGGTGTTTACAAAAAAATGCCAAACTTTCTAAACTTCAAAGTGACATAACTCATTTTTTTCAAATGTAAACACCCTTGTTTTATTATGCTATTCGATAGCATTTTTTCTCCCCTTCAAGTTTTATGAAGAGTGTCCTATGTCTAAACCCCGTAGTTGTTGAGATATTCACTACTTTTCAAAAAAGTAGCCATTTATTTGCATTTTTATGCACCGAAGTAGGCCGTGCTTATGCAAAATAAGTGCCAAAATGTAAGCAAGTGTCAACTTAACATTTGAATAAGTTTAGAATTTAAGCGGATATAAATTACATAATAAAATTAATTGTTTTTATTCAAAAACTATGAAAAGTAACAAATTGAAAATACGTAAAAGATAAACGACTACAATAAATGTTGAAAATGTCTTCCATTTTCATCCAGGCACAAATCTATTCTCTGCTGAAAAGATCTTTGCACTCTTCTTGATATTTCAGGTGAAATACTTGTGAAAACGTCAACAATTCGTTGTTGCATGTTTATTGCTGTTGTCGGTGGTTCGTTCTACACAATTCCTTTCACGTATCCCCACAAAAAAAGTCAAGTTTAGTCAAATCAAATGATCTGGCAGGCAACCTGTGGGGTCCACTTCTAAAAAATGGAAGACATTTGAACATTTATTGTAATCGTTTATCTTTTATGTATTTTCAATTTGTCACTTTTCATCGTTTTTGAATAAAGACAATTAATTTTATTAAGTAATTTATATCCGCTTAAATTCTAAACTTATTCAAATGTTAAGTTGACACTTGCTTAAATTTTGGCACTTATTTTGCATAAGCACGGCCTACTTCGGTGCATAAAAATGCAATTAAATGGCGACTTTTTTTGAAAAGTATTGAATATCTCAACAACTACGGGGTTTAGACATAGGACACTCTTCATAAAAATTGAAGGGTAGAAAAAATGCTATCGAATAGCATAATAAAACAAGGGAGTTTACATTTGAAAAAAATGAGTTATGTCACTTTGAAGTTTGGAATGTTTGGCATTTTTTTGTAAACACCCTGTATCAATAAATTTAAGTTTTTTATTAATAAAATGTTGCTCCCTAACCGGACTAACATTATTGTTAAAACTTATTTTTTAACTTCAAGAAACGAGGTCGCTACGATTTTTTAAAGTTAAGCCTGCTTATGTCAGATTTTTCGGAAAAAAATTAATAAGTTGGCAACACTGTCACAAAATCAAAAAATGAAAAGACATTCGTGTAGAGGTTAAAAAATTACATTCGAAGACCTAAAAATATACAGGGTGTTCCATTTAAAAGAATCTTTGTTTTTGATATAGCGCGAAAATGGAACACCCTGTATAGTTGAAAATAATTTAAGGTCATGTAGTAAATTACCACAAACAACATTTGTATGAAACTTGTTTTTGTGAAATTGTTATAAGACGTATTGATTCGTTACGTTACATTTTGGACACACTGTATTTGGGGTATTTTAAATTATTTTATTTACTGTAAATTTAAAAAAAAAACGTTAAAAGATTTAAGTCGTACATTTATATTAATTAATATGGTAAGGTTACCAATCAGTTTTCCAAACTTTAATTTATCGTGTACTAAATTTCTTGTTTCAGTTGTGCTTTTAACTGTTTAATCGTCTTATGATTTAAAACGCTCATTTTATAAGTGTCGAGATTTTCCAAAACATCCTTATTAAATGTAGTTTTTTTACAACAATACTTTATTAGTTATGCGATCCACCAACACAACAGATGTGGTTTTGAAACGTTTGTCTTTCTAAAGCAAGATGCGTGTTAACAAGTTCTTGAATATTGCAAACCTGTTGATTGGTATGATATTTAAATAACACCTTTCGTTGTTTGATTACCTCGGAATAAATTGAAAAAGCTAGTTAAACGAAATTTAGCAAACGATACAGTTTTAAATGTACTGAAGCATTAATGAAGATCGAATTAGGGTAAAGTAAGAAGTGAAATAATGTCTTACCTTTCGTTTAGATCTAGCCATCCTTTGGTCCCTAAAATTTTCAGCTTCTCCAGGTATGCGATGACACCAGATCACGATTGCAATGCTCGTATACGTGAAAAGTAAAACGGATAGTGGTATTATGTACTGAAGAAACATCAGTGCTAGCGTATACATTTTTTCGTATTGATATCCTATTGATTCCCAATCTTCTTGGCAAAAAAATCTGCAAACAAAAATTTACTGCATAAATTTCATGCTTGCGTATTTATTTGTAGCTTAGATTCCAGTTGGATAATTCCATATTATATCAAGTTATGTTGAATATTTAAAAAAAAAACTTTGAATGATTTAAGTCAAAAGTTCCCAACCTGCGGGATTCTTAATATTCTTATACTTTTACTTACAACAGTTTACTGGCTTTCTTGTATATTTATGTTGAGTTTGTAATAAACTTTTCACGTTTAATGAGTCGCGGTTTCCTCTAACATCATAATATTTACTTTTAGCCAGTACCAAACAGGTTTAATTTTCTACAATGCTCTTCAAGAATGTCACAGCTCTGTACAAGAAGCTCTACGATATGACTGCATGAATTTAGTGTCTTAAAATTTTAAATTTAATCTCGCGACACTACTATAGTACCTAGTTACCTTAACCCTGCTGTTCTGTTCGTATTTGCTGCGCGCTTGTACCGTTCGGGTACATATGACCCGATACCTAATAATATAACAAAAATAGCTTTATAACAGATTTATTACTAAATAAATAAACATAAACACATTGTAAATGAATGAAATAAATTTAAACATATTTTAAATGCAATAAATCAGGGATGGAAAACGTAACGTAACGATACCCGATAACGTTATAATAACGATTCAACTATAATTTTTTATACAATAACGTAACGATATTTTTATAACGTTATATAACGTTATAATAACCGATAACGTTTCGTTGAAAGTTATTTCTATCCAAAACAAACTGCTCCTATACAAACAGGTGCTCAAGCCTGTTTGGACATATGGCCTTCAATTATGGGGCTGTACCAAAAAAAGCAACTACAACTGTCTTCAAATATTCCAAAACCACGTATTAAGAAGCATAGTAAATGCCCCTTGGTATGTTCGGAACAGCGACTTACACCGGGAACTCCAGGTAGAATCTGTCCAGGAAGAAATTAAAAAAGCTGCCAAAAGCCATGAGGAGAGGCTCCACAGACATTCCAACATTGAAGTGCTCCAACTTCTCGATAATCAACAACTAGTGCGTAGGCTCAAACGGATTAAACCGTTTGAACTTGTGTAGACTTAAAGTGTACAAAAGCAGAGTACAGTGCTATGTAGCCACGGTAGTGTAGTGTAGATTGTAATAGTGACTAGGATGGACCATTGGCGACATCCAGACTCAAACACAAACGTAGTAAATTAGGTTAAAGTTAAAATGTTTATTAATCTATTGGATTAGGTGCATTGCAAATTTTAAATTAAAAAAAAAAAAAAAAAACAAATAGCCAACGAAGCAAAATATCGGAAAGATATAGCTAGTCATAATGCACCATAACACAACCGGAACATTATGGCCACGACGCTTCTGTCAAAAGACTAGTGACTGAAGGGAAAAAATAAAAACATGTGAAAAAATTCGCAACAAACAACAGTTCCTGCTGTTCACTTACCAAAAACACTAACTAATTTATCAAATACATTAATACAATACGCTAGAGCTGAGTGAGTGAAGCAGGAAATCGTCTTTTTGTTTTGTTTTAAGGACAGGTTTTTTTTTCGGTTGACCAATACCTTGGTGTAAACCTTAATTTGAGAAGCACTGGCTGCCGTATAGTGAAAATAAAACCCTGAGACTAAAATCTTTGCGTGAACTAGCTTTGGAGTCTGATATCATAAACAACTTATTCATAAACACAGTAGAAGCAAGTTCCGTATGACACAAGAATATTACCTTTGTACCTAAGGAAATAAATTTTAAAGTTTGATTGTTAGTTTCTTGCAAATAGTAGGAAAATCTTCTGTGAATTCCATTTGAATGACTTAGGTTATTTACTTAAACAAATTTCAGACTGTTTGTATAAAATCAAAATAGGTTTTATAATTTAATTTTTTAAAACTTTCGAAATTGATTTGTGAAATTTTTGATTAGTAGGTACCAATTTAATTTAGTTGAAAGAGTAAAGTCTTGATTAAACAAACTTTATGCAATTTTATAATCTATTGACGCAGGCTTGGCCCTTTATCTGCGAAACGGTTGTTTACTGCAATAATATTTATTTCTAACATGTAATAATACATTTTACGCATTCCATGTAGGTACATGTTTTAGAATGATACATTGGGCTGTGTTAGAGGTTATTTCTCTAATTTAAGTTAATAAATTACCCAGTTGTCATATATAGCAGGTTGCAGCTTGCGAATAAATTTCGAAATACAATGTGCTATTTATATCTGATAAAGAGAGTGTCTAAGAGTCTGTTAACGCCTCAAATATCGCTTGTTTTTTTTTTAATTACACCGACAAGCCATGTATTGTATTACATGACAAAAAGATTTGCGTGGAAAGAAGAAGGAAAAGATTAAAAAATTATGTGTTAATGAGGCTATTCAACTGTTCTGTTTTCCAGTAGTATGGCATCATTCGTCTTTTTTTATCAAATATCGTCACCATTAAGCTTTACGCTATAGTTTTCTACAAGTGTTTTACATATTTATGAAATATTTGTTTTAAAATTGTATGTGTACATTGATATAAAGCATTTTGCACATTCGTTTTGTTTCTTTCGCTTAAACAACTTTTTGCTGAAAATATTTCTAATTTGCTTAACGCTGTAAAACATAGAATGTGAATATTGTGCTAATTTGCGTTGCCTTTTTAATGCAGCAATTAAGCTTAATTTCCACCTTTCTGCTTGCAATTAGTTGTGTTTCAGAAAGAATAAAAGCGATTAATTATTAAAAAGCCATGTTAAATAAATTTATTCTTTACAGCGTATAAAAATTCTCACAATTATTAAAATGTGCCTTGACATTTTTAACTTATTATTAGTCCGTTTTGAACTCGAGTTACAAAACAAATCGTATGTCAAGCGATAAAATCTCAAAACAGATAACTGGCCGTTAAATGCGGCAGCTTGACTAATATCGTTTAATCGTTATTGGATTTATCAACAGCAGTTTTGAGCTTGGTGCTTAAAATTGATTGGAGTAGCAATGAATTAAATATAATGTAACGAAAAAAGGATAAATGTTTGCCATACTCTGCATTAAAATTTGCTTAAATATGAAGATATAACGAAGGAATAAACAAAAAGCTTAACATTCAATGAGAAAAGAACGATCGATAATAGGTACCTAATATAGAAAGGAAACAGTCAATATGGTATAGGTATGTGCAAAAGATGCATAATACTTTAAAAAAAGAGAGTAAGACCACGAAAAGCTAGATGGAAGAAATACGAAAATAGATGAGTGTTGAGCCGATTGCATAAAAACCAAACCCGGGATTAACCTCGAAATTAAACTCCGTTAACCCTAGAACTAACCAAAATCGCAGCATAATTGGCGCTGAAGTACCTAGTTTTACTGTTGAACTTGTATTTTAACACCAACGTTGCCTTATGCAATCGAGCCTAAGTCAAATACATTTTAACAAGGTTGGTTACTTAACATTTAACACAAATATATTGTTTTCGACGTCAATTTTTCATAGGTGAACACAGACGACAGTCAGACGTCGCAAAATGATAACTGCATTATCATTACGGTCTTTCTACATTTGTCGATACATGCATTCTTCAAGATCATATAAGGAACCTGGCGTTGTCCTTATTCAAAAAAACATTTTTCTCTGTCAATTTAGTGTTTTGGATCCTTTAAGGTTTCCATACAGCAAGCATAATTTATTATATCCATGTGCTATTATATCAACAAAAGTTACAACCACTGGGACCAGAAAAGACTTTCCAAGCAAGATTTTGTCCTTTAAATTCCTTCATTGCTATCAAATCCTTTAAGTAGCCAATAAAATTGGTGCTTAAAGGAAGCTTAATCAAACATTTTTCCATATCGCATTAAGTTTTGCAGTGGATTATTTTATATATATTGGATTACGTTTGTGGCAATCAAGCAAATTTGTATACTCAAATATTTTGCTCATTATCCGTTTGAACTAAGTTAAGCCGATTTGTTCGTTTTACCAGCAAAACTTGTTTATAAAACGCTTGGAATATTTTACTATGCTTGGTTTCTTTGAAAATCGTATTTATATAATGTGTTTTATGTAGCTATAAAAGTTTATTTTCACCTCTTTTTAATTTTTTTTAATTATTTTACCTACCACCAAAAATTGAACCTTGTAATTCAAACAAATATACAATTAATTTAAAATCGTCTAGTTAAAATTTAAATTAAAGTTTCAATCAATAAGAATATTTATGTGCAAAGTAATTTTTTTTTAAAGTAAAATTTTATTGCAAGTCAGTTTAGTCCACTTTAATTTTAAAATTAATGAAGTTTCATCATACCGTCAGCAGAATTTTTGCATGTATTGGCCGTCAAATGTAACAAAATGTTTTATTTAACAGCTTAGAAAAAAACGTTGACTGCAATAAAGCTAGTTGAAAAATGTATGGCAATAAATAAGTGAAATTGTATTTTGCTCGTTACTGTAGTTGGTTAATTTCGCATTTTAATTATTTCAGATACTTAATAATACTCATGATTTTTAATAATTGTAATAACATAGGCGACGGGTGACAATGTTGTACTGTATAAGAAAAACCTTTCTTGTCCATTTCAAGTACTAATAAACGAAACAATAGTGGTTGTTTTGAGGTTTGTGCTTCATTGTTTATGTTAAGTTGGAAATTAATTAAATAATTTCATTATTGTGTGTAAGGTAGAAGCACCTAGCTCCTGATTTTTACGTCAACACAGTTAAGGGAATAGACAATGGAACATTCAAAGACGTTTTATTGATTTTACTAAAGCCTGTGATGGAGTGCCAAGAGAGAAGGTTTGAAAATATTGAGTGAAAGTAGGGTGAGTGAAGAATTAATAGCCGCAATCGGGAGTTTATATAAGAGTTGAAGAAATTATGTGCGAACCCACAACAGGAGATCCCTGTAATTAAAACAAGAGTGGTAGTAAGACAAGGGACACTTTAAGTTCACCGCTTTTTATAATCCTAATGGATAAAATAGAAATTAAGGAGTGCAAAGCAAATACAAAAAAAGCCCACTGAAAATGAAATAAACTGAAACCTATATCTTTAACAGAACGCGCCTTTGCTAGTGATGTGGTGCTATTAGCTAACAACTAAAAGGACCTATGTAAGGGTAGATGCATTAAGATGATACCATATGAGTATCAAATAATAAAAAAAAATCAAAGATTGTTTTAATCGGGCTGGATCAACAAAAACAATTTAATTTTAAATATTAAGGAACAATAAATGAGAGACCGGTAAATTGAATGAAGAGCTGAATAACAGAATAGCTGCAGTGACGAAATTGTTTCACACCACAAATAAATGCTTATTATAAGTAAGGAGGCGATCTTAAAAGAAACTAAGACGTTAGTATTTAAAGCAGCGTACGTACCATTTCTTACTTATAGTTCAGAATTTTGGGCAATAACAAGAAAACAAAAACAAAGGATACGATACAGAGGGAGGCGACGAGATTTTTGGGAAAAATAAAAGGATGTAGAGTAATTAACCCTTTCACTGCGGGAACCGTATTATTCCGCATAAAATTTTAGTGGCTCATGTGCGGGAACCGGAATATTACGCGGGCGTGTTTTAAGCACTTTTTGAAGCGAAAGATCACTTCTGCCGTATTTTTTAGCATGCTATAGCATACTGTGCTTCATATTCTACGTATTAGCTCGATATATGTGTATGACACTTTTTAGCCGCAGACTGCGGGAACCGTAAAATTCCGCGCTACTGGATTTTTCAGAGCGCACGCCAATTATTCTTACATGTTACTTGTTCAGTGAACAAATATGTTTGCATTTCATTAAAGTATGCGTAAATACCTGAATATTTGGATGTGGTGACGAACAACATCTAAACTGGGTAAACTCTTAGAAAGGTTAATTAGGGTTAATCCACATAAACCGGGGCGGAAGTTTAAAATTAGAATCTGTTTGCATTTGTATCAAAGTATGTGAAAAACCTGAATATTTGGATGTGGGGACGAACAATATTAAGTTGAATTCTATAATCCAGTTGGGTCAACTCCTGTAAAAGTTAATTAAGTAAACCCTAATTACATACATAATCCAGGGCGGAGGAGTAATAGAAGAACTTTTTGCATGTTTATCAAAGTAAGCATAAATACTTGGATAGTTGGCAGTTAACCTAATAATTCCAACTACTGTGTGTTAAATTTATAATAATTCAACCTAGTAATCATCAAGGCGTGTTTTAGTGTTAATTTTTTTTTACGTAAAACCTATACTATTGAGACTAAAAGAAGAAGGCAAATACCAAGAACAATATGGGAAAACGCAGTTTGGCATAGACTAGAGCGAAAATAGGAGTCAGCTGGAGACATGTGCCACAATAAGCTAATGATTGACAGGGGCGGAGGAACATAATCAAGAACTAGAAAAACATACCTCGACACTGAATATTACAGGGGTGCGAAAAATTGCTCGAATACAATTGCTCGAATGGAAAATTGCTCGAAAAAAAAATTGCTCGAATAACAATTGCTCGAAAGGAAAATTGCTCGAAAAAATGAAAAAATATTAAATTTTTATAAATACAAAATAATTAAATGTACTTACTAGAAAAGTTGTTTACATTTGTTTACACTGAAATGCAGCTGAAATGAAAACATAAAAATATAGAAAACAATTAAAGATAAAATCAGTTGAAACAAAAATACAGGAAAGGCAGCTGGGATGGTTGGGTCACATTTAAAGGATAAAAGAAGAAAGGTTAACCAGAAGAGCATATGAAGCAAGAACACAGGGAAAAAACAAACGAGGTAGACCAAGAAAAACCTGGCACGACGAAGTTAAAAAGCAGCAGCGGATAAAAACATCAAATGGAAAGACATAAAAAGGCTAGCACAAGACAGAAAAACATGAAAAAAAGTCAGCACAACTCAACAGTCCTACACCTAACAGTAGAAGGACTCATGACTAAATAAAAAATTAAAAAGTTATATATTGTAAACAAATTTCATAAATAATATTTAATTTATTTTTCAAATTATATCATACAACTTTTCCTAAAAGAATGGGATTGTCACTAATTGGTAACTTTGTCATAATACCACTTATGTCCGGTTTCTCCGACACATCTTAAGATCTAGCTGAATCTTAAGTTCACCTTAACGGTATAAAGTGTTGCACCAAGCAATTTTAAGAACATATTCGACTTGAGCTGAGCTCACATCTTGAGTCGCTGTTTACTAGAACTTGAGCTGGAGTACATAACCTAAAAGTATCTTGTATTTGCTTTGTTTGTAGTTAAGTGTTTGTTTAAATTGTGGTTTAAGTTTAAATATGGACATTGACTTTATAAATATGATAGATGATGCAGATGATGACTTGTACGACCCTGTAATTCTTCGAAGGCGATTTGTTCGCGCAAATCCATTTACGGATTTCGAATACGATCGTTTTTTTATGCGTTTTCGCCTCACAAAAGAGACAGTTATTGTGATCTTAGATCAAATTGAGCATCAATTGGAGTATACAGGGTGTTTGAAATTCGAGTTTAAGCATGAAGATCTCGCGTATTATAATAGCTAGAATATAGGTTTAAATTTGGCAAAGTTGCTAAATTTGGTGCTCATTAATAATCCAAAGAGAAATTGGAAATATCTCAAACGGTGTCCGAGAAAATTAGAAAAAACTGGAAAATACGATTTTTAAAAATCGTTTATAACTCCTTTGGAGTTTGAATTATTTTAAATGTGTAAAATAGTTGCCGATGCAACTTTTTAAGCCGAATCGGATGGTGGTCACAAATTTTTCCTAGGTCAATTCGTTTTTGTTTTAGACAACCAACTTTGTTTTTCCTTAAGGGCAGCACATCGCGTTTTTCTTCGTTATTAAAGTTCATTTTTAGGACTAACAGGCCTTAACTTTTAGATTGTTGATCGGTTGTTATGGAAACAACATAAACTACAATGACCGGCCAACCTGATTTATAATGGTTATTGTTTAAAACGTATTTTTTGAAATTTGACAATAAAAGAAAAAGTAAACTACAATGTGTGATACATCAATGGATTTAGAAAAATAAATGCTATTTGATAATGTAAATAGCAAAACTTGCGCCCATAAGCAAAAACAAAGTTGGTTGTCATAAAACCAAAACGAATCGATCTAAGAAAAATTTGTGACTACTATCCGATTCGGCTTAAAAAGTTGCTTCGGCAATGTTTTTACACATTTGAAATATTTCATACTCCAAAGGAGTTATAGACGATTTTCAAAAATCGTATTTTCCAGTTTTTCCTAATTTTCTCGGACCCCGTTTGAGATATTTCCAATTTCTCTTTGGATTATTAATGAGCACCAAATTTTGCAACTTTGCCAAATTTAAACCTATACTCTAGCTATTATAATAAGCGAGAACCCCATGCTTAAACTCGAATTTCAAACACCCTGTATACATAATCTATTTATTTTATTTTCTTCCACCAAGCTAACTAAAATTGTTTTTTCTTCATGGTATAATTTATTCTTTTTTTTCGCTATTTCAACACAAAATAAAATAATAAACACCGAACTGTAACTTTATATGTGACTAACAGCTGATAGCAACAACAAGATGTCACAGGGAGCCGTTTTAACAGCTGTGATGTAAATGGCCAATGAAAATTAGCCATTTCAATCTGCCGCTAAAATGTGCCGACTTCTTGCAACGTTGCCAAACCGAGTTCTAACTTAGCTGAGATGTCTAACAGATTCCGGAATATGTTTTCTGTGCAACGCATTGGTATCTTGAGACGATCTTAAATATAAGGAGGGGCTTATATAAGTTCGATCTTGAGATGTGTCGGAGAAACCGGGCATTAGAGACGCAGTTAAACCGGCGATGTTGGGCAGTTTAACAGATTGGAGTTAATTTTGTAAATGTCAGTTCAAAGTTTAGGGATACAATCTACCGGGTAATATTTTGTGAGATTCTAGAAAGAAGCTCAATTAAAATTTGGTCCAAACACATGCATCACAGCATTTACGATTTTATAGTGTCATTTTCTCGCTGAAAGCACTCAAGACCGAAAACAGCATACAACGTATGGTCTAAGTCTAAGTTAAGTGATAATTATAGCAATATGTTATTGTATTAAAATGCGAATGGGGCCAAAATTATAGTGTGCTGGTATACCATCAGCCATTCCGCTCCTGCAAACTGTTAATATTATGAAACTTGTGTAAATATTAATGTAACCTAGTTATCTGAAATCTATCGTCGCTAAATATAATTATTAATGAACTTCTATTACTTCCTGTATACATTGTTAGTAGTTATTACTTGGTTTAATATTTATCGGTAGCAGCATTACAATAATAATAATAATAATAATAATAATAATAATAATTTATTCACATTGACTAGAGGTACATAAATTTGTACAAATAGTTTATGAAAAGTCATAAATACAAAAAATACAGAATACCAATGCAAATGCAATATACAAATACAAATACAATTAGATATTACATTTAGATACAATAAAATCCTAGTTTTCTAGAAAAAATAAAAACTCTTCAATCAAGTGAAACTCACGCTGTATTAGATAAATTTTCAATGTATTATTAAACAATTTTAAATTGGCATTTAAACGAACTACTTTATCATTCATTTTTAAACTTGTCGAAAGCAATGCAATCGTCAATTACAAATATAAAATTTGAGCAATAAATAAATAAATAAGCTCTTTATAATAACAAAATTTTGTAAATATAATTATAATAATAGTAATAGTTTTTTCACAATTGACTACATAGTTTGTGAAAAGTCCTAAGTAAAATACAAAATACAAAAAATTCAGAAAGCACAATGCAGTATACATAAATACAAATAAAAAAAAGAAAAATACAAACAGATGATACATTTAGATAACTACAGCAAAGCCTTAGTTTTCTGAAATGAACTCTTCAATTGAGTAAAACTCGCGCAGTATTAGATACCTTTTTAATTTTTTCTTAAACAATGTTAAATTTTCAATTGCTTTAATATCAAGGTTTAGTTTATTATAAAATTTAATGCAATTATAAAAACAACCCTTCTCATACAAAGAGGTACAATGTACAGGTACCCGCAAATCATTCGATCTTAATGAATATTTGTGGTAAGTTGCTGTTGATTTGTTTACAAAATAATTAATATTTTTTCTAAAGAAAATAAGGCACTTATAGATGTATACAGATGGAACTGTCATAATTCCCAAGTTGACAAAATGACCACGACATGTCTCCGAACTCCTCAGATTTTGCATTGTTCTAACGACACGTTTTTGCAATAAAAAAACATTGTGGCAACGCGAAGCGCCCCAGAAGATTATACCATATGTTATAATGCTATTAAAATTCCCATGGTACATAGTCAACATAGTACTTTTATTAACAACACGGCTCAGCCTTCTCATGGCAAAACACACTGTGCCTAATTTGTTGCATAGTTCAGTTACATGTCGCGACCACTTCATATGTTCATCGACATGAACTCCTAGAAATTTTGTTTGCTTAACTAAGGAAATAATACAATTATTTAAATTGACATTTACAGGTACCGTAATCTTGCTTCTATCTGATCTAATAAATAAAACAGTCCAAATCTAAACTTGCGCTCATGTCGTGTAAGCGATATTAATTTTTGATTAAAGTTGTTAATATTTAAACTTCATTTACTAAAACTGTGGTTATACAGATTTTGCTAATTTGGAATTCCATACTAACCGCATCACACGTTTTCCCAGCGATTGGTTTAACTGTTTCGCTACCTCCATTTTGCAGTTAATGGCCTGGTTTACCACCGAGCATGTGAGGCTGCTAAAATTATTTTTTAACAGGTAATTGTTTCTTATTAATTCAATAAGCTTCCGTTTTGTCATAATTTTACAAAATTATAAGCTTAGTTTTAGGCCCGCTGCACACGTACCTACGTTTTTCTGCCGTACAGTGCCGCACAGTGCCGATGCACACGTACGTTCGCCGTGCGGCAGCCGTCCGGCTGCCGGATGTACGTGTGCAGCACCCAATATGTTTTCTAGTACTTTGCGCCGCAACTCCGGCTGCCGGACGGCAGAAAAACGTACGTGTGCAGCGGGCTTTAAACTTATTTCTTAGGAGCTACGAGGTCGGTTAAAATTGGACAAAAGTTGCCTAAAATGTTGCTGAATTGAAGCCTAAAATGACTACAGCAAAAAATTCAATTTTCTAAACTCTGATCTAGTTATATTTCACATAACACGTTTTACCTATTTAGACCATCATCAACTTTATCAGTTTTTCATGGAGGCCATATTGACTTTGGTACTAAGAATTCTAAGACTATTATTGAAGCAAAAATTAAAATGATTTCCTGTTAAGGAAGTGCCCCAAAAAACAAAACTTTTGTTAAGTGTACGAATATTAAAATTAAACTATCTTAATACCATTTTAAATGTAATACAAAAATTTAAAGTTTTACTATTAGGATTATTATTATTTAGTTATATGTATGTCCTACTGTTGGGTGTAGGACTGTTAAGTTGTGTTGTGCTGACTTTTTTCATGTTTTTCTATCTTGTGCTAGCTTTTTTAACTCTTTCCACTTGACTTTTTTATCATTTGCAGCATTTTTAACTTCGTCGTGCCAACTTTTTCTTGGTCTACCTCTTTTGTTTTTGCCTGTGATCTTGCTTCATAGGCTTTTCTGGTTAACCTTTCTTCTTTCGTCCTATAATTGTGACCCAACCATCCCAGTTGTCTTTCTTGTATTTTTGTTTTAACTGATTTTATCTTTAATTGTTCTCTATATGTTTCATTTACGATTCGATGTTCTTTGTTTTTTCCTAGGATTTTTTTAGAAACCTCCTTATTGCTGCATTCACACGGCTACTATCTTTGTTTGTAAGTCCACGTTTCACTTTCGTATAAAAATGCTGTAGTTACTACAATTTTTTGCCACTTTCAATTTTGTTCGATATAGGACTTCACTATATCCAAAAAACGTTGTTCTTAAACTGAAGCATATTCTTACCACATTTTCTGTTCTCTGGCTTATTTTCTAGTCATCCCTGCATTTTTTTTAATGATAACTTTTAAATATTTATTGCATGCTTTTTTTAAATGTTAAAATTACTACAAAATTAAAATTGGAATTTTACTACTACATTTCGTAATTAGCAATAATTTGACAACAAACAACTATTTTTAATAAACTTTTTGTACCTGTTAAAAAAAGGGCACTTTACTTTTGCAAATATAACTAAAATCGCTAAAAGCTAGTGTGCTATGGGTTTTATTGAACTTTTTTAGGCCTTGTACCAACTTTTATTAGGAATAAAAAACTGTTCCATTTGTTACATACTTTTTAAATTATACGCTGTGTTTTCTTCGGTACAGAAAGATGCAAAGTTATTTTGTTTATTTAAACAGTATTCTGTTCAAAATTCAGCACACAGTAAATTAACAACTTTGGATAACATATTAATATTACGCGAAAACAAACATTTTGAGAACGGACGCGTTAAAATAATCAAATGTGGCCTTCTGAATAATTTAAATTCACAATATGATTGTTATTTTAAGTGCGATTGTGTCAACAGCAGGGACTGAGAACGGAACGGAAACGAAAACGTTAAACGGAATTAACCGAAATTTTTTTAAGAACGAAAACGAAACCGAAAACGATATTATTATTTTTCGTTCAAGAACGAAAACGAAATAAATATTTTCCAAAACCGGTTTTAACCGGTTTTGTCGCCATTTCAATTTTATTTGTTAAACACAAACGCGAATTTACCTTCTGTGCTGGGGACACTCCACGAGGCAGTAGAAAATCTCACTTAAAATGAGTGAGCTTCACTTTTCTCCATATATTTACGTGAATATGTATTAACAACTTTATTGTTTATGCTTGCAATTTCGTGTAACACAATTAGCGGTACAGATATTCTCTATTTCTAATTTGTTTTTTAGATCTTCAATATAGAATATACACTTGATTGGATATATATTATCAATGTGTATGTTTTATTTGCGTTTAGACATAATAATCGTAAAAGTTATTCTTACTTCGAAAAGGACTAATGTAAAAGAAGATTTATTGGAAGATGTGTTGCTAGTAAGATTTAACGGAATGTGAAAATGTATATTGTATGGTATGTACAAACTATAAAGTTAAGGTATATTTCAAGTTAATATAAGTTTTTTTTTAATATCTTTTTTATTTATAACATTTAGTAAATTATCCACTTGAATTCATTCTCTTGTCTCATTAAATAATTACAGCAGGATCTTATTTAATTCAAATGCATAGATTTTTAGTACTAAAACAAATTTAAAACAGCACTTGCTATATTTTCATATTTTTAGATAAAGATCGTGTGTCTGATTTAACCTAATATGGCGATGGTTCGCCAGTCTAAAATATGCTGTCCGTGAGCATCAAACCCCATCGTCATCGTTTATATTTTAGTTGAGATTGAGACGCAAATATTGTTATCGTATTTATAGAGGGTTGTGGTGACTAGAAAAAAAATTGATTTTTTGGCGACAAAAAAATATTGTAAAACCGGTTTTAACCGTTATTATTTCGGTTCACGAAAACGGAAAAAGAATTTTTTCGGTTAGAACGAAAAGAACGAAAACGATATATTTCGTTTTCGTTCCGAACAAAAACGAACGGAATTTTTTTCGTTTTTAGTCCCTGGTCAACAGTGCCGTGGAATAACATGAAATCGATAGATGATATAACTACGTGTAATTAATTTCATATGTTTATGTAATTTAGGCCAGTTTGTTTTTATTGCCATCAAATTAAAACCGTTTGTCGTGTTTTAATAAAAATAAAATGTTTATTAACTTTGAGTTTAATTTTTATATTGCCCCGTTTGACATCAAGGTACGATTTAACAGAAACAATAAATTACATTTTACCTTGGTTAGGCATTAAGCTGTACGTATTTTGTATACAGGGTGGTGCTTTTTTCGATGCTCACCATTGCTATCTTGGAAACGGTAAGAGATACAAGGTCGGTTAAATTAGAGAAAAGTTGCACATTTTTATGGCCATTGAGAATCTAAAAAGAAATCCTGGATATTTTGATTCGTTTTTGATTTATTACAAAAAACTGAAAAACGTGATTTTAGAAAAATAATATTATCTTCCCTACCATTGACGCTATTTCATTTAAACTTGGTAACTGTATGTTTTTGACTGTTTTGGGTTTGATGCCGTCAACAGAAATTTTCTAAACCTTCTAGATTTCAAGTTGCGATAGTCAACTTTTTTATTTCTTATGGCCGCCATATTGGATTTTTACACCATCAGACAGACAAAAAAATTTGCTTTTCAGATTGGTAACCAACATACCTTTTTTCTTTCAAAAAACTTGTTGAAATTTGAAAATTTGTATAAATAATCTATAAAACCGTGAATGTTCTGAAAAACGATTGAAATTATGATATAAATAAAATTGACACAACATTTTATAGGTCTAATAAAATAACAAAATGGCAATAAATTTAAAACACCAGATAAATAATTATTTAAATTGTTTAAAGTGCGCGCCGTTATGTACGTATGATGTAGTGGTTAGTGCTCAAATTCATTTCGTCCACTGCCTTTAGGATAGTTTGTCTCGAAATAGTCGAAAGCAATTTTGATTTTACGACGAAGAAGTTTAATATTTCCGTTAGGGTTGCATAAACAACATCAATGTAAAAGTAATCCATAGGCGTTAAACATGGCGATCGCGGATGCCAATGAACAGGACCAACCGTACCAAGTCATGAATTTTGAAAGCGTACATCTAAATTAATATCCTTTTACAATGCGGCCGTTGTGAGGACCAGCTCCATCTTGCTGAAACTACTGATGATTTTGAATTGTTAATAATGGCAATTCGCCTAACATATCTTCTAAATATGTTTCCAACAATCTTCATTTCGTTATCATTAGACCAATTAAATGTTCTGTAGCTTTTATTTATCTCATAGTTTCAATTGTTTTTCAGAGCATACTCGATTTTATGAATTATTTACACAAATTTTAAAATTTCAACAAGTTTTTTGAAAGAAATAAGGTATGTTGGTTACCAATCTAAAAAGCTATTTTTTTTGTCTGTCTGATGGTGTAAAAATCCAATATGGCGGCCATAAGAAATAAAAAAGTGGACTATCGCAACTTGAAATCTAGAAGGCTTCGAAAATTTCTGTTGACGTTATCAAACCCAGGACGGTCAAAAACATACAGTTACCAAGTTTAAATGAAATCGCGTCAATGGTAGGGAAGATAATAATATTTTTCTAAAATCACGTTTTTCAGTTTTTTTGTAATAAATCAAAAACGAATCAAAATATTCAGGATTTCTTTTTAGATTCTCAATGGCCATAAAAATGTGCAACTTTTCTCTAATTTAACCGACCTTGTATCTCTTACCGTTTCCAAGATAGCAATGGTGAGCATCGAAAAAAGCACCACCCTGTATAGTGTCCAAAAGGTATGGAATATGCTATATATCTCAGTAAATATCTACTTTAGGGAAAAATGTTTTGAATAAAAGTTGTTAGGTACTTAGTTTTTCACCATAAAACAAAATTACATATTTTTTTTTCGAATAACATAAGGGCAATGAAAAACAATTGAATTTTTTTAAATGACCATGTACCGCTATATTATACTCATTTGATAAAGATTTTTTTTCTCTTTTCAATGATGCAAAACTTTAGTAACCTTACTTAAGCAACTTTTTGAGAAAAACGCAAAAATTGTTTTAATTGATAAGTATTTATTTCTAACAAAAACATCACAAGAAGAATAAGAAGAAATCTACAATAAGTGTTCAAACTGTGAACCATTTACAGCTTGGCAATGATAAACTTGGTTTTTAAACCCGTTTATAACATTCCCAACCATTTCAGGTGTAATTTCTTTAATACGATCTTTTATATTTCCGATATTCTCCGACCTCTTAGTTCAACTTAACCCTTAAATGCATAGTGTTGCCGATTAGCAACATATATTATTATATTATGTAAAAACCATAAGAAATATTTTGTCACAATTCTACTTTTTGTTGATGATTCACAACACTTCTTGTAATGCATATGTTAAGAAAAAATTTCATAAAGGGCGATAGTTTTTGAAAATTTATCATCAAAACATAACCCAATTTTTTTGTTTTTTTTATAATTTTTAAGATTTAGAATTTTTGTTTTTGAATTAAAGAATATTTTAACATAGAAAAAAGTTTCTAACAGATCAAAGTTAAGTTTATCGAATTATAATGCAATATTGTACCTCTGATCATAGCAGTAGTATAAAAATTGTGTTGCCAATTAGCACCATTTTGCATTTTTTACAAATTTGGCGTTGTATAATTTTCTTGTTATTTACATAAAAAACCATTTTATAGTGACATGTAATTACAAAATAAAATGGAATTAACAATAAATTGTGAAAAATGTGGTGCGGCTCTATGTTATAACAAAATAATTTGCACCTAAAATAAAAGTTGCCGTTTTGCACAGTGTTGCACTTCGGCAACATACTTTGTTTATCGTTTTGCACAAATGTTACTCTTCGGTAACATATTTTATTTATTGTTTGGTACAAAGTTGCCCATCAATAACACATTTTATTCATCGTTGTGCACAAATGTTGCTCTTCGGCAATATTTTTAGTTATTGTTTGGCGCAATGTTGCTCTTCGGCAAGAATTTTTGTGTTTCAACTAAAACAGTTACAAAATTGTGAATGATTTTTTTAAACTATTTTTCCCACATTCTCTACGATAAAATATACCTAAATTTTTTCCCTAAAGTGGATATTTACTGAGATATACAGGTATAGCATATTCCATACCTTTTGGACACACTGTATATGTTTTATAGAACATGATATACGAAAATTTTCTTATGTATGCCTACTCTTTGAGTACATGGTCGGATTCAGAATTAAATTCTCTATCCGAATCAACAAAAAAATGTATACTATGTAATTAAAAAAAAACAGTTGCCTATCGCGGATTTGACATATGTCATCGTAGAGGTAACAAAAACACATCACTTAATAGAGAATTTCTCGCTGATTTCAAATATATGAGGGTTGTTGGGGTTATTCTCAATACTTACAAAGTTATAGGGGTGCGACAGTCAAACTGAATCACCCGGTATAGGTAAGTTCAAATAATCGGTTTTAAAGCATATCAATTTAAATAAATTTTCTTAGGAATAAAAAAAAAAATTATTAGTTATGTAAAAATAAATCGAAGAGTCAATTGTTTGAAAAACTTTAAACTTTTAGGTTTTACAGAAATAATTTATTAATCTACTTAATCAGTTGTCAATATGTCATGCCAATTCATGTTTTTCGGATTTAAAAAATTCAACCCCTATTAATTATTTACGCTATTTTTATATTTACTTGAACCTCTTGACGAGTGAACAATTCTAGTGGGTGTAGAAAAACTGTTAAGCACAAGTCAACAACAAAATACGAGTTTTAATTCAAATCCAATTGACCGTATTATTGGACGACAATTCAATACCTTTTAAAAATGAAAAATGGAGCACCTATACAGGAAATTGATGTTGGCTTTTCAACTGGTTCGATTTAATTGTCCAATAAGAATAACAATGAATAAAAACCACAATATAAATATTTAGTTCGCATTTTTGAATAACAAGTAGAATTCATTTTCATTAAGTTGCTTTAATTTAATTTACAAAAAAAATTGCAATAAATACCATGTTAGTTTAATAATTACATAACTTTAAGTAAATTACAAAATTATGAGCCTTACAGAAAATTGTAATTGGTATTTAAATTGTGTATTATCATATAAAAAATACATTTTGTTCAAATGCTTAGGTATGTTCGAATTTTAAGTTAGGTATTCTAAAAAACTCACCTAGTATCGTTTTGATAATTATTGTTGTAACTCTAGGTATTGTACATTGGGCATAATTGCAAACCAAATTATGTAAGTCAATTATGGTCACGTTAAACTTCTTAATATTCTGAAATTTTTGTTGTAATAAAAAACGGCTGAAATTTAAAGAAGAACAAATTTCGGCGAAGTGACAAGATAAATCTTACAAGAAAAGGAATACACTGACACATATTACTAGCAGAGTTGCAAAGTTGCGAAGTCCAAAGTGTCTTTTATTAGGTACATACTTTAATACTTTTGGTTCTTTGGGCAGAACAAGTTTATTTAAGGCATCGTGTAGTGAGTTCGGACAGTTTATACACAAAAATACCGGAAATGAGTGGATCATGAAATATAAATGAATTTAAGTATAGTTGTGGTTATAGATCAACTAATATTGTAGTTTTTATTAGACGATCGTACAAAATGTTTAATGTTAAATGTATTTTAACGTTTAAGGTTACTAGTAACAAATAGTTTAGTTGTCTGTGACTATGAATATAGTTTTGTTAATAACTAACTATTTCCACCTGTTTCTAAAGCTTAGCTGTCAAATGTTCTGTAAACAAAAATTATTCGTGTGTTTTATATGATATATGCTCTATCTTTTTTGTTAATAAAAGGTTAGATTAAGTGGTATAATAAGAATATTAAAATTTACTATCCAAGTTTATTATCCTGTTTGTTCATCGGTTTTTATTTTACTGCGTCTTATACCTCCGGCGTTTTAGTGGCCATATTACTTGGCCTCTTTCTATCGATAAAACATAAAAGTTATATACCCTTGCATCAAGTATGACAAATTAGCAACGCTATTAAATGGAAATGGATGATACTTAACCAAAATAATGGTAGGTTTGCCGTAAAGTAATTATAATGCTATAAGCTAAATAATAACGAAAGAAATTGTAAAATTAAATGCTAGTCACACAAGTCAACTGTTTCAGTAACATATGTTGAAAATATGTGCTCCTAACAGTATTTTGTGAGCTAAATTCAAACATAGTTCTGAGTAATTTACATCACGTAGGATTTTTCAAAATTTATCCTTATATTTTCAAAACAAGTGAAATTTCTGGTCGCAAATTATTTTTAAATTCAAAGATTCGTATGAAAATATTGAAAGAGTTCTCAAAAGTGTGAAAATACTGTTTTTTGCTAGGTTTTTGGGACAGCAGAGATACAGCAAGGCATAATGATGTGAAGTTGGCTCCAAAGAAATGAATTTATTCTAGTATAAACTGATATTAGGTTTAGCCCTTTATTTGATGCCCAAAATGTTTTTTAGAAACCGCCAGTGTATTAAACTAGGACTAATGAAAAATATCTTTAAAGCAATGGACAAGGAAGGAAGAGGATTTAAATACTTAAGGGGAATTTTATTTTACTTCATGTTAGTAATGCGATGTTGAAGAAAATAACTGTTGGAAAAATTTTGGAGTAGGTAAGCCTTTTTGCTAAAAAACTCTCAGCATAGTAATTTTTGTATCAGTGGTAAAGTTTCCTTGGAATGCAAAAGGAAGAAAACTACTAAATTGTTTTAGATAATGTTGCACAAAATTACAAGAAATTAGGATTAATGTCATTGATGACCCACTTTCTGCATTTGCACAGACTTTTTTTCACAGAACTTGGGCGGCGTAAGTGATAAGCTAGGGGAGAGATTTTATCTAGACTTTTAACTTATAAAAGAACTCTATCAGAGAAGATGGGACTTTGCTGTGATGGGTGACTATTGCTGGTTTGTGCAGAAGGAAGATACAATTACATACGAGTAATTAGAAATAGATATAAAGGAACAAATTTTATGGTATGTTCTTACAAATGTTTAGAGTAAATTTTCGTATAAAATTTTAAACAAGAAAGTATTCTTGTTTTAAATTTATTTGTATTATCTGTTTACTTAATTCGGATGTATTAATAGTTAACAGTTTTAAATATATCTTTAAAATATGTTTACGTCATAATTTTCTTAAAGATCATTTCTGAAAGTGCCGTAAAATTAATAACGAACGCAAAAAAAATTGCATTTAATTAAAAAAAAATAAAAAAATTGTTGCCCAATGTTATTTAATGAAGTAAATTGTTAAAATATGGAAATATAATTTTATTAAAAACTTTCTTTAATTATTTTGATAATAATGTATTTAAGAAATCTAGCGATGAAGATGCAATAGTTTCGAAATCTTATATATCTATGAACCAATGATTTTTCTCATAAATAAAAAAAAAAAAAATTCCTGAACGGCTAAACACGTGTGTATGATCTTTTATTTATAAGAGGAGTGGGTAGTTGTAAAGACTTGTTTAAACACTACGTGGGAGTAACATAGCTGACAACGTGGCACTTTTCTGTATGGCTCGAAGTATATGTCTTTGTTGATAACCGTTTTCCTGCAGAGCTCTTGTAAGCATGTTTAATTCTTCTTGGATGGTCTCTGGGGTACGCCGAAGGAGAAAACGAAGAAGGACTACATCGCTACAACTTATCTACCCTACATCGGAGGAGTAACCAACAGAATATCGAAAATACTCCAAAAACACAACATCAATACAGTCTTCAACGCTCCAGTGACGCTCTCCAGTAAACTAAGAAGAACGCCTGGCTCAGGATTGAATAACCCGGGCATATATAGCATACCCTGCTCCTGTGGAAAAGTGTATATAGGACAGACTGGCAGAAGCATACAAACGCGCCTTAAAGAACATGAAGGGCAAACAAAAAGAAAACAAATAGAAAAATCGGCCGTAGCAGAACATGCCCAGGACATGGGGCATACCATACTTTTCGACGACACAAAATTACTGGCCCGCGCCAACCACTTCTGGCCGAGACTATTTAGGGAATCTATGGAAATTGCCAAGAACCCCAACAACTTTAACAGAGACACAGGCCTGCAACTACCAAGCATTTGGAAACCGGTCATCAAGAAATCGCTGAGGCGAAACGAACTCGTCAGGCGGAACCACGCCTCCACAGCCGGATATATAAACCCTGCAACAAACCCACCAATTCAGTCGTTTGATAAAGACCAACATAGAATGTTCGAAACGTCACACAAATCAAGAAGACGCGGTTCCAAACCCGGGAACGAAGATTGTAACATGGACGATAGCCGCGAAAGCCTGAAGAATAAAATATCAAGTTTCTATTTAACGTTAAGCTTTGTGTACATTTTCTAGCAGCATCACAGTTTATTTTGTTCCATTATTTTTCATTTATTTAAAATTGTGTCGACCTTTGTAGCCCCAAATTACATTAGATTTTACATTAACAGTAGTCTTTGATAATTTAGCTCTATTTTTCTAAAACTAGTATCAATTCTAAGAACAAATTCACTTCGAAGTTCATTATAAGACTCAATGCAGTTATACGAACGAGTGAGTTGGAGCCGGTACAGTATTCAATTGTACAACAAAGTTTCTTAATTGAGTATCCTTAGACTTATCTTAAGGTTGCCAGCAGGTCTCAAATATTAATTACAGTCGCTTAAAAGCAAATAATATTCGCCCATTGTTTGCTAATTTCATTTGTGTAACAGTTGATGGTGGTGTCAACGTTATTTTTATACACATTTATACAAAACTGTAAAAACAGTAAATAAAACTGTTTTTGATAACACTCGATAATTAATTATGTTTTTAATCTAACAAAAAGTAATTAATCAAATCGTGGCGTAAATTAATTGACGAAATATGGGCTAATAATTAATAATAAACACGCATTTTCAATATACAGCAATGTTTTTATGGCACTCTCTCTTAGTGATGTTTTTTTTTGTATTATTAATTTTGCTGTAGTCTTCAAAAGTTGATTGTTTAGCCTCCTGTCGGGTGCAATCAATAGAACTGATACAGACACATTTTTTTTTGCTCCTTTATTGTACGCGAGAGTTGGAGTTTTCACGGGGTACAGTATCTTTCTACTCTCTTCTTGCTATCCTCCAGTGACAGTAATGTGTTGTAATTGTTACAGTGTGTTTAGAAAAGCAGCATCTTGTATCACATTCATACATTGCGCCCGAACGCGTTGGTTTCTTTACAGTTCGTTTTTAAGGTGTTTATACAGATACTGGGTCTTCCAATTACTCCTACTAAAACGCTAAAAAGGTTCAGACCACCAAAAGAGAATTAACAGCAACTTAAAAGACACAATGGGGCTTCGCATCACGCAGTTTTGGAACTATGTATCAAATTGATACATCGCGCCCGATGCCGTCATTAATATTTTCTGTGTTTTCACACCATTTTTAAAGACTAATTTAATTAATCATATTTCAATTAAAAAAATTATTGGCATTTAATGTCTTTAATTAAAAATAAAAACTATACCAAAACCTCAATACCTTCACCGTTATTTCAAGTCAAGTCAAGGGTGTATCAATTTAATATATTGCGCGCTATGCGTGAAAAAATGTAAGGTTAAAGTTACATTCGTTACAAAATTTGGAAAAAAAATATTTCAAAATAAACTTTACGAGAACGATTTCTTAGATAATAACGTAGATATTAGATGCTATAGTTTAGAAACCCATTAATTGTACATTGTAGAAAAATTTGGAAGGATTATTATGGCCGTCGGTTTCATATTTTTGCGTATTGATTTCGAAAAAGCCCCCTTATTCCATCTAACAAATCGAGTATGTGCATATATACAGTTTTATAAGGATAGGCATGAATGAGAATAGACAAGCAATGACATCAAGAAACAATAAAATTTCGATGAAGTAGAAAATTTAACGAAACAAAGGTACAGCAGCTACGATCGGATGAATTTTATTTAAAACGTTTTCGCGGTTATTAATATCTTTTGGTATACAGACGCAATAAATCATTCAAATATCGCAAAAATATGGATTTTGATTAATGTTTTAATGGCACATTATTCAATTTTCATTTATGTCATTAATGCACATGGTTAAAGGGCGCCTTAACCCATTAAGGCCCAGCGTCCTCTTTTGAGGACAAGCGTATATTTGCTCCAAAACTTTTTTTTTCTTTCGTAATTTCAATTACTTTTCATTTTATTCGTTAAATGGAGTACCAACGATGACAGGTAACCATATTAGATACATTTAGTTTGAATACTTGTTGAGCAGCACTGGTTCGAATCAGACCGATTTTAAGTGGTCAGATACCGTTCGTTACGTTTTCTTTTTCGAGTCTCAAAACTTCAAGTGAGTGATTATTTTTGTTACATAATCAAAAAGGTTACTAAATTATATTAAGACACATTTTGCATAGTCTGTTCATATTACTTTTAAATTATACACCCTCTAATCTCCCTGTCCTCAAATGAGGACGCTGGGCGTTTGTGACATCTTTTTAAATTAGAGCTTTATCTTTTGAAGACACCTTTATTGCAGTGTACATGTTTGTGCTAAAATATTTGAATGACTTATAGTGCTTACATGTATATTTTGATCTTGCATCGTACTTTTCAACCCATAGGAAATATGGATAAAAATATATTCAAAACTGTCGAAGAAGCATTTGAATATCTTATCTCTGAAGAAATAGAATGTGACATTGTTGCTTTACCGCCAGAAATAGATGAACTAACTGACGAAGAAAGAATAGAATTATAGATGATACCAACTCTATCTAAATACCTATATTTAAGGGAGAAAAAAATTGCGCTAGCGGAACAATAAGGGATAATAGATTTGCAAAATGTACTCTTATAACACCTAAAGAAATGCAAAAACAAGCTAGAGAATTCATAGACTATCGATTCAATAAAAAAAAATGAAATTCTAATAATAAGATGGAATGATAACAACTCAGTAACACTAGCAACCAATTTTGATAAAGTAAAGCCAACGGTAAAACAGTCCAGCGTTGGAGTCGCGAAAAAAAAACAACTAAAACGTTCAGCAGCCTGCAGCTATTCAAGCTCACAACAAATTCATGGGAGGGGTGGATCACCATGACTGGCTATTAGAAAAACATACCATTGCTATCAGAGGTAAAACATGGTACTGGCCTTTGTTCACCCGTTTGATAGGCATGGCTGTTGTGAATGGTGTAGGTTCGATGCACACATACGGCGACCGGACGGCAGAAAAACGTACGTGTGCATCGAGCCTTAGTGTTGTACAAACTAGTGCACGACAGTAACTCAATATCCATCAAGGATTTTCGAAGACAAATAGCTGTGACATATTTGAAAAAAGGACATGGAGCACGGTTGGCACGTGGTCGACCTATGTGCTTACCAGTTACTTCTGCAGCTAAGATTCCAAAAGATGTAAGAGATGATGCTATGAATCATATTATAGAAAAAAGGAGCAATCAAATACGTTGCCAAATGAAAAACTGCAAAGGAAAGCCAAGGACCTTTTGTGGAAAATGCAATGTATCTTTGTGCATTACATGTTTTCCAAAATATCATTTAAGAAATAGTTAAAATATTTCATTCATAAGTAAATTATTATTTCAGTTTTACTTTCGTTTGTAATAATATTTCATGTTTATTTGTATTGTAAGCCAATAAAGTGAGTTATGTATCATTAAATATTTTATTTACTATTGTTTATTTCATCATCATCATATTTTTATACATCATGTTTCTTAAATAACGCGAAAAAATTCGGGAGGTGATACTTAATCGAAAATTAAGAGGGGTCTTTCATATTTTTTTTTCTTTAGGGTCTCCTTTCGGAGTTACACCCCCCTAAAGGGAATCGGTAAAATTGGGTTTGTATTTTGTTTCCCAAATTTGGATAAATGTGGGAGATTTATACTTATAAAAAGGTTTCCCATAGTAACATTTTTAATCATCTCCCACCTTCACAGGGGGCTGAAAAGTGCGACCCCTGTTGGTTTTTTTTATCAGGACTTTTTGATGGGTTGAAATCTAGCAATTTTAAATTTTCTTTAAAAACTTGATTTATTTAGAAGTTTTTTTTTATTCTTTAACTGTTCTCGTTCAACTCACCAAAAAGTTCTGATTAAAAAACCAACAGGGGTCGCACTTATCAGCACCCTATGAAGGTGGAAGATGATTGAAAGTAATACTATGGGAAACCTTTTAATAAGTATAAAACATCAACCAAATATCATTCTCCTATATTTATCTAAATTTGAGAAATAAAATAAAAACTTAATTTTATCGCTCTCCTTTAGGGGGGTGTAACTCCGAAAGGAGACGTCTAAGAAAAAATTGTTATATAAAAGACCCCACTATTTTCAATAAGGAATCACCTTCCGAATTTTTTCGCATTATTTAAGAAACACCCTGTATATCATAATTTATGTAACGTTATATAACGTTATATAACATAAAAATTCATTTTTTTAAACGTTATTTATAACGTTATGTAACGAAAACAAATAATAAATAACGTTATACAATAACGTAACGATTTAAAACGTTATTCTATCCCTGTTTTAAATTATTCCAAATTCTCTGATTTTACATATAGCAGTTGTTGAATTTTAATAAAATTTTGAACCTTAATAGACATTCAATTCATACTTTTAAAATTTACTTGCTTCAAAAAAAATAACACAAACATCATAAATCCTCGGGAAGTGCAAAAATGGTTAAACAAAAGAAAATAAATGTATTTTAATGAAGTCGGTGGAGAACAATTCGTATGTAATATCAGAAGCGTAAGATTGAAATACGTACCATGTTCAGCGTTAAAAAGACGCTTAGAATTTCGTCTTTTAAGGTCCGTAATATTTGCATGTTATGCGCACAATGTATTTATAAATCAGTTTGCATTAGGATTTGAGGGAAAAAAATGTTCCAAATAAAAAACAAATAACTGAATGTGAGAGTATAAGACCTAAGAATTTTATTAACAGTTTTAGCATTGTCTGGGCTTGAAATTTTGTGCGGATTTAAACCCAAAAGCTGAAACATGAAATATTACACCAAAATTCATTTTTGTTCATGTAAAATTGAAACTTTATCCAAACACTTAAGAGCTAATTCGCGTACAAGGTAAAATGGTTTTAAACAGTGATGGAAAACGTAACGTAACGATACTCGATAACGTTATAACAACGATTCAATTATAATTTCTAATACAATAACGTAAAGATATTTTGATAACGTTATATAACATTGTAATAACCAATAACATTTCATTAAAAGTTATTTTGTATCGTTATTCTCTATACATCAAACTTCAATATAGCGTTCTTATATTTTCAGAAGATATATTATTTTATTTGTATTTTAAAAATTAAAATGAAAATAAAATATCTTAACGTAATTTTGTACCATTTTAAACATTTATATTTTATAGACCCCAAAAATAATTTCAGGCTACATATAATAGTTATTTATGTATTAAGGCCAAAAAGTGTATTTTTTTCGGCCGCGTCTGGTTTGCAGCAAACAGACAAGGCCGAAAAAGTACGTTTTGGCCGAGGTGCATATTACATTTTTTGTGCGATCGAATTAAAAACAATTTAAATTTTTAGTAATTTTCAAAATTATAGGTTAGAAACTACGTGACATTCTGTCACTGACAGATGACGGTGTATGTACTGCATTACCGGCCCTCTCCTTAGCAACGGCCGTAAAAGTTACTTTTTCGGCCGTTGCTAAGGGTAACGGCCTGAAAAGTAACTTTTACGGCCGTTGCTAAGGATAGGGCCGGTAATGCAGTACTTTATGGTTGCTAACGCGTCCGTCAAACGGCTGTTTCTAGTACGATCGCACAAAAAAATTATTTTTATGACATTATTTATCTTTATTTATATAACGTTATATAACGTTATATAACGTTATATAACATACCAATTCATTTTTTTATTGTTATTTATAACGTTATGTAACTAAAACAAATAATACCTAAATAACGTTATACAATAACGTAACGATTTAAAACGTTATTCCATTCCTGACTTTAAAGGTAATAAAAGTAATAGGACTTAATTTTAATTTACCATACATTTGTATTGTTCAACAATGTAAACTTTACCAGAAATTTTATTTTTTACGTAACTTCATTTTAATTTTTCAGTTCATTAAGTTGAAGAGTGTAATATTATACTTTGACAAGTTCAAATCAGATTTGTAAAGTTGCGCGATTAATGGTTCAACCAAGTCAGATTCAACGTATAAATCTGCCGACTTTCGCTTTAACATATTACACGATTAATCATTATACATTAGTTGTGTCACTCGTGATCTTGATATTCATTGTGCAATCAGTAGGTATATGATTTACAACGTGTGTAGTAAACGACTGCAGAGTAAGTAATTATGCATTTAGTAAATGAAGCACGTATCAAAGTTATTTGGACTTTAAATGCGTTTGTACAATTATTGAAGTCGAAATTTGGTATTTAACGTTACATTTACAATAAAAACCAAAACTTTTAGTTAGTCAAAATTAGTAGGTAGAGGTAAGTCGCCTAATATAAGGATAGTTCCTTATATGGTGTACCTCTCTTTCTTCGTTTGCTTTAACTTTTTATCTGTGGTCAATATTATTAATCAATGTACATACGTTATGAAGTTTTCTGAGGTAGTTTGAATTTGATAGGTATCTTCACTATCAAGAAATATAACCATCAATTATTCCCGGGCTGTTGAAAATTTCTGACGAATCCACAGAAATTGTTATAGAATGTTCTATCGGTAAGGTATCAAGTTCATTTTTGCATTAAACACGGCCAAATTGCCATTTTAAGCATAATACATTAATTTCTTATTTAATTTTGTATTTATAAAGACAAACAATTTATTAAAACCCTATAATGTCCTAATGTGGGGTATAAACACAATGCTATATTTGGGGTATTAGCTTGTAAATAAAATATCTAGCAAAATTAGTAGAAATTTTATTGTTGTCCGAAATATATAGCTGATGTAAAGAGTTTTCTTTATAAACCAAAGGACCACTATCCCGTTATTCTATACAAACTACTACATGGTCGTAATTTTTGGTTCATTGTTTATAATGTTCAAATAAAATAAAGGATCTATTTTACAGGTTTTTCTACTTTTTCTATTTGATACCACAATAGAACTTGTCTATTCCATATTAGGCATCTGCATTGCCTTATATGGGATTCAGCACCTCTCTATTTTTTAATTTTTTAATAAAGAGTCTGTCATTATACATATATAATCTGCTTTTGAAATTAATTTCTTGAAATATCATTAAATACATTATTCTAAATATTTTTACTACAAATGAATTGTTAATTTTTTTTTTCATCACATTACAAAATTTCCCCCATAATAGTCGACTTTTCTCTACTTGTCTGGTAGAAAAATGTTAATTTTCCGTATATGTTTTATTCAAAATCCGGTAAAACAAAACGAAATTAAATAAATGAAAATAAGAGAAGAGCCGTCTTTTTTCATTTGGGTTGCAAGGGTTTGTTAGTTCATCATCTCATCATCTAAGTCTCTTGTATTTTTTCATATTTCTTGCTATTTACAAGACAATGCTTAAATCTAAACTGCTTTTTATAATTAGGGTTGCCAACTGTTGAGTACAAAAAAAGAGAACATTTTTTTCAATAAACTTATTCGTACCTATACACGTTTTTTACAATTATAATACAAGATTGGTAACTTAAAAAAAAGTGTGAAAAGCCAAAGTTCCTTCAACTGCTGATACTTTGAGATCGAGAGATGAATTTTTGTGTGTAAAAAAATCACATACCTACGGACATGGAACTAGTTCCTGCACGAAGAATTTTTGAGTGTTTTTTTGATAATACGTGTTGATCCAAATCATATTTGCCTTTGTTTGCAACTGAAACTATTGTATTACAAATCGTACAAGTCGCCTCCGATTTAGAATTTGATGTTGGTTTAAAACATTTATATTTGGTTTGCAATAATTCTTCTTGAAAACAGATAATACGATTGGTTGTTTCAGGCCATGTGATTTGATTTGTAACGTGTAATATTTGCAAACCCCACCACACCTCACCTGTGGACCTGTGTTGACAACACTAGATTGACTAGATCAAAACTTCACATGCTTTTTACCTTTACACACAATAAAATAGTGTTGTTAATTTACATTTCAAATTTAGAGAGGAACTTTTTCTTTTGGGCATTATTAAATAATTATTAATTAGCAAAATTTAAAAAAGAGGACATTTATATAAATAATAAAAAAAGAAAGAGAACAAAAATATTCTCTTATAAAAGAGAACATGTTCTCTTTAAAAGAGACCTGTTGGCAACCCTATTTATAATATATTGTTTAATAAGCTGGGTTATGCGATGTACCAAGTACCTAATTAACAAGATGCATTAATGCATTAACTGTGTTGAGCATCGGGTAGATTAGTTTAGTAATAAAGTAATAAATATTAATTTACATTACCTAGAACTTATTAAGTATTACCGTAATATGTTATTTAACAACGTAATGAAACACAACCAACTTCTTTGATGTTCTCGTAATACATCTTATCAACGTGTAAACTTAACCCTCATCCTACCAAGGTATGCTTTTGAGGCACATTTGATTTTTATAACGTACGTATTAGATAGGTAACAAAATTTACTAATAAATTAAGCTTTAACACAAATACTTTAGTGATAAATACGTTTTGCATAACCAAGTATTACAAATTTAAAAAATAATTTAATTTTTATGACAATAAATAAATAAGTAAGTTTCTTATGTACATATTTTGTAAACTTATATATTTTCCAGTTTAATTTTGAAAAGTTTTTTCTTAAAGAACGCAATAATTTTATTAAAATTTTTCATACCCAATATACCTAATTTAATGTCTATATTTAAAAAATATTACATAAGAGAGTGCTATAAATCAAGTCCTTGTGCTTCAAAACTTAATTCGTTTAATTTTATTTTTGGTACAAATGAACTACCTAATAAAAAGTATTTACTCAATAAACTTATTAAAAATTTTTGTGTGTAAATTCACTGAATACGTTTAGTTGATTTAAAACCCGTGAGCCCAATTTAATTTTAAAACGTTTACCTCTTTGTAAAGCCGAATATCATTGTTATAACGTACTGCAGTGAAAAAACAAATTTTGTGTTACATTTGTAACCATCAAAGCGTAAAATACGTTTAGAAATTTTCAACTGCTCCAAGCTATGTCCCTTATTTAAGAATGATGTTATAACAATACCTATTTAAAGTTACAGAACATAATTTAAAATTACATTTGCTTTACTGTCGCAAGCCTGTCAACAAACTAAAATATTGACATAAAAGTATAGTCATGTTTGATCACTCATAGTTGGCCACAACTTTTAAAATTCACCACTTAATTTGCATTAATACAAAAAAAAGTTTTACTCATTAAAGATAACCTTGTAAATTAAAAAATACTAATCCTGTTAAAAAAATGTTTTTGTTTGTGATTTCAATCACTTACATCCATAAAATGTCTTTTAATGGAGCATAATTTGGTACAAATTTCTTAAATTTGGAACGTAAATTCAAAGGACGTTTATTTATAAACTTATTTAAGGAAGAATAATGAATAAATTACATTTTTAAGGTTGACGTATGTTTAAACTGTGTTATAGATTATTAAGAAAGTGTTTTTTAAGGACCGCAAGGAAATTACGCTTTTGGTTGTTGAAAACCTAATTTTATTTAACATAATCCTGACCGCTCCTTTGTGTTGGTGCTCGACAAACTTGAAAAGTTGTTTAAGTGTAAATTGCAAGTACATTTGTGTTTACAAGTGCGGACGCATCCTTAAACTAATTGCTATGTAATTATTTTATCCTTATCGTTGCGAATTCTAAGGACACAAACCACTGCATAATTGCATACGTATCGTATTTTTATCCGTCGCAGACTTATTAGGACAGCCATGATAATAATTAGTGCAAAAGAAATAGTTACTTTAATATAAACTATGGAGAAGAATTACCTTGATTATAGCAAGCAAGAAGCTATGCGCTTATGATTCTCTTGTGCTGTTAGGCCTACGAATGCAAAATTTATCTGGCAGTCACTCTACGATACTTTTGGAGGTTTTTCATTATTTTTCCAACACTTTCCACACTAATATTTTAGAAATACAAAAAAACGTTTCCTCTCCTATTTTTTAAAATCACTGTATTAAAGTTTTTTTATTCTTCTGGTTAACTGAAGTTGCAATCCGTGGCAAATGAGGCTCAATTTAATATAATACCAGTTTTGCCATTCTTGATATTTCAGGCTTATTCAGAAACACAATTTTTGTAAAAACAGCTTTTGCAATATGGTGCAAAGACTCTAGCAAAAGCTTCAGTAGAATTAAAGCTTTCTTATGCTAAAAGTACGAAAATTGTACAATCTTTTACGCTATAATGGACAGAAGTTTTACAGAGGTTGCAATTACCACTGCCAAAATAATAAACATAGATAGATTGTAGCCACCTTGAAATGAATTTATTATTTTTCGTTCAAGAACGAAATAAATATTTTCCAGAACCCGTTGTATCCAGTTATCACTATTTCATTTTAATTTGTTAAACAAACGTGAATTTACCTTCTATGCCGGGTAGACTCCCACGAGGCAGTAAAAAATCTCACTTGAAATAAGTGAGCTGCACTTTTCTCCATATACTGTATGTGTTAACAACTTTATTGTTTATACCTGCAATTTCGTGTAACACAAGTAACGATACAGATATTCTCTATTTCTAATTTGATGATTAGATCATTAATATAGAATACTAGGCGATTTACCCGGCGTTGCACGGGTGATTACAATTCTCTTTTATCAATCACAGATTACTCGCGTTCCGCGCTCGCCCTCGGCGGACGATACGTTCCCGGCTGTTCCCGGTCGTTCTTTATACGGCGTTCGATCCGTTGGGTCCTAAATAGTAACTGTGCAAAATTTGGTCCCGATCGGTCAACAGACCTAGGATTCTATAGCGAACAAACAAACAAGTTCTTTTATATATATAGATAGATACACTTGATTGGATGTGTATGTTTTATTTGAGTTTAGATTTATTAAAAGTAAAATTATTCTTACTTTGCAAAGGACTACTGTAAAAGATTTATTTGATGATGTGTTGCTAGTAAGATTGAATGGAAAGTGAAAATGTATATTGTATGGTTTGTAAAAACTTTTAAGTTAGAATATAATGTATTTCAAGGTTATTTTTTATATATTACTATGCGAATTACCCGGCGTTGCACGGGTGATTACAATTATCTTTTATCAATCACAGACTACTCGCGCTCCGCGCTCGAGCCCGGCCGACGTTGTCAGACGTTCAATTACAGACTACTCGCGCTCCGCGCTCGCGCTTTTCCGGCCGTTCCCGGGCATTTCCGGCCGTTCTTTATACGAAGTTTGATCCGTTAGGTCCTAAATAGTAACTGTGCAAAATTTGGTCCCGATCGGTCAACAGACCTAGGATTCTATAGCGAACAAACAAACACACAAACAAACAAACAAACAAGCTCTTTTATACAGGGTGTCCCAGCCAAGACGAATTATTCGATAGCTCTGTTATTAGTAATAATATTAAAAAAAGTTAAATATAAAAGTTGTTTGTAATCATTTACTACATAACCTTAAATTATTTTTAACTATACAGTGTTTTGTTTTTGCGCTCTGATACTAAACATTGTATGTTTTATATGGAACACCCTGTATATTTTGTAATTTTAGGATGTAAAATTAAATTCTCTTTCAAAAATATTATAGATTGTTTATATCTAAAATAAACCGTTTTTGAGTTATTAACGTTTTTTTTTTTAAATTTTGACAGAACCTTTAAACAAATATTTATATTTATTATTATAACAACACCAGAGCAATTTACTCTGGTAATTTATTAGACAATAGTGTCATAGTGATTGTTGACTAGTTACATTTTTAAAATAATATACAGGGTGTTCGTTATACACGGTCCATTTCGCTAAACTTTAAACGCATATAAATCTTTTTTTTTTAATGGAACACCACAATATTTTTCATTTTCTTGTAGAAAATTTAATTGTCTTTTATAGTTGTTAAGCATGTTTTATGTCTAAATATAATATTTTTGAAGTTATTTCGTTTCTCATGTGTTCTGGTGTTATTTGCTGCCATTTATGCCGTGTATCTACAGCTCTTAAAAAATATGGATTTTTAGTGGCATTGTAGTTTAAATTGTGCCTATTAACTGTTCTGGTTGACAGTTCATACAAATTGTTTTGAATTTTCAAAGGCTACTACCGATATTTTAGGTAAAATACTCGCAAATAATCATAAGAAACGAAATAACTTCAAAAATATTATATTTAGACATAAAACATGCTTAACAACTTTGAAAGATAATTAAATTTTCTACAAGAAAATGTAAAAATATATGGGGTGTTCCATTAAATAAAAAAGATTTATATGCGTTTGAAGTTTAGCGAAATGGACCGAGTATAACGAACACCCTGTATATTATTTTAAAAATGTAACTTGTCAACAATCACTATGACAATATTGTCTAATAAATTACTAGAGTAAATTGCTCTGGTGTTGTTACGTTAATAAATATAAATATTTTTATAAAGGTCTGCATCTGTCAAAATTTTCAAAAAAACGTTAATAACTCAAAAACGGTTTATTTTAGAAATAAACAACTTATAATATTTTTGAAAGAGAATATAATTTTACATCCAAAAATTACAAAATATATAGGGTGTTCTATATAAAAAAACAATGTTTAGTATCAGAGCGCAAAAACAAAACACTGTGTATAGTTAAAAATAATTTTAGGTTATGTACCTAGTAGATGACTACAAACAACTTTTATATTTAACTTTTTTTTAATATTATTACTAATAACAGAGCTATCGAATAATTCGTCTTAGCTGGGTGCCCATTTTTCTAACCTGTTGTATGGGTAACTCCGTTAATATTAGAGATACAGAAACGTTTAAATTAGCAAATTTGTGCAGAATTTAAAGGGAAATCTGATGCCATTTTCAAATTTGACCTACGTCATCAACTTTTTGAAATATTTTGAAAAAACTGAAAAATGTCGATTCTTTCAAACTTGAATGATTCCGTAACCATATGAGTTAGAACCAAAATAAAAATTGGCTCTTATAGATGTTTTTACGTAGATTTTAAATATGTTAACAGAATTTTCATAGCACTCTCGATTTCCAAATTATAGCACAAACTTGCATTTTTTTAAATGGAAGTCATAGTTGGCTATAGTCTTTTTAAAAAGGTTATTTTTTTCTCGTTTCAATGATATAAGGGTTGTTATGCTTTACTTTTGTAGTTTTTCTTTAAATAAGCAAAAATCATTTTACATGTTCACTGCCTACTAATAGATGGGAGTTATCCCGTGTTGATGTTATTTTTTTTCGAGGTGACAAGAGTTGTCTCTTATCGTTAGTGTAGCAGTTATTAGCCAGTTACAAATTTTAAAAACAAAACCTCAGAGTTTGTCAAATAAAATTTATTGTTTGTTATACATATACATCTCTCTCTCGTGTTGATCAAAATTTTTGATCGACTTTATTGTAAATTTCAAAAACAATGTTTTCTAATGAAACAAGAAACGACATGCTTTTTTATTACTAGGCTTGTAATAGAAATAGTAGAAATTTAAGTGAAATGTATTTGCAAAGATTTATGGAAAGGAGGCAACCAAGAAAGAATTTTTTTTCGTTATTAGAAACCAATTTAAAAAAATACAGGTCATTTACAAAATCCAAAGGTTTGAAAATTAAATTTAAGCAAGAAGATGAAGAGAGAGTCCTAGAATACGTAAATTATAAACCAACATCATCTACCCTACCCGGGAGTTGTCCCTTGAATGTGGTGTCAACTGAAAAGGCCGTAACTGGCTAATAATTCCCATCTATTAGTAGGCAGTGAACATGTAAAATGATTTTTGCTTATTTAAAGAAAAACTACAAAAGTAAAGCATAACAACCCTTATATCATTGAAACGAGAAAAAAATAACCTTTTTAATAAGACCATAGCCAACTATGACTTCCATTTAAAAAAATGCAAGTTTGTGCTATAACTCGGAAATCGAGAGTGCTATGAAAATTCTGTTAACATATTTAAAATCTACGTAAAAACATCTATAAAAGCCAATTTTTATTTTGGTTCTAACTCATATGGTTACGGAATCATTCAAGTTTGAAAGAATCGACATTTTTCAGTTTTTTCAAAATATTTCAAAAAGTTGATGACGTAGGTCAAATTTGAAAATGGCATCAGATTTCCCTTTAAATTCTGCACAAATTTGCTAATTTAAACGTTTCTGTATCCCTAATATTAACGGAGTTACCCATACAACAGGTTAGAAAAATGGGCACCCTGTATATAGATTAATGTGTATGTTTTATTTGCGTTTAGAGTAAATAGTTTTTTTCTGATATCCTTTTTTATTTATAACATTCAAGAAAACAATTAGTGAATTATCCTCTTGAATTAATTCCTTCGTCTTTTTGAATAATCACAGCAGGACCTAATTCAATTTAAATGCATAGATCGTCAGTGCTAAAACAAATTTAAAACAGGACTTGCTTTATTATTATATATTTAGATAAAGATCGTGTGTACAATTTAAACTAATCGAGTTGTGTTTTTGCACCTTACGGGTGATATACTAAATAAAATGATTAAATGTGAATGTGTTTAACGATTTGGTAAATTTAATATGGCGGCGGTTTGCCGGTCTAAAATATGCTGTCCGTGAGCATCAAAACCCGTCGTCGTCGTTTATAATTTAGTTTTATCATAAAAAGAGGGTTGTAGTGACTTGAAAAAAAAAATTAACGTCCTCGATTTATTGACCACAAATAAAAACTGTAAAACCGGTTTTAACCGTTATAAGTTTCAGTTCACGAAAACGAAAAAGAAATTTTATGGATGGTAACGAAAAGAACGAAAACGGTATATTTCGTTTTCGTTCCGAACAGAAACGAACGAAACTTTTTTCGTTTTTAGTCCCTGTATAAAAGTATTTCCAGTGCCGATGGGAGGGGTAGGAGGCAGGAGGGACTGCGGGCCCCGAACATGGAAGTAATTTAAGGGCCCAGAAATAATCCAGTTTCGGTCACAGCACCAATTTAAACTTTAATACGGAAATTAATTACAAAAACTTTAATAACAATGTAATTTGTTTTCCACACAAAAATAGGTTAGTTTACTATTAACATTTTGTCTAGTAGGTACACACTCCACATAATTTTCTAACGTAACGTTTGGTTATTTTACGCGGATATTAAATTCAGAGCTTACTTGGCCATGTACCCGAGATAAAAGATGAGGTACCTTCGTCAAGGGAAAAGCGGCAATCGCAACGTTTTAGTGACAACATCCACTTTAAAATTAAGTGAGATTGACGTGAGTGCTTGCAAAATTAAACTGGAGCTTTTATTTAAGACAGTTGAAGTTATTTGCGGTAATGACGAATGAGATAGCTTTTACTTCTATTTTTTGCAGTAGCAGCGGTGAATAAAAATGAATATTGAGGTTCACCATCAAGTCATTTTGTATCAAATATACAGGGTGTTCCCGTTATCCCCTCAAATATTTTAAGTGGTGATAGAGGACTTTTCCTAAAAGAAATTTTTAAGTAAAACTTTTTCCTAAAATCAAATGCTAAGCAGATATCAACGCTTACTTGATTTTTTTTACACTACTGCATTTAAAAGACTCGCCGAAAATATCAATTTTATCGTAAAATACCTAGCACATTTTTAATAGAGCATAAAATTCTCTACAAAATTGGTTCTAATTATTTTTTGTCTACAGGTAATGGTTTAAGAGTAATAAGGCAGTTTGTACAAAAAAATGAGAAATTTTTTCTTAGACTGCAACGTTGTATCTTTAAAACGAAATGTTGTACAAAAAAACGGACAGCCCACTCCGAACAGCAAATTTTATGGGCTACAACTTTGATCGGGTGAAATTTTAGGAAAATCAAACCGATTTCCCGGAAAAGCTGAAAATAAGGAAGAGAGTGTAAAAACAAATTCCGAGAAATAATGTTTTGTATTTGAAAATGCCATAGCATCGGCACTATTCATAATATTATGTATATAGTCATAATTTTTAAGGGTTTTTATAAAGTATGAAATTCTTTAGAAAACCACCCCCAATCATTTTATTAAGGAGCTAACTAGCAAACGTAAAAAAAATCGTAGGAAACTTAATAACTTTTTTGATGGCCAGTTCTAGTTAGGTGGCTATGATGGCTACCCGGGAAACTAAATTTGTTTTACTAAAGTGTCAAGTTTTTGCTGGTGCCAATGTGATTCGTGTGTTGTTACTAACACCAAATATCGTTTTAAAAACTTTTGTTTTGTTACCACTTTGTTGTCAGAACATGTTAAGGTGGGTACACACACAACTGCAAGCTTGACAAGCATGCATGATCAATCATTTTGTACAAGCATGCTTGAGCGTCTGTAGCATAATTTTGCGCAAGCATTTTGATTGTACAAGCTGCTTGAAGATTGATAGAATTTTGATTATGCATGCTTGACAAGCCACACGGGCGCAAGCAAAACGGAAGCTGTGTACCGAGGATGTGCAAGCTTGTCAAGCGAACGTCAGTCGTGAGTGAGCTCTGTGGGTGTTAACATCATGTCTAGCGATTGAAAACAGGTGAAAAAGCGTGAATTTCTTGCAGATTTCATATATGGATACCTAAGTCAGCCATATTTACAGCACCTTGTAAATAGCATGGCAGGTTTTAGGAAATATGTGACTTGGTGCCTGTAGTGAAATTATGTTTCGAATATTTGAGGTCTTCATAACTCCTTCCAGTCGCGAGAAATCGTAATGTTGCAGTTAATCTTTCGTAGGGTGCAGTGGCGTAGGCAGGATGCTACCATGGAGGGGGTTAATAAACGCAAAAAAGAGCTGAGGACCTATTTTTTTAGGGCACCGCTCTCTCTTTGTTTTTTAGCAGCAGGATGTTTCATCAAGGGGGGTTAATAAACGGTAAAAAGAGCTGAAGACCTTTTTTTAGCACAACATTTACGATTCTCCAGCTCTACAATGACTTATTGCCAACCTATGGGGGGGTTGATCCCCCTAACCCTCCCGGCCTACGCCACTGGTGGGGTGATATAGCTTCTCTATCCTTCTTTTTATTTAAACGTGTTACGAGTGACAGAACGACAGAAGGTTCAAGTAAAATTCTTTTCATTCATTCTGAGATAGTTATGCCACTCACGCGGATATATCTTCAACTCACTCAGTAAGTTAATGTGGAAATAAGTTTTCCTTTTCATTAAACAGTCTTTACACCACACATCACGTTTCTTCTTTTGCGTTTTTTTCTTGTACACAAGGAAAAAAGCACGCAAAGCGAGCGCATCGTCGTCTGAGCTCGACATATTCCAAGCACAAACTGGCGCTTGTCCAAGCATGCTTGTACCGTGTGGTGGCAAAGGGTAAATTGTGCATGCTTGTACAAAATGATTGATCATGCATGCTTGTCAAGCTTGCAGTTATGTGTGTACCCACCTTTATATTCAAGTCAGGAATACGCTGATATTCATTTTTTGTATGGATTTTGTAATGGTAGTGCATTGGCAGCGAGAAGGGAATACCAAAGGAGGTATCCTCAAAGAGAGTTCCAAATGTTCCAGGGTTTTCTGATGTAGGTACATAGGTTTGTTTTGGATTTATTAACTAAAAAGATATGAAACATTAAAATGATTTTTGAGCAAATTTTACGCGAAAATTGTAAAATAAATCAAATTTCGCGCCAAACAGTGACAGATACGAAGAAAAGTCAAGAGACACTTTTTGTTTAAAATAAAATGCTCTACCTACAAACAAGTTCAAGTTGGATTTTGAACAGGGCCATACTAGGTTTTTATTAAATTTATTGAAACTGAACCCCCACAACTCCGCTACTGGTAGCTTGTGGGGCTTGATATTTTCACCGAATGTGGTTACCTGCAAGGTGGTGCTGTATACCAAATTTGGTTAAAATATATCTACTGGTTGAGAAACGGTTAAAAATTATCGATATTTTTTCGAAAATTTCAACACCCTGTATCTTTAAAATGAAGCGTTTTGGACCCATGTTGACTTGGAAAATTCGCTCTAAAATAAGTTTTTGTATCGACTGTTGAAGTCCTGTTACAAAAAAGGGGACCATCCTGTAGAGTGCCATAAATGTAAACAATATTGAAACAAATTAATGTTTTTATTTTACAGTGCGTAAAAAAATCTACAACTTTTTCTTAAAAAAATTTACGTTCCATTAAGTATAACCGAGTTAATAACGATTTAAATATATTGCCTATTTTGATATTTTGTGTGCTATGGAACATTTTTAAAACATTAAAGCATTAGAAAGGGGAACAATTTGTATAATTTAAACTTCTTTGTAGCGCTTACTGTTTACGACATCCCAATAGAAGTCATTTTTTGTGGATCACCCTGTATATGTTTACCGTAAAAGTCCGAATTTCGATAAACTAGGGTTTTACCAATAAATTCTATCATTTACCTAGGTTAGGTGCTGTGAAATGGGGTGAAATTGATCATATAATACTTTCAAATTGGTATAACTTTGTAAAACAGTATTGCATAATCGGTTTTTTATGTTGATGATGAAGTTTATTCGTGTGTTAATAAATTTTCAATGATGCAAAAATTATAGGTATAGGTAGTGCTTCTTTTATCACAAAAAACGCAATAAACCTCATGATCAACTTTATACTTGGTTTGGGGTCACTTTGATCAGTACTTGAATTATTGTGCAGAAACATTGAAAAATGATATACACTGTGAAAAATTCAACCCCTGTTGAAGTTCATTAGCTCAAAAAAAAAGTTATGTTGAATTTTCATATTTGGGGTGAGATTGATCACATGTATAAGAGTGATTTTTATGCGGTGCTTTCATTATTTTATTAATTGTTTATTTCAATAACGCTTGTAACTTTCTCAGTCTTTGCCCTTAACCCTTTGTCGGAGGCAAAGGTCGTGGGTTCAAAAAAAACTTGATACACAACGTAATAAATCAAAAACAAAAAAAAGGGGCGCCAAGTTATTTGATTAATACTCCCTAACAAATAACTAAACAAAGAAACATGAATATTGAATTATATTTAACAACAATAACATACACAACATTAAAAAACACAATCCGAACGACTTAACTGAGAATTGCAAATTCGCTAAGAAAAATGTAAACTTCAGTATATAACTAAACTGTACATTCTCTCTAGCAATTATAAATCTTACATCGAAAATGACTTAGTATTATACAGAACCTTATTGTATTCGTTGGTGCACATGTACTTCGCGCTGATCTGCGGACTAGCTACGTCGTGTAGCGTACTTCGGGCTGGTTGCAATACCTTGCCTGGATCCCGTAGGACGGTGTACCTGTTGGTTGATTATTTTCGCTATACTTTTCGCGATTTCGGAGATTTACACTTCCGGTGGCACTATCAATCTGCACTTTATACGGCTATTCGTTTCAGCTCAGTTTACTCGATGAACTTCGAGATTACATACGTTGCACTGATACGCCGCAACTGAGCGCTTATTACGTATTATGGCGAGTTCACTGATTGCGTTATCCGCTAAACACTTGTTAACCACTAGGTAAAATTCGTAGTACACATATACAACGGTTAATACAAGACACTTCTCTGTTTTAACTATACATTAATACTCTTGCTTTCGGCAATTACTCGCCCCACACATGGGCTCTCGCTATCACATTTATCCCCAGTAAATATTCTTACAAACACTCACAGTTTCTTATTACAGATACATCTACAGTAATAAGTTTCAGTACGATCGACTGATGGCAGTTATTTATTCCGCTCACCTTACAATTCGATCATTCGTAAAAATCAACAAAAATGGCGACCTCTTAGCCTACACGGCCCCGGTCAGTCTCCTCCTTCCCCGCGCAAGCCTGAGAAAATCACAAAAGCCACGTTGCCACGTTTACTTCATAATTTGAAATACAACTGCTGGGTTGCCAAATCTGTACACGGCTTTTAAACCGTTACACTCCCCCCTTACTTACTAAAAATAGGACGAAAACCCCCAAGGCTAACAAAAAGGAAAACTCCAAGGTGCCCTTTGCTCAAACTACCCCCTACTCCAAAGGGGAATAGCCACTAACCGATAATCAAGAAAACTACCTTGCTGCTACCATACATCCCTTGGCCGACTACTAACCACTAAATAAAATTACTAAACCAAACATACTGGCCGTCGTATAGGTTGGGGTTCAACGCCGACCGTCGCTAAAGATGACATAGCAGCGCCGATGGCCGGGACGCCTAGTACCCAAACCAGCCGAACGGAACGTAACTAAAAACAACCAAATCGGCCAAAAGACCTGGCAGTCACACAATATGAATCCCTAAAGCCAAACACACACTGGACTAAAAACCCTACAACCACACTATGCCTATACTAACCTACTTTGAAATCGCCGGACTCGAAGCGATTAGCCACTGAACCTGTACCGTGCCGTTGGCCAATTCAGGAGATTAAAAAAACCACGCCAATATCCACTAACCCTAAAACCTCGAAATCGACAATTTCGGACTGATTGCCCACTGTTTGCCGTACCGTTCGCTAAAGATAAGGGTACCAGTTACGTCATACCTTGGTACTAACGCTCGAGCAGCGTCTCGACCTAGTCAAATACCGCGCTTACAACCGCGTTTCAAAATCGTGTCTTCGCAAGACAAAATAACTGACCTAGCCGTCCTATCATAACTGCTAAATCGAATTCACAATAATGAGTTTCTAGCCGAAAACTTTCAGCCCAAATCCGCCGGAGCGCGAAACTCATCTACGTGATACCGCGATAAATCCGTACGTATATCGTAACTCCCTATATCTTTATCCCCACATCAACGGTCGCTTACCGGTACCCACCGGCACAGCAGTGGCGATAACCAACATTCTCTTAAAAATAATAAGCAACCTTATTCGCACGCTTTCTAGCCTGACGAAACGCGTATAACCGATCCGCAGCGCAGTTGATTATTAAAACTAACTAGTCCTATTTGAAAAAATTATTTACAAATGCCATTATACGACAATGGACTTTAAAACTGTTGAGTTCGAAAATCCTCAACAGGCCTGAATCTAATGCGAAGGAGAAAACAAAATTCATCCTCGCAACAAACCGGTAAGTAATAAACGTCCATCTCGTAGAAAAATTAACTGAACACTGTATGACTGACCTATTTATAGGAGCACCAATACAGCGAAAAACGAACTTACATACACCATGCGCTCTGGCAGAGGCGGCACAGTTTGAGTCCGAAGAGTCAGAGGCTGTGAGCTGATCGCATGCCTTGATCATTCCACACACTCAGCAAGAAGAAACGGTGAAAACTCAAGCGCCCTGATACAAAACAGCAAGAGCGAAAGGGACGAAAAACACAACAGACCATTAGACGACTTTTACGTCACCGTGGCTACGTGGACACCTATTCTTAAGCCGGGTGAACACAGCTGTTGGTAAAACTATTTTAGGTCCTTAACGTGCCACACGCCTACATCGCGGCCATTTTCATCAGACAACCGATATGTTAGAGGCCCGGTGACCTCTTTCACTGTGCATTTTACATACTTTGGAGCTAGCTTCTGCGCAAAATTTTCTGCCGCACTAGACAGCACATAATTTTTTTTCCAAATAACATCACCCTTTACAAACTTCAGCGTGCGTTTGCGCAGATTGTAGTGCTTCTGGTTTTTTCCGTACGCCTTTCGCAACTGCTTTACGACTTCCGCATGAAGTTCCGGGAGTTTGTTGAGGTCCGTCACTAACTGCTCCCGAGTGGCTAACGTCAGTTCATCGGGGTCGAATGATTCCAGAGACCCGTAATAGTCCCCGCTCACCGGCACAGTCCGCCCAAAATTTAAAAACGAAGGGGTAAAACCAGTGACTTCGTGTACCGCGGTTCGGATAGCAAAACCGATTTTATGAATTTGTTCGTCCCAACTACGATGGTTGCCGTTAACAAATGACCGAATCGCGGTTCCAACTACCCTATTGACTCGTTCAACGGGGTTCACTTGTGCATGATACAAGGCATTATACCACACCTTTTGAACTTTATAGTTTTCGACGAGCTTTTTGAATAAAGTTCCTGTGAACTGCTTCCCGTTGTCGCACATGATGATTTGCGGGACCCCGTACACCAAAAACACTTGGTCCTCTAAGAACCGAACGATACTACTGGCGGTCGCCTTACGCAAGGGTTGCAGTAGCACGAATTTGGTAAACCAGTCAGATACTACCAGCAGCGACGTATGGCCCCTTGCCGACCTAGGAAAAGGCCCTAACAAATCTACGGATATCAATTGAAATGGAAAACGTACCGACTTTTCCTTTCCCATCAATCCCGGCCGCAGTTGGGTTGAAGCCTTGCTTCCCAAACACACATCACATCTTTTAACAAAACGCAGGACGTCGCTTTTCATATCTGGCCAATAGTGCCGCTCGCGAATTCGTGACAACGTTTTAAAATAACCAAAGTGACCTGCAGTCGGATCGTCATGCAGCGTACGCATTAACTCTAAGCGGTGCGATCTCGGGATCACAACTTTCCATTCAATCAAATTCGAAAGCAGGTTGTGTTTGTTCGGGATATACTTATACAAAACGCCATCCTTGACCATCCAGGATGGGAACCGATCGGGTTCTTTCGAAACTCGGTCAATCATTCTAACATACCAGTCCTCGAGCTCAGCGGCGTGGAATTTCAACGAACTGATGTTTAGCGGCGCACGCGAAAGAGCATCCGGTACCACATTAAATTTACCCTTCCGGTGGATAATATCGAATGAGTGTTGCGAGAGCTTAACACTCCACCTAGCCACACGACCGGTTGGGCTTTGCAACCGATTTAACCACAGCAAGGAATGGTGGTCAGTTATCACCTTAAACGTCGTTCCCTCTACATAGGGACGATATTTCTCGATACCGAACAGCACCGCCAGACATTCCTTTTCTGTGGCCGAATAGTTCCGCTCCGCACGATTGAGTGATCGACTCGCGTAGGCGATGACTTTTTCCTCGTTTCCCTCTCCTTGCAATAAGACGGATCCAACCCCAACGTCCGACGCATCGCTCTGAATAATAAATTGTTTAGAGAAATCTGGACTCGCTAGGATAGGTGCGGAAACAAGTAAATTTTTGAGGGCTTGGAAAGCTTTCTCAGCTTCGTCGGTCCACCTAATCGGCTGACGCTTGTGAGTACCCTTGATGAGGTCCAAGATAGGCGCAACCACGGTAGAAAAGTCCGGTATGAACCTACGATACCAGCTGCACATGCCCAGGAGTCGCTTTATCTCCGTGGACGTCTTCGGAGTGGGAAAATTCGTAATAGCCATTACTTTCTGAGGGTCGGTTCTCAGACCGTCTTGATCGACCACATAGCCCAGATAAGTTAGCGAGGGCTTGCAGAATTCACATTTATCTAGATTGATTGTAAAGCCCGCGTCTCTTAACCGCTCACACACCTCTTTGAGCGTCTCTACGTGTTCTTTAAAGTTATTCGACACAATAACGATGTCGTCCAAGTAGACGAAAACGTTTTCAAACTTGGGGCCGAAAATCTTATCCATAAGTCTCTGTAAAGTCTGGGGGCTATTGTGTAACCCAAAAGGCAGCACCGTAAACTCGAACAAACCTCGGCGGGGAACGGTGAAGGCGGTTTTCTCGCACGACTCCGGACTTAGCGGAACCTGCCAAAACGCATACTTCAGATCGATTGAGCTTAAGAAGCGACCATCGCGCAAACGGTCAAGGATGTCACTCACGTAAGGTAGCGGGTACGCATCACGCTTGGTGACCGAGTTTAATCGTCTACCGTCAAAACAAAACCGCAATTTCCCGTCTTTCTTCTTCACGATAACCACCGGCGAGTTCCACGGAGACGAAGAGGGTCGGATAACGCCCAACTCCATCATATGGTCGACCTCTTGGTTAACCGCGTCCAGCATTACCGGTGACATGGGAAAATAACGCTGCTTGATGGGCTCCGCCTCACCCGTATTTATGACGTGTTGGACGGTGCTGATCCGGCCTAGTACCGGGCCACTAATCTCCCTAAACTTAGAAATGACCGCCTCCAACTCGCGACTCTGGCGTGAGTCCAGATCTTCCCGCGTATTGATTATATTTAACGAGTGGAGCGCTGAAGGCACGGCGAACGAATCTTTCTCAAAATTTGTCGTTATTCCGAATAAATAACAAGCATCTGCTCCTAGGGTGAGGCCATTGGTCACAGAATCCGATACTAACATACTGACCTCGCGTCGTTTGCCTTCCAAGTGCACGGGTACCGACACCTGGCCCAAAAGGGACTGCTCAACACCGTCGGCCGTCTGCAGGGACATACCTCCTACTGGCCGACTTAATCGTAAACCTAATTTTTTTATTAAGTATAGGCAATCTCGTCCCAAAATTGATTGGTTCGCTCCAGAGTCTAGCAACGCGAGGACTCGTTCTTGCAATATATCCACATATACATAGGGACGGTTGTCTTGGTGGCGATGCGCAAATACTCCGTCCACGCGGACTGAAGTCTTGCAAAAATCCCTTACGGTCGTCAACCAAGATTTCCATTTAACCCGCTGAAGTTTTAATTCTTCTGAGAGCGGACCTGTTCCACTGGGGTACAGGCCCGAGCCTCGCCGTTTTTTTGACTCTCGCCTACCACAAACCGTGCATGATGTGTACGTCACATCAGGGGTGCCGCATAGAAAACAGAACACCGTGCGATCCGCGGAACACGTACGGAAAGTATGGCCGGGAGTCCGGCAGTTCCAACATATTAAATAGCTGGGTCTATCAGACCGCGAAAAATTGCGAGGACCATTGAACCGGCTAGTTCTCATCTCCTGGCTGGTTGACGGAGCCGCCGCTTGGATAGGGCGCAAAATCGAGTGAATTTGTTGCTTTTGAATGGTCGTAGATTTATAGGCCAAGTCTGGTTCCAAAAGCTCACTGACGGCCGCATTGCCTTTCCGGAATTTCGAATTTCGCGACTTAGTTTCTTCTAAGCGTCGGCATAACACGATTAGTTCGTCTATGGTAGGCACCGTGACCAAGGCCAAATGGCTGGCATAGAAAGGCTGCAAATTTTTCACGACGTGCTTGAGCTGCGTCAGCTCTGGAGTTACCTGAGATAAACGGGAGAACAGATTGACCATAGCGGCTATATAAAGAATCGGTCTCTCATCCTCACCCTGTTTCCGGGCTCGGATCTCTTCCCATAGCTCATCGTCGTAATCCAACGGCAAGAAGTTTAATTTTAGGAGGCCGACTAGTTGTGACCAACTCGCAACTCGGCTTCGAATGGACCGGTACCAGATTAGAGCCTGGCCCTCAAATAAATCTATAGCCCCGTCGAGCAATTGCGATTCTGACACGTTGCGCGCGACCTTTAATTCCGCGACCCGCTTAAGAAAAGCGTTTAGCCCCATTTGGGAAGTATTCCCGGAAAACTTTAAATCCCACTTATTGACCGGCACCGATGGGACACGGCTCAGGGTGGCTACTGGCACGCTATCGGACAGCCGTAATTCTCGTATTCGCGTGGTAAAGTCTTCGACCGCGTCCGCCGCTTGGCCATACCGGGACGACGTGTGAGGGGGTGTCTCGGCCTCGCCTCCACCCGGCACCGTCCCCTGCGGGGGAGCGTCCTGAGTTCGGACTAAGTCGTCGTGCAACCGGGACTGCTCCAGCAGATCAGTGATATCATTGAAGTGTACCTGAGGGTCATCACGCACGGCACTCAAACAGACCATTAGCTCTAAGGCGCGACCCTCCAGCGCCTTGAGTTCGCCGTCGATGGACTCGTCGGGGGTAATATACTTAACCCGGTTGTAAACGTGTTGCAGCTTCGTGTCCAGCCTATTTAGCTCCGTAGTCAACGGTCGGTCTTGCAAGGCGGTTATCGCCTGCGATAAGACGGTTAATTTTTCTTCGCAGTTCTTTAACTCGCGCGGTGTCTCGAATTCAACGCGGGTGTACTTCGATTTTAACGACGGATCGCACCGCTCCCGACTCAACTTTTCGCGCAACATCTTGCGTTTGCTCTCGACGGTCAAGCTAGGCGCGACTACGTTGCGTGTGCTCAATTCCCACGTCAGTTCGTCCGACACAAGGTAATTCACATTAACCATCCTGAATTAGCCGCCGGCACGCAATAACCAAACAAAATCAAAACTACCAACAGTCAATGTCAGTTAGTCCGGCGAACACGCGTGCACAACCTAACAGGGACTAACCCGGAAATCTGATATCAGAAATTTGAAAGGAACTCTCAACTACCACCCAAATCTAACCGGTGCTATCACAATCACGTTAAATTTGAAATCAAATTGCCTGATGCTTAGGCAACCAAAACAGCCCAAATTTAATCCCAATTAAATTCAACCCAAAACAATGACAAAACAAAAAAACAAAAAGAGCCCCACGTTGGTGGCGCCATGTGTAACTTTCTCAGTCTTTGCCCTTAACCCTTTGTCGGAGGCAAAGGTCGTGGGTTCAAAAAAAACTTGATACACAACGTAATAAATCAAAAACAAAAAAAAGGGGCGCCAAGTTATTTGATTAATACTCCCTAACAAATAACTAAACAAAGAAACATGAATATTGAATTATATTTAACAACAATAACATACACAACATTAAAAAACACAATCCGAACGACTTAACTGAGAATTGCAAATTCGCTAAGAAAAATGTAAACTTCAGTATATAACTAAACTGTACATTCTCTCTAGCAATTATAAATCTTACATCGAAAATGACTTAGTATTATACAGAACCTTATTGTATTCGTTGGTGCACATGTACTTCGCGCTGATCTGCGGACTAGCTACGTCGTGTAGCGTACTTCGGGCTGGTTGCAATACCTTGCCTGGATCCCGTAGGACGGTGTACCTGTTGGTTGATTATTTTCGCTATACTTTTCGCGATTTCGGAGATTTACACTTCCGGTGGCACTATCAATCTGCACTTTATACGGCTATTCGTTTCAGCTCAGTTTACTCGATGAACTTCGAGATTACATACGTTGCACTGATACGCCGCAACTGAGCGCTTATTACGTATTATGGCGAGTTCACTGATTGCGTTATCCGCTAAACACTTGTTAACCACTAGGTAAAATTCGTAGTACACATATACAACGGTTAATACAAGACACTTCTCTGTTTTAACTATACATTAATACTCTTGCTTTCGGCAATTACTCGCCCCACACATGGGCTCTCGCTATCACATTTATCCCCAGTAAATATTCTTACAAACACTCACAGTTTCTTATTACAGATACATCTACAGTAATAAGTTTCAGTACGATCGACTGATGGCAGTTATTTATTCCGCTCACCTTACAATTCGATCATTCGTAAAAATCAACAAAAATGGCGACCTCTTAGCCTACACGGCCCCGGTCAGTCTCCTCCTTCCCCGCGCAAGCCTGAGAAAATCACAAAAGCCACGTTGCCACGTTTACTTCATAATTTGAAATACAACTGCTGGGTTGCCAAATCTGTACACGGCTTTTAAACCGTTACACGCTTATTAAATTAATTCGTTGTAAAACATAACACATTTTCTATTAACAATTTAAAATTTAACGTGAAGCCCATGATATTTATTATTTAAAGTGCCGTTTGGAATTGTATACTGCTTTGCAGCCTTTCTCAATATCCAGCCATCGTCAATAACTTTCTGCAAAGCCTTTTCAGCGCATTGTTCATCGTAATATCTATACTTTAACGCCTCTGACTTTCTTTTATATGCTGTTGGTTATTTAAATATCTGAAATATAATTGGTAGGACATAAAACGTTATTATTATCAATAAATTAAGGTCAAGCAATAATATTTCTCTCGATAGACTCAGTCATATTTTTTTACTCCATGTGAAATTGACGATTAATATTACGTCATAATGTTGATCAATTTCGCCCCATGGTGGTGATCAATTTCACCCCGCGGAACAAAAATTTTGATAACAATCTAACCTTGAACGACAGAAACAGTAAAATGAGCCTACGACTGTATAAGTTATGTATGAACATGATTCTGTTAAGAAAATTTGACTTAATTTAGTGAACGTGAAAGTACAACACAAATTTTCAGAGGTATAAAATCGATGTTGAAAACACTTATCTTTTTACCAGCCAATTTAAGCATAAAAACAGCTTTAAAATACTATTGCACAATACAATTCTGCTTCGCGCGCTAACCCTGAAAAGAATAGCGAAATTGGCGGTTTTATTAAGTCGGTATTACGCGCGCCATATTCGAATATGCATAATTTGGAAATGGTTATCAAAGTCACCCCGCAAGTTCAATTTCACCCCGTTTCACGTGATAAAAGTCCGACATTTCATTATTTGTTTTATCTTCAATGATAAACCGATGACAAATAATGTTACGCAATTAGATAAATGTTTTAATACGGTCTTAAATATTTTTCAATTAACGTTAAGTTTATTAACAAGTTATTAAGTAAATGTAAGAATAATTCAGCTATAAAGATTAAAGTATTTTTGTTGATATTTTTAAAAACAATATTATTTAATGTCGATTCCAAATAAAAATAAACCCATAATAAACGTAAGTTAAAAGAGCGCAAGAAAATATGCGATTTATAAGTTACGGTTAATCGTGATTAGTTTTTCGATGTTATTTCTCCGTTTTTGAATAACTATTATGATTTGATTTTAAATCCAGTGGTGACTCATAAAGACATAAGGATGTTACCGAACAAAAGCGGATTTGTTGGTCGAGTGAGCTCTAGCATCCAATTTTCCCAAATATGTGTTAGGTGTCATTTAACTTGCCACTTAATATCCCCAGGTATTTCGAATTCTGTACGTTTCAACTTCGTTTGCAACAAATACAAATGTAATCTGACACTGAACGAGGTAAAATTAACATTGTATTAAAGATTGTTAATAATGGAGCAAGTTAAATGGGCTAAATATTCGAGGCTCATAGGTTCTTTGTGTGACGTAAAGTTTTATTTACCATTAGCTCTATAAAAAAGTTTTCGATAAACAAAATCTGTTCATAATTTATTTAACATTAGGGGTTCCAGTCGCTTTCCACTTACGTATCAAGAAAATTACGTTAACCGTTATGAGTTAAGCAGGATTTTCTTCTTAATATTTTGTTTTATAAAATAATTGTGTATCTAAATTTTAACAATTTATTGTGTTTTGCATAAACGAAAATATATTGTAATATACAACAAACTTTAGGTGAAAACTCGTTGTAAATGGAAAGCTCTGGTCCTATTACACCAAATTATTTGTTCAATGTTTAATTAGCTAATTAACAAAAGAATATAAAAATATATAAAATAAATAAATGGCACTTGTAAAAGGGATCGTTATCAAAGGGTTTTCCTCGCCCTTACAAACCCTTAGAAATGAAAACAGATGCTGCTATTTACCTTTATATACATTTTTTTGTTCAGCATTGTATACGATTAATTCTGCAAATACTAATTTATTCTGTCTTTTAGTCCAAAGTATGTGTATGACAGTTTTAATTTGTGTTTTAGTAGCTACATCAAGTAAGTTATCTTTTTTGAGTTCTCAGTGTTTTCGTGACTTATCCTAAGGCGGGCAATTACTGAGTTTTGGACCATTCTGATTTGTCTTTTACTATAAAAAAAAAAGAATAAAAAAGAAACTCTCAGGTAGCTTAGATTGCATTGGGAAGAAAAAAGAGAAGTGAACCCTGTATTTGTCTACAGAACACAAATGGCAATATTTTACATACATTTGTTGAGATTTAATTTTCTACAGTTTTATTCATTTTGCGAATACTTAAATTTTTGTTAATTAAAAAATTATTATTGTTAACTTAAATTACATTTTATTAGGGATGAATTTTATAATTTTTAGTTATAAAAATTTTATTAAACATTGCGATATTAAATACTTTAAAGTTAAAAGGCTGCTATTTATTGGGTTACTATTTTTAAACAAATTTAATCAATATTTTACGAAATTTTATTGTTTGAATGAACTAGGACAAGAAATCGTTTTTTTAAACCCTTAAAAGTGGTTTTTAACCGAAACCGAAACCGTTATTTTTAATGACAATAAAAATAATAAAAATTATTAAAAGCCGGGTTTTTAACAGGTTTTAATAAAAATTACTTAAAAAAAAAACTAAATCTGTAATTAATGCCAGTAGTCAATGTTGAACACTTGATTGTACATAGGTAATATTATAAAATTTAAAATAGATAATATCTTTTCATCCTTTGCATTCCTAATCTAAACAATGTCAAAAACCGATTTTTTAATTGGTTTTTAAAACCGGTTTATAAGTTAAATCGTTTTTTTTTTTACAGAAAACCGTTTTTTTCCGAACCAAAAACCGTTATAAAAATAAAGTTCTTTTCGCTTTCGAGCCCTGATGGAAACACTCCACATTTTTATTATTTAATTTCGAAAAACGCTCCAACTATCAACCAACCTAAGACCTGATCCCTTATTACTGACCGAGAATAAAAGTTAGTTAAGTTTTTGAATAAAATAAAACTAGGTAAGTATGTTAATTTTCATTAATTATTAACCCTTCGTCAGGTGCAATAGTAAAATAAATGAGTTCGGGCGCAATGTATCTGTTTGCGTATTACATCGTTTTATGATCATGATTTGTATATTTACAAAAACAAAACTTATTTAACCATGTAAATGAAACTCTTTTTAAATGTGGTTAAGAAGATTCATTTTAATATTCAGTCAGTCAAATAGAAATCATTTTATGAAATGCAATATGTAACAAAAATAAGTCCAAAAAATATTAAATAATCGGCAGTTATTAAGATTCATACTCATCAGCTTCATAATTATCCATTGTACCATCGACGTAGGTTTTGCAGACCAGAAATGCATGTTCCAAGCAAAAATCATTACAACGTCAGCAAGAATATAATTTCGGCTACATATTTTTATTTATACAGCAAAATATGCGCAAGCTATAACAGTCGAAACTACTGTGATCAGTATGTTACTGTACAGAAAGGAATAATCTGGAAGCTCAAGTTTTGACACGGATCGGATTAATGATATACTTAAAAAATTCAGCGGACCGTGTAGTCAGCGTCAAGTCTAATGGCTCGCCATTTTAGTTGACGCTGACTATATCTCAGATACATTGCGCCCGACGAAGGATTAAAAGATTTTTTTTACGTTAAAAGTTGGTTAAACAAACGTTCCAAATTAATTTTAGATATTTATTTAAAAATTTTGTTATTAATACTGACCGAAAGTTTAAATTTAATTGACAAAAAAAAAGTTGTACTGAAAAAAAGCAATTTGCTACTGACATCAATTATTTAAATTGACCAAAACATTTATATATACCGTCCATTTAGCTCACAAAATACTTACCATTTTTAATAAACTGACCAAATAAATGGAAGTGAAATAAATTAAGCAAAGCTTTTGTCTTAGTGATAAAAAGTGGTTAAAGCTTACACTAAATAAAACAATGCATGTCACTGCATCTCACGCTTAAATGTTTAATAAACGCAACAAAAAATTTATAACGATAGCTAAAAATTCTAGACAACTGAAAAAAGCAATTTGTGCAATTTAATTTATGTAGTGGCCACTACAATTGCACCGTTTGCATTAAACTATAAATTTTACCCGTAAGGGTAACAAATTTTTAAAAAATACTCTGCTTTAGGTTCAAGCCTTGCTATTTCATTACTGAATTCAGTGAATCAACCTAGTTTATTTGGAGATTTCAAATTATTTGACTAATGCTTTCACTCAATCACCATTTCGCTTTTTACGCTTGAATAATCCTTCCCCAAAATGACGAGTGCGTTTGACTTTCTGTCGTTGAAGCGAAAATGTTAAGCGGAAATTGAAGCCTGTCTAACAGTCACAGAGAAATAGGAACATTCACACAATCATTCAAACGACTGACAATAGCGAGATAATTTATCTAAATCTGACACAAAATTTGGATGATCGGACGCATTAGCTGTTTTAGGATTGTAAACTTTTGAACAAATATACATGTTTAATTTAAATCACGGAGATAGATTACTGTTGATAGCTTTTATCTTAGTAATACGTCCTTATCTATGTGCCGCGTGTAATAAACTGTGTTATAAATAATGTGCGGATTTAAAATATCCACAAAATAACGTAGCACTCACAAAGCAGAAATCGGCTTACAAATATTATTAAAAATGGATTACGAACTTTATAAATTGGTGTACTGGCAAAGCTATAACATATGACGAAGCGATTATTTCCATGACGACGGTTAATTCGATGAAATCCGTGTGTGTTTGATGAAAGCTATTTATGAATGGTTTTCAGAAAAGTTTCATAAGAAACAGTCTGTTACGTTTTATTGCATGCTTAACCGTGATAACAAGCAGAAAATTGCTAATTTAAAGTCAGTAGTTTTTCCTGTTTATTTAAATGCCTAAAATGTTTAAGCGTTAGGAGTAAATTTGCAGGTTTAGTTTTCAATAATAGTTATACAGGGTGTCCCAAATTCGACTAAATGCATGGGAATCTCGCTTATCTTAAGAGCTACGAGGTCAGTTAAATTAGGACAACGTTGCGAAATTAGATGCTCATCAAATATCTGCAAAGAAAACTTTCATAGCTGTCTTAGTTCAAAAGTTATTCAAGAAAATCTGAAAAAATTGATTTTCGTTTTTTTGCCCTATTTCTACATTTTTTAAGATATCGATAATCTGTAAGCACTTCTCCATGGCATCTCAAAATATAAAGCGTAAGAAGTTGCCATGGAGAAGTGCTTCCAGATTGTCGATATCTTAAAAAATGTAGGAAATAGGGCCAAAAAACCAAAACAATTTTTTCAGATTTTCTTGAATAACTTTTGAACTAAGACAGCTATGAAAATTTTCTTTGCAGATATTTAATGAGCATCTAATTTCGCAACGTTGCCCTAATTTAACTGACCTCGTAGCTCTTAAGAGAAGCCAGATCCCCATGTATTTACTAGAATTTGGGACACCCTGTATAGTATCCAGCTATGCGAAAAGAATAAATAACAAAAAAAAAAGTTATAGACCGACTATATTTGGCTGGTGATAAGGATATTGTTTCATATTACTCGAGTTTAGCTTTTGCACGGCAATTTAATTTAAATCTATATCATTATTACTTAGTGTACTTTTATAACTATTACTTATCAGTATATTACTTCAAAAATGCATATCCACCGCTAGAAAATTTTATTAATAGATACCGTTTAGTGGTTCTCGAATTGTAAGAGAGCATATAGACAAAAAGACAGATAAGAAAATTACTCCTATTTAAGTTAGTGAAACGGTTTAATATCTCAAACTCAAACAATACTTAATATTACAGGAATTTCTTAAATAAAACGGTACTACACCAACCTTCTGTCCCGAAATTTTGTAGACTGATTTTTTTTGTGATGTTGTTAGGGAGACAATATGTAAGTAAGTTTTGGAGTTGTGAAGCTTGATACTTCAGCTACATTCCGTAAAAATTTTATGGTGCTACAACATTCCGATCAATAGTTATGATGTCAGAAATAAGAATACAACATTTTGATCAGCTTCGAAAAAACACGATGGGGCAAAAATCCAATATCAAATTGTGTTTTAAATTGGGCAAAATAGCCTCCGAAGGTACGAGGGAGTTAAAATAATTAATGACAGTAGGGCTAATGGAGTTGCTATGGTTTTCAGCAGTTTGCTAAATTTTGCGACGACAGACAAGACTTGGAAGACGCTCAACACGCGGATCGGCCAAAAACGACTCGTTCAGTGAACAATTTCAAAAGAATGCGTGAAGTATACAATTAATTTGTCCCAAAGTGTCAGACGGTAAAGCGAGATAATTGTTTGAGTGTTTGGCACCGTTTCATGGTAAGGGTTCATGAGGTTCGTCCTCAGCACCACGAGTAAGCGAGCAGGGCCTTGTTTCTCGAAACTTACAAGCCTTGTAATACAAGTCCGTAGCTTAGCTACACGTGTAGTTTTTCATTAGTTTCCATGGAAACTAAACGTGTAGCTAAGCTACGGACTTGTACGTATTACAAGGCTTGTAAGTTTCGAGAGACAGGGCCCTGGTCGCTACTACACGATAACGCACCGCCACACAAGTCCAAACTCAGTTGAGATTTTTTGGCCAGAAAGATAGTAGTGCTCGATTACCCGCTGTATTCGCCTGATTTGGCTCTCTGTGACTTATGGGGTTTTCCCAAAATAAAATTAAAATTGAAAAGAAAACGTTTTGATACGATTGTGGACAAAAAAGGTCTTCAACCGAGAATTTGGAAATGACTTCAAAAGAAGAATACCAAAAATTATGACCGCCTTAATCATTGTACAAGAAGCAGAATAATTGTATTTAAAATTTTAAAAAAAGAAGTGTCTGGTAGGTCCTTTTTTAATTTTTCCCGACACCAGTCTACAAAATTATGGGACAGAAGTTGTACAATGGGTACAATTTTGGCAAATAAAGTTGTATGATCCAGTACAAAAGATTATGTTTTAAAGATTTTTTCGATATTTGTTGCACGTAATTACAAATTTTTGTTGGTAAATTATTAATCTCTCATTAAATTATTGAGTATAAATTTGTGATTACATAAACAAAATTAATTCTTACATTACACTTTAACTTACAAAGGAGGGTCACGATACGTTGTCGCTAGAATTTGCTTAAGGCTGTATTTATTACATCAAGGACATCAAAACTAAATGTGTTGCAGAGTTATACGTGCCACTGGCCATTTTCTTCGGAAAAATAGGGAAAAAACTGAAAAGTTGAATTATAAAGGTCATTTTTGCGATCGCGGTGGCTATAAAACCGTCAGAGATAAAATCAAAATTCTTCTATTTACCAATTCGCGCATTCTTTGTAAGTAAAATGGTGCGAAGTTTTTGGAAAAATTTTGAACGGTTCCGGAGAAAAACGTGAAAAACGAAACCCTGCATAAGCTCTATGATTTGAGAAGTTGTCGTATATCTGTATAACTATATCTATGCGACTTGCATAGGCGTTTAACATAGGGAAAACCGTTTATACCAAGGCCTCGTTTTCGCGTTTTTCTCCGGAACCGTTTAAGATTTTTTCAAAAACTTTGCACCACTTTACTTGCGCGCATTGGTAAATAGCAAAACTTTGATTTTGTCTTTGACGGTTTATTGCCAACGCGATCGCAAAAATTCCTTTTATTATTCAGCTTTTCAGTTTTTCCCAAGTTTTTCCGAAGAAAATGGCCAGTGGTACATATAACTCTGCAAAACATTTAGTTTTGATTTTCTTGAAGCAATAAACACAGCCTTAATCAAATTCTAGCGACAACGTATCGTGGCCTTCCCTGGTTAGTAAGTAAAACAGAATGCCATGTTTAATTTATTATCCTGCTAATGAATATTTTTGCAAATACTTTACGAGAAAAATCTTATGGTTCAGTACCTTTGCCGTTGATCGCATTTTATTGCAGAACTACAAAAAATGCTATTATTTAAGAATAAAGAACGGTAGAATCAAAGGCAAAGCTTGTAGCAGATACTTGCAATTTAAGGAAAATCGATGCAACACCTTATAATATGCACGGCTGACAATTAATCTAGAGAGTGCTCGCATGTGCTAGCGTTCAACGCCAAGTGCTCATCATGAACTGCCGCAGGCCCGTAGGTAAAGTGAACTTTAGATAAAATTAATTGGCAATTATTATAGGTCATTGGTGAAAATTAGGGTCTGGCCCTTGTTCTACTGAACCTACTTCAGAACCTTTTGCTGAAAATGTCCATCATAAACACTAATTTACATTGTCGGGGAAAACCTAAATTGCTATAAAAAAATTGCGGTATGCCGTTAGGTCGATGTGATAATATAAACAATACTTTCCTCATACTACCTACGTATGGCGAAAGTAAAAATCAAATATTAAACTTATGTTGAACTGAAGGAACAGCTTTTTTTAAATTTAGATTTATTTGTAGGTACATTAGCTGCAGTGGTCATTGGCACCTTTAATTTTATCTTTTATTTTATGTCACATTATTTCACTCACGTATTAAAAATATATATCTTGAAATATATATCTTGTTGTATAGGGGAAAGTCGGGTAATATCGGACAGCGGGTAATATCGGACAAGTGGTTTTTCGGGCACGTTGCCATGCACAGAGGCACCTATCGCGATATTGGCTGTTGACAGCAACTAGTAGAAGGAAAACGCACACTACATTAGAATGCGTCGTTTCCGTGTGTCAAAGCAATAGAGTTTTTTTTTGTTTAGAGAGTGTTTTTTCGTGAACGAAGCTAAGTTTGGAGTGCTGATCCTGCTTAAACGTATAAGTACAATCACTTTCTAAGTGTATTGGTAGCAACAAGAAATAATAATAACTTGTTTGGATAACCAAAAATATGTAATTTTCTAAACATTAAATCATGTCCGATATAACCCTCCAACTTTTTGAATGGGCAAAAAGTAAGGTCTTCTTCGATTGCCTAAAAATGGTAAAAAATTTCCCCCTAGGAGTAATTGCTTTTATGGGTGTTTGTACAACATATCTAAGTATGCTTTGATGCGTAGTATGGTCAAATTGAGCCTTTAACAAATTCACAAATAGTAAAAAAACTTAACCGTCCGATATAACCCGACCTTCCCCTATGTCTATATGTTTTAAAAAGTGTATCAAAGCGTTTTCGTGGTCTGGACTCAATGTTTCTTCAAGGGTTAGTTAGGGGGCTGGCTCACCCTCTTCTAGCCTAGCCTTTTTATAATTTGGGAATTGTATCGTATATGGTCTACTGTTAGGTCAGTGTCGCAGTCGTCACATATAAAGGTCAACTCACACCGGCGCGATCTCACACCATCAATCAAATACATCGAATTGTACATAAAATTAACCAGGACCGTAAGAAACAAAGATTTTGCTCAGCAGCACTTTTTGATGTCAGGCAAGCTTTCGACAAGGTCTGGCATCAGGGACTGTTATATAAGCTCAAACTGCAATTACCACGCAATATGTAGCATATCTTCAAGTCCTATCCAACTAACAGACAGTTCCTCGTCATATAGCAAAATGAGTACACAAATTTTAATCCTGTACCGCAAGGTACTCTACTCGGACCGACCTTACATTTGCTTTATTCCTTGGACCTTCCATCTACAGCAAAGCCTGACCGAAATCCAGAGATGGTACAAGTTGTGGCGAATAAAAGTAAACGAGCAAAAGTCGACTCATGTAACCTTTACAATGAAACGAGAAACTTGTCCACCTGTAAAACTAAACAAGCCGGAATTACCACATGCTAAGTATCTCGGGATGTACCTAGACCGCAGGCTCACATGGATGACGCATATCGAGGCAAAAAAAAAACAACTGATATTAAAACTAAGAAGCATGTACTGGTTAACAGAGCGAAAATCTCAGCTCACACTAGAAAATAAGATACCAGGGAAAAAGTGGCGAACCTTTTTATGTCAGCGTGCCAAATTTTTAAAATTTTTACCTTTTGAAATGCTGGCGTGCCAGGTAACTTTTGCAATGAATGAAAAAAAAATCTTTGTCGATTGTGAGGAGATGAAGAGTAAATATTACAATATTAGTATTAAATAGATATTTTTTATTGACTACTTATAGAAATTTGTGATTAAACAACAACTTAAGCTGTGGTTAAATCTTCAGTCAACTAAATTTGATTTATTTCAATTTGACGTGTCGGATTTTCTATAAACAAAATTTAAATTATTTGGATAAATATAATTTGGTGCATTAAAAAAAAAAGCGTATTAAATTCCAAAAATTTTAGAAAAGCAACTATTTCTGTATTTCTTCCGCGTGCCAATAAAATTTGTCTACGTTTTAGCTGTGGTACGCGTGCCATAGGTTTTCCACCCCTGTTTTAAAGCATAAAGCAATATTAAAACCATTTGGAGTTATGGCATACAACTATGGGGCTTCGAAGACACGTCCAACATTGAAATATTGGAAAGATTCCAGGCTAAAGTTTTCGCAGCATTGTTAACGGTTCTTGGTTTGTGACTAATGTAATAATTACACGAGATCTGAATATACCAACAGTGAAAAAGAATTGAGCAACCTTAATGTAAAGTACAGTAATAGGATTGCAGTGCATCCAAACATATGTGGGGATGCTCATATGTGATCGTGTTAACGCAGACTTAAGGCTTAAACCCCTAGAATTAGGGCATTGATGTAAGGTTTAAGTGATAAACATTATTATAGCATTTGTTACATGAATATCGGCCTCTTTCTAAGAAAGCCACTACTCTTGCAACAAGAAGGGGTGATTCGGACTCGCGGCTAGTTCAGACGAGAAGGGGGTATGTCCGAATTAGAAAGAAACTTGTAGATATCAATAAGGGCGCCACACTATTTATTCTGTAAGGTTTCAAATAGCAAAAAAAAACCTAGGAAAGGAAATAAAATAATTCGTAGGCGTGAACGATGTATGTAATAATAAACATAAAGCTTGGAAATAACAAATAGAATATAGAATATACTTGACGATCACTAGAATATACTCCTTGTCTCAACAGACTTGAAAGGCCACTTTAATGAAGAAAACATTCGCTGAAATTAAACGAAAAGAAAGTACATGTTAGGAAATAAGGTTGGTTCTGTTCCGATGTTTGTGCAAGTACCTATTTAAAATACACAAATATATATATAAAAGAATAATAATTCAGTTTCAATGAAGTTAATACAATCCGCTTAAGTGGAAGAGCTCTCCTACCTATTAAAACTTGCGGCACTAAAATCACCGAACGGTAACATAACCAAAAATACCTTGCAAACGGAGTACGGTTCCTAACTTATTAATCGTAAGGTACAAATAAAAATGTGGTGACAACAAAGCCACTCAAAGGTTGTTGAGAACGTAGGATATTATTATGGACGCAATGTCCAGTTAACATTAATGTAAAAATTAATTTAAATGCTAATAAATAACACTAGCGAAAAATACAAAATTACTAATTAAACGTTAATAATTAACGCCAAGGAAAAAACAGTGAACTAACAGTAGTAACGAGCTGAAGGATCTACAATAGCTAATGAAATATAGTGATCTAGAAGCGAACCAATAATAAGAACGTAGCTGACAGTCGGGGCTTAAATATATAATCTTATCTTTCGCTGAGCCGCCGACGACACGCTGAAGGAGAAGAAATGTTGTAGGAAATGCTGTCCATAGTTCCAAGACTAGCGGTAGTACATCAACGGGTTCAAAACGGATAACCTCGAACGGAACACTTGACAGTAAGAGACTAAGCCCAAAGCTTAAACTTAAGCTAAAAGCTGGAGCTAAGATAGCTGAACAGGAGCTCAGACAAAACATCTGTCTCAAGACCAAAACTTAAGACCAAAACTTAAGACCAAAACTTAAGACACCTTAAAGAAAAGAATTATAAGATAACCTCCAATTTTCACGTGGTTTGAAGAAAAAGTTTACCTGTCTTAGTGTTCATAAATTCTCCAATAGTTTTATTGGCAGGAACAAATTCGCACTATAGCGTGACTTAAAAAGTCGGCACCCACCGTTATTAAACTAAGATTTCCATGGATATTTATTTTACACAACAAACAGGTGTCTTGAATAGACCAAGTAAAAACCAGAAGTGACGTAAACGGAAAACAATATAAGTTGACATGCGTGGAAATAGACTGGATCTACTACCAATAGGATCAAACTCCCAATACGACAATATTAACGTAACACATTTTAATTAAAAACATGATATAATGAAGGCAGTATCCACTGCCATATTACCTACACGCTCGCTCTATCAATCCACATTTGCTTGATATCCAAAAACAGAAAGTTGCAAATTATCCTAGGCCATAAAAAAAATGTTATCGTATAAACTGGATTTATTGGTTAAACATGGCTTAAAATAGATTCATTACTGCACTAAAGACTATATCAGTAAATGTTGTGATTTACAGTACTTTATCATGATTGCTTTTTTAATTTACAGGAAAGCTGATTCAAAGGTTTATACAATCAGTTGTAAATGGAACTTTGTATTTTAACAAACTTAACTGTCACACTGTCAAAGATATAAATTACAACAATATACGACAAACTAATGCTATATCAACGAATTGCATCTTTCTACCCATAAATTTATATTTCATGAGCAGTAAATCCGTTGATTTCGTCACGCTACTCTATTAAATTACTTTCATTTTAATAAACTGTAGGTACAAGTTCATACTCTGTGGCTATTCATGTCTTAAGGTTTAGGAAAACCGACGAATTGGCACAAAAATAATAAGCTCTTGACTCCCAACTATGTTAATTTGTTTTTGTTGTACTTACTAAATGATGCTGACCTACTTTAAACTTGAGCACAAGTCTTGCGATAAGCAAACTTCGTTGAGTTCATTTTGAAATAAATTGGACTCTGTCATTAATACATTTATGTGCACAAATATTAAAAACTATCAATCTAATTTTTTAAAAGGTTAGACAAAAAGTTTGAAGCTATTTATGTTTTGGCGTGACGTGGTTAAAAATGTGTTTAACAAAGTCTTTTGGTTCATTTAATCATTCAGTTATTTCATTAAAAAATTTACATTGAAATATGACAAAACCACATTTAACTTTGCAATAACTGTAAAGACGCGTCCGATTCATTGAAATCCACTGTAAACAGATATGGAGAAATCTTTGTTTTATTAAATTATTAATTTTCAGTATTGATCAATATCTTAGTAAAAGGATGCGTTAGAAGATTTTATTTTTTTAGTATTAAAAAACAAATTGTATCATAAGTAAATTTGTAAAATAAATAACATTCATTTAAAACTTTGTACCTATAGCAATTCCAAGTTTATGGTGAACTCTTTGTCAACAATAAAAGGTTAAACTTAAACTTTAAAGAAATTAAGCTGAAAATTTTATATATACATCCAGTAAACACACATTTGCACAAAAATAATGATAACGTATGCTTTTGTGAACAATTCCTTTTGCTTCGGTGAACGATAAAGTCGATATTTTAAATCAGAAATCAAGATATACCTGGAACAAACAAAACTGAACAAAGCAGCGTCGTCATTCTAGCAAATGAACAACCTTAAAGGTCGCCGAGATATCAGCGGCTACTTTGCTATTCTCAAGAGAAAACTGAAAACTGTAGCGAGCTCCGAAACTCTAACGAATATGTGTTTGTTGACCGGACAACTGACCACATTTAAAACTGGAAGTGCACTCTTATTCCATCCATTTAGAATGTACGGAAAAGACGGATCATCCGTCTTATGCTAACCCTTGGCACTGGAAAGTTCTTGCAAACAGCGGCAATATGCAGGCCTTTTTGCGGAATTGAATTAGCAGTTAAATAACTTTATACTAAAAGTATAAGAAAGTTCCTGAAAAAGTATAATAGTAGCGTTGATTACGGATGGCATCGTGAAACCGTAATATAAATTATTTTATTCTTCAGGCTTTCGCGGCTATCGTCCATGTTACAATCTTCGTTCCCGGGTTTGGAACCGCGTCTTCTTGATTTTTGTGACGTTTGCATGCTTACATGCTTACAAGAGCTCTGCAGGAAAACGGTTATCAACAAAGACATATACTTCGAGCCATACAGAAAAGTGCCACGCCGAAGGAGAAAACGAAGAAGGACTACATCGCTACAACTTATCTACCCTACATCGGAGGAGTAACCAACAGAATATCGAAAATACTCCAAAAACACAACATCAACACGGTCTTCAACGCTCCAGTGACGCTCTCCAGTAAACTAAGAAGAACGCCTGGCTCAGGATTGAATCACCCGGGCATATACAGGGTGTCCCAGTTAACTTGAACAGCATGGGGATCTCGTAAACGGTAAGAGATACAGAGTTGGCTAAATGGGTCAAAATGATCTATGATTCAAGAGCAACTATTCTATGAAAAAAAAACTTGAAAAAAATTTACAGTTTTTGGGCTATTCGTAAAAAACAAAAAAATGACTTTTTCGATTTTTGCTTATAACTTGCTTATTTAAAATCATACCCAAAATATTTTTCGACATTATTAGGACACTTTTTTGCGTAGAATTGAAATTAGTTAATAAATTTTACCTATCTTCATTTGTTTTTGTTATTTTAACATCAACTTTCTTATTTTAAATACGGGTCGTAGTTGGCTATGACACCATTAAAAAGAGATTTTTTTTCTCGTTTCATTGATGTATGGGTTGTTAGGTTTATTTTTAAAAATAAGCAAGTTATAGCAATATTATTGTATTTGTTAAGTTTAATCAAAGCCGCCATTGGAAAACAAAACAATCCCCATGCTGTTCAAGTTAACTGGGACACCCTGTATAGCATACCCTGCTCCTGTGGAAAAGTGTATATAGGGCAGACTGGCAGAAGCATACAAACGCGCCTTAAAGAACATGAAGGGCAAACAAAAAGAAAACAAATAGAAAAATCGGCCGTAGCAGAACATGCCCAGGACAAGGGGCATACCATACTTTTCGACGACACAAAATTACTGGCCCGCGCCAACCACTTCTGGCCTAGACTATTTAGGGAATCTATGGAAATTGCCAAGAACCCCAACAACTTTAACAGAGACACAGGCCTGCAACTACCAAGCATTTGGAAACCGGTCATCAAGAAATCGCTGAGGCGAAACGAACTCGTCAGGCGGAACACCACGCCTCCACAGCCGGATATATAAACCCTGCAACAAACCCACCAATTCAGTCGTTTGATAAAGACCAACATAGAATGGTCGAAACGTCACAAAAATCAAGAAGACGCGGTTCCAAACCCGGGAACGAAGATTGTAACGTAATATAAATTAAACAGTTTTTTCAATATTCCCAAAAGTTAGGTAAAATTGACTTAGGTTGTTTCTGCAATCAGCGATTTAATAATTGTTATGTCCACATTTATTTTGTACAGAATTAGAGCATTAGAGTAATATTACCACTCTGCTACAGATATTTGAGTTATAACAAAGTACTTCTGGAAATTAAAATGATTTTGAAGGAATACACAAAGTCTTTCACGATTAGATTTAGATCCAGAGTTACCACATTGAATTTCATACCATTGGTGCACTTTATAGCCAGGGACTGAGAACGAAACGAAAAATAAAACGGTAAACGAAATTAACCGAAATTTTTTTAAGAACGAAAACGAAAACGAAATTATTATTTTTCGTTCAAGAACGAAAACGAAATAAATATTTTCCAAAACCGGTTTCAACCGGTTTTGTCGCTATTTCAATTTTATTTGCTAAACACAAACGCGAATTTACCTTCTGTGCTGGGGACACTCCACGAGGCAGTAAAAAATTTAACCTTAAATAAGTGAGCTTCACTTTTCTCCATATATTTACGTGAATATGTATTAACAACTTTATTGTTTATACTTGCAATTTCGTGTAACACAATTAACGGTACAGATATTCTCTATTTCTAATTTGTTTTAGGTCATCAATATAGAATATACACTTGATTGGATATATATTATCAATATTAATAATAGTAAAATTTATTCTTACTTCGAAAAGGACTAATGTAAAAGAAGATTTATTGGAAGATGTGTTGCTAGTAAGATTTAACGGAATGTGAAAATGTATATTGTATGGTATGTAGAAACTATAAAGTTAAAGTATATATTTCAAGTTAATATAAGTTTTTTTTTATATCTTTTTTATTTATAACATTTAGTAAATTATCCACTTGAATTCATTCTTTTGTCTTTTTAAATAATTACAGCAGGATCTTATTTAATTCAAATGCATAGATTTTTAGTACTAAAACAAATTTAAAACAGCACTTGCTATATTTTCATATTTTTAGATAAAGATCGTGTGTCTAATTTAACCTAATCACGTTGTGTTTTTGCACCTTACGGGTGTTAAACTTAATAAAATGGTTAAATGTTAATGTGTTTAACGATTTGGTAAATGTAATATGGCGATGGTTCGCCAGTCTAAAATATACTGTCCGTGAGCATCAACCCATCGTCATCGTTTATATTTTAGTTGAGACGTAAATATTGTTATCGTATTTATAGAGGGTTGTGGTGACTAGAAAAAAAATTGATTTTGTGGCGACAAAAAAATATTGTAAAACCGTTATTATTTCGGTTCACGAAAACGAAAACAGAATTTTTTCGATTAGAACGAAAAGAACGAAACCGATATATTTCGTTTTCGTTCCGAGCAGAAACGAATGGAATTTTTTTCGTTTTTAGTCCCTGCCTTAAACCAGCGCTTGAAACCGACAAAAAAATTAGTTTTAACGTTTAACGGAAATCGAGAACTTTATTTTTATAACGGTTTTCGGTTAAAAACAGTTTTTTTTTCGTAAAAATCAGGTTTTTTTTGGTAAGAAACAGGTATTCTATAAAAAACCGATTTAACTTTCAAACGGTTTAAAGGATGAAAAGATATTATCTATTTATAATATTATAATATATGTACAATCAAGCGTTCAGTTATGACTGCTGGTGAACTAATTGCATTTAATACAGATTTAAAAAAATGTAAAGTAATTTTTATTAAAAAAAGATGTTAAAAAAATACGGTTTTTGATTATTTTGGTAAAAGGTTTGCCATTAAAAACAACGGTTTCGGTTAGAGACTACTTTAACGGACAAAAAATAACGGTTAACCTGTTGGAAAAACTGGTTTCTTGCCCTGCTTTATACTAAGACCCACTCGAGGGTTAATAAAACTGTTATAAAAATCTTACTTCCACATATTGTTTTTAATTAACATGAAACTTAGCACCTTTTTTTAAAGACAAACCTAGAGTCTATTACTTTTAACAAGCGTAAATAGGTAAACCAGTATTGTCAATTGAATGATTTTATCAACAATTTTTTGAATCTCAAATAATTTTTTTCATTTTCAGAAGCAAATGTAAGGTTCTTTAACCCTGTGCAAAAAAAAACAATTTTTAAATGTTATTTCAGTGAACTGCCCTTTCTGTTTTGCTTAACAAAATTAGATTATTATTTCCAAATTACAATTTTAGGGACTATTTGTTATTAAGTTAATTGCCAGGCTGAAATTCAATCCCTATTCCTTTTTATATTATTAACATTATTAGTATATCCATGTAAATTCACAAATTAGTTGTAGAATCTTATCAAACAGTTAACAATTTTAATAATGTTTATTCATTTCTTTCTAAAAATTAGTAAACGGATCTGTTTTACAAAAATAAGCTTTTCTGGAAAAACAAACAAATTCGTAAAAATAACATTGTTTTTGTAAAAATACGATTAATATCACTAAAATATATTGAGGTACCTAATCGTCAGTTAATGTCTATTTAAAAAAATAAGTGTTTGATTTTCTTAATTAATGATATTTTTAATGTCCTGTATTGAAATAAAAATATCTGTTAATAAAAAGTTTAAAATCGAAGAAGTTTGTCTTCAGTTACAATATTTCTAAGATATGGACTTTTCTCTAGCAGTTTTATTTAAGTCAACTTAAACTAAGGGACCAAAATAACATTTATACTTTATCTGTAAAATAATGTTGGTTTAAACATGCTAGGCAAGCTGTTAAGACGAAGTAAAATTGGTTCCATTTCAATTCAAATGAAACGCTTGAGACACGTGATACATTAAAATGTTCAAAATAACTTGTTAAAACATCTCTGCGGAATACATAACTAATGATATCAAGGAAATTTTAATTGAATCAACCTACACAAAATCTGCTTTATGTAACCTCTATCTACAGGAAAATTATGGTTTTCTATTTGTAATTATCCTAGCATCAAAAAGTATTAAAAATATGTTTCTTTTATTAAATTCCATATGAAATGGATCATTTTATTTCTTTAATAACCTTTGTGACAGAACGGGTCACTTTGCCTTTAAACATTTCTTATTAAATTAAACCAAGGGTGGCTAAAAAGTGTTTTAGTTTGTTTTTCTAAATTAGGTCGGTCCTTTTTTGTTTTAGGCATTGTGGGACTTTAATGTGAGCTTTTAATAATGCCTAAGGCATGTAAATGTTTAATAAACTATTTATGGATTTAATGTATAATTGTTAATACTATATAAATAATATATCTAAAACAAAAAGCCAAGCTTTCGCCGTAGCTTATAAATAAATAATAACGCACAGGTATTGTTCCTGTTATTAAGTGGTAGGTTGCGGAAAACACATAAGGCCGTACTTGATGACTTCAGCTCTATTTGCTTGCTGTGATACAGTTATAACAAATTATTGCAAATAGAGTGTAACATGTAACCTAATAAACAGAGTTTACGAAATGGGTTTACAATAACAAATTTACATTATTAAATATATATAATATTAGTGTGACAATATTTACAATCGGAATCACTTAAACTAACTAAACAATAGTCTTAAGAAAATTAACATCATTTTTTGCATTAATCAGAGTAAATACTTTTAATTGTTTTGTTAGCCTTACTTGGGCGAAGCGCGACACGTTTCGTTTATTTCGTCGTTTCACGCTGCGTTTGTCACAGTGTCGATCAGCTACAAAGTGGTAAAGTGTGCAACCCACGTCCTATAGCTTTGCCTTACTGAACAGATTTAGCTTTGAGTGATTATTTGCTCGTGGGCAAATAAGCTCCAAAAACTCTTCACTCATCGTTAGTTGTAAAAATCTCTAGAATGCGGCCCAACATTTGTCAACAAAAAATGCTCTCTTGAGGAATGTGTTCATTACTGAGTCTTCCGTGTAGGCATGTAAAATGGACAAAATGTACTATGGTTTGCGTAAAACATGTTTATGCTCGTTTTTATAGACTTTCTTTATAAGGTTATATTTTCTAATTTGGTTTAACTACATTGGAAAAAGTTGTATAAACGTGCAAAATTGATATCAAAACGAAAGTAGGTTGTGAAAAAGATTAGCAAAACGATCCGTTCTCAAAAAGCTTCTGAGAAATCTTTCAAGTCGCAGAGTAAATAATACGCCTTAAAGTTACATAAAGTTAATGATAGCTTCTTTTTAAAATCTGCAAACAAATTGACGTCTTAAAACTCAGACGTGTTACACCGACTCCTACACAACCGCCGTGGGAAATCAAAGCAAACGCAGATGATGAATTTCAGCTTCCTGTTGTGTTAAAATGCGAACATGAAATTTTTGTTTAAAAAGTTGGTATATTAATTACATGCATGATTCTGTTTGCTTAAAAATCGCCTTATTTTATGAGGTGATTCAATTCTAATTCCTGCACAGTTTCACGCTATCGCGCTGCACTTCAAAACTCTTTAAATTTAGTTACCAGTGTATAACTGTTAGGCGTTTCTCAACCTGTGGGGCGCGCAAAATATCTAAAGGGGGGCGCGAAGAAATGAAGGGGTAAACTATTTATCGAAACAACAAGTTATCACTTAAAACCGGGACGTATTTAAAAACAATTGGAGGTCCGTGGTTTTTTCAGTTGCCACTGCAACAAAGATTGAAAGGGAGGCGCGATAAAAATTAATATGAAAAAGGAGGACACACAAGTTCAAAAATGTTGAGAAACACTGGCGTAGGTTGATTCAACCTGTAAATCAGGCATGTGCAACTTTGACAAGACCCGTGGCCCGGATAGTGAATATGAAATACATCCGAAAGTCGAACCGCTTTTAAGGGCTCGTATTGGAGTATGCGCAAAGCAACCCATTTTTATTTGTTTTTTTACTTCATTGAAATAGTCATTACTATAAAACAGTTATGGAAAACAGGTCGAACACCGGAAAATGCTACTTATTAATGGCAATTATTGCGGTTGAGTTGGCATGAAACCGTCTGACAATGAGATAAAATCAAAACTATCTTATTTACCGATGCGAGCATTCTTTGCCAGTAAAATGTTGCAAAGTTTTTGAAAAACGTCTAATAGTTCTGGAGAAAAACGCGAAAAAAGAGATTCTTGTAAGAGCAGTTTTTTTTTTCGGAGTTCGTTGTAAAACGATAAACACCTCGGGTCACAAAACTTACAACAACTTTTTTGTTTTTTATCCCACATTAATTTATCTTTTTGGTCTCGAAGTGTAACCAAAGGATAGCCGTATCTGGCGATGTGTTAATTGATGCACTTTCTTTACGGCCCAGCCGCCCGTAAATGATGCTTAAAAATAGTTAATTTTGCAGTCGAGTTGGTCATGGAACTGCGCGAAAAAAAATCTGATGCGGCCATCCTTTGCGAGTAAAACCGGTGGTGTATAAATTTTACGTCATCCTTTCTTAATACTTTTAATAAACTCATTCATCAAAAAATATTTAATAGTTAAGTGTTTGAGTAAACTATATACAACCTATGGAGTTTCTGGCGGAAATGAATTCCCGCCCGTTCTAGGAAGTTTTTTATGATTTTGCGTTCGCAAATCCCGAAAAAAAAACAGAAATCTTAAAATTGGCTCTTTAAACTCATGAGTGCTCAGTGCTCACAATAGGACATAAATTTACTACTCGCAATTTCCCCCCTAATTATGGCGCGATGCAACAGTTACCTTGTCAGTTCTGCCGAAAAAAAAAACAGAAAAAACTGACAGGAATAGTTTTAACAAACGCCGCCAGACGTGCACGTGTGATACCATAGCATCAGCTATCACATGAATAACTAATTTTAGCTCAGCTTAATCAAATATTATGTTTTTATTACTTGTGCCCCACGCAAACTAAATAAAAAAGATTATATTAGAAACTCTAACGGGAAATCTCGAGATTTCCCGGGAAACAGGATTTCCCGTTTTCGATTAACGAAGGCTACAAAATGTGAGCAATGTGGAAACCCTATATTAATCACAAGTCAAATATAAATAAAAATATCTTTCTTTTCAGCTGCCTCTTTTGGGTTTAAATAATATTATCAATCCTGATTTTATCAATTAGTCTTCATTCCTCTATTCTTCTCAAAAATCTCATCTCCTGCGTCTATATCCTTTGTTTCTGCTTTTGTGTTAGTGCCCGAGCTTCTAAACTGTAAGTAAGAATTGGTGAGTAATCTGCATTACCTATATTATATTTCTTGTTTCTTTTGAGATACTGTTCCTACTTAGCAAATATTTATTTGTAACATGATCAAATTTCTCCACTACGGCTATTCTGCTATTCAGATCTTCTTCCAATTTGCCTTTTCTGTAATTATTGTTCGTAAACATATAATACATGCTACCTGCTGTGTTATTTTTTGTTTTAACAATATACAGGGATGCGCAAAAGTATGGAAACAGACAAATATCTAGAATACTATTGCAGATATAACAACGAAATTTTGTATCTAAGCGTTTAGATATTTTTCGGATTCGATGAAAATATTAAGGTTGCAACACAACTTCTGGTTCAACCGGAAACGGACTCAAACTTTGAAATTTTAAATAGAATACCCTGTATATTTTTACATTTTTGGATTCCTCTTAAAATTTACTTTAAACAATGTATACGGTTTTATGGGTCTAAAGTCAAGTCTTGTAGAAAATTTGATTGTCTTTCATAAACATTAACCATGAACCTAACCTAACCTAACCTTAATATTTTCATCGAATCCGAAAAATACCATAACGCTCAGATACAAAATTTCGTTGTTATATTTGCAATAGTATTCTAGATATTTGTCTGTTTCCATCCTTTTGCGCATCCCTGTAATACATTTGCTTTATCGTCACGTTATATTGCCAAACGAGGCTTTTACATGATTGACAAAGAAACTTCCTTTATTGCAGGAAAAGTTTTAAACAAGCACAAATGGATACAAATCAGTAATAAACTTTCTACAAAGAATATTGAGTTTGATGTAAATATGTAGGCAGTGGTTTCCAACCTGTGGGGCGCGCCCCCCTAGGGGGGCGCGAGACTATTACAAGGGGGGCGCGCAGCTGTTACTAAAATGTCATTTTTGAGTACAAACAAACCATAAGAACTTTATTCATACAGAATATGGTATATTGTTTTGTAGCCCATTAAATAATTATTATATCAGAACCGTATTTATGAAATTAGATTAATACGAAAAGTGAGAGGGGCGCAAATTTTTTTTTAATGAAAAAGGGGGCGGAGGTACAAAAAGGTTGGAAACCACTGATGTAGGGATTGTTATTATAGAAATAAGATGAGACATAAAACTGATAAATAGCATAGCAATTTGTTAATTATTTTAATTATAGTTATTTTCAGAAAAATTTATTTTTATTCTATACAATAATATTTTATTTGCAATTTTATTTAACATCTTATAATTTGTATGGCCAAGCAAACGAAACATTAGCAATAAAAAAATGAAGACCCATTTTTCATAACCATTTTAGCCGTGACAGGGCGTTAAGTTTTATTCGTTGCAGCACCATTAATTTGTGTTTTATGTGAATTATATTGCTGTTTGGCAATTTTCAGCATGTAGTCATCTGTTATGTTATCATGTACTAATTTATTAGTGATTGTTTTGACAACTTGTTTGACAAACACTTTCGAAAATATTGATCGTCAGAAATGTAACTATTATCTCCCTGCTTTTGATTTGGAGATTCTAAATATTTCTACGCAAATATTTATAGCTACGAAACAGGTTGTTACTTATTAAACTTATAAAACTACATAGTACACGTATTAGTTACATATTGACAATTTTATTTCATTATAAATGAAAATTAAATTAATTAAGCTTTGATTAAACTGAATACTCTGCAAAAGCTGGTCGAGACGGTGCTTTACTTGTTTTATTTAATAAAGTTGACAAGCAGATAAAGCACCCATTTGATATTGATAAATTTAGGCAATAAATCTGAAATAATGAATCCGTTTCAATTTTTATTATACCGATAACTGACATACGTTGGAACATGTGTTTGATAACTAGCATTGCCGACAATAATTTTGCGGCAAAATCTACAATAATATTTTTACATATTTAATACATAATATTAATTAATTAATATAGTTGGTGCATGTCACACATTATCCTCTTTTTTAAAAATTAAATGATGCATAATTTAGAGTACAATAAATCTGTAAGTAAAAATATTTTTGCATTTAAAATTATGCTTGAGGATACATACATATAAATTAAATTGATGATCATTTTGGCAAACATGGCTACCTATTTTTACAGTCGAATAAATAAATGTATTTCACAAAAAGTTTCATGTGTCTTTGTGTTATAAAAATGTTTAATCTGTATATGGTGGCCTATTTTCGATGCCCATGCAGGGTATCTCAGTTATTATTATCAGAGATAAAAGAAAAACCAAGTACCTGGTCTCCATTTCTTTTTTGGAAAGAATTCATTGCCGTTAACCAATTTTTGATATCTTTTTTAATTTTCGAAATATAGCCAAAAACCGATTTTTTGTCACTTTTCAATAATGTTAAATATTTCGCTTAAACGAAAAGATTGAGAAAAACTTTGCAGACATTTTTTGCATGTCTTTTGTTGGCCTTAATAAGATAGCAATATTCATTTTTTTTTACTCATATAAATATTGATATATTACACCCAACTTTCTTATTTTAAATGGCAACCATCTACAAATTATATATTTTTGAAAAGCGCAAAAAATAGGCTTTCGATTTATGTCAAAGCCATTTATGTTTTATTGTCTGTATTTTTATTAATTAAGAACTTTAACTATTTAATTACAATTTTAAAAAATTATTAGCGCTTCCCTGATACCTAGATCACTGTATAGGTAGAAAATTTGTGTTGATAGCTGTTTTACAATGAACATTGTTATGTTTCCAGTTAAAATAAACAACAACTCACACAACAGGTCTTATTGTATGTTTAGTAACTCTAAGGTACATAATTTATTTAATTATTTACAATTTCTTTCTTTATGAAATTCATACTGAATAATAAAATATTTTTTGATATTAATCATTTGCTGTAAATCCACCAGTATGTAATATAAATCCAATTATTAAACTTTAAATTTACTTAAAATAAAACAATAACGATGGAAAACAAGGAAGGGTTTGGAAATGAACGGAATTTTCGACATTGTTTTTGCATTAACAAACGTTTTGATTATTCGAAATAAAAATGCTCTTAAAAACGGCGAATGATCCTTCCGGTTTCAACAATATAAATCCAAAGAAATGTTTTACTGAACCGGATGTTATCCAGATTACATTTCCAGCATAGGGATCTCGCTTATTATAAGAGATACAGGTTTGTTTAAATTATATGAATTATTCCTTAGTATAAGAGGAGCCTAAATATATTTTTAAAAGTACAAAATTCATCGTTCTTCAGATATTATAGCAAAAAATATGAAAATGTCGAATTTCTTTTTTCTCTCATAACTTTTTTGTCTTAATCGTTAGAGCAATTTTATTTGTACTTTTTTAAGGTACTTTTTATTCGATATATCAAAATTATATCAATATTTATCGATATATCGCTCACCCCTACTGTTTAGTTTTGGAACTTGCCATAAGTTGCTTTCTAAATGCAGCATAATATATACATAGATTGGTGCCTCTTTAGTTTTATAATATCACTGTACTTACTCACTCTTGAGATCTTGACCCATGCATGAATATAAATACTAAGAAAGTTTTTCCTATACGTCATCGTATTATTATAAACGAATAGATTTACCAACAGTTATTAGAAATTTTTGTTATGTTTAATGTTATAAATTTGAAGTTACGGTTATGTGAAAGAAATTATTCAAAGTTAACTAAACATCTCCTGAGTTTCTTGTATTAAATAGAAACGAAAAAACCTTAAGATAAAAATTCTAGTGCTACGCTAACAAGCAAGTATTTGTTAAGCCTTATAATTAGTTGTTGAGCAAACAAAATGTTATTAAGGCAGCAAAAGGAATCAAAAAGTTTTTCTCAATATTATTTATCCAATATATTTAATAAAACGCTGGCCAAAAGTTATGTTGAACTAAAGCCAATAAAGTTGCAACGTTATGTAGCCTTCTCGAAGCTTTCATAAGCCCTAACCAAAATTGATCTGGGTTCGTTTTATATTTACTGTGTCAGTTGAAACACAGTGTCTTGTCAAATATTGGATAATTTTCAGTTACCATAAAAGTTACATTGGGATTTTGATCATTGTATTACAAGAAAAGTTAAGCAGTTTTATAATTATTATTGTAAGGGCAAAAAAAAACCACTTCTTAAATTTAAATATACACAAGTACTGCAACTCTTACACAACTAATCATTTTATCCTATAGTTTTGCGAGTCTGGTTAAAGTAACACAGATAAATATCTAAAACAGCGGTTCTCAACCTGTTAATTACTGCGTACCACTAAAAGAAATACTTGAAAACATTAGTAGATACCTCTACCCTCTACCGTTTACCGTATACAAAAGTAATTCTTCCACCACGTACGTGGTAAGGTTCGAAAGTTTCCGGCCTAAGGTAATAGAATCAAAAATTAATTTTTATTTTTCGATATAATTCCGTTTATTTCCATGCATATTTTAGAACCGCTTATTAACTTTTCTATACCAATAAAAAAATCTGAACTTTTGTTTTTTAAATGGTCTAAAACTGTCGAAATGACTTCTTCATTACTTATGAATTTTCTCCCACGCAGGTACGACTTCAATTTAGAAAATATAAAATAGTGGCTCGGTGCTAGATTGGGACTGTAAGGTGAGTGATTAATTCCTGGAAACCAGATTACTGTATAACGATCTTTACAGCAATTGTTTTAAGTAAATTCAAAGTTTAATAATTGGATTTATATTACATACTGGTGAATTTACAGCAAATGATTATCAAAAAATATTTTTTTATTCAATATGAATTTCATTAAGAAAAAAACTGTAAAAAATTAAATAAATTACGTACCTTAATTATCTTGGAGTTATTAAAAATTTTTATTATTTATTGGATGGCTCAACGAGTGATTTTCTTAATTTCTTAGATTTATGCTGCATTATATAAGGTTTCGCTTCTAATTTTTTTTTCCTGCAGAGTACGAAAGTATCATGAGCCAGCTCATTCATAATGTTATAAAAAAATAGCAGTCAATGCCCATAGCTTTGTTTATATTTTACAAGTATATGTAAGAAACAAATACAGGGTGTTTCACTTTTCGATGGGCCACTATTGCTATCTCCGTAAATAATGAAAATACAAGGTTGGTTAAATGGGACAAAAGTTGGCTATTTAGGTGTGTATTTCAAAACAGATCTTGTTTTGTTTAAAAATTCTATGGCTTGCGTGATATAACGAAAAAACCGAAATCGATAAAAAAATTTAAACTTAAATATCTCGGCTATTGTTGCGAACACACAAAAACGTCCAAGGAAAAATTTTTTCTTTACAATGATATAATATTATGTATGTCTATTTTCAAAAATAAGCGAAATAACTTAAAAAAATGCAAAATCATAAAATAGAAATCAAGGTTGCCATGGTAAAAAACAAAAACCGACTTCAATTGTTTTATTTCAAGCTTTGCTTGTCTATTATGTCACTCATTAAACAGGAATATTACAACAAATGTAATGCGAAATTAAAATAATCATACTAATAGCCATAACATGAATGTAGTTTATACTCTTACTATGACATTAGCAAAACAGGATTTAAAATATCTACATATGTCGATTTACATTATTTCCAGTTGACACAATTATTATAATAAACAAGCAAGGGTAGAAATAAAACGATTGAAGTCGGTTATTGTGTTTTTTTTTCATGGCAACCTTGATTTTTATCTTTTGATTTTGCATTTTTTTAGGTTATTTCGCTTATTTTTGAAATCAGACATACATAATATTATATCATTGTAAAGAGAAAAAAATTACATTTAAATCTAAGTCATCACCTACTACGACTGCCATTTAAAAAAAAGTTGTTTTGTCAAATATCTCACACGGTAATTTATTTAAAAAAAATTGACTATTGCCATCTTATAAACAACAAAATTTACAAAAAAATTTCCTTTGACGTTTTTGTGTATTCGCAACAATAGCCGAGATATTTAAGTTTAAAAATTTTGATCGATTTCGGTTTTTTCGTTATATCACGCAAGCCATGGAGTTTTTAAACAAAACAAGATATGTTTTGAAATACACACCTAACTTTTGTCCCATTTAACCAACCTTGTATTTTCATTATTTACGGAGATAGCAATAGTGGCCCATCGAAAAGTGAAACACCCTGTATTTAAAATATTGATTGTGCGTTTGGTTTTGTTAAACATAATCTAAAAAATGTGTAGGATTTTTGGTAATCCTATATCTCACAAAATGTTCGTGTTTTGGTCATCATTTTTGAGACGGATGACGGATGAGGCTACAGTTGCATTTTATTCTTCAGGCTTTCGCGGCCATTGTCCATGTTACAATCTTCGTTTCTTTCCGGGTTTGAAGCCGCCTCTTCTTTGATAAAGACCAAGACAGTATGGTCGAAACGTCACATAATCAAAAAAGACACGGTTCCATACTCGCGAACAAAGATTGTACAACAGTTGCATTATTTAAAAATAAAATTTTGAATAGCATATCGATAATTTTTATTATTATTCCACATATCATTGTTACTTATAGTTACAACATTTACTATAATTTATTCAACTACCCATCTGCGTGTTTTGTTGTAAGCGAACGTGTTGAAACATATAGACATTGTATTAAGTGCCATATATTATATCGATTGTATAAGGATCATCATAACCTGAACCCAATTAATGCTTAATCACTTCCAGATTACAGAATGCGTAGCTTTTGCATTTTTTATGTTATATTTAAGGGACGAAAATGATGTTCCTGTGCTAACTTTAATACGTGCTCCTTCCTACTTCATTCTATTAAATATTTAGTACACTAGAATTATGTTCATACGCAAAAGCCTAATAAAATTCATCATAATGAGTTATACTAATGTACAAACAGCCCCACAAACATTAGAAGTACGTGATTTTGAGCGTGGGTTAATGACTGATGCATTAAATCACGTGATAGTTGCAATTTTAAAATACATGCTTGGGTTGGCGTGATAATAACTTTACTTTAGTCCCTTAGCATTAGCAAAGAACTTAATTATAACACCCTTGAGCGAGCACGATCTAATTTTAATTTCTTTTTGCACCCAAAGAAATGTTTTCTTGAATAATTGGACTTATATGTGTGTATTATTACCTTGTAACTTAGCAAGGACATTCATGGATAACACAAGGGCGTTAGTTGGTCACAGTAAATCCTGTTAAAGCTGCGAGTACATATGTTCATGCTCTAGAAAGCTTTTCCGTTAAGTATTAATAGATTGTTATATCTAAGTAAGACACTTTCACTAATCCAAAGGCATTATTCTGTCCAGTGTTGTCTAGATCCAGTTGGTTTTGAAAATAAGAGCTTAATGCTACTTAGTACATGAACAACAAAAAACGTAAGCCTTTTTCACCTGCGCAAATCCACAACGAGTGGGAATATTATAACTTTGACATTTAACTAAACTAAAATTAAACTAAACTAAATGTATATAGCGTCAAATGTATTAAAGAAATTGCTTCCACAAGGAAATTACCCGCAGACGCCAATTATTAAATCTGAAGTATCTCTTTTATGTTCCAGCTGCGACCAATTACAGTACAAGAACTATTTTTTTAATCATCTGTAAGATGAATCTCGATATTGTTGAAAAATAGAGCTAATTTAATTTACCGGAAGCTACAGACGTCATAAGTGGTTCAATAATCTCGTTTATTTTTAGAAATAACGACACGAACCTATTGGGTTATCAAAAAAGGGAAATATTTGTATAAAACGCCATTGAAGTAGAAAATAAATATCACTTTTCGCATCTGTTATTCTTGTAGTAGCATACTCTGTTACACCTGGAATAAATCTTATAACATTCACAGAGGATAACCGTCCATGATGTGGTGAGGTTCCAACAGCGGGGTAGGCAGGATAGGAGGGGCTGGGGGGTCAAAACCTTCCCCCATAGTATCACAATAAGTTAATATAGGGCCGGAGAACTGTGAATTCTGTTGCTTAAAAAAAGGTCCTTGGCTCCGTTTACTAACCTCCCCCATGATGGAACCATCAAAAACGCTGCTGCTAAAATACTTAAATGGAGAGTTATGACCTTAAAAAAGATCATCGGCTCTTTTTTAACTTTTCCATGGTAGCAGCCGGCCTACCCTACTGAGTTTCAATAACCACTTTATGGTACATTCTTTGATTGAATTGATTGAATAGATGGGATAGCAGCATAAGCCTAAAAATATCAATGTCACTGTCACTGTTTTTAATTTGTTGTGGAGATAAACATTGTAAATATTTAAAAATAAGAAAACAACTATATGGTCGGTATCAGCAGTAATGTAGGATATTGTTGTTTATCTTATATTCAAAAAATTTCGTATTTATCTCAATAACAAATTAAAAAACCTTGTTAACTTGTACCACATGAGTTTTATAAGGTTTTACACCTTGTTTATTTTTTGTTTTCACAGCCTACTATGATTTTCTTAAAAAAAAAAACTAAAAAACCTTCATAACTTGCGTATTGTTGAAAATAAATACATCAATCCTTATATATTTGGAATGAGAAAAAAATGAGAAATTTAAATAGGTCATAGCCTATCGTTTCCATTTAAAAAAAGGTAAGTTTGTGTCATAACTTTTTAACGGCGAGCGTAAAAATTTTTTTTTTAGTAAAATCAAATTAAACATAAAAATATCCAAAAATAATCTTAATAAATATTTTTGATATTTACAACAATAACGGAGATATGACACATTATTAATATGACAAAAAAACACTTTTAATTCGATAACTCGAAAACCGGAAATGATAGAATATTTTTGAAAACGGTTCTGAGTTTGTCTCAAAAAACTGCACATTTTTGGTAATTTAACCGTTTCTCTATCTTAAATAATCACCGAGATACCTATGCAATCCCATCGAATTTGGACCACCCTGTACATGTCACTTTTAATTACATGCCTTTAATTTATAACTACGGCTAAAAAACAAGCAAAGACTCGTTAAAACTTGTAGATTTTAGTATTCATTGGAATCGACTTATTTCAACGCCGATAAATCAGTCTCGTAAAACACAAATTTTTATCTAACCTGATTTAATTTAACGTTTAGATCGTGTCGTATTAATCCGCACGGTACAATAATAAATAATAACTTGAAATAATATCCCCACCGGAGATATTTTACTATAAGAAAATGTAATTTGCAGACCCGAAAAAAACAGCAGGGTTAAAGCTGAAGCTCTTATAAGAATAAGCGAGACATTTATTTTATACTGATTTTAACCAAGCTTTAATTAGTGACAAAAAAAAACTGAAAATGTCCTACATTATGATTTCTTTACAGGTTTAAAAAGTTAGCATTGAGGATAAACAAAATGAGCAAATGTTGTAATAGTCTCTTTAAATCTCTTTCCTTCTAATCTGCTGTAGTGTGTCGTTATTTTTAATTAAAAGTATTCCAGTGCCTTCCAGTCATTCACCGCAGTTTATTTTAGCTATCGTTTGCTTAAAACAACCTTTTACTTAATCAGACTGTTTAAAATACCGGCAATTTTTCTTTTTAAAGTAAAGATATTGATTCACTGTCAAATATTTTATTTAGATACATAAAACACTAAAATACGTTCGGCCACGTAAGGAATTTAGTAGGCCCGATATAAAAAGTTGAGTTCTCATAATAATTTTTCTTCAAAGCAAATAAAAATCGCAGCGAAATCATAAATTTTACACTTTATGATAGATGCTTTTTTATTTGCTGAAACAAAGGAAAATTTATCACTGTATTACTTGCTATTTCCATGATCTGTAAAAATAAGCTCAGCATAAGTTGGGGCATATCACATTTGTAAACATATTGATTCCAATGTTAGAGTGAAGTACAAATATTTTATTGCCTAAAAGAGATTTTAGTATCAACAACGCCATTAAACTGTCCAGAATTGTCGATAAACATGAAAATTTCATCGAAACAACCGTTTATATTGAATGTTTATCACGACCTAATATGTTAACCGCCGCTAAAACCAAATATTGATAAATTTTAATGTAAATTGAGAGTTTGTTTAAAATTACACCTCTTTAAAAATTGCTAAACATATATTCAGCGTTCGTTTATTTCATTTCTGCGGTAAACTTGCTTTAATATTTATGTTATAATTTATAATAACAAAATCATTAAAATTGTGCAAAATGTTTAATCATTATATTAAAAATTGCCCACTCATACAACTATTTCAAAATTACTGGCGTGTTTATAGCGATTATTTTTTTGGTAATAATCTATATAATTACAAGCATCAAGAAAAATTCAATATTTGCTATTGGAAATCTGATTCTGCTTCAGATCGTTGCGGTTTCTCAGCTACTAGTAATGCCTTAAAGCTAACTGTAGAATTTAGTTCCGTTTATAACATTGTCAACCATTGAAAGAGACACGGTGTAACAAACATTTTGTTATTAATTTAATAGGAATTTGCCAATATGCTTGACTGTACCAAATCCAACGTTTCACAGGCTTTAACTAAGAGCATTTATTACATTAATCGTTAAATATCAGGAATACACAGTAGGTACCCCTACCCATATATCGAAAATAAAAGTACAGTTTTTTCTCTGTAACGTGAACCAATTAAGGGCAGTGACGTTTACGGTCTAGAGCAGGGGACACCAAACTTTTTAGTAGGAGGGCCCCATAGGGGTATGGAAAGTGCTAGATGGGCCGAATTAAATTTTTTTTTTACACGAAATTGCTGCTTAAGTATAACCAGAATAACAACGCAAGTGCAACTAAACAAATAGATTTTTCTTAATAATGAAGTAAATTAAATACCTATACAAAAAAAAAATATTTTACTAAACTGAACAAATAGGTATTCACAAAATTAGGATTATAACAATCAATAGTCATCGTCAAATATTAGAATAATGCAAATAAGACCTATGCAATTGTTTCTATACCTAATTTAAAAAAAAGTACCGTCGATTAGTTTTGAGTGGATTTTTTATTCAAGATGTTTCATTTTTTAAAAGGATTTGCAGATGTAAATACTGCCTAATGTAGCATTTATTTTTCTCACAAAATCTTTGATGTAGCCATACAGGGTGTCCCAGTTATCGTGAACAAGATGGGGGTCTCGTAAACGGTAAGAGATACTGGGTTGGTTAAATAAGTTAAAATGATCTATTATTTAAAAGTAACTATTCTATGCAGAAAATCTAAAACATCATTTTTTTTTGTTTTTTTTGTCAATAGCGCAAGAGCTATTAACTTTTTTCAAGATGTTTTTTTTTATAAAATATTTACTCATAAATCATAAATCATTTTGACTTATTTAACCAACTCTGTATATCTTACCGTTTACGAGATCGCTACGCTGTTCACGATAAGTGGGACATCCTGTTTATATTTTCTAACATCACATCTAAAAATAGAACTTAAATCGTGTTTTCACTTTTAAATATTTATTTATCTGTATTATGCAAAGCTACTATCATAAATTATATTTGTAGGTATTTTCTATGTGACATTAGCAGTAGAATTATAATATATTTGTTTTTTACAAAGCCGCGGGCCGGATAAAAACCCTTCGCAGGCCGTATTCGGTCCGTGGGCCATTTGGGGACCTCTGGTTAAGAGGACATTCACGTTATGGAATAGGTAGTACTTTGAGCTAATTTAACGCTGCGAGTTAATAAACACTTGCCATCACCACGAGTAGCGCATATAAAAACAACTGAATATTAAATTATATAACTTTTATACATGCTAGAAAAGTTATTTCTCTGTAGTTCTCTGTAGTCCTAAAGTCGTTGAATTTGTTTCACTTAAAACATGAGTTTGCCCTGTTATTGGTAACAGCTTCCAGTACAAGTATGCTTCGTCAGTATTATGTCATGGGTTAAATTTGACTCCTCAATTTTATTTGCAAGTTTTTGTAAAAAGGTAGCAACTAGCTCTGGTTCTGAAGATAATTTTTCTTCAGTAATAATCAAAAAACTTATAAGTACCATCCGATTTTTAAATGTTTTCAACCATCCTGAACCAGCGGAAAATGAATATCAAATTTCTCGAATCTTCTAGTAAAAATATTTTGCTTCCTCTTTCAGAAAAACATCACTTATTGAAGCATTCTGTTCTCTTTGTCCATTTATAAAATGCATTTTCCATCCTGGCAAATTTTAAAGTTATCAGAGATTTTCATTTTCTTGGTTTAGATAAATTTTGCTTCCTTTGATGAACTTGATTTGGCAATTTTTGAATGCTTAAGATTAGAATATTTTGAAATGCAATTAATTGATTTTCAATCAAGTGCAATTTCGAGGCAGAAGTTTATTGACTTGAGGGAAAATTATTGAAGAGATTATTGAAAGGAAACGTTTGGAGGAAAAAACAAATAATAATGCTGAAATCAATATTATTTATGCCAGGCAAAGGATTTCAGAAGAGTTCAAATCTTTAAAGAAATCAGCGTCGGCTATTTAAATTATATTTTCTTCCACAAATGCATATGAGTCACTGTTTTTATAAATGAATTTGATAAAAAATAAATTTAGAAATACTTAACGGAAGTTTAGCGAGCATTTTATTAAAAGTAACGAAGTACCAACCTGATATAAAAAAACTTAACGAAAAGCATTGAACAATAAAAATCGCATTAAAAACCCATATTTTAATTATTATTGGAGGTACCCACTTAATTAATATTGTTTGAAAAGTAGACACACGTAATGTGCAATTATTATTTTAAATATTTAAGATTTTTTTTTAAATTTAGTTTTGTATCTTTAGTTATTGTTTAATTACAAATTTCTATTGGTAGTCAAAAAAAAATATTCGTTTAGGTAATATAAGTATTGTAATACTTACTCTTCTCCGTACAATCAGTAATGTTTTTTTTTTTTATTCAATGCAAGGTTACCTGGCACGCCAGCATTTCAAAATGTGAAAATTAAAAAAAAATTGGTAACACTGATTATAATCACTATAATACATACAACACGCTTTGTCAAAATTTACATTGATATTAAACAAGTCTAATCAAACCTAGACAGTTTTTTTTTTTTGCAAATAGAGTAACTAGGTAATTATTTACACTTACTACTGCTTTCTTCATTAGTCGTACACGTTTTGGAGGGCGTATTATTATGTCGTTCATGTTTTGTAATATACCACAATACCAAACCGATTGAGGTTGTTCACGCTGTAGAGATGTATATGTCGTAATTTAGCAATTTTTCGAGCAAATTTTATGATTTCCAAAAATGAGATAAGCGTGTAAGTAGCTAAATAACAACATTTAAATTAAAAATAGTTTTAATAAGCCATTTCAATAGATTTTAAAAGTTTTCGGTCCAGAATTATGTAAGAAGCAACCTTCCGTTAAAAAGTACATATCAATAATTAACATCCTCTGTACAAAAAAAATTGTAATGCATATTTTAAAAAAATGCGTTACAGAATTCAAATATATTGGCTTGGTTTCGAAATAAGACCAACCCCGAAGGTTTTTTGATACCGACGTTTTGTTCATTTTTAGTGACAACATCTTCCTGTTTGCTTGTTTAACAACCGAAAAATTCATTTAAGTATGGTGTGTTTATTCGATACAACTTACATATAGTTATGAAGTTTTAGCCGTCACTATTATACAACTTAATCCTGAAGATGTATCCGATAAAGCAAGACGTCTTTTATCAAAACCTCACATGAAGTGGTTCCAACCCCAAGAGTCAAGTTTTAAAAAAAAAATTTAAAAAAAAAAGTTTTACACTTACTTATCACACTCTGTATGCCAACCTGGCGGTTGCGTCAACTTGGAGAACACTGGAATCGGCAAGGCAGTCATTGCTGCAATTACCCAAACTATAAAAATTATAAATGCAGAAAGTTTTTTGGACAGTCTTGGTTTTAATGGCCACATAATAGCCATGTAGCGGTCCACACTAATAGCCATCATAGTATAAGCACTCACGAACACAGAAACTGCCTGGGAATAGTTCACTACAGGACACAACACCGCACCGAAGGACCAATACTGCTGTAGGGACGATACAGATGTAAAAGGTACACAAAATATCGTTATTAATATATCTCCCACTGCTAGGTTCATTATAAAATAGTTAGTCACTGAACGCATCCGTGGAGAAGACACCACTATGTAACAAATTATTCCGTTGCCTGCCATAGCAACGGCAAATATAATACTGTACATAACATAGACTGCACCTTGAAAATACGGGGATCTCACAGGATAACTACTGTATGACTCACAGTCTGTGTAATTAGTTACATTTTGTTCCGTGTAAGTCTCATTTAACTCCATGGTACTTTAAATTCAATGCCACTTTGAAAAATCTCACAAAATTCAGTTTTAAGAATACTTTGTTATTGATGTTTAGGTATACGTTTCGTAGACTTCCATTGCCTAGCGTAGAGCTTTTTCCTTGCAATACAGCATTTCTGCAACAAACAATGAAATTAGTGTGTGACTAAGAAAAAATTTTTATTAAAATTTTATGGATTACCTACTTTATTTTATTATAAAAATGTTATGGTCGTTTCTATAAGTATCACAAAAAAAAGATATTTTTAGATATTTTGCGGTTGTTTTTCATACATGGTAGATAATATAACTGCATTAAGAATACAAAGAACTATTTTTTCAAGCAAGAACTCGATATGGAGAAACGTGTGACACAAAATCTAATTAGAGCAGCATATAATTAATAAAAAAATTGCTTCGAGTGCTTTAACAAAAAAAACAAGTTTACTAACAAAACGTTGCAACTAATACTAACACATGTGAATGTTATCCTAACAATGAAAATACAAGTCTATTCCAAAACGAAACAGTTCATAGACAAAAGGGATATTAATTAATCTATGCCACTAGACATTTCTTTAGAAATGATTGTTCACAAATATATTGACGATCCATTAATGTAACCAAATATCACAAATATACTACAACTGGAGCTGTCATTCTTATACCTCGTAAACTAGTACAAAACAAGCCATTTACGTCAAAAGCCTTGTTGTGTTGGTCCAAACAAATATTTAGAAATATTGTACGACTTCAAAGTGATAATAAAATGAATCCAATCGAAATGAGGCGAAGGAGAGACGCTAATGGCGTTACAAACAAAAATACCATAGTATTATATTTATTAGTAGAAGACCATCAAACATTGTGTTATTGTTTTAAACTTATTTGGAACATTATGGATTATTATAAAAGTGATATAATTTGTTGTAAGGTTATTATTGTCTCAAAATAGTCAAATCATTTCTGCCATTTTTTTGTAAAGTATTATATTGAATTTAGATTTAAATTAAAAAAATATTTTCAATGAAATGAATCGCAATTAATTTCTCATATTTTTTAATAAGAAGCTTGAGTATCTTCTATTAACCATTCACTAATTAAAATTAAATACTTGTTCAGCTAAAATATTGCTTAACACTTGTTATTTTCGTTTTGCTTCTTCAAAATTGTTTTTTATTATATTTCGTTTGGTATTTTTGAATCCTTCGACGTACTTTAAATGGTTTCCCTCCGTAAAAAGTATATGTTTTAGGAATTCACCAGAGCACGAATAAATAAGGAAAATGTGCGTTTGATAAAGAAGTGAACACAAGAATATCGCTGTATTTTAACTTCATTGGGTTTCAAAATTTGGTTATTTATTTATGTTGCAAAAGTACTTTTTTCACCGACATTTTAATAATTTAATATTTTTCTTATGGTTCTATTTGGTTGGCTTATTTAACTTCCTTATAATAAAATTTAAGATTTTGTATGCATTTTTTTGGAAGTTAATTATGAAAATTTATGGTATAATTATAATTGTATTTTACGAAATTATGTTTTTTTTGCGACCAAAATTCTAGTTCATTTTTGATTATATTGCAAACAACCTTTGCAAGTTTTTTTCCAAACACATTCACAAAAAATGTTTAATAAGAATTACAGCTATATTGTATGGATACATAAATTCAGTACATTTATAGTCTCTCTTATTAAATAAATGATTACCATATTTTTAAATTTAAATATATTTTATTCCAAAAAAAAAAGCAAGAGCATTCTGTATAACCAATTTTATTTTACAAATTCACCCAACATTTGACGTTAGTTTCAAACTTTAAACTTTTTAGCTTTTTTTAAAGTTTTTAATTAATATATAGTAAGCAGTTTCTTAGTGATTTTAAACTACTTTCACGAAGTTTGATAGTTATGATTGTAATGCTGCTTATTGGAGCATGTGATTGGTGCAAAATTGTTTCATTATAATTAAGTTTGATTAAAATCTCTTAACCTTAAGAACTCAGTTACTTTTATTGAACGACGCCAAAAGGCCAAAATTCAAATTTGTTAAGTTGGAACCGTTGGAAAACAGAACATGTTCATTAAACCTTGGGTGGTCCTTTGCTACAAGATTGTTTACACAAAACGACTAATATAAAAAAAAAATGAAGTCGCTCTGTTCCTGCGCTTTATATGATCCGATAGTTATCGAACCTAGTGTTTGCAGTATACAGAGGGACCAAACTCGAATTTTTTTACGGAGTATCTCTATTATCGTAATAGTAAGCGAAAATTTGATATCGGTCTCTGGGGCTATTTTTTTGAGAAAAGAACACCTTTGTAACTACATACGAAGAAAGTAATGTGATCGCGAAAACTTTCGAATTCCAGATTTCGACGGATATAGACGTTTTGAGGTCCCCTGAACCCGTTTTGACTATTTTCGCGATGACGTCCGTGTGTATCTAGGCGCGTGTGTGTGTATGTGCCAGACGTTAAAATTGTAAATTTTTGACATTGGTTGTCAATAGAGCATTTAAAAGTTGTTGTAAAGTAGGTGCTTTTTTTTTTTTTATTAACTTATATACAGGGTGTTTAAGCTGTAACATTAATCCTAAATTTCGTAAAGAACGGAATAGATTTAAAAAATCTGTTTATATAGGATTGCAGCCTATGTTTAGATCTATGAAAAACATTAATAACAATTTAAAACTACGAAATTATTTTATAACAATCATAATTTTGAAAACCACTTAAACTTTTTTTTTCAAATTTTAGTATGTTATAGAGTTTTTTTTTTTGGTAAAACGTCTTTGTCTTAACCTTCTAGAATTTTTGGGAAAAAAATTATGAATATTTAAAAAAGTATAAAGATGTATTTTAAGGACGGTATGGTTGTTCAGATGAAATAGACTCACGTATGAAACGTCATTTTGACAGACATCATTTATGCGTCATTTACAAAAGTGAGCTTAATTAGAACGCTTGAAGCAGCATTTTAAACTTTTATACCCACAAATACACAAACTAATTCGAAGAATCACATATTTATGGTCAGTTGGTGACCACACCAGTTTATTTATATCGCTTTCCATTTTGGCACTACAGACAAAAAATTAAATTAAATCTCTTTTGAAAATTTATCTTAACTTACTTATTTATTAAAATAAAACAAAACCCTATGAAGATTTTTATACAGATTTTTATGCTTAATTAAAGAACCAAATTATATTTTTTTAGCTACCTTAATTTTCGAGACATGAAGTAAACTTATATTTTTTAAAATAGAAACCCTAGTTAGCTATGACCTATGAAAGAGATTTTTTTAGCTTTTCAAAAATACATAGGTTTCTATAGTTGTTGCAAAAAATAACTGAGATATGGCTAATTTTGTAAAAATATTTTTTGCAACATATATATGAAACTTTATTTTTGAAAAGCTAAAAAAATTGTCTTTCATATAAAGTCATAGCCAACTAGCCTTTTTATTTAAAGTTAACGGTATATCTCGAGAGTCAAGGTAGTAAAAAAAAAATTGTTTTTAAATTAAGCATAAAAATCTGTATAAAAACCCACCTAACATTTTGTTCTATTTTATTAAATAGCTTCAGTCAATTAAAAAAAAAAATATTGAAATTTTTCGTCTAGTGTCAAAATGGAAAGCGATTTAAGAAATCAGATTACATAAGCGTTCTTTTCAAAAAAAAAAAAAAAAAAAAAAACAGCCCAAAAGACCAATATCAGATTTTTGGTAACTATTACGGTAAGCGAGATACATTCGAATTTAGTCCATCCAAAGGTTTTTAACAATAATTCCAGAACATTAATTTATCCTAGACCCTTACTCTTTTTAGTTTTAGAAATGCAGAACAAAAAAAAATGCTAAAAGAGTGATGAGAGATACATTTTTCTCAAGAACCAGTTTTTAGTTTGACAAACTCCATTAAACTTGTTACTCGTTAAGCACAATCTAACAACGTAACAACCATTGCAAAAATTGGAACTGTTCATACAAATTGTATCTAGTTAACCACGATTTTTAATCTCGAATGATTTGCCAAGCAGCGCAGAATAATGCACTTCATAAATTGCATTATTCTGTCGAGCTTTCCGCTCAGTAATTGCATGTAGTGATACAGCGGTGCGAAACAAATTGTTTTGAAAGTGGCAGCAATTTCTTCGCTAACGTTTTGAATTATTTCAAGCTTTGTTTAAAAATGTATTCCAAGTCTAATAATAATAACCGAATCCAAATAGATTATTAAAATTTGGCTCTACAACACAACGCAATATATTTGTTATTTACATCAAATGAAAAGCACTATTTGAATTTTATACCGCTCGAAAACATCATAAGATATTGGTGATATTTTTAAATGTACCTATCGACTTTTACCGTGTTTAATTAAGTCGGCTATCGACTCGAATCGAGTAATATTGCATGTTAGGTTATAATATTAATATTTTGGGTTTAATTTTAGTTAATCTATGCAAATATTCGAAGTAAAAATATGCACCTGCGTTCTAGCCCCTGCCTGAGGCTTAGAGATATATTGATTGAAAAAAAAAATGGATTTGTCATTAATTTACAAAATGGAATTTAAAAAACTTAAAATACTGCTGTACGAAAATAAACTAAACGTTTTATAAAAACATCTAAATACTGGGTAAAAATTATCTAAATAATATATTTTTTTTGTATAGGTATAATAAAAGACTGGTCAACATAGAAAAGCCACGATTGGTTTCTCGTAAACGGTAAGAGCTACAAAGAAGTTTAAATTGGACAAATTGTTCCGCTTTTTGAGACCTATTCAGTAATACTATAACGTTTTAAAAGAGTTTCATGGCACTCCAGATAACATCAAAATGGGCATTTTTGTTAAATGGTTAATGACTCGGTTATACTGGATGGTAGAAAAATATTTTTGGGGAAAAAGTTGCAGATTTGGTTACCCACTGTAAAATTAAAACATAACCAAATTATTCACCATTTTAAAAAAAAATGCCTATTTTGATATATATTTATTATCTAGCGTGCTCTGGAAGTTTTTTAAAACAATAAAGCATCACGTCTCGGAAATACAGCATTTGATTACTTTATATAGAATTAAAATTAGTCACGGTTCGCATTAATGAATTTAATGCACACAAGGATAAAACTTTAGTTCAGAGGTAATTTACTTGTTCTTGCATGTACTAAACCAATTTTACAATGAACATTTATTTTACATGTAAAATGTTGGTAATAATTTCACTGGTAAAATCAAACACGAAACAGAGATACTAAAATAGGTCGGCTGTTTAAATAATAATGCTATTTAAAATTAGGTATTTCGAAATTACCGTATGAAATAGTCAACTTTTAAATTTTGACCGATGTTGCACGTTTAATGGTTTGGAAAGTCCCTAATTCCTTTGCGACACATTGTATATTATTTCTGCTTAACGAAGGGTCAAAACCACAAACTAAATCAGTCTTCTAAGGAGACATTTAAATTCTGTACTAAAATCAGTTGCCCTTTTATAAATTATAATTATAAAGTAATGGTATACCATTACTTTTTCACATAATAGCATTTTTCTCGGTATATAATTAATTAGCCTTGTATGCTGAAGTAGATATGGAGAAATTAAATTTAATTATTTTAAACCAGGGCAAGAAACCGGTCGTAAAAACCGGTTAACCGTAATTTTTTGTCCGTAAAAGTGCTTTTTAACCAAAACCGAAACCGTTATTTTTAATGACAAAAAACGGTAGCTTTTAACCAAAATAATTAAAAACCGTTTTTTAAGTTAAATCGGTTCTTTACAGAAAACCGGTTTTTAACCAAAACCCGTGCATAAAAGGTGACAGAATCCTGATTTAAGTTTTGATTATGATTAGCGAAAAATCTTTTTGCAATGATTTATAAGCATATTTTAATAAACAACATTAACCAAAGTTTTTAAGTGTAAAAAACACTCGTGGAAGTGTTAACTACTGTTAATTAAATTGTTTTGCTAGTGGGTTATTGTTAAGAGAACAGCAAGCGATTTATTATTTGTTAATTACTTGATATGTACGCAAAAATAGATTTGTTTTTTAGCATTCTTAACGCGGTTAATTTAATTAGGATTGTAGCTATTTGTATTTGAGTTAACTCTCAATTTCATATATAATAAATAATATATTAAACAATTACCTAGTGACGAAAAGCAGTGTGTAAAATTAAACTTTGTGGTTTAGCTGTAGGAAAATTTAAATAAGTGTCTTAAAAAAACTTTGTTAACTTATTCAATTAAAACGTAAGGATGGTTGTTTTCCAACTAATTTAATAATTATTTTTTTAGTAATATTTAAATCGACACCTTAAAGTTTTTGTCACTTTAACATGAACTGCGTTTATAATTATGTTTAAAAGTTTTAATCCGACGGCGCGGAAGCGACAGGTGGTTGTACAGTTGGATACCTTGTGGAAAGCCCGCGCGAGACTATCTTTCAGAAGCTCCAAAACTTTGCGAAGCCGTCAGTTTACACCACGCCGGCGCGAATTTAGCGCCAAAATTATATCCATTCACTTGCACCTTTTCACAGCGCTTGCGCATGCACCAAAAAAACATTGTTTAACAAAAACAATTTGTGTAGGTATAAAATATGAGTTTAAATGTTTGTTAATCAAGTAGGTACAGTAAATACTTTATTAGGTATAAACTAAGTAAAAGTTTTATATTTATAAACATATTGATAACCAGAGGTGGGTATGAATACCGAAAAAGTATTTAAATATTGAATACTGAATACCTACCGACAAAAAAAGTAGGTATTCAAATACTGAATACTAAATACTTCTGAAAAAAGTATTCAAATACTGAATACTAAATATCCGCAAATAATCAACCAATTTTGAATATTGAATACCAACTAAAAAAAGTATTCGTTAAAGTATTCAATACTATTTTCTGAATACTGAATACTGAATACCAAAGTAAAACAAAACATTTCTAAATTGGTTATATATTTTAAACCACAAACAAAACATATTTACTAGTAGGTACATATAACAAAGATTTGATTACACTATCTGGCTTATACAATTATTAGGAAATTAAAAATGAATACATGAAGAGAAAGCTATGGCAAAAATTTAAAACTAGCTGAAGAAGTGAAGACATTCTGCAAGTAAGTAATAGGTTAACCAAGATTTATTGTAACAAAGCAAAATGAATTAAAAGTAAATGAATTTAAATAAATAAATGAAAAATATATAATTATTGCTTATACATATATAAATAAATCTATAATTCTTTGTAATATGTAATATACCTATATAACATTTTTAATGAGTTCTCCAAACCTAAAAAAGTAAACAATATTTTACTCAAACAAAATAAATTTTCGATTCTTAAATACTAAAAGTATTCATGGTTACCGGTATTCATGAATACTTTTGGTATTCATGAATACTTTAGATATTCATGAATACTTTAGATATTCATGAATACTTTAAAAAAGTATTGAATAGTGAATACTAACAAAGTATTCAAGATTTTGAATAAAGAACACTAAAAAAATAATATCATTTGATTACTGAATATTGAATACTAAAAGAGTATTTTGAATACTATTCAAAATACTAAGTATTCGAGTAATACCCAGCTCTGTCGATAACACCTTAAATTAATATACAGGATCTTGTTAATTTAAAGGCATAACTTGAGCATCTCGCTTATTATTAAACATAGAGAAATAGTTATTTTACCGAAAATGTAGTTTTAAAAGACAATATTCGAATCAGGAAAATTTTACGGTTTTTGAGTTATCGTCAAAGATATAATTGTTTTGATATTTTAAAGTGTTATGTCTCCAACATTATTACAGTCATTAAAATGTTATATAAACACTTTATTTAATTTTTTACGTAGAATCTAATGGCGGACAACAACTTTTAAAGCTATGACGAAAATTTTTGTTTCGATATTATAGAACACCAATTGGCCGTGACAGTCTTAAATTTCTGAACTTTTTTATTTTAAATTTATGAATATACAGGGTTGTCGTGTTTTGAGGGCCACTATGGGGATCTCGTAAACGGCAAGAGTTGCGACTTCGGTTAAATTACGGCAAAGTTGTATATTCCCGTGCTTAATAATTTGACGCAAACAGAACTTATCTAGCTGTTTTAGTTTTTGAAATATAGGGGAAAAAATAAAAAAGTGGACTTTTGTTTTTTGCCCGTAACTTTTTCATTTGATGTCAAATTGTAAAAACTTTTTTATGGCCACTTTTTACCAGGAATCAAAATCTCCAATTATATTTTCCATGTGACGTTTCGTTTTTTTAAAACCATCATCAGACAATGTATAAACTTGGCACTTTTTTGAAACAATTTTTTGAAACGTCGGGGTTTGCATACGTATAATCTTTTTTTGTTTAGCTATTATTTGTAAATCAACACCTAAATCTACGAAAATGCTTTGACCCTGTATGTTTTGCTACACTTAAAAAAATATTTTAGCAAAAACCCTAAGAACTAATAATAGTTTGTAGCATTACCATCGTTTTACAAGAAAAATTAGCGCTGTGAATTTGTTGAGGACGTAAGAAATTAGTTTGTATCCTGTGCACTTAACTCTGTAAACGAACGTTTACAAATTACGTGCTTAAAATAAGGATTCGCCTTCAACGGTTTAATGAAATTTTAGGCGTCTTAAAGTTGGTAATTATTTAAGAAACTTAAAGCACTGTCTGTTTGATAGTTTTTTTTGTATAATTTTATTGTAATGCAAAAAAATACCGTTGTCTTTGTGCTTTATTCAACTTTTGTAATTTTCCGGTTTCTCGTAAATTTTGACACCACGCAGGAATATTTTATAATCAAGTAACCGCCTTAAGGTAACAAGCGCCGCATTCAAACGCAATAATTTTTGCTTAGTGTTCAAGGAATATTTATTTTACTCCACTGGATATAATTTAACTAATCCCATAGTAATTTTAACTCAACCAAAATGTAACACAAAATGGGTTGTACGTTAATTCGCTAATTTCGAAATAAAAAAGAAAGTTTAAAAGTCAAACATTTTGCTGTTAAGCAGAGCAATATCCAGCAAATAAAAATCAATCATTTAAAGGGTTACCTTTTTGGTCCAAATGATTTCACAACGAAAATAATGGATTGTTCAATAAAAAATTTCAGTCCTGAGGCGTTAAATACCCGATTCTACCCCACATTCTCACACTCTCAACCAAAATTAAGCTGTTGATAAGTTATTTTAGTAAAATATATTGGATTATTGTCACTGGACAGTAAACAAGTCTAGATTGTCAACAAATTTGCCTAATGCTTGATAGTAACGAGATTGCAAATACAGTGTTGCGTAAAAATGTATAGAAACAGACAAATATCTATACAACACTATTAAAGATATTACAATGAAAATCAATATCTAAGCGTTGTCGTATGTTTCGGATTTGATAGAAATTTTGAAATTTTTAATAGAACACCCTGTATTTTCTTGATATTTTTGTATTCTTCTTTAAATTTAGTTTAAAAAATGTAAATGTTTAAGAAATTTACATTGTTATGAAAATTTTGAGCGATACAGCACTTTTAAAAGTTTTCAACATTTAAAAACTCTGAAAAAGCAGTATTTAAAAAAAAATTCAGATTAACAATAAATAGTTACGCTTTATACTAGCTAGTAGCTACGTTTTAAAAATATTTTACAGGGCGTTTTATACGCTTGGTCAAACGTCGATGACTTATTTTTCTTAAATACAATACCTTAATTTTATACACATTTTTATAGAAATTTTAATTGTCCTTCAAAACTATAAAGCTTGTTTTACATCTTAAGCTGATATATTCCCAGATATTGCAATTTTATTGTTAAATATTAAGGCACCTTTATATTATCAAGTAGGCTATTAGGGTAAGCAGCGGTTACCTACTTTAAAACAAATGAAAGAAAAAAACAAAAAAGTATAATTTTATCTTTTCGGTACAAATTTTTAACATTTTTTTGTAATAAAGATGTAATTTTACCATTCTTACGTTTAAATTAAGGTTTCTTTAAATAAATTATGCATTTCTTCATTGGATCTGTGTCATGAGACAATTATTTAATCCAATAATACTAATTTTTGCCAAGTCCTTAAAACCGAACGGTTTTGTAATAGGTGCGCAAAAAAAAATTACTGCTTTGTTTATCTTTAAATTTAAAAAGAATTATTAAGGTTGGGTCCGTGTCCGGTTGAACCGAATGTCGTATTGTAAATATAAAAAAAATATATATAAAATTTAGTAATTGTATTGTCACACAAGAAATAAATGCATAAACAATTTTTTTCACTACTAGTAATATAGCGTAGCATTATGACGTATATTAGAATGCCGTGAAATTCAATTTCTCTACCTATGCATGGTTACAGGTAAACAATTTTTCATTATTAACCACTGGTGAATAATGAACAAATTTATATTTTTTGATAATGCTGTTGTAGTTTTAAAGAAAAAAAAATTATAGGACGATTTATTATGATAAAGAAATTCTCTTTATTGGTATTTTAGCATTTAAAACGTTGTTTAAATAAATTAATTTAATTTTAAAAACTTTGGTGTATTTAAATAACACGACTTTCGCGCCGTAATAAATGACGGTTGTCAATATCCACACCGTCGATTGACACAACGTAAAAAAGAAAAGTTTTAATAATGTCAGTATTTTAGATGAAACCATCGCTTAAAAACAATGTTTTTTAATAACAATAGTGATTTAGCAAGATGAGTAACACGCAGATTCAATATTTCTATAGAATAGATAGGTACTTAACTTTTTATATTTTAGGTTAGAAAGTGCGTACCTAACATAAATGGGTTTGTCTTACTAGTAGTGAAAAAAATAGTATATACACCACGGTAGAGAAGTCTTATAGCCTTCGGGCCCTTAGATCCCTCAGCGCTTCGCGCCTCGTGATCTAATCTGAGCCCTCAGGCTATAATAGTTGACTTCTCTACCTTGGTATATAATATACTATTAAGAAACCTCGATTGGAAACATAAAATTGTAAAATTACCAGGGGTTTGGAGCGGAGCGCGGAGCTGGAGCACGGAGCAGTGGAGCAATGGGTTTTTGCCCGGAGCAGGAGCGGAGCCAGGAGCAAATAATTTTGATTGCCCCACTGCTCCAGTTTATTAGTAAAATTTCCTTTTTTTCATCGTTTGAAGATCAATAATCTGTTTCTTCAAACATTTATTTAACTTCACTTGTTTGTTAGGGCCAAATATTGTTATTTTTGACCAACTTATACATATCCGATAAAATTAAAAGTTTGATTTTAAAAACAATTTTTTTTTTTAATGTTAACAATATTTGGAGCATGGAGCGGAGCTGCAGCGGAGCTGGAGCAGGCATTTTGATGCCGGAGCGGAGCTGGAGCGGAGCGATTAATAAATTGGGCTGCTCCAAACCCCTGAAAATTACATCTTCATTGTATACAAAATGTCAAAATTATGATTTTTTGTTTTTTCTTTCAATTGCTACAAAATTACCACCATTTACCTTCATACCTTACTTTAAAACATTACGTTACCCTAATAGTCAACAATAAAATTGAGATATCTTGGCAAATATCAGTTTTAGGTATTAAACAGGCTGAATGTTTTTGGGTAACAATTAAGATTTCTATAAGAATGTAAAACGATATGAAGTGTTGTATTTAAGGAAAATGAGTCACCGATGTTCAAAGTTTCACAAGTTTGACCAATGTACCTATAATATTTTAAAAATGTAAGTAGGAAAAGTGTCAAATAATATATTGTCAATTTAATTTCCAAGGGAATTTCTTCTGATTTTTTAAACCTTTATATGTTAAGTTTTTTAAAAGTGCTGTTTCGCTCAGGCTTTTCATAAAAACTAAAATTAAACGAAAGTTGTTGACGTGTTGACTTTAGACTTATACAACTGCACACTTTTTTTAAAGTAAACTTGAAGAGGGATGCAAAAATATTAAAGTACATGAGGTGTTTCTTATGAAATTTTAAAGTTTGAGTACGTTTCAGGTTGAACCGGAAATTATATTGCAACCTCAATATTTTCTTTGAATTCGGAATATATGATAACGGTGAAACACTAAATTTCATTGTAAGATATTTAATGATATTCTAGATATTTGTCTGCTTCCATACTATTGCGCATATAGAATGTTTTTCAAAATCAAATAGTCTTTGTATAAATGCTGCTCGGTAATTTGAACCATATTTTTTAGCTTAAACATAACATCTGTGTAAACTCGCTTAATTAAGGACCGTTATAAATTTTCAGCTTGCATTTGCTCCAAAAGATTACGGAAGAGTATATCTCTTTAATTTAAATTGCAATTCCCTCCAACTATTTATAGATGATTCAAAGTTATAACACGAATTAATCGTAAAATGTAGTTGAATTCTCTTGTCGACTGCTTTATACACATTGAAAGTAATTAATATGGGACAAAGATCTCGATTGAAGCTGAAAAGTCTTTTGTGAACACGCGTATCCAGTATTTAAAACATAATAAAGGAATCGGAAGTGAAGTTAAAAGCCTCACTATAATTCAGTATGCCCATGTACACACACTTTAGCACCATTTCCTTGAATACTGGGTTGTATAAATTAATATTTATAGGAGGAGTCCATTAATCTTGCGGATACCTCAATATTAGTCCATTTAAATGTTGACGAACGTTATCCTGTAATAGTACACACCCTGCATTAATTGAGAATTGCATGGTTGTGGTGCAAAGTTTTGCACAATGAGAATTTTACACATTTTAAATGATTAAGTAATAACCATAACTGATATGGAACTAATTCATTATTTACATTGTGGTCTTAATCATCGACAGTTTTAAAAGTTTCAGGATGAAATTGAAAGCGAATACGGTGAAATAATTTTCTACACAGAAGGGAGGTGGTTAAGCAGCGGCCAAGTATTAGAGCGGTTTTTGCATTTAATTGGTGAAATCGAATTTTACGTCACGAAAAAAAAAACTTCCCCGATATAACATGACCGGCCTGGTTATGTGACTAAGCTTTTCTGGTTGACATAACTAGCAATTTAAATACGTCACATACGCGACTTTAGGGCAAAGATCTATTGATTTCACATCTTAACGCCCAAATTTTGTCTTTTCAGCGGAAGTTAAATTTATTTCAAAGCCAATTAAAGACAGGTAATTACGTTTATTTTCCAAATTACAAGAAATACTCTGAAAATTTCGAAGCACAGTTTGACTGCTTTAAAAATTCTTGCGAATAAACGAAATCCTTATAGATGGTTCAAGATATAACGATCTCTTGGTAACATTAGTCATGCGATATGATAAACGTACAGCCTAAAGCTTCTTTTATAAAAAAAGTTGGCACTGAAATGCTATTATTATCAAGTATTCAGTAGCTCTTTTTTGCTTCTCAATCTTCATTTAGGTGACATCATATAATGAGTTGGTTAATATCAATAATATTATAAAAATACTGCAACAGGTCATCTTCGTGTTTGTCGCTTCACAGTATATATTCGAATAAGCTTGTCCATAGTAGGTATCTATCCTGTTTTTTTTTTATAGTCAATTATTAATTGCAGTTTTTCCTGTTACCCTTGGAAATCTTATATGACAAATGAAATACAACATTTTGTTTTCCATCATGTCAAATACCTACTTGAAACGACAGGTCTCTGGTAAAATCAGTTTCCTTTGTAGTTGATAGCAGCAGGGGTTTGGAGCGGAGCTCGGAGCTGGAGCACGGAGCAGTGCAGCAATGGGTTTTTGCCCGGAGCAGGAGCGGAGCCCGGAGCAAATAACTTTGATTGCTCCACTGCTCCAGTTAATTATGTAAAATTTTTAAAAAAACACTACTTTTTTTCCTTTTTTCAACGTTTAAAGATCAATAATCTGTTTTTTCAAACATTTATTTAACTTCACTTTTTTGTTAAGGCCAAATATTGTAATTTTTGACCAACTTCTACATATCCGATAAAATTGAAACTTTATTTTTTAAAACATTTTTTTAAATCAAAAATTTTTTTTTTTTAATGTTAACGATATTTGGAGCATGTAGCGGAGCTGGAGCGAAGCTGGAGCAGGCATTTTGATGCCGGAGCGGAGCTGGAGCGGAGCAATTAAAAAATTGGACTGCTCCAAACCCCTGGATAGCAGCGTAATAGTTTTAATTTTTTTTGGAGAATACGCCACTAATACAGCGTCGTCTTTGTAACCAAGTTTAGTTGATGGTACGTCTCTTCTACATGAATTAATTAATTCCTTAGAAAGCTCTGCTATGTTATTCTGAACTGTACCGAGCAATCTTAGATTCTTCTCTTTCAAATCTCTTGCGTGTTCGAGACTCGTAAAATAAAATATCGGTGGTCATATTCCTCCCTGATTTCTCCAACCCCTCTTTATTTTCTAAAACGATTCGTTTGCCTCGATTGCGTTCACACTGGTCACCTGTTTACTCCTGGTATATCTTGTCATTGTAAATGTATGAGATTTGATTGTCGCAGAAAGCCCAAATCTTTATGTCATATTTTCCTGGCTTTGATGTATGTATTTTCAAGGGAAACTTACCTCGGAAACTTAGCAACTGTTTATCAACCGTTATGTTCGCATAGAGAATGTATGCATCTTGGAGAGTAAGTAGCCATGATTTAAAAAGTGTTTAAATCGGTGCCAGTTTATCTAGGTCTCAATTTTTTCTTCTTGCTTCAGCATTATGAAATCAGATGCATTGAGAAACTGCAGTGAACCTGTTCTTTTATTAAATAAAGGAGGTCCATCTTCAACATTCCACAAATGTGTAATGCTATTTATAAACTCCTGCTAACATCGGCAAACCAATAAAACAAAACAACGCTCTAAACTCAGTGCACCACGCTTAGTATCAAGGTGACCGGTGACCTCAGTGGTGTTACGTGTAATTTTTTTAAAACGATGTATCCTACAAAAATCGTACTGTACCAAAACATAAAATGTATTGTTTTGTGTACAGTCAATTTTTTTTTGGGGCTTAATAAAGAAGCACGCCGAAAATATACAGCTCCAAAGAGCTGGTCGGGTCTCCAGTGTTATCATGGTATTATGAGGTTTAATCTTTGTAATCGAAGAAGCGTAAATTAGTTTTAGATTTAAAGCGCAATTTTAGTAGCCACTGCGTTAAGTTTCATACTTCTTAGCTGCATATGCTAGAGATTTATTCTGATTAAGATGCTTATATCACCGCAAACTCCTTTATGAAGGAAAAACGTATTCCTAAAACCTGTAATGCGGCGAGTTAAGCCTGCATAAAAAAATTTATGACTACTACCCAAGTCGTGCGTACGACACTAAACACGGTTAAGACCTTTGGAACAAGATTTTAATATAACATACTCGTACAGTTGAAATATAGGATCGTAAATATAATTTGTGAATTGGGATACATTCTAATATAAAATTGAATATTCCTGGACTTTGATATTTATATCCCCTGACGGTAACAAACGCGGCTGAATCGTATTTTAAATGAAAATTTGCAGGGGCAGAATATTTTTCTAAATCTATAAGTGAAATTTAGATCGATCCGGGACCAACAAGCAGATATTAGCTTGGAGATATTGAGAAAAAACCGAATAATAGAATTATTTATGAGTTGAAAAGTCGCGTATAAAGTTTTGTCCTTGATTGTATTTTTTTGGAAAGCCCTAATAGTAGTATTTTAAAGGTTATTTAATTTATACAGAGAAAAATCTGTAAAATTTACTAAAAAATTAATCAGTTTACATAAAAACCCATTTACAACAATTTTATACAAGCGTTTGCTTACAACATACTGCAAAAATTTCACATGATGTATAATGACCACTTTATCCAAAAATATATAGTTTTTTTTTTTTTTTAAGAAAACCTACATATAGCAACAGCTGTAACATTAAAATCTTTATTTGCTTTAATGTAATGTTATGTTGAATATCACAAGACCCACATTGATTTTTCGTGTAATATTCACATTTGTCGGAACTTGAGGCGATGCGAAGTCTATTTTCGCGAAGTAAACTGTAACTTATTGTTTTACTTTGATGCGAAAAGATACTAAATCGTAAATGATGTACGTGAGAGACTCATTTTAAAAGCTTTATGGTTTGCATGATCAGTGTTAGAGCTGATATTATTAAGATGGAAGTATTTTCGATGTTAACAGCCTGCTTTTAGATACGATTTTGCAAGAAAATGTTATACTGACAAAGGTTGAAAAAACTGAGGTCAAGATATAGGTAGCTAGAAAATTTTTGCATAATCGTTTTTAAGCCACCAAATATAGTCTTAATCGGTTGCAAAATAAATTATTAAATAGCAACCAAAATTGACTTTAAAAAAAATTGTTCGCTTAACTCTTTTTAAAAATGATGGAAGTACTTTTAATAAACATACTTTTTTGTTGTATTGTACACAGTATTTTTTTATTATTCCCTTCCAGTTTATACTCAATTCAATTTGTTTTATGACATGCGAAATTCTAACGTCGTTATTTTGTTATATGAAATACAATTAGTCTGTATTAACTCGATTTAAAATGAAAACATATTGTTTGACATGAATATGTAAATTCATTTTAAAAAAATTTCACTATTACTGTGTTACCATTGTTGTGATTTAAATGTCGTTAAATTAAAAAAAAAATGTTTGTGCTGACGTTGGGATACGTTTATAAGTCAATAATTCATAATGTCCGATGTATTTGTTTACAAATTAAGCACATTTTTCAGAAAGTAAAATTTCATTATTTATATTTTCTTATTTTCAACAAACAAAATGCTTGCCTTAAAAATTTTGCCGTTGTGAAAATGTAGGTGTTCAAAATATTTAAATATTTCTTGTGTATTTTGTAAAATATCAGATATTTCTGCGCTCATGAGCGAAGCTTCACTTCCTGTACTCTGTACTAAAGTATTTTAAAACCGCATGTAAAACAAGCTTTTGGTTGCGATATCATGTTTTCGTTATTGGTATAACTACACGTTTTTTAATATTTATGTCTTCCACAGCGTTCTTTCATGTTGTTTACGTTGTAAAACGTTTGAACAAAAAATTGTCATAGATCCAAGTCATAAAAATTTGAAAAGATATATCTTCTGAAACAAATGCGTCATTCGCTTTGTACAATCAGTTTTTATATAAATTTATGTGAGTTTTAAACTTTTTTTGTACTAAAACATAAAAAAAGAGTTGTACAGGGAAATTGCATTCAGTTAAGTATTACATTTCCAATTAAACAATAAGACTTTTATACGATATGTCCCAAATAACTTGACAGACAGCAGATAACGATTTCAAAATATTTATTTATTGAAGGGAAAAAAACAGCTATGCCATCCATGCACGGTCATCCAACTAAGAACTAACAACTTGTCAAGCGAACGCGTTGGTTACATCTTAAACGAGTTATGCCCTTTATCTGCGTTAACGGCTTCTAATAAGTAAACAGATTTTTGGACGTTTTTTAAAAACTATGAAAACTTACATTATTTGATTACGAAAATTTTGTTACAAATAATTGTATGCCACTTGGATTAAAATACACATATTAGTAAAATTTATTATGTAACAGGAAAATTTTCTAAACATATTTGCTAATAAGTAAACAATAATAATGCATTCTCAACATAATTATTAATACATGCTTTTGTTAACGAATTGTCAATTTTATTAATTAAAGCTCTTCTAAATCACTATGAAACCGAGAAGGTGGCTATGTTTGTGAAATAAAAAAAGTGACAAAAAGAATTATTTACCATGCCGATTAGGAATTTTTCAAAATAAAATATTTGTTTTGCTATTTTTAACAACAATTGTTTCAAAAAAAGTGCTAAGTGTTGTACATTATTGAATTCAGAATAAAATGCTCTGCAAATTGGCGTTAAAATCAGAAAAGCGTCCATAAGAAAAAATTTACCTGATGATGGTTTATAAAAGCGAAACGTCGCATGGAAAATATAATTGGGGATTTTGATTCCTTGCAAAAAGTGACCATAAATAAGTTTTAACAGAAATTGAATTCCACTTCAAATGAAAAAGTTGCGGGCAAAAAAAAATCCACTTTTTTACTTTTTTCCCTATATCTCAAAAACTAAAAGAGCTAGATAAGTTCTGTTTGCGTCAAATTATTAAGCACCTGAATATACAACTTTGCCCTAATTTAACTGAAGTCGTAACTCTTGCCGCTTACGAGAATCCTGTATATAGTTTTTATATTTGTTGCAAGAAATAGCCGAGATATGGCTAATTTAAAAAAAAAGTCCTTTTCAAGGTTTGCCATGATTCCGTGAACAAGTGATGTTTGCAATTATTAAACAAGTAAACGTCATAACCAAGTGTTTTTTATCTCCTAAGCACATTCAAGGATTGTTTTGTATTTTATTAGTGTTTATTGTGCTATTGTGAACATGTTACGAATCATGGCAAAGGTTGAATGAATTTTTTTTACAAAATGAGCCATATCTCGATTACTTTTTGCAACAAATGTATAAAATTACATATTTTTGAAAAACCCTTTTTCAGATAAAGCCATAGCCAACTAGGATTTCCATTTAAAAAAAAATTAAGTTTACTTTATATTAAAAGTTAAGGTCGCTAAAAAAAGTTTAATTTTGTTTTTAAATTAAACGTAGAAGTCTATTTAAAAAACCTGTTTAAGTATTTATTCTATTTTAATGAATAAGAATTTATAGTAAATTTTTCAAAATAATGAAATTTAATTTTTCCTCCATGAAGCTAAAATTAAAAGAGACATAAGATATTTTATTATATGGGCGTTCTTTTATAAAAAAAAAATGCCCAAGAGACCAATATCAGATTTTCGCTAACTATTACGGTAACCGAGATACGTAAAACATTTAAATTTGGTTCACCCTGTACAGACTTTTACAGTTGACACTCTTTTTCTTTGCTTAAACAGTTTTTTTATTTGTTTCTATTTTCTCACTTGCTCTTCTCGAGTTTCTCTTCTACATTGAATCGTTCGCTTTGTCTCACTAAGATCTTTTTTTATATACAATCAAGTAGGTAATCAATCTAGTCGTGACGACTAATCCATTGTTTTCGTCTGATATTATTATCCTAAATACTGTAAGCTAAGTCCCGTTAGTCCTAGCTTATATTCTATATACCTAACACTTTTTTAAGCAGTGCTCAAAACCGAAAAAAAAATTGATTAACGTTTAACCGAAATCGAGAACTTTATTTTATTTATTATTATTTTCTGTAAAAAAAGGATTTAACTTATAAACCGGTTAAAAAACCGGTTTTTGAAATTATTTAGATTAGGAATGCAAAGGATGAAAAGATATTATCTATTTATTATTTTATAATATCTGTACAGTCCAGCGTTCAGTAATGACTTCTGGTAAACTAATCGCATTTAATACAGATTTTGTATTTTTTTTATTGTAATTTTTATTAAAAAACGGCTTTTTCATTATTTTGGTTAAAGGTTACCGTTTTTTTCGCCATTAAAAATAACGGTTCAGTTTCGGTTAAAAATCACTTCTATGGTCAAAAAATAACGGGTAACCGGTATTTTTAACATGACCTGTTTTTAAGTAATGTTGAAAGAGCACTTTACTTTGCTCTGCCTACCTATACAACTCGAGGAGTTTAGTTTTTTGCAACCATTTATGTTTTTTTTAGAAGTTGGTATACCTACCTCTCTGTGGTTAGCGGTAGCCTTGTTTTATGATTTTTTTTAACGGCTGGGATATTGAAGTCTCGGTGTAGGTCATCACGTATTATGGTGCTCCCTCAATATCTTTTAAAATTTTATTTGGGAAAGTTTAAATTTATTTTATGCTGGTTTTACTTGCGCAACCCAATTGCTGAGCCCTATAGGTCCAAACAGGCGTTGGTATTTGATTTGCGCGTGGACATCTGAAATTTTCTTTCCATCATACAGTGAGTTTTTTCCTTTTACTTTTTATGTGTTCATTTCACTTAAGTTTTGCGTCAAAATTCATCCCTAAGTACTTGGCAATATCGCTATAAGATATAAACTTATTGTTTATTTTGAGTGATACATATGTACGTACCAGCGGCGTGCGGTCCATGGATGCGTTGGATGCGGCGCATCCCCTAAAATTCACGTCAAGAATATTTTTTTCCGTATCATATTTGAATTTCGTGTAGCTTTATTTCGCTTTGATTTTATTTTTTGTTACGTTGTAATTTTATTTATTATATACGATGTTTTGCTTGCTCGAAAATTTGCGTTATATAATCTACATCCAGCGAGCGGCTGACGAAATGCGTGCGATGCACAGCACTAACGATTGTGAGCCCGACTGAGGGAAGCTATGCTGATTATGGATACAAAATTTGCGTTCTGGGCGCATGCGTACTGCGATGCAGTCCATAGCCTATTGCCCGTGTTGTGGCTTACTTTAACAGCTACGGGAAGCGATTACTCTCATGGTTCCTTTGTGTTAATATGATAGGGCAGCCGCACTCCATTGTTATTACCGCACGCTGCAAAAATAATCATTTCCGTTGTAAATTGATTTTTGTTTACTTTCTTTAAATCAAGCTTCTTCTATTTAAATAAGCTTAACTCTATTTTTAGTGCACTGTTTCGCTACTTATAATTTTGCTTATTATTTAATACGACCCATAATATGGATGAAACTGTAGTTAATAATAATTGCAATTTTTGATTGAAATATTAAAGAATATGAAAAGAATTTTCCGGATTTTCTATTACAATCACTTCAGCCAACTTATGGAAAATACTTTGATTTTATGAAGTTAAAAAGTCAATTAGTTTACGTGTACTCGACTCCCGACTTTCATTTAAAATCTATAAATTGCATAAAAGAATTAATTGTGAAAGATGAGTTAAAAGATGTTTTGACAGAAGTATTTAAATTAATACATTAATTTGCACTATACCTTCCACGAGCGCATCGGCTGAACGATCGTTTTCAACAATGAAAAGAATAAAAACATTCACCAGAAGCAGCCAAAATGACGATAGACTGTCTGCTCTCGCTTTAATATCAATTGGAAAAAAATTATTGCTAAATATGAAAAATTAAAAAAGATTGTATGATGTTGCTATAGACGAATTTTGTAAAAAAGATCGTAGAATAAAATTAATTAAAAAAAAATAAATTGTTCGTTTTTTTGGACAGCATCCCCTGGTTGAAAAGTCACCGCACGCCACTGGTACGTACGATTTATTTCTTGTTTTGTTGGTCAAAGTGATATGTATATACTTAGTCATACGAGTATTTATTTGAATTCTACACTTTTTAGTACAGGAGTTAAGTGCATTGCTTGCAGTTTGCAGTTTTGGGCTGCTTTTTCATCGTCAGTGCCAGTTGTCAGAATAGCTGTATCATCGTCTTTGTAAAGTGTTGATTTCAAAAAATTTGGTGTATTAGTTTAATGCAAGTTTTTGTCTGCGTCAGTCTTTTTCTAATCTCGTCCTTCTTTGTTGCTTTCTTTGTGATTTGTATATAGATTTTTTACTTCTTTGTATTTCTAAATTTCTTGATTTTTTACCTCGTCGTTCGATGTTGCTAAACTGTGTAGGTTATTCAACGAACTTGACTATTTCTACAAATGTTAAAATCCCCATGGAGCTCAAATTACTTTGGAAAGACTTTCAGTAACATAATGTAAGTCGACGAAAAATTGATTTCAAATACGTCGACTTATTGCACAGAAACACCCAAATACCAACCACTTCGCTTGCTAGTAACCTTTTATTGTTTGAAGTTGAAAAGTTATATGAAAGCAGGTAAGGTTTCATAAACACACGTGACTTGGCAACACGAAAGAGAAAATTTTCAACTTCATTAACTTATTTGAAGTAATATCATGTGCTGGTATAAAGACGATAGTAAAGATAAAAGCTAGGTACGAAGGAAATTTACGCTCCTATGAATGTTACACACTTTAGTGCGGTTTATGCTCGTTTTGTTTAAATATGACAGCATTTGTCGACATTATTTTGTTCTTACATTTACCCTTTGTTCAAGCAAATATTTTATGAAATTTAACAAACAGCACAAACAAACGTTTAGCTTCGTTTACACTCAAATTTACTTTGGTTTTTGTTATTTGCACACAGTTAAATTAGTTTTGTGTACATATACATACATTGTTAAAGTCTAAGATTATTTAAATGATTTATTTAGAGAAAATTTCAATCATTTTATAGAAAGTATTAAGCATTTCAAAATTGACAGTAATAAGTAATATTGGTTAGCCTTAATGTAATTTATTTATTTATTTACAAAAGTGTCTGTCAATAAGACTTGCCAATATTAACAATATTTTATTGAAAATTACGTTAGATGATCTCGCTAAATTTGCAGAGTATTGCATTAACGTTACATATTTTGTATAAAACAACATATATCATGAGCAAACAATAGAAGTAGCAATGGTTTACCGTAAACCCTGCAGCAACAAATATATTCATGAAATATATCGAAACGGATATATTTTTTGTAAATTAAAATATTAATGATCCTTTCGTAATATGGCCACATGGTTTAAACAAATTAAAAATATGTTTCACTTACATAAACTACGTTCACTAAGATATAAAATTTACAGTCTAGGTTAAAAAGTATAGCTCTTTAAGATGTTCTTGTTAAAAAAAAAAAAATCTATTCTTTGGGACATAACAAAGCAGAAACCAACTCATACCAATAGGTACACTGCACAATCAAATCATGCACTATAAAAAAACAGTTTATTGAATAAAAGTTGGTAGTAGCAAGAGATCTGCCTTTCCCAACCAGTTATTTTACTTTTTATTCTTGTCACCACCGACGATCAAAACTTCATTACCGATATTAAAACAATCAATAACGTAAATTTGCTCTATACAACGGAAACTTTTAATGGTGTTTTAAATTAGCAAGCTAATAAACAAACTTCAAAAAAGGTTTTGGGCTAATTTTAATATCGATTGACAATAATTTCCAATCATGGATGTGAAATTAAAGGGAGAATATTGGATTACTGGTTACATGGACTTTATAATTTAAAAATGTAGACCCATGCGATTCTAATCAGGCGGCTTGACTGAACTATATATAACATCAAATGCAACTTTTAATTAAAAACTAACTTTCTGTGCGGTGATGTACAAATAGAGGATTGTAGATAAAATCCAATATGTATGGGAATACCTTAAAACTCAATGTATTTTAGCCATTGAAACAGAAATGCTTTCATTATCTTGTATAAAAGGTGCTATGAAATCTAAAACTGTGTCTTAAGCCGGTTTTATATATTCGTGTTTTTGTTTCTATGTTTAGGTTTTTAATTTTCCAGATATTGATATTATTGCCTTCTGATATGTGACTTGCTTTAACATTTGAATTTTATATTTCGCGCAAGATTTGCCTATAGTTTGTCAGTTTTATTCCCAAGCAATCTATGAACACTATAATGTTATCTATTACCAATTTTCGTGTAATTGGTCTTTATAAACTATCATGGCTTTTATTTTTCTTCTGAATATATTCTCATGAAACTCACAGGCTGCTTTCCTAAACTGGAAAAGTAATCTTTGTAGGACATCTTCATCACTTGCTTTTAATATTACATCATCTACGTAACAGATAATCTTTATTAACCTTGTACCTATCCTTCATTCTCCGTTGCTTTGTATTGCTGTTTGAATTAATTCGTTTATCACTAAGTTGAGTAGCACGGGGCTTAGCAAATCTCTTTGTCGTACTCCTTTGTTTATAGATATTGATTTGATAGGTTCTCCATTAATTTTTATTTGTTCGATTAGTTCTATGATAGACTAACACTTGCCCTTTATATAGCGTAGGTAAAATAATTATATTTAAATAAATTATTTTGTATAACTTTTTTTTAAAGGCTCATCGCTTAAGTAAGTAATTGTTTTGTTTATGTTTAAACCGAAATGGAAACTGAATGCTAATGGTGATGTACTCGTATATGGCGTCATCCAAAAAGTCTGCAACAAACGAAAAACTTTTTTATTTCCAATTTTTCAGAAAATTTTATTCTTGTTTAAAGTCCTAAATCTGATTTTAAAATGAAAAAAGTTAATAAAAATTTATATGACACTAGATTTAAGTGATTTTGGAAATATTCGTCTAAGTAAAGTTCCCTTATAATAATCATAATTACAAAAGCAGTTCATATAGCAAAAAGTTGCTTAGAATTCCAAAATATTACTTAGTATAAAATATCGTTGTCCTTAAATTATTTTTGTAGCTCCTAAAATAAGGATACTTTACTCTTGCGAATGTTTCTAAAATCGCAAAAATCTAGTTTCATACAAAATTTTATTGAAATTTTTTTAACTTACAATTTGTTGCAGACTTTTTGAATGACAATATATATAATATCGTTGTAAAAATATTTGAAGTTGCTAAAATATGAGAAATTTTTTAGGTAAATAGCTCAATATAATTTTCTTTGTAATATAAATTTATTTCGACAATAAAATGAAAAGCAAAGGTATACCTAACGATAAATACACTTCACAAAATAGATCAAAATTGAAAATAACTGTTAAGTAAATCACCTCTAAAGCATTATACCTATACAGAAAACAACCAACGAGCGTTAAAAATGTTTACGTTTCTTATAAGGCTTAATTAAAATGAATATAATTGGATTTCCAATTACCACTATCCTAATTTTTATTAACTGATAGTGATATTACTTCGGGTGCTTGTTCCATGAAGTTGTAAATAACGGATAACAGGCGGTACCAATAAAATATACATCGCGTTTTTTATTCTTCCGTTGCTTTGATACAATTTACCTATTTTGATTAATAAGATTAGTAAAGGTAAAAAAAAACATATGTAAATTTGATCAATAAAGTTTACATAGGTATTTGCTATGTACAAATTAATTGTTCATGATCTTATTTGAGTTTGTTACGAATAAATGATATTGCTTTATTTAATGTTATTTTAGTAGGTGTTCCTTTTTAATTCTTATTTCTATGCAGTTTCATAGATAGTCCTTGCTTCCTTAGTTGGGTTATTTTTACTCTTCGCAGCTATAAATTTTAAGACATCTTTTATTAACGAAATTTAATTGTTTTTGTATACGATTACTTTCTGAAAATGTTGTGATTTGCAACACACATTATTAAACCAAATCCAAGAATCTGTTTTTAGATCTAAAGCTTATTTTAATACACCACAGAACTTAATAACTCATTAAAATATTGTTTACTATTTTTAACTATTAATTAAATAAGAAAACTTTCTGCATAATATTTTTTTTGAAGTTGCATAGTATTGAAAAACTTTGTAAAATGTTTTAAAAAGCTGCAAGTTCCTTACAAACAATTTAATTCATAACTATGATAGTAGTTTCATTTAACCTTTTCTGTGAAACTCTAGAGTACAATCTTATTATACATGGTGTCCCAGATAACGTTTCTAGCATGAAGGGAGCTCGCTTATTATAAGTTATAGGTTTGCTTAAATCAGATGAATTATTTCTAAGTATGACAAGAGCTTCAATCCTTCAATCAAATATTAAATGTACAAAATTCATCTTACTTCAGATATTATAGGGGAAACAAATGAAAAGGCTTAATCTGTGTTTTCACTCATAGCTTTTTCGTTTTATTTATAGATAAATTTTATTAGTACTTTCTTAAGGTACTTTTTAATGTAGATTGTATGTAATTGTTATTTTAGATTTTTTTTATCACTTAGCACTCCAATATCATTTTTTCTTATGGACCGCGCAGTTGGCTATGCAATAGATAAATGTGCTTTCTTTTCTCTTTTTAATGATATATTACTTGCTAAACTTATTTTTATACCTAAGTCACAAAATCAAGAAACATCGTATTTTACCAATTAATTAGCAAGCTATCTTAAAAAAAAACAAAAAACAACTAATTAAATGTCAAATGACAGTTACCATAATTTATTAGACCTTTATAGTATTGTTGTGCAAATCAATAGTCTTTCTAGCAAATTTGTTGCATAATTATGGACACATTTTTTACAAGTAATGAAAAATTGGACATAATGAGATGCTACATTATTTGCCCTAGAAACTGTGTAGAAATAGAAAATTCTAATTTTTCATTTGTTTTAAATTTTTGGTTGGTTTCTCGAAGAAACCATATTCTTTTAAATTTATTTTCAAACTTCTGTAATGACGTGCAATTCCTTGCCTCCTTCCTCTCGGGATACAGTTCTAAGTATATCCGCTCAGCTTTCTGCACAGATTTTATGGCAAAGAATGAAGCATCTGAACATGTACAATTTTTCATTATATTTAAATGTAGCAATAATTATAACAACTACTACAAAGGCTATCGAATTGCACAACAATGCTATAAATTCTAATAAATGATACCGCAGACAATTTATACTGTTATTTGACATTTAATTATTTGATTTTTGTTTTTATTTCAAGAACAGATATGGCAAATAATCTATAATTAAAAAGAGAAAAAAGCACATTTAATTATTCCATAGCCAATTTCGCAGTTTCTAAGAACAAATCAAAAGTGATAAAAAAAAAACTAAAATAACAGTTATATTCTCCATTAAAAAGTACGAGAACTTCAAGAAAGTACTAATATCATTGAACCGATGAATTACCCAAAAAAGTTATGAGAGAATTAAAAATTCAACATTTTCATATTTTTTTGCTGTAGTAGATGTACGAGGAATTTTGTACTTTTAAAAATCTATTGTAGTTCCTCTCATATTAACAAATAACAAGGGAGGGTCGCGATACGTTGTCGCTAGAATTTGATTAAGGGTGTGTTTATTGCATCAAGGACATCAAAACTATATGTTTTCCAAAGTTATACGTGTCACTTTCCTTCTTGTTTGCCTACATTTTAATTCACTTTTTTAATTTTTATGATTTGTTTTTACAAGTCTTTCGCATATTTCATTTTTACTCGATCCCGGGGGGGGGGGGGCAAGTGCCCCGTTCACCCCCCTTTGTGGATGCCCATGCCTCTTATAATAAGCGATATCCCTATGCTGGAAATGTTATCTGGAACATCCTGTATAAGCTACTGCTATGCACATTTTGTGGTAAATGACTTTTTTGTCTTGTATTGTGTTAAAAGCAAATTTTTTAAGTAATAACCGACTTCAACAGTACAGTATTCATAGTAATATTTTTAATGCCTTTTAAGAAAACTAGTATTGAAGTTTTTAAGTGCTATATTTCCTGGCGAGTTTTATTAATGCAGAATTACTTTGGTTGTGTTTTACTTATGAATGAAAACAAAATTTTAAGTCAAATAAAATTTCGCGTGCGGAGTAGTTTAAAGGTTAATAAAACTTTCTCCGTATAACATTTTTAAGCTTTTGTTGCGCATATTGAAACAATTTTAAATGTTTTCATATAAGGTTCGGAATGTTTATAAGACATCGCTATATTAATAGCCCATAAATGTTTTCAAAATATGTTATTGCCGATTTAGTCTCGTTTATATCTAAAATGAACAAACAATTTACATTTAGAATGAAATTGCATTTTTCAGTGACATAAATATGTTTTAATTTGCGTGTTGTGACTTGTGACGTTATGATATTGGTAATTTGGAGGATATAAAACGATGACAAGTTGTTTAAGGAAAACAGAATCTGTGTATATATTTGCTAAGTTTAGTGTACGTTGCTCGTATATCCGGTGTGTATAATATAAACATTCATGTTTATTCACAGATCCTAAGGCAGTAAATAAAGTAACTTTGTTTCTTTTGCGATACCGCTACACAAATAAAGTTTACGAAATTATACCCTTATTATTAGATACTAATAATTTATTTGAATAAAAACAAATCCAAAATGTACAGTAAATTTACAATTTGTTTAAAATAACTCAAAATATATTCGATCTGCAAAGGAGTTTAATAAGCATTAATGTGTAGAATTATCAATTGATTTCAAATATTGTTTCAAAATTTATATAACCTGAACGGAAATTAAAAATTTAAAGGACAAACGTAAAATTTAATTTTTTAATAGTTTTCGGTAAACCAACAAAAATTGATATTTTTATGTGTTTTTAATAAGAGTTATCCCATTGATACATAAGTTTCTACAGATCGGTAGACTGCATAGGCGCCGACTTTCTAAACTCGCTAGGGGGGCAGGGGATAACTGTACGATGCACGAGTGAACAAGTACCTACACCAGGGATGGCAAATAGAATTTGATCAGTGTGCCAAAATAACATAAAATTTGTAGACCGCTGGTGACTTTTCCAAAACTAGTTAGGTTAGACAGCTGGTGACTTTTTTCAAAACTAGTTAGGTTAGACCGCTGGTGACTTTTTTCAAAAACTAGTTAGGTTAGACCGCTGGTGACTTTTCCAAAACTACCTACACGATAGGTATTATTGGTACATAGTCTCAATAGTCTCAGAATGGACGAAAAAAAGTATGGCACTAAATAAAGTTGTACTCGAACTCGAACGTGATATGTGCTGTTTGGCATAATTTAAATGTGATTTGCATAAGTTAGCCTTTGCGATGTCGCATCGCATGGGGTCAATGCCCTCCTAGTTTAATCGGCACGGGGGCACGAGACCCGTTGCCCCTGTGTAGTCGGCGCCTATGGTAGACTGTAGTACCTAACATGTTTACTGTTTTTTCTAAATTATTTTAATGTTGCCAACATAAAACACTTCACCAATAAAATATTAAGTTTATTTACAATTTCAACTCTACTGTGATGCACTGAAAATTGTTTTGTTGAACAACTTTAAGTGCCTCGCAATCAGGTTAAAATTGTAAATCCTTTTCAATATTCAGTGGTAAATTGTTATAAAGGGTGACAAATTAATAGTGACCCAATTTTAACCAGCAATTATTATAAAACGAAATAATTTAGAATCTAAATTTTTATTGCACTTTAAAGAATGAGTTGTCAAGTTTTATAACAGCCTAGTTTAAAACATTCAATTAAAAATTTTATTAATCAGATGACATCCGTTTTGTTCGATGCATAACTGAGAGCGATGCAATAATGAGCGCATTACACGCTGACACTTTTGGCGAAATTTCTACAATTACTTTGTCGAATGTTACGTTTAAAGTCTTTCAGAGTTTCTGGACGATTCTGGTACACTTAAGATTTAAAATGACTCCAGAAAAAATAATCCTAAGCCACGAATCCGGGGAGCGTGGAGACCACAACTGATCTCAACGCAGAGAGATCAGACGACCCGGAAAGATCCCTCTTAAAACTCGCATAGACATATTGGATACATGAGGCCTTGCACCGTGTTGCTGATACGATATATCGTCTATTGGCAACCGGATTCGGCCTATAGCATCGTTTAAGGATGTTTGTAAATTGTAACATTTCCACCTAACGTTCACTATTAACAACTACTACATTTCCTATCAATCTTCAAAATATGGGCCCAATATTCCGGCTGAGCATATTCTGCACCATACAGTTGCCTTCTAGGAATGCAGCTCTTCTTCGAATACGAGGGTTTTCGGCAGACCAGCAACGCGAATTCTGTTTATTCCTTTCGCAATGCAATTGGAAATGTGCCTCTTCGCTCATAATTATGTTGTTAACAGCATTAATTCAAAATCCAACGACTGATTTCCAATCGTGTGTTTTGGTCATTTGGAAAGTTTTTGAGCTTTTTGCCATTTGTATGGATAAAAGTGTAAATCTTTCCTCAAAATTGCTCTTATTGATTCAAGTGAGATTCCTAATGGGTCACTCTACTCTTAATTTTCACCCTCTATATTGGCAACATTTTGACAGTAAATATGTCTACAATCTACTTTTTTGTGTCCTTCATTAAATTGTACGCTCAAGGCATATGCGTAAGAATGTTAAATGTAAGTGATCTTTACATTAAATATTGACGAGTATTTCTATAGATAGAAAAAAATTGGGGAGTAACCCATTAACATGTGAAACCTAAAGATCATCCAAATAAATGTATGTCATAAAACATGTATATTTGTAAATTTGTTGAAAAATTACCTAATAAATGGTTGGAATATTTAAGTGATGGGTTTATTAAAATATTAATTAAAAATCAATGATAAAAGGTTGTACAGTCGAAATGCTATACCATTTCAATGTTATAAATAAAAATAAAACGGTTATTGTTTCTGCGATATTCGTTGTGCTCAAATTATTTTGATATAACTGGATAAGCTTAGCTATTATAATTTTAGTGTTAATTCATGCCAGAAAGTAAAAGTTGTTGGTGATAAAATATTTGAGAGTGAAAAATACACCTTAAATCTCTGAAAAATGATTTAAGATACCCAACATTTTCAGTGCAAATACCAGTAATAAAATATTAGGCAATAATAGAAAGATTGAGACACTTGAAACTTCTTTGACATTTCTTTTATTGTCAAGTCTGTTGAATTATATCGAATATATTGACTTCCAGAGATACATGTTTTCGCGAATTCACCCAATACGTTATGACATGAAGCTCAAATATGAATATTTTTCAACAGAATCGTTTACGACATTTCTGTTTTTATAAATAGATTTAAAAATGGAACAATTTTAATATCTTATAATAATGAAAACTGTGTGTCAGTTAGTAATCTAATATTCAAATTATTTTGTCATTCCTTGATTTATTTATGCCGCGTTGATTTTTCAGATTATAAAAAGGAAATTTTACACTAACATAAAACACTTTGATGGCAGGTTAAGTTGCTTTTTGCAGTATACATTATTAGATCATTTAAAAATATTTACTATCACTATTCATTGGTTAGTTATTTTAAATTTTATGTGTTGTTACATGGCCTAATTTTAAATAAATACTGTTCAGTTTTTATTTCTTTATTTATTTTTGATATCTGATATATTAAAAACTGATTTACAGTTTTATGCGTTGTATATTCCCAAATATTTTAAAATAGAACAACGTTTAAACTCAACTCTAATGAGTAAATCGTGACAACCGAGGATTTTTAAATCAGTACTCCAGCACTCCTGGACGGGCTTTTGTGATGCTGCATTGCTTTAAAAGTTAAACTTCAAATTAGCATGAGGACACTAGACTGGCAAGTTTTATGAAACATGGTTTGAAGAATTTTTTAAATTTTAGTTAAAACCAATCATATTTAGTTTCTAGGTAATAAAATCGCCTTAAATGTATCGTTATGAAGTTGTATGATCAATAATTATATTTTATAGTCTTAATATAGGTGCACTTACGTTCAGGTTTTGTTCCAAAAAAAATAACTTCACCTTGATATATACTCAAAGTGTCCTAAAAGTAACGATTTTAATTAATTACACAGAACACTGGAAGTAACTTTGCAATCTATACTATCTAAAGCCTAGCTTGAAACATACTACGCTATAAAAATAGTAATGTTATTAATAGCAAGCAAATATATCTAGCTTCATTTAATGGTTTATATAAAACTGACAGTTTCGCTATTTGGAAAGCTGTTTTGTTTATTTAGCATTTATTTACTTATTGACAAGAAAAATGTTACAAGAACGTCTATATATAAAATAATGTAATTTACAAATTTCCAGAGTTTCGTGTGTGTCAGAGTTAAATTATTTTTGTTATTATATTGTGGCCATTTTATGTCACAATTAATTGTCGAAAAGAATATTCTTAGCAATACATTGCTAAATCAACACATTCAAGCTTTAAAAAAAAAATTGTAAATTAAAAATTCGTCCTCATTATACAGGGTGTGTAAAAATTGGCGGAAGGGCTACACGGGGCGATGTTCTTCGTAAAATTCTAAGTCGAAAATCTTAATACGAAAATGTTGTACCACGCTTGCTGTGTCTGCAAGAGGTCCTCAAAGCTTTGACATTTAGTCCTTTAATAGGCGTTATTATTTAATACTTGCAAATGAAAAAGCTGCAATTTGGAATAAAAATAGATTTCGAATAGTATTTTTTCCTAGATATTGTGTTCTTCCTTTCAAAAATTGGTGTTGAAAATATGTAAATCACTGATTTGAATGACAGTAATACATATGGCAACATTGTCCTTAGCTGTCATCTCTGTTTTTCGCGTAATTATTTCTTGTTTGTGTTTTACGATACCCAAAAGTTTGCAGCTATGTTTACGAACTGAAGGCTTTCAGTTCGAACAAAAAATGTAAATACCTAAGTAAAAATTGCTGATAAAAAAATGTCCAAACGCAAATCAATGTATGCAATGTTGCCAATTTTTTTTTCTTTAAATGGTTCCTGAGGTCATAGGAAGCATGGTACAACATTTTCGTATTAAGATTTTCGACTTAGAATTTTACGAAGAACATCGCTTCGTGTAGCCCTTTCGCCAATTTTTACACACCCTGTATATAAAAATAAATATACCATCTCTTTTTGTAAATTTAAATTAAAAAAATCTATTTTTGTAACGGGATACAAGGTTTAAATTAGGATCATAAAATTTAAGCTATTAAAGTTTCTACACATGTGCATCGGTTTATCTATATTTAATATTTACTTGATGACATTGGTTTCTCCTGTTTCTTGATTAGGTTAAATTAAACTATGGTTTGCTGGTCTCTAACAGGTTAATTTTTATTTTTTATTTATTAAAACGTCTTACATGTTTCGCTGAACGATATTTTTTCAGCATCCTTAGGGCTAAAAAGTGTATTTTATCACACACAAAAAATTTATTACAATTAGTTTACAAAGTAATTTACTTTAAGCTAAAATTTAAATTAATTCTTTACTTACTTACAAGTTTGAAGATGATGCAAAATAATTTTTGATATTGTTGAATATTGATACTGTTAAAGTTGAAATTGATAATATTTCCGTCTATTTCAACTTTAACAATATTTTTCAACATTATCAACATTTAACAGTATCAATATTTCAACAAAATCAAAAATAATGTTTCATCATCATTGAAACTTGTAAGTATAATTGTTGCGTATCGTATGACCAAGTGTGGCTGGTAGACTGTTTGCGTTGTTAATAAAAGAGATCGAAGGTTCAATAAAATATTTTTATTTGATACAACTTAAAGAAACCTTAAACCTAATACAATCAAACACAAGCAACTGCTTTTACTGCCTTTCTCTGCGGCGTTCTTGCGTGGACTCGTCTTTTTGGTGCCAAGCGACCCCCACTACTGCTCACGGCCGCAGACAGCACAAACCGTCTTTGAACGAAGCTACGCAGTATTAAACTTACAACGAACATACCGCCCCCCTTGAATTATATAAATAATTCGAAACAAAAACAAAAAAGAAAGGCGGCTTACGAACAAAACATTTTGAAATTAACAATACAATAGTCCATCAACTGTTTGTAATAAATGTTAATTCCTGTCATTAGGCACTTCCAAGGGTAAAACACATAACTTTGCAGCTGCACGCTTTATAACACCATCGGCTACGCGCACAGACACAACCCTTGTGACACCATCTTTACCAATATGACAGTCACATACGCGGCCAAGCTTCCATTTATACGGCGGTAAATTGTCATCTTTAATGACGACCATCGCATCACGTTTTAATAGCTCTTCCTGTTCTCTTTTCCATCTGGTTCGCTGCTGCAACTCAGAGACATATTCTTTCGCCCAACGACTCCAAAAATGTTGTTGAGCTTGTTGAACGCGTTGAAACGTCGACAGCTTGTTCATTGGTAAATGATTTAACGACGGATCAGGTAAAGACATCATTGAGGTTCCAATAATAAAATGACCTGGGGTTAAGGGTGATAAATCGGATGGATCATTAGTGAGTGGACACAGAGGACGCGAATTAAGTATTGCCTCGATCTGTATAATAATAGTATTTAATTCCTCAAACGTAAGAATATCATTAACTAAAATTCGCTTTAAATGGAATTTGGCAGACTTGATTCCCGCCTCCCACAGGCCTCCAAAGTGAGGAGAATGGGATGGTAAAAAATGCCATTCGACACCATCACTACATTTCGAAATCTTAATTGAATTTTGATTTGAAGTCTCATTCAAAAATTTACCTAACTCAATTAATTCAGAGTTTGCCCCCACGAAGTTCGTACCGTTATCTGAATATATTTTACAGGGACGCCCTCTCCTCGCAACAAATCGCCGAAAAGTCGCTAAAAAGGCTTCGGTACTTAAATTTGATACAAGCTCAAGATGGACCGCCTTTGTCGCGAAACATATGAACAGGCACAAATAAGCTTTAGAAATTTTGCAACCACGCCCTTTTCTGTCTTTAACCTTAAAAGGTCCTGCGAAATCCACGCCGCAATTTTCAAAAATTCTTGAAATTGTCGCACGGGTAAACGGTAAATTACCCATTATGTAATTAACATCGGCTGGCTTTGCTCTAAAGCACCTAATACATTTTCGTATAACACTTCTCACGGCATTTCTACCCGCAATTGGCCAAAATTTTTCACGTAAAGACGCTAATGTACCTTGTGAACCTGCGTGCATTAAGCGCAAATGTTCATTTTCAATAATTAAAATAGTCAATCGATGTTTTGCAGGAAGTACATAAGGATGTTTTTTATCCTCAGGATAATTCGTATTGTTTAACCGCCCTCCAACTCGAATAATGCCATTGTCTAAAAATGGGTGTAAAGACAAGAGTTTACTCGTGTTTTTAATGTAACCGCTTTTCTCCAAATCCGTTATTTCCTGTTTAAACGTCTGGTATTGACATATTTTTATTAATACTCGTAGTGAAATTTGCATTTCGGTCGGCGTTACGTTACCGAGAATTCGCGATTTTTTGGAAATAGAACAATTTGTTCTAAATCTTAAGCAATAAGAAACAACTCGTAGTAATTTTTGCAATTCTGAATATCTATCCCATAAATTAAATTCAAAATTCTCGTGTACCAATAAAGTACAAGATGTAGATTTTAATTCTGGTAAGTTCGTTTTCATGTCAAAATCGTTGTTTTCGCCGTTATTAAATATTGTATCATTTAAGAGCCAAGGTGGTCCTTGCCACCACGAAGTGGTATTTATTATATCGGGAGGACTTAAGCCTCGCGTCAAATAATCAGCAGGATTGTCTTTCGATACTACGTGCCGCCACTGTTTTGCCTCCGTAAGCGCTTGTATTCGTGCAACGCGATTCGCTACGAATGTTTTTAAAATATTTGGCGGCGAATTTAACCATGCCAAGACAATGGTGGAATCGGTCCACATATTTACTGAATCAAATTTAATATCATAACAAGACGTCACCTTTTTTATCAATTTTGCCAACATTACGGCTGCACACAATTCCAGTCGCGGTATCGTTGTTGTTTTCAGAGGTGCTACTTTACTTTTTGCGCATAAAAGTTTTGAATAAATATTACCTTCTGGATCTATGCTACGCACGTATATACATGTTCCGAAAGCCTTCGACGAAGCGTCGGCAAATCCGTGAATTTCAATTAATTTAGCAACTGAACAAATTACTGGACGAGGTATTCTTACTTCGTTTAATTTCGACAAATCCTGTCTAAACCTGGCCCAAAATTGTCCTAACTCTTCTGGGATTACTTTATCCCAATCTACCGTTATTTGCCATAAAGACTGCATAAATATCTTAGCCACGACAATGCATGGCGCTAAGAGTCCCAATGGGTCAAATAATTTTGCTATATCAGATAGAACTATGCGTTTAGTTATAGATTTATCATACACGTTATTGATATCATATCTTAAAATATCATCTTCAAAATTCCAAGTTAAACCGAGTGTTTTTATGCTATCGTCACCGAATGACAACAAATGCGCAACTGAATCCGATTTGTCAACATTTTCGATTATTTTAGGCTCATTGGATGACCATTTTCGAAGATCGAATCCACCTGAACTTAAAATTTCTGTAATTTGTGATCGCAATTCGATCGTCTTTTCAACGGACATTGCTCCTGTTACGAGATCGTCAACGTAAATATCTGTTTTTATTCGTTGCGACGCGTCTGGATAAATATCGCAAAACTCATCAGATAGTATAAACAACGGTCTAATTGCCAAAAAGGAACCCGATGCCGTACCGTAAGTTACGGTATTTAATTCGTAATGCGAAATCGGCTCGTTTATATCGAAACGCCACAAGACACGTTGGTAAGTTCTGTCTTCCGGCTTTACTTTGACTTGTCGATACATTCTCTCTATATCGCTACAAATAACGTATTGATGTTGTCTAAATCGTAGCAAAATCGTAAATAAATCATTTTGTAATACTGGCCCTATCATTTCTATGTCGTTTCGTGAGAGTCCAGAATCAGTTTTAGCGGACGCATCAAAAACGACGCGCAGTTTTGTCGTTAAACTGTTTGACTTTAGGACGCCGTGATGAGGTAAATAATACCCGTGTTGATCAAGAGTTTTTATATCGTTTATTTCCGACATATGTCCCAAAGAGATATATTCCCGCATGAAATTTGCATATTGCGTTTTTAATTCGTTGTTTTTAGCTAGTTTATTTTCCAAAACGCAATATCTCTTTAAAGCATTTTCATAAGAATCGCCTAGTTTTGCCGTTGATTGTTTAAATGGAATATTCACCGCGAAATGACCATTTAAATTGCGTTCGAAATTATTTAAAAAATGATTTTCGCAATCATTTTCTTCTTGGCTCAAAGCTTTGTTTTCCGAAATTTCTTCGATTTCCCAGAACCGTTTAATCGAATTATCTAGTTCAATCGTGCTTAACATACAAGTCGTCCTTTTTGAATCTTTAACATACGTATTACCGCCTATTATCCATCCTAATAACGTTTTTTGTAAGACGGGATAATTTTTTCCCAATTTTATTTGTTCATTGCAAATCAGTTCCCAAAAGACTTGTGCTCCAATAAGCATGTCAACATTTCCAGGCTTGTCAAAATTTGGATCAGCTAATTTAACGTTTGGCAATTTATATCTTATATTAATAGGAACTGACGGTATTGAATCGCTAATTTTAGGAATAACTAAACATTTTATAGAATTTTCAAATATTTTCGCGTTCGCATTAATTGTTATATTTACGTAATGAGTTATTTTAGATTCGCTTTCGTTAATTCCCGAAACGGAATAATTCATGGCGATTTTTCGCAATCCTAATAGATCACAAAGGTCACTTGTAATAAAATTTGACTGAGATCCGTTGTCCAGTAATATTCTACATTTTTTAGGTTTATCGTTCTTATCGAAAACTTCAACAATAGCAGTTGAAAGCAAAACATAATACTTTGGTTTATGAAAATATTCGGTATTGGTTGTCGTCATTGATATTTGTTTTTCGGTGTTTTCATTAGAATTCGTTTTATCGACTTCACTACTTAAATGTAGTAAAGTATTATGTGGTTTATTGCATTGTTTGCAATATCCGCGTTTACATTATTTTATAAAATGTCCCGGTCTAAGACAATTTACGCATAATTTTCGTTTTTTAATCTCTTCAACTCGAGACGACACGTCTAGATTTTCAAAAAGATTCACACCAATAAATCGGATGTTGCTTGTAGCAATAGCAACACTTTTCGGTATGTGAAACAACAAAAGTTTTACTCGAATTATAGTTTTTCGGGTTATTTTCGAATTTGTGTTTTGACACCTTATGGTCAGCGATTGTTGAATTATTTGCTTGCGAAATGGTTTCTAAAACTGTGCATCTGTGCTTCAAAAATGTGGTCATATCGACCAAGGTAGGAAGCTTTCCTTGGAAATTTGTACCTTCCCAATCGCGTAAGGTTATTGAATCTAATTTGGTCGTTATTATGTAAATAATTAACGTATCCCAATTTTTAGTAGGCTGGCTTAATGCCTCCAAAGCGCGCAAATGTTTATTGACTCCATCTAAAAGACATCTTAATTTTACGGATGATTCTTTAGGTACAGATGGTAAATTAAATAACGCATGCACATGTTTTTGTACGGCTAAACGCTCATTTTCAAATCTATCGCAAAGTAATTTCCATGCGACGGCATAATTATTCGCCGAAATTTCTAACGGACGTATTACTTCGCTAGCTTCACCGCGACAACTTGAACGTAAATAGTGAAATTTCTGTATATCACTCAGATCTTTATTATCGTTAATTAAAGAATTAAATGTGTCACGAAATTCGTACCATTTTTCGTATGCACCGCTGAACGTTGTTAACTGGATTTGCGGTAACTTTACAAAATTCGAATTACTTTGCGGTAATAAACCCTGCGTATTCGATACAGAAGTCGGTCCACTCTGATGTGGCTGCTCAACAACTTTGTATTTATCAACAAAGGCTTTATATTGCCCGATTAAACTAAAATACGTACTATCAAAAGATTCGCGTTCTTGTAAATTTCTCTCGCTTTCAGGTGAATCCATTAAAATTTCAATCTCGCATTGTATATCGTCAAATTCTTTATTTAGAGGAGAAATGGACAAAAGTCTTTGTTCTACTTCGTTTACGATTTCTTTCGTAACATCAAAATCCGCACTGGCGTTAATTTGTGAATATATATTATTTAAATGATTTTTTGCTAATGTTAATTTCGATTTAATCGCACCGCGTTTATACGTTAGAGGTTTTATTTGATCCATGGCGACAAACTCTAAAACGCACCTATCAAACAAAGAAAATTTTCAAAATTTTGAAACAAATGTAATGACGTTTTCGACTAGCAAAACCTTTTAATATACTACAACATATAATTGTATATTCATCAACGTATTATTTTTGAACAAACGTAATTTTTTGTAATCAAATACTCATACAGATCGAAACAATGCATGAAAAAATGTAAAATGGTAAGTAGGAATATGAAGGAATAAATACGTTTAATAAGATGTCAGTGTGTCGGTACCTTGACCTTGCTGCCTTGTGATGTATGCCGCTTGCTGTCCCCGTTGTTCGCTCTCACTGGATGCCGGCTTCGATGCAGTAAACTTGCAGGAACACGTGCCCCTGGACGTTCTTCGTTCGGCTATCGCCTTTGTTTATCGTAGTTATCGTAATTATCGTAATTATTGTAATCATTGATTGCACTATTCGTTTATCGTAGTTATCGTAATTGTCGTAATTATTGATTGTATTAGTTTTTTCTTTTAAGTTGTATCCGCGGAAGGACCAAATGTTGCGTATCGTATGACCAAGTGTGGCTGGTAGACTGTTTGCGTTGTTAATAAAAGAGATCGAAGGTTCAATAAAATATTTTTATTTGATACAACTTAAAGAAACCTTAAACCTAATACAATCAAACACAAGCAACTGCTTTTACTGCCTTTCTCTGCGGCGTTCTTGCGTGGACTCGTCTTTTTGGTGCCAAGCGACCCCCACTACTGCTCACGGCCGCAGACAGCACAAACCGTCTTTGAACGAAGCTACGCAGTATTAAACTTACAACGAACAATAATTAAGAATTAATTTAAATTGTAGTTTAATGTAAATTACTTTGTAAACTAATTTGTATTTTTTTTTTGTGTAGTAAAAAACACTTTTTAGCCCTGAGGATGCTGAAAAAATCTCGATTAACGAAACATGTAGGACGTTTTAATAAGTAAAAAATAAAGATGAATCTGTTAGAAACCAGCAAACCATAGTTTAATTTAATATTTACATTTAGGAATAAGATATTATTTATCATATGTCCACATGACAAAGAAAAAACGCGATAAAGATCCATCTACCATAGCACGGTTGGCTAAAAACGGTTTTAAATCAAATTATTAGTATTTACAACTTTATTTGACTTTGTAAGTGTAAAATTGAAGTTAGCTTTTCTTCGTTATATTCACAAAGTTTTGTCATTTAGGATCATATAAAGTTGCTATTAATTTTTTCTAATCCTTTTACAATTATGCTTAAATGTAATAGTGTGTCATTTGATGAACATAAGGAATGGGGTCGCCCAGCGTTTTTAGCTTCGTATTTTATTAACGAAAGGTAAAAAAGGCTATGCGTGCCTAATTATAAAATGTGGACTAAGAAAATTATCTTAGATATTTAATACCTTACTTTTTTACGTCTGTAAGCAAGTGTGATAAGACAATTATTAAATCCCATAAACTAGTATAAGTATGTGTGTTTTTGCAAAACGACTTTTGGTTCAACCGGAAACGGATCCAACCCCAACTTTTTATTTTTATTTAAAAATAAAATAAATATTTAAGATATAGAAAGACCTATTTTATAGTTTCACATTTTATTAGTAATTTGAATATAATCCATTGTCTGCACTTCTTCGTTGGACTTTGATTTTAGCATTAAGCAAGTACTGCTTAACAAAAATTATAATTTCAAATTCAATTCGTGCCGAAAAATGTGAAAGAGAGATTAATACAAAAGTATTCACCGTTATCCGTTTACTTTCCGAAATTACTTTATAATTTGTTAGTTGCTTTTAATTTTATACTATGAATATTTTGGCAGATCACTCTGCGACAGTCAATTTAAGAATGTTTGCTTAGGCAATTTTTCAATTAGATTTAAATTGATCTTTCGTTATGAGGCAAATAACAAGTAAAGTAGCAAGTACAGGTTTTATACCAAATTATAATTTAACTATACATTTATTTATCAACCTTTTATGAATTACTACTATCCTGGACGATTAGTCAACAATATAGAAAGAGCCGTCCAATTTAGATGAAAAGTATTTTGCTTATTATTATGAAAAGGGCGTAGGTTAAGGTGGGGCACGTTGAAACACGAGATTTGTTTTTTGATAAAACTTTTTTAGTATTTATTAAAACAAAACAAAAGGATATAAAAAAGATGGCATTTATTAATATACCTAATAAGTAGTTAAATAAATGCTTGTTAAAAAACCAAATATAAGGAGTAAGCAGATATTTTGTAATAAATATCAAATGTTTCAAAGTGCCCCATGACTGGCGTTGGTTAAATACTCTTACTTTTCTCAAGGGGCACAATGAAACACTCTTGTATTAAGGAAAATATTTAAAAAATATGTATTCATTTTGTTTTAGAACAACATTTAATTTTAAAAAGTAATGAAAAATATAACGTCGTTGAAGTTAGCTTGGGATTTGGATTGGGTTCTGTTCTTGGATAACTCATATTACAGTGGACCAGATAATCAACATGATTTTAAAACCATTAAAAAAATACTTAAATCGGCTTTATCACAATGTTTATGCAATGATTGCATTGATTTGTCTCATCATTGTGAATCGTAGCAAACAAAAACAAAATATTTCACAGAGATAAAATGTTAGACTGTAATTCAAACATCTTTAAATACATACATACATAGAGTTTGTTTTTCTAATTATATACATATTATTTTCAGATTTTAATTATGCGTAGTACGTGCGTAATAAAATATTCAAAATTATTTGATTTTTTTGAAATCGATATAACATTTTTATTAAAAACGTGTAAGAGTTAAAACTTTCTGGAAATATGAGCCACTGTTGTATTGACAAGTACATATCATTTTAAGTCCTTAGTAGGACGTGCGTAATACAATTTTAAAAATTATTTTAATGGTATATTGCCGGATTCTTGTTCGTTTTTCGCGCTTTTCTCAGAGACCGTTGAAGATGATTTCAAAAACTTTGCACAGCCCTACTCGCAGAGGATGCGTGCATCAGAAAATAACAAACTTTGATTTTATCCCAACACAATCTCATAGCCAACGCGATCACAGATTACAATTAATACAAGTGTGGCCATTTAAAAAGACCTTTTTCGGACGGCCGTGGATGATATCAAAAAGTGTTTTATTTGCACTTTCTTTACGTCGTTGGATGCGCCAGTTTTTTGGCTACATTTTAAACACCAAATCAAAATTTTCTGTTCACTAATAACGGAGTTACAAATTTTTGTATAGACCGAGATGTTTTTATTTTACGAGCGAACTCTCGGCATATTGCCGGACCTTTTTCAGACGGCCGTGGATGATATCAAAAAGTGTTTTATTTGCACTTTCTTTACGTCGTTGGATGCGCCAAGTTTTTGGCTACATTTTAAACACCAAATCAAAATTTTCTGTTCACTAATAACGGAGTTACAAATTTTTGTATAGACCGAGATGTTTTTATTTTACGAGCGAACTCTCGGCATATTGCCGGACCTTTTTCAGACGGCCGTGGATGTATTAAAAAGTGTTTTATTTGCACTTTCTTTACGTCGTTGGATGCGCCAGTTTTTTGGCTACATTTTGAACACCAAATCAAAATTTTCTGTTCGCTAATAACGGAGTTACAAATTTTTGTATAGACCGAGATGTTTTTATTTTACGAGCGAACTCTCGGCATATTGCCGGACCTTTTTCAGACGGCCGTGGATGATATCAAAAAGTGTTTTATTTGCACTTTCTTTACGTCGTTGGATGCACCAGTTTTTTGGCTACATTTTGAACACCGAATCAAAATTTTCTGTCCGCTAATAACGGAGTTACGAATTTTTTTATAGACCGAGATGATTTTATTTTACGAGCAAACTCTCGGCATATTGCCGGACCTTTTTCAGACGGCCGTGGATGATATCAAAAAGTGTTTTATTTGCACTTTCTATACGTCGTTGGATGCACCAGTTTTTTGGCTACATTTTGAACACCGAATCAAAATTTTCTGTCCGCTAATAACGGAGTTACGATTTTTTTTATAGACCGAGATGTTTTTATTTTACGAGCGAACTCTCGGCATATTGCCGGACCTGTTTCAGACGGCCGTGGATGATATCAAAAAGTGTTTTATTTGCACTTTTTATACGTCGTTGGATGCAACAGTTTTTTGGCTACATTTTGAACACCAAATCAAAATTTTCTGTCCGCTAATAACGGAGTTTCGAATTTTTTTATAGACCGAGATGATTTTATTTTACGAGCGAACTCTCGGCATATTGCCGGACCTTTTTCAGACGGCCGTGGATGATATCAAAAAATGTTTTATTTGCACTTTCTTTACGTAGTTGGATGCGCCAGTTTTTTGGCTACATTTTGAATACCGAATCAAAATTTTCTGTCCGCTAATAACGGAGTTACGAATTTTTTTATAGACCGAGATGTTTTTATTTTACGAGAGAACTCTCGGCATATTGCCGGACCTTTTTCAGACGGCCGTGGATGATATCAAAAAAAGTTTTATTTGCACTTTCTATACGTCGTTGGATGCGCCAGTTTTTTGGCTACATTTTGAACACCGAATCCAAATTTTCTGTTCGCTAATAACGGAGTTACGAATTTTTTTATAGACCGAGATGTTTTTATTTTACGAGAGAACTCTCAGCAAATTGCCGGACCTTTTTCAGACGGCCGTGGATGATATCAAAAAGTATTTTATTTGCAATTTTTTTACGTCGTTGGATGCACCAGTTTTTTGGCTACATTTTGAACACCGAATCAAAATTTTGTGTAGGCTAATAACGGAGTTACGAATTTTTTTATAGACCGAGATGATTTTATTTTATGAGCGAACTCTCGGCATATTGCCGGACCTTTTTCAAAACAGAGTAAGTTAAAATTACAGCCACGAGAGGGCAAGCCTTGTATGTATTTTTGTTATTAATTACGTCGTTGAAGTTAGCTTGGGATTTGGATTGGCTTCTGTTCTCGGATAACTCATATTACATTGGACCAGATAATCAACATGATTTTAAAACCATTAAAAAAATACTTAAAGCTGCTTTATCACAATGTTATAGAGTTTATTTTTCTAAGTATAATGCCGTTTGTCTCAACTATTTTAAAATCTAATTTAAAAAAATTATTCAAAAAATTAAATTTTTTTATACATATACCAAGCACCGTCTTAGCAGAGATACAAAATTTTTTTTTTTCGAGAAAACAAAAAATACCTTCACTTTTATATTTTACACACTTATCAAGTAGTCCATTAGGTCTTTGTAAATAAATTTTGAACTGGATCTGCCGTGGGGAAAACTTCGAACGAATGCGAAAATTGTTAAGTACCCTGGCAGAGTGTTAAAAAATAATACTCCCAATTTTTTCGGAAACAAAAAATACCTTCCTTTTTATATTTTGCACACTTATTAGGTAAGCCTTTAGGGCTTTGAAAATGAATTTTGAACTGGATCTGCCGTGGGGAAAACTTCGTACGAATGCGAAAATTTTAAATTCGTACAGATAGTAAGTGTCCAATTCGCAGAGTGTTACAAAATAATTATTTTTTCGGACTAAGCATGTGCAGATTTGTATATATTCATCATATTACTCCCTTCCTACGATCTTAGATAAAATCAAAACGGCGCACAATAACATTTTGAAATTGATAGGGCATGTTAAGCTAATGTATCTCAAGATGTGGTAAAAATTTCAGAAAAATAGAAGCGTTTTTTGCATAAGTAGGTATGTATGTATGCTTAACTCGAGCGGCTATATCTGCAAATAATTTCTAAACCACTTTGAATTTTGATTTGAATTTTACAGGAAATGTTTATATGATGTATCTTTACATGAAAATAATGTTTTCACATACATATATCAATCTGTGTGTTTGTATTTTCAATAATAAGCCCAAAACTATACCTATAGTTAATACATGCTTAACTCGAGCGGCTATATCTGCAAATAATTTCTAAACCACTTTGAATCAAACGATAATTATCGTGATATAAAATTACGGGAAGTGTATTGGAGATGTGCAGTAGCAGACAATGACCTCTGAGTTGCTAGCAAACAAGCTTTGTTATTTTAAATGAAACATCCTGTATATTTTTACATTTTTGGGAAGAGGAAGCAATTTTGAATACAACTGCACTATTTTGGTTAATTTTTATAACCTCAAATAATTTTTGAACCAACGTTTAATTTTTTATTAAATGTGCCGTGACTAGGGATTGTAATACCGGTAAACCGGTAAATCGCCAAAAATGCTCTTCAAATTTTACCGGTAATTTGCCAGTTTTTTACCGGTAATTCCGGTAATTTTACAATATCTTTCTAATCATGATAAAAATTTAAATCAAATAATCGAAAAAAAATTGACGTATTTTCAAAGAGAAAAAATAAGGGGAAAACATACAAATGGCATATGATTGCTTACTCACTCACTACTCGACCAACAAAAGTGTAGTAGAATCCAAAAGAGCTTTTTTCGCGGATTATTTTGTACAAAAATTAGGTCGCAATTAGGAGACAATAGTTTTTAGATAAATTATGTTTTCTACGTGCTTATTTTTTAAGAAAAGTTTAAAATAAAAAATATTAAATAAAAAACATTTTTTATGTTATATCATTTTATATTTTATGTTTAGAATAGTTTTATTTTCATGTGTTTTTTGTAATGCTGGATTATATTTTCTGTAATATTTTTATTTTATATAATATATATTGTTATTTTATATTGTATTATATTAATATATATTAATATTACATAAAAAAATATTACGTTGATGGCTGTTAACTAATATATTGTATGAAACTGATTGGGATAATTTCGGATTCAACTATCTCAATCAGTTCCATAATAAATAAATGTAGATATATAAATATATTTATTTTTAATATGGTTTTCCGAGTTTATTCGGGTAATATTTAAATTGGCTCGACGTTTCGGCAAGCTCTCACTATAGGGGAGACGCGGATAAACTCCGAAAACTATATTAAAAATGTTAGTAACCGCAAAAATCTAAAAAGAAACAATATAATATAAATATATATAATGATATGGTTTACCGGTAATTTACCGGTAAACCGGTTTTGATTGACAGTTTTACAGAGTTACCGGTAATTCAAAAAGTCGGTAAATTTACAATACCTAGCCGTGACCTGCATAAATTGAATTTTATTACGTCAACAATTGTCCAAAAAACGTTTTTGTAAATTTTAAATGACATTTAGTTTACTTTAATCGGCCTTGAAGGTTGCGGAATCGATATTTTGACAAAAAGTTAATTTTTTTTTAATGGAACTAAAGTGGTACAAGCGGTTATTTAAATAGAGCATCTTCTATCGAATTCATCGATACCAATTATTACTTGTATTTTTAATAAAAGTCGGCTTTAAAAACTTCAAATTATTGTGAAGATTTATTAAGAGATCCTGTTAATCGCAGTACACTGTGCATAACTGCAACAAAACAAGTCATTCAATACAAAAACAAAGGTGCTAAGGAAGATCGCTGTGGAAACAAGCAAATGCTTGTTTACGTGTTTGTATGTCATTGCCATGGTGGAAAAATTATCACATAGACATGTTTCATTAAAAATTATTATTAATTTAAATTTATTTAATATAATTATTAAAAATATTGGTGCTGCAAATTAAAACGTTACTTTTACACTCGTACAGAACAAGAGCATATGCTATCAATATTTGGTGAAAGCAGAAAAAATGCTAAGGCAGCATACGTTTCGTATACCTACTGAAAGGTTCCTGATCGTCATTCTGTAAATGCTGTAAATTATTTTAACAGTATTGAATAGAAATTTGGCAATGAACCCGCCAATAATAATGAAAGAGATCATTTTATTATATCTAAAGAAACAGAAACGAATATTATGCACAGTGTACCAGTGTACTGCGATTAACAGGATCTCTTAATAAATCTTGACAATAATCTGAACCATTTGAAGCAGGTTCTTAATAAAAATACAATTTATTGGTATCGATGGATTCGTTAAAAGATACTCTATAAATAACCACTTGTAGAACCATATAACCATTTAAAAATATTGACTTTTGTCAAAAAAACTGATTCCGCAACCTTCAAAGCCAATTAAAGTAACCTACATGTCAATTAAATCTTACAAAAACGTTTTTTGGACAATTGTTGACTTAACAAAATTCAATTTATGCAGGTCACAGCATATTTAATAAAAGATTAAATTTTGGCTCAAAAATTATATGAGGTTATAAAACCTAACCAAAATAGCGCAGCTGTATCCAAAATCGCTTCTTTTATCGAAAAATGGAAAAATATGCAGGGCGTTTCATTTAAAATAACAAAGTGGGGGTCATTTTTGGCGAAACCGGAAATGAAAAAATTGTGTGCATGTGCTCAAAAACCCCGATTTTTTGCACATATCGTATTGTTATAATAAAATTCAATTTATGCAGGTCACGGCACACTTAATAAAAAATTAAATTTTGGTTCAAAAATTATTTGAGGTTATAAAAGTGAACCAAAATAGTGCAGTTGTATCCAAAATCGCTTCCTCTTTCCAAAAATGTAAAAATTTTAAGGTGTTCTATTTAAAATAACAAATTTTGGGGTCATTTTCGGCGAAACCGGAATTAAAGCAATTTTGTGCATGTGCTCAAAAATCCCGATTTTTTGCACATATCATATGTCTAAAATTTCATTTATCTAAAATCAAAACTAAAGAAAAAAGAACTTCATTTACACCCAGTATATTGTATATCAGGGTGGATAAAAATCATATTTTTAAAAAAAAATCAAAAAAATCGATTTATTTGATTTAAATCAGATTTTTTTGATTTAAATCAGATTTTTTAAATTTAAATTAAATCTACCATATTATCGAATTTAGTGACATATTCACATGCTATTTCTGTTTTGTGCTAATATATTTAATAACCAATATATTTAATTCATTGGTGAATTTTTGTCAAAATGAAGAAGTAAATATAATGATTAAGAATTTTGAAAAAATCAGTGCTAAATGGTGATGTTTAATTAATTATATACAGGGTGAGTCATTAGTGCGGGATCGGTCGATTGTGGCTAAACGGCTTGAGATATGGTTCATTCAAATGCTATTTTATACAGTTTTTTCTAAACAACACAATAAAAATATTTTCAAATATACAGGGTGAGTCACCTTTCTGGAACTAATAGCAACTTTTATATTTCAAATACAACACCCAATTTTTTATTTATTATTTTTGACTGCCTTAATTTTAGCTTTGCATCAATATTAAATACTATAGGTTTTTATACGGCGTTGTAAAATAAAAAATATTTTCTAAATTATTCAATGTCTTAAGTCTTTATTTGAAAAATTCTCCTGAAGTTATTTTGAAATACAGAGTTGTAATTTGGTATGGACATGCAGAAAAAAATTCTCTGTTTGCTCGATATGAAAAAATTTGAATTACACATACAGGGATGTTTATAACTTCCATGATTTTCAAAAGCTCGTAACTCGATTTTTTCAAATGCAAACCCCTGTATATTTTTATTTCATCGAATTCATCTTTACAAGAGCTTCATATTTTGTTGTATGTCCTATACCCAAAACTCATACTTTTCGAGATATTCGACTTTTTTTTTTCAAATCGTTATTGAAGCAATAGAGTGCCGTGGAAATTGAAAAAACTGACTGTTCACTACGCTAACGTCAAAAACTTGTCATTTATATTTTGAATTATTGCATTTCCACAATGAATATTACTTTACAAGAGCAAATTGATATGATTTATTCACCATTTCGTTTATTTAATTACTAATAGTAATACAATTTTATTTTATTATAAATTAATATTATATTGTACTCATATAATCTGTGATTTAAATTGATAATTTTTTTTTAAATCAGTTGATTTAAATCATGATTTAAATCGTGATTTAAATCAATTGATTTAAATCTGCTCAACCCTGTTGTATATATTACTATTTTTTATTTAAATAAATCAGAAAACGATTTGTGTCCGTATAATTTTTCTCTATAAGTAAATTAAAGCTAGTTAAGGCCGTTTAATTGCAAAAATGACGATGTAATTGCAGAAGTTTATTTCAATTTAAACAGTGCAAACACTAACGGGTTACATGTTCGTTGTTGTTTGTTTATTTACTCACTGTGTAAGTGTTGCTTGTATACGTTATACAATTATTGTCTGCAATTAATTACTGCAACGCTCGAGTTAAACTTCATATTGGAGCTTAAGATGAGTATTAGCTCATATATCTAAGCAGCTAAATTTAGGGTTGCTGACTGAAATAACGGAACACAAAGTTTGCATAATTTGATAACTATATTAACTTTGAACATCCGTCGTTGGTGAAGTTAGTTGTGGCAACAATACAGTGATGGTCTTCGTTTTCTGTTTAAAGTAAATTACAGATTGAACTTAATTATTTAGCTCTCGGTCATTTAGTTACATACTTTTGCAAGCAACCGAGGCAATATTTCTAACAATGCTTGCATTATAATATCGTACGAGATGCAAAATTTGGAAGCGGTTTCAATAACAGTAGCCGCACAAAACAAATAAACTGATTAGTTTACACCGGGTGATTCTGTTTAATTGTCGCAACCCTAAAACTTTGTTATTTTAAGAAAAAAACCCAATAAACCTTATACTTATGTAAAGCGCATGCAATTATCTATAAAAAAAATAACTATTATACTTTTTTTATACATTTTGATAAAAATTATTTCTTAATCCGATTGTGCTTTAAAATAATGAACACAGAATTTTTATTGACAAAAATGAGTTTTAAAATTACTTATTATCCCCAAAATCGTAGCTCTCGTTGTATTTAACTTGTTGTGTGTTTTTTCTACTCAACAATTAAATAATTAGAAAACATGAAATAATTAAATATAACTTGTTGATATTTCCTATCAAAAATAAATAGCTTTCTTTTCATATTTTACAACAGTTTCCTTTGGCGCTTTGTAATCTACAGTTCCTGAAAATGACGCTAGATGTTGCAAGTATGTCTGTATGCTGTTATTGAAAAGTGAGCAGGTGTTTCTTTGAAATGGACTGAATACATAATAATTAAATTACCTAACTAAAATCATTTCAATTTTAATTTTCTATCTAATACTCGTACAATTAAAAACATGATTTTTGTAACAGCATAATATATTCTACATTAATGCAAGTTAAAAAACATTTTAGTAGGTATTTGTCTTAGAACTTACAATATTATCTGCCTAGAATAAATTAATATTTTTATTGACAAATTATTTTTAATATTTTAATACGTAGATATTATTTATTAACAGTGTAAGATAATAAAGTTAATTTTTTTTTTAAATTGTGTTTTGGGTCATCTATTTTATACATTAATAAATAGCTTTATGGTAAATAAAGTACAAAAAAGTATTAACTCAGTGGTTTCCAACCTTTTTGTACCTCCGCCCCCCTTTTTCATAAAAAAAAAATTGCGCCCCCCTCACTTTTCGTATCAATTTAATTTCATAAATACGGTTCTGATATAATAATTATTCAATGGGCTACAAAACAACATACCATATTCTGTATGAATAATCTGTATGAATAAAGTTCTTATTGTTTGTTTGTACTCAAAAATGATATTTTGGTAACAGCTGCGCGCCCCCCTTGTAATAGTGTCGCGCCCCCCTAGGGGGTGCGCCCCACAGGTTGAAAACCACTGTATTAACTGGTTGACCATAGCTTTATTGATGGGGGGCCCAACTTCTAAAAAAAGATATATTTAAAACATGTAATGAAACTATGCTTGTATAAGAACTTAAGAACTTTATTATCAGTAGTAATATAACAAGTGCATTGAAAATTATCGATAATTTTTGGTAAATATGCCCGATTGCAAGTCGAGCTGAAAAAATCACTCGTGCACTTCGTGCACTCGTGATTTTTTTCTGCTTCAACTTGCATGAGTGAAGATTTGTCAAAAATTATAGATTATTTGCAATGCACGAGTTATATTTTGTCAGAAAATTTCCTTCACCTAACCTATCTGTCAAATTAAAATGTTGTTTAATTTAGATAAATTAAAGTATACCTACTACTTACAACGATTGTTATTATTAATAGATCATTTATAACTAATTTTTAATTCAGGAATTATATTTTAATAAAAATTAATGAACCAAATAGTATTTAGGTACATACATAATCTGTTATGTCAAATTTTAGAAGTACTGTCAGAGTGGTGTGTCAGGGGTGTGGTTTAATCTATATTAAAGTAACATTATTGGTCGCCGACATCTGTCAAAAAATTATCAAGACCAAAATACCTTATTCCCTCTCCAAATTTATGTTTTCCACCAATCAAAAACTCAGATTTCTTAGAAACGACCAATAAACGCATGAAAATCTGTTAATTGGGAAAAGTAAATTATCAGTGTATGATTATGTTTATTGGCCGTTTAAAGCAAATCTGAGTTTGTTATTGGTCGAAAACGCAAATTTTACAGGAGGATCAACTCCTGGCAGAGGAATGTAAATATATTACCGTGTAATATTGCTCCTATTGGTAGTCTCTAAAAGATTTAAGATTAGTGATTGGTTGAAAACGCAAATTTGACAGGTAAAGGGAATTTTCAGTAGAAATATAACAAGTGCATTGAAAATTATCGATAATTTTTGGTAAATATGCCCGAATGCAAGTTGAAATGAAAAAAATTATATTTTCCACCAATCAAAAACTCAGATTTCTTAGAAACGACCAATAAACGCATGCTAATCTGTAATGGTGCCTTTCCACGTGAGAGTAAACTACTCTCGATAGCAGCGTCGCCAAGGATACAGCCCCTGAGAGTAACTCGCGATTGACTGTGTCCTTGGCGACGCTGCAATCGAGAGTAGTTTACTCTCACGTGGAAAGGCACCATTAATTGCGAAAAGTATATTATCAGTGTATGATTATGTTTATTGGCCGTTTAAAGGAAATCTGAGTTTGTTATTGGTCAAAAACGCAAATTTGACAGGAGGATCAACTCCTGGCAGAGGAATGTAAAATTATTACCGTGTAATATTGCTCCTATTGGTAGTCTCTAAAAGATTTAAGATTAGTGATTGGTTGAAAACGCAAGTTTGGCAGGTGAAGAGAATTTTCTATAAATGATAGACTTTTGATACATTTGAGTACGTATGGAAAATTTTATGACGAGTTTTGCATTATGGTTTATAATCTGATTGCAGGTGCAGCTGTAAAAAAGCAATCAGCTTCAACAAATTTTAGAATGCTTGAATCATATGTGCATCTTATACCTGAATTCAATATCCTGACATAAAATAGCTTGATAAATAACGTATTTTTTTATGAAACGCCGTTATGGATTTTTCGTACAAGTTATCACCCACCTACACTGCAGTTGTTAAACTAACTCCAATGTATTTTGCTCTGCTGCATAACAAGCATGTACTATCTGCTCTCTATAATTCCAGTAGTATAAAAGTAAGCCCTAACTAGTTGCATGTGTGTCCATAAAGTATTTTCGTCTTGTATTTTGGCCTCAAAATGTATTTTTGGTGGTGTTATACAGCAAAGTTGATAGTGCAGTAGAGTGTCACCAAGATTCCTTACAATAATTTGTTTAGCACGTTCGCTACCACCGCATCATGTAAAAAAAACTCTTCTGACAGAGCAATTTTTATTTTTTTGATATACTAGAAAATCATGTATTAGTTAAATGTAATGTATTTTAAACATATTTGTATACTAATAAAACTCAAATTTTAATTTACTTTTAAATAACACACACACATGTGACGCTGGTCTATAACATATCCACGTATCAAGAAACTTTTTTTCGGTATGGACCTTATAGGTGTCACAAATTTTTAGGTAAATATAATGCTAAAATAATTTATTTATGTAATAAAGATGTTTTGTAAATATGAAATTAACTTACCAGCTTTTACAATTTCGTCTTATCAAAAAAAAAAAAAACTAAGAAGAGAACCTTTAAACATCTTAACAGATTGCACCATTGATATAATGAAATTGTTTACATAACCTCACTTCTAGCGCTCATACTTTCAGGCCACGCGTCGCTAATATGTGCCAGACATTCATATAGACCACCTTTTATACAGGGTGGCTGGTTTTTCATTGTCCAGCTTATATCTGCTGAAATATTAAAGATACCAAAAAAAGTTAAATAAGAAACTTATTTAACAAAAGCTGGTCTACAAAATGGTGCTAAAAATTTTATTCCATAGCCCACCAATTTTTCGGAAAAATATCCAACTTTTGTTTTTTAAATAGAACACCCTGTATATTTTCACAGAATCACATTCTAAATCAATTTCTCTTTACAATGATATATCAGAAGTACCATTTTGCTTTTAAATTATGCTCAATAATTCAAAAAAAGATAATTATTATAGTCGGCTGTGATATTGTTTTGTTTATTGCAAATACCTGTCAAATTTGTTTACATTAGCAAACACTTGTCAATATTTCAAAAAAATAACAATATTGCAGAAAAAAAAATTACTCATGACAAACACTTACTTTATTACAAGCTAACAACAATTGTCGGAGCAAAATTTAATTCATAATTCATTATAAAGACTGTTCAAATTGTCCACCATGGAACTCTAAACAACTTTGGGCCCTATTGATTATGTTTTCCCTGGCCTTTCGCAACATTTCAGGTGTAATTAATAAACAAGCTGCTCTAATTTTATTTTTAAGTTCCTCAAGAGTTTGAGAAGGCGTCTCATAAACCTTGTTCTTCAAGAAACCCCACACAAAGAAATCTAGAATCGACAAATCAGGCGACCTAGCAGGCCACAAAACGGGTCCTCTGTTGCCGATCCAGTTTTGACCAAATTCATCATTTAAAAAATTTGTTACTCGACCACCATTATGAGCAGGGGCGCCATCATGTTGCAACCATAAATTCTGTCTTTCGGCTAATGGAAGATCGTCTAGGTAATCTTGAAATTCATTTTGTAAAAATAATAAATATTGGTCCTGAGTCAATGTTCCATCGTAAAAATAAGGTCCCAAAAGTCTATTACCGACCACCCCTATCCATACATTAACTGAAAAACGCACCTGCGCACGGGCTTCAACGATTATGCGAGGGTTTTCATCATCCCAATAATGCGTATTCCGCTTATTAAAAATTCCATTTCTATGGAAATTGGATTCGTCTGTCCAAATTATGTTACTAAGATATTGTCTTCCAACGTTCAGTAGCCATTCACAAAACACTACCCTGTTATTTGGATCATTAGGGTGTAATGTTTGCACCAAATGTAACTTATAAGGCTTTAGTTTGTGCAGCTTTAAAACCTTTTGAATTTTGTACCTTGTAACATTCAATTCAACAGTAGCTTGTCTTGTAGAAATTCTAGGATTAGCTCTAAAGTAAGCCAGAATAACATCATCGTCATCGTTTCCTCTTCTGTTTTGGGCGGCGTTATTTATACGCTTTGAGAATGTACCGGTGGACCGAAGAGATTTTTCTAAATTTTGAAACGTATTTACATGAGGCTGTCTTCTGTTGGGATATAAATTTTGATATAACACAGCAGCCTCACGTTTATTATTATTTGATCTATGGAAACAGCACAGCATATCAACTTTTTCATTATTTGTATAGTCCATTTTTCTTACAATACATACAATAATTACACTTATTTCTGTCTGATTTGACAAGTGTTTGCTAATGTAAACAAATTTGACAGGTATTTGCAATAAACAAAACAATATCACAGCCGACTATAATAATTCTCTTTTTTGAAATATTGAGCATAATTTAAAAGCAAAATGGTACTTCTGATATATCATTGTAAAGAGAAATTGATTTAGAATGTGATTCTGTGAAAATATACAGGGTGTTCTATTTAAAAAACAAAAGTTGGATATTTTTCCGAAAAATTGGTAGGCTATGGAACAAAATTTTTAGCACCATTTTGTAGACCAGCTTTTGTTTAATAAGTTTCTTATTTAACTTTTTTTGGTATCTTTAATATTTCAGCAGATATAAGCTGGACAATGAAAAACCAGCCACCCTGTATACACATCTTCAAATATATTACCTAACGCATAGTAAATTGCAGCTGATTTAGGAAATATCCTTGTCACACATTTGTGTCAGCGGTCTCTTACAAGAAACGTCCCGTCACACATATGTGACGCTTAGTAGCGAACGTGCTATCAGTTTTTGTAAATTTTTTAATGACCCAAATACACCCTGATAATAATTATGAAATTTTAGTACTCGCTAAAATTTGATTAAGGCTGTGTTTATTGTATCAAGAATATCAAAACTAATGTTTTCCAGAGTTATACGTGCCACTAGCCATTTCCTTCGAAAAAATAGAGGAAAAACTGAAAAATTGGTATAAAAAGTTCATTTTTGCGATCGCGTTGGCCATGAAACCGTCAGAGACAAAATCTAAATTGTTCTATTTACCATTGCGCGCATCCTTTGCAAGTAAAATTTTGCAAAGTTTTTGAAAAAATCTTGAACGATTCCGGAGAAAAACGTCAAAAACGAAACCCTTGCATAAGCGCTGTGATTTGAGAAATTGTGGTATATCTGTTACCTATAACTATATCTATGCGACTTGAATAGGCGTTTAACACAGGGAAAACCATTTTTAGAGAGGCCTCGTTTTTCCCGTTTTCCAACGCGATCGCAAAAATTACTTTTAATGTTCAGTTTTTCAGTTTTTCCCCTATTTTTCCGAAGAAAATGGCCAGTGGCACGTATAACTCTGCAAAACATTTAGTTTTGATGTTCTTAATGCAATAAACACAGCCTTAATCAAATTCTAGCGACAACGTATCGTGACCTTCCCTGGTCACTGGTCAGTATATCTATAATTATTTGATAACTTTTTGCATCCGATCATCTTTGTATTTACTATAAAATTGGTCAAAAGATAACATAAGATAGTGCTTAAAAAAAAGTTGACTATCGCATCTAAGTTATTAAGCATGTTTATCAATTTTAACAGATACCTAAAGCATCAGATATGAATACGAAAATTCAAATGTTTTTCATTGATAATGTTGAAGTTATTATTAAAACTTATTTAGGTTTTTCTAAATGATTTAGCTATTCGGCACACCACGCATACTTTTAGTTGATATTTTTTACTTTGTCTATTTTAGACTCGATTTTTCTCGCCTTATCAAACTTGAAAGCTATATTTTGACGTAGCAGTATCACCTTTGCATATTTACTGCATCTAAAAGCTTTTAACTCTATACGTATTTCTATACTGCAAAGTCAAACTACGCATGCATGGCTAATGGATTATTTTGCCCCAACAACTTCACAATATTACGAACAGATATGCTTGTCATGAAATTGAGTTTAGGTTTCTCTCTTACAGCACAGGAATATATAGCTTTCTCATTTTTATTGTGATTTTTTTAACGATGAAAATATAATAATATTATTTTTGAATGTATTTTAGTTTTCAGGGTCTGCATTATATTTTAAATATTGTATAGATTATAACTATGTAAAATATTTATTAAACTAGCAACAAATATATGTATGTTTGATAAAAAACCAACAACAAAAAAGTTATTTTGTTCTTTTAAAGATTTTTTAGTTGCAATTAAATTCATATTTAAATATGTATAGGTAAGCATTTTTGCATGCAATACCTACCGATTATAAGTAAGTTACTACTATTTGAAATATTAAACAATATTGCACTAAAAACCTTTAGTAAAAAAAATGAATAGGGGAAGGCGGTATATACTGGGACACTTTTTTTAAATTTTGCGTAACTTTTGAACGGTTTAATTTGCATACCTCAAATTGATATGAGATATTCATATTGCTTTAGTTTATCATAGCATATATAAAAAAATATTTTTTTAAATAAAGGTACACAAATAGAGGGACTGTCCCACTATATACCACTTGTCCCCACATAAACCACCCCGTGGTACATTGTGGGACAGCAAAAAATATATGTGAAATAAAGCATAAGTAATTAAAAAAAGGCTTAATTTTAATTTTTTTTTTTAAAAACCTTCACTTTTCATGGGCATTTAGACATTGTACTTTGAAAAATCAAACTAAAATTGAAAATGTTTTTTTGTTTTTTCAGTGCCCCCAAACGTAGTCGGTGCGCTTAACCTACACAGAATTTTTTTTTTTTCAACACAGTCTTTATCTCTGTTTTTAGAGAAAGAAAATCTAAAAACGGAAGTCTTTTTCAGAAAATTTACCTGATTATCATCATTGTCCCCAATGCACCATGTGATCAATTTTAAAAAGCAACGTTTTAATGAAAAACATGTATGATTATTTTAAGTTTTAACATTGTACATACATTTAATATACTGTAAGGTACACCTACACCAAATTTTCTAATTGTTGTTAAATAAATAAAAAAGTTTTAGCACATAAACTGAATAACCACCAAAAAACAATGTGCAGTTACCAAACATGCCTTACATGTGCAAGTCACTATGACATTGTTTACGACACATACTGTAGACAGGATATAATGGGACTGCTTAACCGCTATTTTGATGTAAACAAACTTCAAGTACGGGGTAACAGATGGCCAAAATCTCTGTTGTCCCACTATATACCATGTCCCAGTATATACCACCTTCCCCTACCTACAGTATTTTAAAGATAAATAGTTATTGTCCCAGTCTAGACGAATTATTCGATAGCCTTGTTTTAAGCGGGGATTTTTAAAAAGGTTTATATCAGAGGTTCCCAATCTTTATAAGATATTGTACCGGTTTGTAGTAGACAATATGGTGGCGTACCAGTAAGTAAATATTTTTGGAAAAACGGGCCCGAAAAAAAAATTCCTGAATTCTCAAGTAATGACTTTTTTTTTTGTCGAGCAAACAAAAGACTAATCCTACAATAAAACTTTTCTAAATTCCCAACTGATGACCTTTTTTTTAGGTAAATATTTTGGAAACAGAATGCAATGCTATATGTACAATTGTAATAAAAACAATTTAATTCGTAAATACTTTTATTACACTAAATATAAATGCATGTGTATCATATACAGCGTGTTTCTTAAATATTGCGAAAAAATTCAGATGGTGATTCCTTATCGAAAATTAAGGGGGGTCTTTCATATAATTTTTTTCCTTAGATGTCTCCTTTTTGAGTTAAATAAAGGGGGGTGCTTTATTTTATATCTCAAATTTGGATAAATGTAGAAGATTGATATTTGGTGGATGTTTTATACTTAGTAAAAGGTTTCCCATAGTAATATTTTCGATCATCTGCCACCTTTACAGGGGGCTGAAAAGTGCGACCCCTGTTGGTTTTTTTATCAGAACTTTTTGTAGGTAGTTAAAATTTTGCAATATATTTTTTTTAATTAATTTATTTAGAAACTTTTTTTGTTCTTTAGTTGTTCTCGTAAAACCTACCGTTTTTGAGTAACAAAATAAAACAAACTATGGCAATGGCAACCACCAAAATGAGTCGTTTTATCTTGAAATATTTGATGGATCATGTTGACTTGTTTTATTTTTTACTTAAAAACAGTAGGTTTTACGAGAACAACTAAAGAACAGAAAAAGTTTGTAGATAAATCAATCTTCCAAAAAAAAAGTTTAAAATTGCAAAAGTTCAACCCACCAAGAAGTTCTGAAAAAAAAACAACAGGGGTAGCACTTTTCACTTTTCAGCCCCCTGTGAAGGTGGGAGATGATTGAAAATATTACTATGGGAAACCTTTTACTAATTGTAAGTATAAAACATCTACCAAATATAATTCTTCTACATTTATCCAAATTTGAGAAATAAAATAAAAACCTAATTTTACGCTCCTCTTTAGGGGGGGTGTAACTTCGAAAAGAGACATCTAAGAAAAAAAAAATTATATGCAAGACCCTCCTTAATGTTCAATAAGGAATCACCGCCTGAATTTTTTTGCAGTATTTAAGAAACACCCTGCATAGATATAATAATAATTCTAATTATTGTAATTAATGTGAGGGTTGCGCCTGTTTACTTTTTATCAGTGTAGAAATATCTATTAATTTTGATTTTTGCAATTTTATGCGTCTTAGTTCCTTTGTAAAGAATGTTGTATGTTTTGTAGTTTTCGAATTCCAATTAAAATTTTCTAATCATGTATGTAATATTTTGTACCAACAATCAGTCGTGTTTTATTTTTTTACGCATTTCTACGAAAATACTGACGAGTACGAAATATTATTATTACCACTAATAAATGTTTGATAAGCAAGAAGGAGATATCAAAAGAAACGAAGACGCGAGTTTTTAATGCAGTGTACTCACCCATTCTCAGGTACAGTTCACGTACACTAGCTCAAACACAAAAACAAGGAATTGCAGGTACAAGAAATTAGATTTCTGAACAGAATAGAGGGATGTAGACTGATTGATAAAATCAGTAACGCAAAAATTCGAAATAACCTAGGAGTACAGATATTAAGAAAAAGAGGGAGACGAATCAGTTAAGATGGCTTGGACATTTACTACGCTACTTCGCATGCCAGAAAGTACTTACGCGAAAATAGGATGGAAAATGCAGATAGAGGGAAAAAGAAAAAGACAAACCAAGAATAAAATGGGAAAAAATAAGTGAGGCAGAGACTAGAAGAAAAAGGAGTCAGCTGGACAGATGTGCCACAATTAGCTAACGATAGGCAGGAGTGGAGAAATAATAATAATAATAATAATAATAATAATAATAAAGCCTTTATTTTTCTTTTCTCAGATTTAACACATAAGTATTACATATCATATCATATCATATCATATCTATCATAAGATAGTACATTTAACATTTAAATACAAATACGAAAATATACGAATACGAGAAGATTTGGAGAAGAAAAACCAAATGGCGCCAATTCAGTTTGTAGTTGAAGTTAAAAATCTTAAACTACGTTCTGCTCTTCCATTGGAACCATTTACAATTCAGGTTTACCAAATAAACTTATGCCTAAATATAACTTAGCCTAAATTCTGCGATAGTACATCAAAAAGAAGATTAATTGTACAGCATAATTCCAGTGTTGTTACAAAATTGATTAGAAACAATATATTATAATAGTAATAGATTAATTTTTACATTGCAGATTGAATAGCAGTGTATACATTTTTTGCTTGAATGAATGAATGCTTAACTGTTTAAACTCAATTGGAATTCCATTGTAAATTTTGTACAGCTGATACTGAAATGATCGCTCAAACAAAGCAGTCCTATGAGATGGTGGAGATATTAAGCTTTTATACCTAAGATTTAAAGTATGAACGTCAGTGCGAAATTTAATTTTATTGTATAAGTAAGCCGGTTGTTTTTGAGAGATCACTCTGTGACAAAGAACAGCAAGCTGTAGCTTCCTTCTGTTCGCCATGTTCAGCCATTTAAGATCAACTAGTTTGTGAGAGATATGATCGTATTTCCTGATTCCAAATATCAAACGCAAGCATGAATTTTGTACTCTCTGAATTCGATTGGATTGTTCTAGTGTTATAGATTGACCATAAATTTCACTGCAGTAATTGAAATGAGACAATACAAGAGAGTTACATAGCATTGTTTTGATTTTAGAAGTTAAGTATTGTCTGTGAGGAAAAATTAATTTGAGGTTTAAGAAACTTTTCTTAATATAATTATTTACTTGCGTTTGATATCTGAACGTGTTGCTCAAAACTAAACCTAAATTCCGAGCTTCCTGTTTAATTGGAATAGAAATGTCACCAATACGAACATCAATATGATCCTTCAAATAATTGATTTTATTAACCTTACCAAATAGAAGTACGACAGATTTATTGGGATTAGTTATAAGATTGTGTTTTTTTGAAATTGCATTTATGGAATCAAGATCTGTATTGATATTAGATATTGCGTTATGATAATCCTTAAATGGAAAAGAATGCAATAGCTGGCAATCATCGGCAAACATTTTCATTTTACATGTTGAAACGTATTTATAAAAAGTGGAAGTGTATATGATGAACAGCAGTGGCCCTAGGATAGAGCCCTGCGGAACACCGTTGTTTACAGCTTCAAACTGAGAGTACTCCTGCAAGACTTTCACACTTTGAAATCTGTTGGATAAATAGCTATTAAATAATACAGAAATTTCACACTTTGAAATCTGTTGGATAAATAGCTATTAAATAATACAGAAATAAAAAAGCATACCTCGATACCAAAAGGTACAAGAGAAACCGATTAAGTAGAAGAAGAAGAACTTAATAATCTTAGAACTAATTTATTTGTAACTTTATTTGACAAAACTTTCGTATTGATTACTGACTAGTGTTGCAAATAACACAGTTTTTCATATACTCGGGCGGTATAATCTTGTGTTAAAATAAATATATAAATTGTTATTTTTATCCTTATATAAATATAATCAAGAAATGTTGGTTTGCAATATTCTATTGGCAACATTAAATGTGGTGTGTTTTGTTTACAATTGAAAGCAATATTTGTTGTGTTACGCGAAGCTGCTAACTTTTATACGGAGTGGATTGATAAGTTAGTATAAAAGTTTGGAAAATAAAGTTAGACATAACTAAGTTATCGTTAATTGATGTTGAAATGGTACATCGTAGTCTAAATTGTTGGTGTAGACTGATTTTTTTTTATGCAATTAACTTTTAATAATTTGTTTTGTAAATTATCCAATAAAAAAAATTATTTAAGATAGGGTTAATGAACTTTTGTAAAAATGTAGATCACAAACATTTTGATGTATAAAAAGTTGTGAGTTGGGACAAAAATATAATTTAAATTTTTATCAGCTGACTTAAAAATAACAACAGATAACAGTCTAATGATGTCATTTAAATTTGTGCCTGGTTGAGTCAAACATAAGACGTCTTATTTTGATAAAATAGTATCAATGAAAACCACTTGTCTTAACTAATTTTTCTTTGAATAAATAAAAATGAGGCGAATAATGTCTCTGACTTTGCTGTCTTTTAATCTAGCGAAGTGGTTTTTAGGAAATTTAATAAAAGTTTAAATCAGCCCTCCCATTTTTTTAAACATAAAAACATATATAAAAATTTGCTGCTTAACCCAAAAATTATCATAAAAATTAAACAAAAATCTCTAGCAAAATTCTAACACCACTTTTGTTATCGAGAAAAATTTTATATAAAATATGGGTTGTGGTTGAAGAAAAATATTTCCTAGTAATAATAAATCATATCACGCTCAAATATATAATCCAACATTGACGATGGAAGCAATTAACAAAGTGGAATCAGACATGTTACAACATAAATTAATGTATATGTCAAACGGATATCCTTTATTATGTTACTACAATCTTTGTAAGCTGGTTGTGGCAGAATCCAAAGCAATTTTCGTCGTGATTTATTCGTAACAGCTATAAAGTCTCAGGCAGAAACAGAAAAAAGTTTTATGCATTTTGCAGAATATTATAAAGTTCCAGCCGATGATTTTAACTTATTTGAAAAATGTTTGAACTATTTATGTATAGATCGGTTCCAACTTTCATTTCTTAATGAAAAACCTTAAATGCGTTGGTTTATTATATACCAGGGGTTTGGAGCAGTCCAATTTTTTAGTTGCTCCGCTCCAGCTCCGCTCCGGCATCAAGATGCCTCCTCCAGCTCCGCTCCCGCTCCGCTCCGCGCTCCAAATATTAATAAAATAAGTTTTTTATTTAAAAATTTGTTTTTAAAAACAAAGCTAAAATTTTATGAGATATGTGGAAATGGACCAAAAATTATAATATTTGACCCTAAGAAACAAGTGAAGTTAAATAAATGAACAAATTATTGATCTTCAGTTAAAAAAGTGAAAAAAAGAAAAAAAAGTTCTTTAAAATTTTTCAAAATTCAAATACAAAATAATGAAAATTAATATTCAGAAAAGTTACATTATAATAATTTTACTTAAAAAAAGTGAAATTTAGTTTATTTATAATTTTATTAAATACTATGAGAACAATTCATAAAAAAAAAGTAGTTTATAATAGTAAAGTGGAGCAGTGGAGCAATCAAAATTCTTTGCTCCGGGCTCCGCTCCCGCTCCGGGCAAAAACCCATTGCTCCACTGCTCCGCGCTCCAGTCCGCGCTCCGCTCCAAACCCCTGTTATATACAAGGAACATTCAAATGAAAAACAAATGAATTTTTATAAACCGGGTGTAACTGAGTTTTGGTACACCTCTTTTTTTTTCTTTAGTTTTGTATTTAATTTAATGAAATTTTACACATTATGATATGTGTAAAACTCCGGATAGCGTGAACTTACGTACGTTATTATTTTACTTCCGGTTTCGCCGAAAACTACTCTAACTTTGTTATTTCATCCTGTATACTTTAGAATTTTTTAAAAGAGGAAGCAATTTTTAATACAATTGCACTATTTTGGTTAATTTTTGTCATCTCAAATAATTTTTGGACGAAATTGTTTTTTTAATAAGTGTGCCCTGACCTGCATAAATTGAATTTTATTATGTCAACAAGTGTCCAAAATACGTTTTTGTAATTTTTTTTTGACCTTTTGTTTACTTTAATCGGCTTTGAAAGTTGCGGAAAGAGTCCAGTTTGTTTATTATTATTATGATCTTTGTTATTTAAACTCGTTAGGACTAAGGAAGTTTTAATACTTACCTAACCATAGTTTAATTAAAATTAAGAGTGACATAAAACTGCACCATGTATCAGTTAGCTGATTTGGTGATTTTAAAGAAAGAAAAAAATATATACAGTAGCAACATTTCGTGTGCTCAAAAAAACAAAAAAACTTTTTTAGGTTTTGTGGTTAAGTAACTTACGACGTACCTAGGGACATTCTTAGTTTGTTTTTTTTGTTAGTACCGTAAATATCATACAACTAAAATTCTTATGCAGTTTTGTCAACATTCACCGCTTTGCACCCAGAGCGCGACGTAAACATGTCTTGTCCGTAAATATAGCAATTATAGCATAAATTATAAAGGCATATACCCCTTGGTCCATGAATATGTTAGGAAAAATATAAGAAAAGTATATTCAGATATATTACCAATACATATCTACAACTACTTGATTGGTTTTAATATTATTAATAGGTAGAATTATAGAAAAATTTTACGGTATACTTGATGAAACCCTCTTAGAAAAACACTAAATATTTAAGTTTTAGTTAAAAATAATTGTTACTTATGTTGCTAATATGATGGAATAGCTTTTGTGTTAAAATACAAATATCTTACAGTAAGTAGTGTACCTAAAAACCCCTATTTTAAGGAGAATTTGTTGTAGCAACTTTAAAGTTAAATTTATTAGCACTTATTACTAATTTACTTTTTAACATTTTACTGAAGATATTGAATATGAAGATTGAATTTCCAATAACCAATAAAGCAATAACGTCACATCAGCACTGTATAAATCAATTTATTCAAATGAAAACATTTCCAGAGATACGAACATTTCTATCTTCCCCCAAGTATTTAGGAATATTATTCAGGATTTAGCGATTGAAGCGTAATCTTGGCAGGCCAATCCTATCTAAAATGGATTGGCTATGGTCATCATATCACGTAGCAAGGTTTAGAAGACACCAAGGTTTTTAAAAATGTATGCAAAAAATAATTTACTGGAAATCTGATACAGAAATGTTCTAAGAAGGATTTAAGAAAAACGCATAACTTTGCCTACAGTTTATTAACCGTATCAAGTAAATAAAAGATAGGTACACGACTTCACGGCTGTTGTTAAATTTAAAAACATTGCTCTTTTTAAAGTTTAATTTGTTGGTGCCTATAACAAGAAATGCAATTAATTATAATTTCTTATTTGGAGAAGTTAATTTTTAAAGGCATAACCAGTTATTGCTCTAAGAAGTACTGTTTTATGATTTACACAAAATCACTATAAAACACATTTTTTGTGGATATGTACAGCAGAAACTTTTAGCAAGTTGCGTTAAGTAGAAGTGTGATTAAAAAAAAAATTTGGTTTCATTTTTTTTTTAATAAATAAAATTAAATAAATACTTAACTTACACAAAAACTTTACAATAAACTAGATTATATAATAAATACATAATATATCATATTAAACATGTATGGTGTTTTTAAACAAACAAAAAATTACCACACATCTTTGTTTTGTGTGTTCTACATACAATTTAAAATCCTAAAATTTCGTTTAACATGAGTCAATGACATAATAGTTTTAAAGCATAAAAAATATGTTTTTGTGCGATCGTATTAGAAACAGCTGTTTGACGGACGCGTTAGCAACCATAAAGTACTGCATTACCTCCCCTATCCTTAGCAACGGCCGTAAAAGTTACTTTTCAGGCCGTTACCCTTAGCAACGGCCGAAAAAGTAACTTTTACGGCCGTTGCTAAGGGTAACGGTCTGAAAATGCAGTACATACGCCGTCATCTGTCAGTGACAGAATGTCACGTAGTTTGTAACCTATAATTTTGAAAATGTCTAAAAATTTAAATTGTTTTTAATTCGATCGCACAAAAAATGTAATATTCACCTCGCCCAAAACGTACTTTTTGGCCTTGATACATAAATAACTATTTTTAAGCAAAACTAAAGTAAAAACGAAACAACTAAGTCAAATATTTGTGTAGGGAGCTTGAGCATTTGTATTAAAATAATAAATTCCTCTTGCATCAGCAGGGCAATGTTCTCCAAATGGAATCCTTGCATTATCTCTACATCTTCCACTATCGAATGCAAACTTTGAGTCACATTGAGTTCCATATAAGTTAGGAGAATTAATAGAGTGAACAAACAGATGAGCGCTTCTAATGTGGCTGCAGAAAACTAAAAATTATAATGCAAATTAATTTAAATAGTAACAATTTTAAAGCGTGTACAATAATTTGGTTTGTGCTTTAAATTTTACTATTTGCTATAGCTGGAGCAGTGAGAAAATATTTTATGATTCTTTTTCGATACTTTCCATATAGTTTTCGTCAGTAAACGTGTTATAATGTGGTTTTTGTGGCGTATTTATTAATTTTTATTTGTTTAGAGGTAACATTATATGTAATATTAGCAAAATGATCTATTACTATAAACTGATTCTATAAAGCAGTGTTTTCCAAATTGCGTTTCACGGAACCCTGAAGTTCGGTCAGAAAATGGTAAAGAAAACAATAATTTTAATTACTTCATAGTACAAAGCAACTAAGGATCAGAATAAGCGGCGCTTATCGTATATCAGGTGTAACTGAGTTGTGGTAAACCCCATTTTTTTCTTTAGTGTTGATTTAGATCAGGGCTCGAAAACGAAAAAAATTTTAGTTAACGGTTAACCGAAATCAAGAACTTTATTTTTATAACGGTTTTTGTCGAAAAACCGGTTTTATTCGTACAAAAACGGTTTAGTGTAAAAAACCGATTTAAATTATAAACCGGTTTAAAAAACCGGTTAAATTAACCGGTTTTTAAAATTATTTAGATTAGGAATTCAAAGTATGAAAAGATATTATTTATTTATAATTTTATAATAAATGTACAATAAAGCGTTCAGTAATGACTTTTGGTAAACTAATCGCCTATAATACAGATTTTGTATTTTTCATCGTAATTTTTATTCAAAAAGGATTGTAAAAATCCGGTTTTTTTATTATTTTGGTTAAAGGTTACCGTTTTTTTTTGCCTTTAAAAATAACGGTTTCGGTTTCGGTTAAAAATCACTTTTTCTGACAAAAAATAACGGTTAACCGGTTTTTTAAACCGGTTTAAAAAACCGGTTTCATGCTCTGATTTAGATAAATAAAATTTTAAAAGTACCTTCATAATCTAATGTTTGTAAAAAAGCGTATTATTTGAACAGATGCACACTATTGTTGCACTTCCGGTTTTGCCGGAAATGATTCTAACTTTTGCTATTTCAAAAAGAACACCCTGTATGTTCTGATATTTTTTGAAAAACGAAGCAGTTTTGGGTACAACTGCACCATTTTGGTTAACTTTTATAACATCAAATAATTTTTGGACGAACATTCATTTCTTTATAAGTGTGACATGTATAAACACATAAAGGACAGGCAGCAATTACATGAAATGTATTTAGAGAACCGGTAATAATAACTTGGACAAGGTAAATGCTTAAGTACGTCGAATCTACGTCCTATAAGCAGGGACCAGATAAATAGATTTACGGAACCCGTTCAATATGTGTTAAAATACGTACAGCGTTACATCAGTTATGGATAATTTTCGTTTTCCACTTTAAATTTTGCAAACTACTTTTGGATGCAATTAAATTTCACATGCAAGTCCCCTTATTTGCGCATAAAAAGTTTTACTTGATGCGTACCTACTATATCTAAGAAAATTTTAAAATTATTATATACTTACTGAACATAAGAAAATCATTTTTAGATGATAGTATTGATGAAGGAAATGCTTTGCAACCAGGTTGTTTTCGTATTCCTCCGTTAGGATAGAAGTCGACTGTGCCTATAGGTTCTTTGAAACCGAATTCTCCAGCATCGGTGTGGGTAACACACACTTGATGGGCATCGGAACTGCTCAATCTTTGTGAAGGGGACACACTCGGCTTTTCAAATAATGGTGCCGCTGGATCGAGACCAGATATTCTGCCAATTTTCTGGTTTGTCAATCTGTTAACTTCTTTTCCGAGAAAACCACAAACGTGGGATCCTAACGAGTGTGCTATGCAGTGTACGTTTTGTAAGGGTAATCCGTGTGTGCTGGAGAGTGTAGCGACATTTCGTCCGACGATTTCGCCTAAAAGTTTTTAATCGATTTTGAAACATTTGTTTGTAAAATAAACGACGATTGAAAACTAGTCCTAAGCAGTGTTTAGATTTTTTAACCAAGTAGTTACCACAAACCAATTAGTTTATGACACAATTGTTGAACATATTTAATTTTAATAAATCTTAGCTATTCCTACTTTTAAAAAAAAGATCGATTTTAAGTAAATACACAGGGTTCAACTTTACAGTCTTTTATGTTGATTATAAAAAGCTTTTGGTATATCATCAGTTACATTTTGTTGTGTATAAATTTTAGTTTCGCCAAACCACGTTAAAATTTAACACACGATATGCTGCTTATATTTTGTGAAAAATGTTGGATCTTTGGTAGTGTGAATTCATAACCTGTACAGGGTGGTCCAAAGTTGATGAGAGATCATGGGTATCCGCTTAATATTAAAAATAGAAAAAGAGTTAAAATACCTAAAATGGGCAGTTTTTTGGGACAAACTCAGAATCGTTTTCAAAAGTATTCTATCATTTCCGGTTTTCGAGTGATTAAGAAAACTTTTTTTTTTTGTCATATTTATAATGTACCATATCTCCATTATACATAGTTGTTAATATGGAAATAAATTATGGAGACTGTTTTTAAATATTTTTATGTGAAATTTGATGGTACTAAAAAAAAAAAACAATTTTACGCTCGCCGTAAAAAGTTATGACACAAATTATCTTAGCTATAGTATATATTTTTCCTCAATTCAAATACATAACGGTTGAAGTGGTTATTTTCAATAAAACGAAAGTTACGAAGGTTTTTCAGTTTTATTTATTTAAAGGATAACTGCACTCACATGTTAAATTCTCCATAATGACGTCACGTTTTGTCGTTATGACAGCGGATAAAAAGGTACCTAACTTAAATATCCACTTGCATTTTTGCATGTAACTTTTGTTACCATGCAACCGACTTATGACTAAAAGATTTTGACGTTTTATTAGGTTATAATTTATTCGTGCAGTTATCGTACCGAATTACACTCGAGCTTTGTTTTTATCCTGGACAAACTTGCTTTTACTAAACTCAAGTTTGGTTGCTATTAGGCAACTCTTGACTCGACAACTGTCAAAGATAAAACAACTTATCCTACGGACTCGTTGTTTTATCAGACAATTTTGTCTCGTCGACTTTCCTAGCAACCAAACTTTCGTAGCAACGCAAGTTTGTCCGGCTAAAAACAAAGCTCTCGTGTAATTACCCCCGAAAACATAAAAACAAATCGTAGCCTAAAAACACAAAAACAAAAACAAGATGTAAAACCTTATAAGTTCATGTTTTCATATTGAAAATAAAGAATTGAAATAGGTCATAGCTAACTATAGCTTCAATTTAAAAAAAGTAAGTTTTTAACGGCGAGCGTTAAAATTTTTTTGTATCATCGAATTTTACATAAAAATATCTTAAAATAAACTCGTAAATTTTTTCGGTATTTACAACAATAATGGAAACATGACACATTATAAACATGACAAAAAAAACAGTTTTTATAATCACCCAAAAACAAGAAATGATAGAACACTTTTGAAAACGAGTTTGTCTCAAAAAACTGCCCATTTTTGGTAGGTAATTTTACTCTTTTTCTATTTTTAATATTAAGCGGCTACCAATGAAATCCCATCCCAGGTTATGAATCACACCACCAAAGATCCAAATTTTTTTACAAAATATAAGCAGCATATCGTGTTTTTTATTAACTTAAAAACCGGAAAAGATAAAATAATTTTGATAACGGATCCAATTTGTCTCAAAAAAGTGCATATTTGGTAAACTAACCGATTCCCTATCTTGAATGTTAAGCGAGATACCCATGTAATCCTATCGAATTTGAACCACCTTGCACTGTCACAGGATTTGCACTTTTTTCATATAAGAGTAGATGTAACAAAAATTAAAATAACTTACCTACTCCCTTTGCTTTCGCCACAGCTCTCAAATAATCTGGACCTGCATATTCCGACCAGTCAACCCGAATGATGTTATAGTCTGCTTTTCTTAAATATTCATTTCTCGCGCGAAGTATCCATGGGGCGTTACTATCAGAAATCCATGCATGAATCACGATAATTGTTGGAAGATTGGTGTTAACTGTGTTTAAATTATTTTTATTAATTATCCTTGGGGTATCTGGGGATTCTCTTGTGTTCAGGTAAAATATTACTTTATTTTCATCCACGTATGGATCGTTTTCCAAATATTTTAGAATTGCGTCAGCTGTAATTCAAAAAATTAATTTATTACATAATAATAATAAACTGCAAATATGATGTACGTTAAAATAAAAAAAAAAACCTTTAAATGTTTTTGGCATCGTTGTTTTAGTGAGTTTAGTTTTATTTTCGATGGAACAACTAAAGCTGTTATCAGGAAGTCAAATAAGACACTTGTGAGTGGAATTCCTTTCATCTAAATATTTTTAAGTCAAATTTTGAAAAAAAAGAGAAAAGTTTGGATTTGTTTTTTATTGAATTCAACAAAATTAAATGTTTCAAAGTGATTAGTGGGAAAAAATTATCATCCAACAAATCATTTTAACTTAATTTAGATTTAATGTAAACAGCAAATTTAATTGAGAATCCAATCAATAATAAAATTACATTTGTTTTTTAATTTTAATGCACCGGTGACTATTCCTTATATTTTCTAAACTATTTATAGGTGTTAAAAAAAAATTAATTGTTTCATATCTCCCCAAATTATGAAACACTTTATTATTTACCAGTTTTATCTCTTTTGCTTTTTTCGTCTATTTAAGCTTGTTTTTCTTCAAATACAGCGCTGTTTTTTTGATGCTGGCAAATATATAAGTATTTAACAGACTATCAATTTTATATAAACCACATAACAATACACCTGCATAACTGAACAGTATTTGTATGGGGTTTACTTTTTAAGTAATTAATTATACAGTAGGTATTGTATACAGGGTGTCCCAGATTACATTTCCAGCATGGGGATCTCGCTTATTATAAGAGATACAGGTTTGTTTAAATTAGATGAATTATTCCTTGCTATGAGAGGAGCCACAATCAATTTTTAAAAGTACAAAATTCCTCGTGCTTCAGATGTTATAGCAAAAAATATGTCAAATTTCTTTTTTCTCTTATAACTTTTTTGTCTTAATCATTAGAACAATTTTATTTGCACTTTCTTAAAGTACTTTTAAATGGAGGATGTAACTGTTATTTTGGATTATTTTTAACACCTACCATTTTCGAGATATTACCCCTAACTTCATTTTTTCTTATGGGCCGCGAAGTTGGCTATGGAATAGTTGAATGTGCTTTTTATTCCTCTTTAAAATGAAATATTACTTGCTACATTTATTTTTATAAATAAGTCACAAAATCAAGAAAAATCATATTTTACCCAACACTTATTAAGTTATCTATGAAAATAAAAACAAAAAACAACTAATTAAATGTGAAATGACAGTTACCGTTTGTCTGCGCTATCATTTATTAGAATTTCACATTATTGTTGTGTAATTCGATCGTCTTTGTAGTAATTGTTATAATGATGGCAACATTTAAAAATAGCGATTAATTTGACTTGTTGAGATGCTACATTCTTTGCCATTAAAACTGTGTGGAAGCTGAGCGAATATAATTAGAGCTATATCCCGAGAAAAGGTAAAGATGCGTAATTACAAAAATTTGGAAATAAATTTAAAAGTACATGTTTTTTTTCGATAAATCAACCAAAAATCTAAAACAAATCAATAAATAATTAGAATTATTTATTTTACACAGTTTCTATTGTAAATAATGTGGCAGTTCAACATATACAATTTTTAATTAGTTGTAAATGTGCCCATAATTATATGATAACAAATTTGCTACAAAGACTATCGAATTACTCAACAATACTATAAAATTCTAATAAATGATACCGCAGACAAATGGTAACTGTCATTTGACATTTAATTAGTTGTTTTTTGTTTTTATTATTATAGATAGCTTGATAAGTGATAGATAAAATACGATTTTTCTTGATTTTGTGACTTATTTATAAAAATAAATGTAGCAAGTAATATCTCATTTTAAAGAGGAATAAAAAGCACATTCAACTATTCCATAGCCAACTTCGCGGCCCATAAGAAAAAATGAAATTAGGGGTAATATCTCGAAAATGGTAGTTGTTAAAAATAATCTAAAATAACAGTTACATTCTCCATTAAAAAGTGCCTCAAGAAAGTACAAATAAAATTGTTCTAATGATTAACACAAAAAAGTTATGAGAGAAAAAAGAAATTTGACATTTTCATATTTTTTGCTATAACATCTGAAGCACGAGGAATTTTGTACTTTTAAAAATTGATTGTGGCTCCTCTCATACCAAGGAATAATTCATCTAATTTAAACAACCCTGTATCTCTTATAATAAGCGAGATTCCCATGCTGGAAATGTAATCTGGGACACCCTGTATATGTAAAAAATTGACTTTGAATTAAACTTACCCGTGTAAAAGCTAATTAAAACTATTATAAACGAAGAGAATTTCATTTTGGTTTCTGTGAAGCTAAATAACCTAATAATGCTTTAGCAAAAACTCTTCAAATATATAGTATTTGTCGCAACCTTACCGCTCAAATCCTTGGAAAAAACTTTTTTGGTAACTTTTTTAATACTAATTACTTTGTTTTTGGTGGCACATTTTAATCTTTATAGCTGTATGCAAAAGATGAGATAAAAAGGTTTGTCTAAGGCTATTTACGGTTGTATGATAACGCATAGGAAATAAATTTTCAAGTACACAAGGTAAATGGATATTAAAACAATTAGTTATGCGCGAAAATATAACGTTATTACTTATGTGGGTCGAGCTGTAGGATAATAAAATTAAAAAAATTACTAATTGTTTTAAAATTATAGCGAAAACAAAAAAATTCATTTTAAGTTTTGTTTTTTTATTTTTGCTTAAAATAATTCCAAAACAGCCGCAGTCTCCTTGGGATAAGCAATACAGTTTTTAGTTAAATATAATAGGTGTATGTTTTATTATAAAAAATGTAGGAATATTGAAAACTGATTGAGAGTTACAGTGGCGGATTATCGTACAGGAGCAAGAAGCGCGCGCTTGGGGTCTCACGTCTCAGGCCGTCTGGAGCCTCAAAAAAAAACTGTTAACGTTTAAGTTTTCACACCCTGCTTTCTTATCAGAATACTGATTCACAAAAACTGGACTGGTTCAATTTGTAAAGGAAAAGTGCGTGTTTCTCATAATTTGAAAAAGATCCTATTCAGTTTGCATTTCTTGCACGAGAATACTATAATATTCCGTCATGAGTATGAGAATTTTTGCGAGTGGTATAAGATAGGATAAAACTATTAAATGCCAAATAAAGCTGTTAGAATACGTTCAACCAGCAGAAAATCAGTAACTTTTACAACTAGCCGTTATTAGCTCCTAAAATAAGTTTGATGACTTTTTTGGAAAATTATTGTTTATTCATGAGATAAGCATGAGACCAAAACATTACTTTTAATCGAATAAAAGGTTGAAAAAGGAATAATATAATTTTTAAACGAATAAAATATTTGTAGCTGTTGTACAGGGTGGGCAAATTTCGATGTTTTAATAGGGAATCTCGGTAACTATAAGAGGTATCAAAAAACGGACCGCGCATCCTCGATCTCTTTTTTCGAGAAAAAGTTAATGGTGAAAACTAAAATTCGTTATCGTCTTTTTTTTCGAGTTATCAGCGATAACTTGATTTTTCGACTTTTCGTTTTATGACTGTATCTCGCTGGTTTATGAAAATAAACAAAAATAATTTTGACGTTCTACAGGCACTTTTTTTATAGGAATGCAGTGGTGTAGTCAATTTAAAAAAAAAAAATCAGAAATTTGAGTTGTGACATAAAGTTGTATTTTTTTAAATAGAACCCATAGTTGGCTATGACTTAATTAAATTCCTTATTTTTTTGTCATTCCAAATATATTAGGGTTGATGTATTTATTTTTAATAATACGCAAGTTACGGAGGTTTTTTAGTTTTTTTTTTTTTTAACAAAATTATAGTAGGCTGTGAAAACAAAAACAAAACAAGGTGTAAAACCTTTTAAAACTCATTTGGTACAAGTTACGAAGGTTTTGTAGTTTGTTGTTGTGATAAACATCGTAAATATGTGGAAATAAGGAAACGATAAAGTCGGAATCTGCAGTAATGTAGTTTATTGCAGTTTAACTTATGTTCAAATATTTGTAATGTTTATCACAACAACAAATTACAAAACCTTCGTAACTTGTACCAAATGAGTTTTAAAAGGTTTTACACCTTGTTTTGTTTTTGTTTTCACAGCCTCCTATAATTTTATTTAAAAAAAAAAACTAAAAAACCTCCGTAACTTGTGTTATATTGAAAATAAATACATCAACCCTTATATATTTGGAATGACAAAAAAATAAGGAATTTAAATAAGCCATAGCCATCTATGGGTTCTATTTAAAAAAATACAACTATGTCACAACTCGAATTTCGGATTTTTTTTTGAAAAATTGACTAAGCCACTGCATTTCTATCAAAAAAGTGCCTGCAGAACGTCAAAATTATTTTTGTTTATTTTCATAAACAAGCGAGATACAGTCATAAAACGAAAAGTCGAAAAATCGAGTTATCGGCGATAACTCGAAAACAAAAGACGATAACCAATTTTTGTTTTCACTATTAAGTTTTTCTCGAAAAAAGAGATCGAGGATGCGCGGTCCGTTTTTTGATACCTCTTATAGTTGCCTAGATTCCCTATAAAAACATCGAAATTTTTTACTATGTTATCGTTTGATGAAAATGTCTTTCTAGTGATAGTAGAATCGATTGTTCGACACTCAGTTAACCATCTTTACGCATTCGTTGTGGTAATTTATTTTACAATTGTGTATACTCCGCAGAAAGCAGTCAGTTGTTATAATAAAACATTTGCAAATAAACCGAAAAGTGTTTGATCGTATATGTATATCAGAAGTCATTAAGGAAAATTTGGAAAATATAGTATAAGTACTAAGTAAGTATACGTTAATATATTCAAATTCAAAGCATTTTCCAACCTTTTTTGTTATCTGGGTTTTTGTTTATCCGAGGTTATATTGGACCACATTACCTCGATTATATGGGCCTTAACAATATAATGTTCTCAACATATTCCTTACTCACAACAACATTTTTAAGAATACCTAATTAAAATGCAGCTTCCTAAATAAGTAATTGGTTAATCTAATCGTTGTTTAATTAATCATATATGATGATTACAGACATTAAACAAAATTAAAATGCAGGTGCGTCATTTTGTACTATGTAAATATAATTGACAGGTATGTAGGTCAGTTTACAAAACAAACTGATATACTTTACCTCGTCATTATGTTAATCGGTAGAACCACAAACTTTTTAATATATTCACGAATGAAGAAGATACGTTAGTATTCATGGTTAGTCATTATCAAATAATGTATTAAGGTGAGGTGCTAGTGAATTATAAGGTAGTAAAAGTTAATAAATACAAACATTGATCAATGATTTTTGTACTTGGACATTTCTAACATAACCCGCATTTCCGTGTTTTATAAATTGGACCCACCAAACCGATATTAACCGTATGTATCCAATTGATATACACTTGACTTGACTTGAAATAACGGCGAAGATATTGGTTTTTGTACAATTTTTATTTTTAATTAACGACGAGTTTCCTTATAAAAGACCATTCATTATTTATATACAGTGTGTACAAAAAGTAACGTAACGAATCAATATCTCGTCTTATGATGATTTTACAAAAAAAAAAAGTTTTCATGATAATTAATGGGCACAAACAAAATATTTAATAGAAATTAATTAGTCGGCTTTGGAAATACCTGGATAATTTGATTTAAATGTCAAATGACGTTCTATTTTCATCTTTAAATTAGTTTGATAAAAATTAATTAAATAAAAATTGTATAAACCACATAAAAGAGATTTCCTTTTTATGCAAATGTGAAGACAATGCATACCCAATAGGCCGTTTAAACTTACGGTTTTGCATGTGGTTATGATCGGGTGTGCTAACGCGTGTGTGAATCTAGCGCTGCTAGAGTCACTTGTGCAAAACCAAGGTCAATAAAATCGCTTTGTTTTAGCGTTCACACACACCATCATAACCACATGCAAAACCAAGTCGGCAAAACCACGTGCAAAACCGTTAAGCGTAAACGGCCTATCACATATAGGTACAAATTAAAACCACCAGAATATTTATTGACCTAATTAAAAAAAAAGTACATTTCAAAGAAAATGAATGTAGTTTTAACCTTTCAATTAAAGTAATTCCGGGAGAGTTGCCCTACTGGGAGAGATGCCTGGGTTGTTCTATTTTTGCATGCTAATGACAGATGCCAAAATTTGTAGGTACTGTATTATTGTTCCGTAAGAGTTGTTATCTGGAAGGCATACTGCCGTTGGCAAAAATTCCGGGTGGTGTGCGGTTTTCAACGAAATAAAGATGAGTTCAACGATTTTAACATGGCGCTATAATGTAGTAATAAATTAAAGATACCGGCAATTCGAAATTTATTATTTTTCATGGAATACTTTTAGCCAGCTTTTCAAATAAATTGTTAAGGTTATTATTGCAATAGAATACATCGGTATCTTTTAAGTTCCATATTTTTTTCCCCTGGGGCATCTAACCCGTACTAAGAGGAGAGTTGCCCCATTTTATCGAGGTACAGATGCCCCGGTGGAACATTTATTCCTTATTCACAATACAGCAACAACTAATCAATTTATTAATTAATACTGTAACACAAGCATCCTAGAAAGACTATATTGACATTATTTATGAAAAACAAACTGTGTTCAGAGATGCCTACGACGTATAAGAGGAAAACATCTAGTAAAACCAGAAGGCAATGGTCTTCAGAACAATTCAGAGAAGAATTAAGAAAAACAAAATTTTTAACATGTGTTCAGGGACAAATCCCTTAGCTAGGGCTAGGATGACCAACCGTAGCAAGGGGATAACATTTTTGTATTAGTTAGGTAGTAAGTCAAGTGGCAAAATACATTCTAATTCAAGTTCTCATTCGAATACATGCATTAATTCGATACAAGTTCTCATTCAATACCAGTCATGTTGTAATCTTAAACAAACTTCTTAGTTCTGTAAATAAATTACATTAAAAAAATTTAAAGCCGACGTCCAGCTCAATATTTTAAGAAGACGAACAAGCAGACTAAGCGTCGAAACGTTCGTCCTTCTTTACCGTCGTTATCGTCGTCGTACATAACGACGTCGTAAGTGTGTTACGTTGATATGATCAATCGAGTCTACGATTCGTAACATATCAATGAAAATACATTTTGGATTAAATATTTTTGGTTTCATTGATCGTTTAAGGCCGGGGCATCACTCCTATTTATTTGGGGCATCTCACCCGCACTGTCGGGAGAGATGGACAAAAATATGGTTTTGCTTAATTTTTTTTTTGTAAACTACAGGTCGTAATATTTAAATTTTAAAAGTCGTGCGTTATTCTCAATTAAATTGGCTATGAATTTCCATTTTTTCGGAGACTACAAAGTCAAAAATTATTAAAAGGTGATTTTTTTGCCTTAGGTGGGACAACTGTCCCGGAATTACCTTAAATGTAAAAGCTGAAAGGCTAATAGTACATCGATAACAAAACCTCGTTTGCCATAAAAAGCTATTATCAGCAGCAGTGCATGTCAAATGACTTTAAGCATGATTGCCTACCTATCTCCATGTAATCAAAGCGGAATTGCAAATGTTGAACCAGCTGAAGTATCTACATCAAGTTTTTCAGGAATAAGAAATCACAACTGCTTGATTTAAATTGCAAATAAGCGGTGCATTTTAACGTACGACGCCAACGAAGTATGCTTAAAATAGTTTGAGTAAAATGTATTTTATTCAATTTTATATTATCTATATCTAAGGTTAAAAAGAAAAATCGTCCAATGTTTCGTTTTCTGTACAGTTAAAATTCCGACGAAAAATCAGCATAGCTTACAATTAGTTACGTTATTTGTAGTTTATCCTTTATCGGACTTTTTAGATTCACGATGTTTTTTGAGTTAAAAAAATACTCAAAATGTTTAAAACATACATTATCTTTGATTATTTTTAACTGGGTACTAGAAGCTTGATAAAATCAAGTTTGTTTAGCTTTGAACACATTAATATATTTATATTTACTTAATGAAAAACCAAATTGTAATGTATAGGTTAATAATTTTTTATACATAATTTTTTTGGGTGTCCTCAAATCCTTTTTCATGTTATCCTTAACACGTGTGACATAGTCACCCTTGATTGTTGTAGCATTCCAGTTAATGTGATCAAAGGGAAAAATTACTTCACGGCGATTTTATGCAAACAATAAAATTTAAAAAAATAGTATGAGTACATTAAGTTGACTTTAATCTAATTGATTTCTAGATCAAAAAGGAATAGGGTTTTAACCCTATGTCAAACTGCAGTGATACGTTCAAACTAATTTAATCGAAGATTATCTCAGCAAAAGCGCCGTACTATCACTTTTCCAAACAACCCTGATCGAGCAATTATTATCAAATTGGGAGACTAGTAAATCCCCATATCTATCGAATCGTTTTTTAGCGTAAGCAGAAATAGTCGTTTTGAATATAATCTTGCGATTACCTATATAAACTCGACAACAAAGCTAAAAACGATTGTTTATACAGTGTGTACAAAAAGTAACGTAACTCGTCAATATCTCGTCTTGCGATAACTTAACAAAAAAAGTTTCAAATAAAAGTTGTTTGTGGCCATTTATTGCATAAGCTTAAATTATTTTTTAATGTAGATACAGCGTGTTTTTTTTCCGCACTGATGCGTAAACTATTTTCTTAGCCGGAATACCCTGTATTTGTATTACATTAAATTCTTCTTCAAAAATTTATATATTTATGTACCTAAGATTAATCGTTTTTGAGTTATTTAAGTTTTTATGAAAATATTGTCTCTAGCAGGATTCTGAAAAAATATTAGTATGTCACAACAAATTCCTTTAAGCTTTAGTTGACAACAGCGTTTTAGTGATTGCTGACTAGTTAAAATTTTAAAATAATACACAGGTTGTTTTTTATGTGCGGTCCAATTGACTTTACTACAAACACGAATAACGAATAAGTCAATTTTGTTAAATGGTATACCCTATATAAGTACTTTTACATTTTCTTATCGATAAATACCTATTATAAAGGTGAATTATGTTAGAAATTAATATTTTTTAAGTTTTTGCGGTCTTAATAACCAATTTCTGGCACAAACAAAATATTTAATAGAATTAAACTAGAAGGCTCGGGATATATCTCGAAATTTTGTTTTAAATGTTTAATATAATTAAATTTTTACCCTTAATCTGTATTTTTTGCCTTATTATAAAATAATATAAATAAAAACAGTTTAAAAATTATTACAAACCACGTCCATGATAACAATTTTTAGGTAAATCATAAAATTATTTCTGTAACAAAACATTACAAATAAAATTAGCGTTGCAAACTCTAATTTTGGCTTACACATTATACAAATGTATATCAAATGGGGTTTTTTGGAAAGATCGAGAAAAAAATTGGAACGGGGCGCAACAAAAGTTTATATTGAAAAGTTGGCTGCAAGTACAAAAAAGTTGAGTAGCACTGGTTCAATTGGACAGCCCAATTTATGATTTTTAAACAGCATATCAAATGAAATTTAGTTTATTAGAATTATTAATCAAATTCTTATTTTAGCATTGTATCCCAAGCAGGAACTAAAAACGAAAAAAAATCCGTTCGTTTCTGTTCGGAACGAAAACGAAATATATCGTTTTCGTTCTTTTCGTTTTAACCGAAAAAATTCTTTTTTCGTTTTCGTGAACCGAAATAATAACGGTTAAAACAGGTTTTACATTTTTTTTTTGTTGTCAAAAAATCAAAATTTTTTCTAGTCACCACAACCCTCTATAAATACGATAACAATATTTGCGTCTCAACTAAAATATAAACGATGACGATGGGGTTTGATGCTCACGGTCAGCATATTTTAGACTGGCGAACCATCGCCATATTAAATTTACCAAATCGTTAAACACATTAACATTTAACCATTTTATTAAGTTTAACACCCGTAAGGTGCAAAAACACAACGTGATTAGGTTAAATTAGACACACGATCTTTATCTAAAAATACGAAAATATAGCAAGTGCTGTTTTAAATTTGTTTTAGTACTAAAAATCTATACATTTGAATTAAATAATATCCTGCTGTAATTATTTAAAAAGACAAAAGAATGAATTCAAGTGGATAATTTACTAAATGATATAAATGAAAAAGATATTTAAAAAAAACTTATATTAACTTGAAATATACTTTAACTTTATAGTTTGTACATACCATACAATATACATTTTCACATTCCGTTAAATCTTACTAGCAACACATCTTTCAATAAATCTTCTTTTACATTAGTCCTTTTCGAAGTAAGAATAAATTTTACTATTATTATGTCTAAACGCAAATAAAACATACACATTGATAATATGTATCCAATCAAGTGTATATTCTATATTGATGATCTAAAAAACAAATTAGAAATAGAGAATATCTGTACCGTTAATTGTGTTACACGAATTTGCAAGTATAAACAATAAAGTTGTTAATACAAATTCACGTAAATATATGGAGAAAAGTTTTCGGTTTCGTTTTCGTTCTTAAAAAAATTTCGGTTAATTTCGTTTAACGTTTTCGTTTTTGTTCCGTTCTCAGTTCTTGGTCCCAAGTAAGCGTTTGATTTTAATATGGTGTCACAATTTCGAAAAAAAATAAGAAGGATTAGTCACAAAATATAAAAATGTTGTTCCTTCAGGTATTTAAAAATTATGCAGTGGCTAATTTTAGACATGCACAGAAAATTTAATGGGCATGTGTCTGTTAAAATAGGACCAAGAGCAATAACTTTTACAAAAGACTTCATGAATAAAAATAAGGTTGATAAATATCATATAGATACTCAGGGAGAAAAACGCTTGGATGTTTTTAATAATAATGACGTACAGTTAAAATAGAAGTGAGCGCCGGTGAACATTTCGTTGAAGGGCTCGGAAGTGTCGCCGGAAACGAATGAATGGGGAGAATGGGAGCCCCAAAGCGGCGTCGAAGGATTTAGTTCTTTGGGGATATACTAAATAATGTTCTTTTAAATGTCCGTTAAAAATGATACAAATTGCATACGAACAATTTAACACAGTACTCCGCTGAAAGAAAATTCCAACACAAATTATTGTTACATAAATAAAAACAACACATAATTTTTAAGTACATTATATTTTTACTACATTTAAAAGTAGCTTGTACTTGATTATTTTACAGATAGTTAACATTTAATTTTCACTACCGGCTTATCTAAGGATTAGTGCCAGATTTAACGTTTATTTGATAATTAAAATCGTTAGTGTTATTACATCCTAAAACGTAGACTAAATGTACTTGCGTTTTTATTTGGTTTAACATTATTAACTAGCTTCAAAACCCTGAAAAATGTAAGCTGTTTACTTTCGTCACACGTAGTATGAAAAAGTAAGTACAGTGAAAGCCGGTTATAACTTGGTTTTCAGGGGGTGTATCCGACTTGCGTTGTATGATAACCGCGGTATAACCGTATTCTTTAAATTTTCGTCAATATTTAGTGAATATAAAATAAAAATAAACTCTGTTCACCTATCAAAAAACATATTTAGGAACGAAACTGTGACTTTTCTTTTAAAAAATACATGCTATGTATTGCATTTAGTAAATATAAAACAGGCAACAAAGAGCATGGTGGCCGTCTATTCCATAAAGTGTGATTGCACCCAAAAAAAATTCGGTGCTCTCAAATCAAACAATGTAACATGAAAGGCTCATATTTTTGTCTAAGGTATTTTACCTTTATTTTCTGTTTATGATATTCGATAAACTAAGATAAATTAGTTATTGAATTTAAGATGCTAATAATTACGTTCATTATACACTGAAGCATGTGTTACATTTTAAGAAAGAAAGTATTCGTATTTTGGTTCTTGGTTTCGTTGGAGGCAGGTAAAGTGACCCAAAACTGTTTATATGTATCGGCAGACGCAACCCCTTGCGGGGGCACTTGAGTTATTAGTGTTGCCGCCGAGACGAGACAATTCTCGATCTCGTCTCGTCTCGTCTCGAATTTCGAGATCGAGACAGGCATTTTTCTGTCTCGAAAATTCCAGACGAGATTAAAAATCGTCTTGAAAATTCGAGACGAGATACTCGAGATTCTCGAACTCGTCAGTATTTTTACATGAAGAAAAACTACGAAAAGTTTTAATATATATTTTATTTATAAATTTTTGGAAATCACTTACAAATTAAACTTTTGATGAATTTTAAATATTGTGTAATAAATTAACAAGATTGCCAAGCATTGAGGCACAGCTGGTACACTGGCTACTTGTATACATAAATAGTCTGGAGCCATTCTGGAGAGGTTTGAATATAAAACTTGATGACTTTCCCACCAAACCAATACATCTACATCTTCATTTGCTCGTGGCATTGCTATATAAGTATATAGTCATCGATTTCCGTTCTCCAGTTGTTAATTGTTGCTGTGGACTTATTAAATAGGGCAGTTAAATTAAAAGAACCCATTTCGTCAGAATCGGAATCATCTGGTCCAGAATCAGCTGATAATTGATTTTGGTTTGGTGAATTATCTCTGTAGTAAAAGTTTTTATAGACTTCCTCAAATTGTTGTATTGCTTCTGTTTGCAATTGTCGGCCCCAGGACGTTAGTGCAAATGTTACATTAAATTCGTAATTGTGAATATATCTTTCAAAATAACCGATTCGTACGTGGAGTGCACCCCAGTGTTAAAAATTTCAAATAAAATTTGTTTACCCTTTTAAGTCTTTTTTAAGTGACCTTTGCTGCCCTTGAAAGAGTTAAAGAAATAAATGCATGCATCTAATAATATGCGTTCACATTATTTGCTTACACAGGGGAAGCACCGAACTTAAAACAACAGCGTTCTTTCTCTATATCATCAGGGACACTTAGTTAAAGCATTGCAATGTATAAATTCGGTTTGCACGAACTTAAAATTCGAGACTCGAGATTCTCGAATTCGAGATCGAGATTGCACGTTCGAGAATTTTCGAGATCGAGATCGAGATTTAACTTTCGAGAATTTTCGAGATCGAGATCGAGAATGGATAAATCTCGTCTCGTCTCGTCTCGTGGCAACACTATGAGTTATACAGTTCACTTTCGACAGTCTTAGTATAAGCTGTTAGAAATATACGTGATATGTATGTGATGCTGTGAGGATATAAGATAAAGGGTTGGCTAGCCATTGTGTAGTGCATGTAGTATGCGATTGTATTAGATGGCCTTTAGTAAAGTAATACTGCAGTTATTGGGGATTATTATGTTATTGTGTTATTTGTGTACTGGATTGCAATCATTTGGTAATGTACTAATCATGCTATTAATTTCTCTCCATTTCTCCATACAGAGTGCTGGGGAATGTGAGTCTATGCTGTGTGTCCTGGCTCACACCCCCAGCCGTAGCTGCCCTATGGGGGGTGCCCCTGGGTGGTGGATCTATGCTGTGTGTCCTGGCCCACACCTGGCCGCAGCCGCGCCATGAGGGTACACCTGGGTGATGAGGCGCAGTAAGCGTAGGAATCCGGCTGTACACCGGAGGGTCCACCCAGGTGCCATCAAAGCATGCCAACGGTACCCAACGTGACCAAAGAGCCTGTTAGCTGGACGGTTGTCCAGGTTGTTGAGCTGGACTGTTGTCCAGGGGTTGAGCTGGATTAGATCCAGGGTGTATGTTAATACACGTGCTAATTTATGTTGCGTGGGATGCCATGCTTTTGCCTTTCAGGTTCTTTGTATGCGAGCGAGACCACCTTGTTGATTTATGCTTGGCTTTAGTGGAGATTTATGTGTGTTACTATAATATGATGGGCTTATATAAACCCTGGCAATCCAGCATCATACGCGGCGGTGGATTCCCCCCGGTGAGTAGATAATTGTTACTAATTTTTAAATGTTATCAGTGGCACAAGCTTCTTTGTTTTATGTACGCTGCATACACCTTTGCACCAATCGCTTGGCTTCAGCCTCTGCCTGCCTCGGGAACCCATGTGTTTATAATAAATAACACTAAACTTGTAGGTAAAATAATGCGAACCATGTAAACTAACGTAGTTAACGCCCCAGTTATGAAGTATTCAAAAAGGCATCCTAACAAACAATTACAATATACGATCAATATTATTGGATATTAATACAACATTTTTAGTGTTTTTATTTGCCCTAACAAATTATCGCTCATACTGGGCGCGTCAAAACAAAAGGGGACAAAAAGTACCGCGATATATCCGAATGCGCGTTAAAAGGCGCGTTATAATGGGCTTCCACTGTATTGTAATCGCTAAAAATTTTGAAATCTAGTATTCGACTATTATACACGTTTTAAGGTCCGCTAAACTCGTTTTGATTATATCCTCGATGACGTCCGTGTGTGTGTATGTGCCAAAAGTTAAAATTGTACATTTTTAACTTTAGTCATCGATGGAGCTTTTAAATATATATCGCAAAGTATGTGCGTTAAGTTGATTTTTCAAATAATAAGTAATATACAGGGTGTTTAAGCTGTAACGTTAACCCTAAATTACATAAAAACGGCAAGATAAAAATACTCTGTTTTTGTATGGTTGTAGTCTATGCTTGTCTATAAAACAGCCTAATAACTTTTTTGGTTACATTTAAAACTACAAAATTATTAAAAAAATTTAAAGTTTTGAAACCTTATATTATTTAGCAAAGGAATTATCAATATTTAGCAAAAAAAAAATTTTTTTGGTGAGCTATTCAAGTAATGTCATTTAGCTTTACTTTGGAACTTGTCATGCAATAAAAATCTAAAACATCGGTTTAAATATTTTGGCGTTATTAATGAGGTCACTTCCGAAAAGCTCAGTAATACATTTGTCTTATGGGAATGGGCAATCCAATTAGATTAGTTACCTTGACAAATAAACCGATGAAACGTTATTTCGACATAAGTTATTTACGTCATGCGGATAGACGTCCCTTACAAAAACAAAGCTAAATTCAGATATAACAGGTTAATCAGAACGCCTGAAGTGGCATTTTAAACATTTTATACCCACAAATACACAAACATATACAACGATGCACACAATATAAATATTTATGGTGAAATTCAATTGGTGGCGATACCAGTATATTTTTACAAATAAATGGTCGAGTTAATACAAGTGGCATTATTTAGTTCCCTAGTAAAGCCTTTTTATTTATTTTTTTCATTATGTTATTATTGGAAGCTGAAGCAATATAAATTTGAGACAACAAGAACGCTTGTATTTTGTAAAGAAAATTCAATTCTACCCTTTGATTATCTCCACTATAAGTTTATTACAAGATGGAGGTGGCCCCTATAGAAAAACTAGCAAATAAACCTTAGATAAGCCTGTTTACTTATATCTTATGGACTAAATTTGTATTAAATTCTAATGAGCGATGACATAGATGTTATTAAATAAATAATTTATTAAATAAAATTATGGCAAAACATTTTTAACTTAATAATCACTATTACACGTAAAATCCAAATAAAGGTACCTATCTATTTTTAATTATACCTAAAAACAGAACTTTTACATTTTATGGGTCGCTTTTTTAATCTGTAAATTAACAGTAATTAATTACTTTCATTAAAACCTGCCTATAAAACACTTTAAGTTTAAAGTTACGTTAAACACATTTGAATTAAATTGGGTTTATACATTTTTGTCATTAATATAAATAATATTATACTACAAAGGTACTACATTTAAAATTTTACAACAATCGGATACAGATATCACAATTACATCACTGGAAATACGGGTTTATAAAAAGTTCACACAAATCAAGCACGTGGAATTACAGTGGATTCCGGTTGATTGGGACACAAGGGTATGATTATACTTGAAATCAAGGCTGTCGCTGTCCCAATTTAGTGGTATTTTGGCCTTAATTAACAGAGCAACTATGGGCTTAATACGCGATTTCTTCTTGTTCTTTATTTTTTTTAAATTATCGATTTTGTTTATTAACCCTTGTATCAATAAGTTGGAATCCACTGTGCAATTTAAAAAAATCCAGTCATCTACGTTCATACACATATTGTAACAAATCTGTAAGCTTTATTTCATTAAGTTTGGAATTGCAGCTAAAATAATTATATTTGCCAACCAAATAAGAACAATTACCTACAATTTGCTTTAATAGTAAACTAAAGGTCATGTTATGTAACAAAACTAATACTAGAACAGTGTAAAACATCATCTTTTTAATTGTCAATTATGGATAAATTATGCAAAATAACACCACTTACTTAGTAATATATTTATTTAACACATAATATACGTGTATGTTTAATCCATTTATTATCGTAACTAATAAGAGTTGATAATATGCTATCCAAATTAATATACCTATTCTTAACCATTAATTTAATTTTTTTAAATTTAACTTTAATAATGCTCAAAAATAATAACATATTTATTACGAATTTAAAAATTACGGTTTTTTTCGAAACTTTTTAAAGCCGGAAGTATTTTTTCATATTTGCAATACCAAACACAACATAATTTGAGATAATGCATTAATTTCAACTTAAAAAGAAATAATTTTATAGATATATGTACATTCATCATCCATGTAACTTCGAAATGAATAAGGTTCATTTTAAATGTTTTAAAGTTGTTTTGGATGTGAAATCTGCCAATTTTGTTACACAAATAACGAATACAAGTAAAAATAAGTAAATAAAGTAAAGTAATTAATGCCCTGATGCCCGTGAATGCACTGCCCACTTAAAAAAAAAGTTATATGCAACCGTTTGTTTTTAATTTGTACTTGTTGGTTTAGAAAAATCGTGCCATCATACAAGGTGCAAATCAATAATTAATATAAGCGCTGCCAACTTTACGCGAAGAGAACTCAAATTAAAAATGTACATCTAAACGACATCGACATAGCCCTGTTTAGACTTTTTTTTGTTAAATTTCAAGTCAAAATGTACCATTTTTAGTTTAAATATCGTCATTGTGTCAAAAAAATCAAATTTTCGTTTTAGGATATTAGTAACCTAAACAGTCACCGCTACAAACTACATTATATGAAGTACAAATTAAAATAGCATTTTAAATAACTAATTAGATATTCTATAAATATTTTCAGAAATAAGTAGTTTTTTGTGTCTACTGAAAAGTTAGTAGATACTCCTATTAAATAACATAAGATCTATTGTAGTCACCACAACGATATAATAACCTGTATATATTTTACTTTTAAGAACACAAATTAAATTCCTCTTCTAAAATGTAAAACGTTTTTTTTTTATTCAATGTAAAATAGTTTGGAAGTACTCTCGTTGTGCTTTTTTGAATGGTTATACTTTTAAAATAAAGCACAGAGTGCTGGTTTTGTTTGGTATATATAACTGAATTTCAATAAGATTAAGCAACGATGCAGTGTAAAGATTGGTTTTTGATATTGGGTTAAATAAAAAGTACTTTAGGAAACAATAAAAGTGTTTTTTTTTAAATTTGGCTGTTATTCTGCGGTTTATTAAAATTTTCGGTGCGACCTACGATTGAACAAATCAAAATTAAGAATAGACGATTTCATTTTGGCAGTACCATGTTCACGGACATAATACCCTGTAATTTTATTTGCAGTTTTATAACGGCAATATGTCTTACTCCTACGTTAGTTCTAATTTTTTTTTTAATTAGTTTAATATGAGTTTATTACAATTTTAAAAAAATCCGGAATAACTTTTTTATTATGTAATATATTTTTAAATTTGGTCATTTACACAATAAACTTAATATACAGGTTGGGCCAATAAGTTTTATCGTTCCTATACAAAACCTGTGATGTGGGGTAAAACGCGGGCGGTTGCCAGCGCCGGCGTATGGTCTGCTTCATGGGATCACAGTGTGCTTACTATGTCAAACAATTTTACGAGAACAATGATTCTTGCAGTGACGGTTTGTGATTATTTTTCCGCTTGTAGGCTAAGGCTCGCTGCACACGTACGTTTTTCTGCCGTCCGGCCGCCGCACGACAGCCGCACACTGCCGATGCACACGTACGTTCGCCGTGCGGCAGCCGTCCGGCGGCGGATGTACGTGTGCAGCACCCAATATGTTTTCTAGTACTTTGCGCCGCAACTCCGGCAACCGCACGGTTGTTGGAAGGCAGAAAAACGTACGTGTGCAGCGGGCCTAAAAGCTTTTTGCCGGCCTATTAATTTTTATATACAGTGTCATTCAAAATATTTACAGGTGACCTTATTTTGGTTGTCACAAATAAAGTTTATTGGAAAAAGTTATTTATAATTCCAAAATAAGGGCAAATATAAAAATTTTACGTTAAAATTCCAATTTTAATATTGGAAAAGTTTTTAATTATCGGTATCTCAGAAAATTTTATTCCCAAAAAAATTGGTGCATAATCCAAAACTAATTTAAAAAAATGTAGTTTAATAAAAATTCATGGCACTAGGTTATAGCGATTTTAGATATACTCGTAAGAGTAAAGTGTTCTTATTTTAAGAGTTTCAAATAAATTTTACAGAAAAAAATTGTTAGAAATTAAAAATATCACTAATACTAAATATTATATACTATTTTCCTTAAACATTTAATGTCTAACAAAATAAGAGTAGGTACTTTTCTTGCGAATGTTTCCAAAATCGCTAAAATCTAATAATATACATATAATAAGCATTTTGATTAAACTTTTTTTCATCTTAAAATCTGTTGTAGGCCATGCACCAACTTTCTTAACAAATCGGTAAAAATTTGTGCCGATTCCTGAGTTTACCGCCCCTCTCAATACACCTTAACAGTTGACAACATACGTGGACCGTATGTATACGTTAGGTATAGGAACAACAATTGTTTTTGTTGTACAGTAGTATACCAAAAGTGCCGCCCCTAAAAAAAAAAGTTTGGAGCTGTATTTCTTAATATCAAATTATAGTTTATCTAATTAAAACAAAAAACGGATCTAACAAAAATTTTCCGCCCCATGAAATTTGCCGCCCTTGGCTACTTAGCCAGGTAAATCCGCCACTGGATTCTTGCGTAACTGTTCGGCGACTTTTTCGCGTAAACACGATATTACTCAGTTTCAAGTGCTAATTTGATTAACCTCTTAAGCGCTTATGACGTATATATTCGTCATCTGAATTTTCGTTAGTCTGCGCGTAGACGGATATATTCGCTTTGTACAAATTCGTGTGTATCTCTATGAGCTTGTCGAATATTTTTGCCTGCACGTTTTCATTAGTTTATCTGTACTATAAGACGTCGTGTTTGTAAACTTGTTTCGACCTGTTTGCTGTGATATACATTTTACGCGTTTATTTTAAGCAACAATAGAATTTTTTTTATTTTTTTATTATTATTACTGCAATGAGATTGTTTTATATAATAAAAAAATATTTTATAATATTGTTTTTATACGTTCGTAATGTGTTTATTTTATAAAACCAAAAAATTTTTTATTTTAATATTTTTTACTACTGTATTACGTTAATTTTTAATAACAAAATATTTTTTTTATTATTATTACTGTAATAAGTTTGCTTCAAATAATAAATAATAATTCATAATATGAACCGGATTTTATTATTTCCTCTATGCAATGGCCATGACGTATGTATCTGTTCAGATTATGGACGTGACGTATATATACGCACGCGTTAAAAATCAGTCCCCGCCTAGGAGCGCACTTTGCTTTGCCAAGCGCGGCGCTTAAGAGGTTAAGACATGGGTTTCAAAAAATCGAAGAGACGGATCGACCTTAAACAAGAACGCTACCTTGCGACCACGGACGGTTAGGAGCTAGGAACACGTAGAGCAAGTTGTAACTACGGTACGAACAGATCCGAATGTATCAACGCGCAAGCGCTCTTTTTCGTTCGTGATCTGCGCACAAGTTTGCGGCGAATTTTAAAACTTGATTCAAAACTGCACCCATGCAAGATCCAGCTAATGATTTAAAACAAAACGATTTTATTTCACGTAAGAATCTCGCTGACACGCTAGAACGTTTCAATAGCTTTGAGAACATTTCGTTTTCGAATAAGGCCCATTTTCATTTGAACGGGCACGTTAACAAGCAAAATTGCAGATAATGAAGTAGTGAGAATCTTCGTAATAAACATCAAACACCACTTCATTCGCCAAAAGTAACAGTTTGGGCCGCAGTCGTAAAGTGTTATACTACCCGGCACTTGCCGGCTTTTTCCGTAAAGAGGCCCATAGACCTGTAGTTTATACTCATCTTTATTTGTGTCGTCTATGCTGCGTATATACCCGGTGAAATCTGCTTTTAAGAAATATCGTTATTAATTAAATACCTCAGGGGCGTCGCTACTCGACGAAGACAACTCGGCCACCGCCTGAGGGCAACACTTGGTATGGGCGGTAAAATTATTAATTACCACACTTGAAAATAAAAATTGAAAGAATTGTGCGATATTTTTTTTATAAAATAGGTGTATGAAAGTGTTTTGTTTTTTAGTAACTTTTGATGACAATACCGGAAAGAGGCGGCATTAAACATATTAACTAATGGCTGCACATACCCTCGCGAAGGCTCTGATTACATTGTTTATTATCCTAATCACTATTTATGTACAATGGAATATTATACAGTTTTTTATATTAAAAGATTGCTATTATTAACGAATATTGAATAATATTTAATTTATAAGTATAAGATTATGAAAGATTATCATCTTAAATTCTTGATTCCAGAAGAGAAAAGAATTTTTTTTTTTGCCAAAACCGATAAAATAGTTTAATACAGAATTACATAGTCTACAGGGTGGTCCACATAAAAGGGCGGGCCACTATTCGGATCTCGTAAACGGTAAGAGCTGCAAAGAAGTTTAAATTAGACAAATTGTTTCCTTTTCTGAGACCTATTCAGTGATGCTTTAATCTTTAATATTTTAAAAAAGTTCCACGGCACGCTAAATATAATACAAAAATCAAAATAGCCATTTTTTAATCGTTAATAATTCGGTTACACTTGACGGTACAAAAATATTTTTGGGGGAACAAGTTGTTACGCACTGTAAAATAAAAGTATTCATTTGTTTCAATATTTGTCAATTTTGTTAAGTTAAACTTCTTTGTAGCTCTCTAGCTCTTTTCGTTTACAAGATCCCAATAGTGGCCGTTCTATGTGGACCATCCTCTGTATCAAAATTTATATCTTTCTTGGAGAAAAGGGGTGCCAGTTGTCTATTGCTTCCCTGGGGCCCGAATTTTCTGTGAACGGCCCTGGTGATATTTGATGTCCACTTCAAAGCCCAGGACTGTCTCCTTGCAATTCTTTTTTATAGGGATATTTTAATAGTCGTGTGTACAGCAATAAACCGACAGCGGTGGAAAAACTAAACCCGAATATCAGCCAAGTGATGACCAGTGTCCCTCGAGCCATGTGTCATAGGTTAGGGTAGAAGAGTGCTAGCGACGCAACGGAAGTTATCTCGACGATCTCATTTAAAAAAAAAGCTCTTTAATTTAGCACACTTTTAATAATTTAAATGACTAGTTTTGTTTTTATATAGTTTAAAAAATTGAAATGTTATTGGCCCACCCTGTATAATTTAAATTCGTCAATAACTTGCTTGAATTTTTGTTTTCTAAAACAGAGTTTGCTTAAATTCCTCTGCCAATATTTTCGTTACCTTTATTTATTTTGGTTGTCAGCAATTTCTAAAAACAGCTCTAGTGATCTTGTTCTTAATTACTTTACGTTCCCTCTTCTTTTACCACTTGGAAAAACACGAATCATAATTATCTCCAGTCTTGTAGTAATTTCAGAGATTACGATTCATGAACAGCCTACATTAAGTTCTAAATTCTTACAAAAATACATTTTGATAATGTAGAGATAATTTTGATAAATCCTTAAAGTTTAAGCAATAAATTTTAAAGACTTTACGTCGGTGTTTAAAATCTTAAGTGTTTACATTTCCGCCGTGATGTTAAATTGATTCTTGGTGCGGTGCGTGAGCCGGTCTTGTGATGGGTTTCTTGCATCTGATGAACAAAGTGGAACTTGGTTCTTTGAATTCTTACTGCCAGTCTTCTGCCTCATGCTGATGAAGCTTGTGTATGTGCTGTTTTGTTGAAGCATCATATCCTCCGTTTGATCTATACCTATAAGCAAAATACACATTAGATACACTGGGTTAAGCGAATTACAACAATCATTCCTCTAATATTATACGAAATAACCACTCAAATTAAATATTTGTAGAAACCTTTAACGAGTTTGGTAATGCGGTAACACATCTAATTATAACAATTATTTATCCTATTTTTTTTTGACATATAGGGTGAGATTAACCATGAGGAACATAAATAAGTCAGAGACTGTTAAAACCCTCTGCCCGGAACATCGGTAAATTTTACCGCTATTCTTTTTTTAACACTCGCTTTGAGCGCTCCTATCGCCGCCACGACCCCCTCCCACGAGTACACTTTCAGTCAACATCTGGCAAGTGCAGTGGAAGGTCAATCACAGCTATACATTACCGATATTCTGTATTAGGTTTTTTTTTTTAATAGCGGTATTTTTTACGTATGTTCTAATAATGCAAAACTACTATCCCCATAAAAATTGGGTTGTATATTTATAATTTTTTTTTGTAATTTATCGATATTATATTTTTATGGTGAAATATTTGTTTATTCGAGATAGTTATATAGGTTGATAGGTTTATTTAAATTTTTTTTTTTTTTTAAATAAAATAATTTCAAGCGTTTTTTCCTTTTTTTTACCACAAACTATTAATTTTACATTTAAAGGTCATAATTCTATTGGTATTATAATAGGCGAGTGCTGAATTTTATCGTCTGATGAGTTTAAAATTGAAAAATATAATGACGGTAAAATATACCGATGTTCTGTATTACGACGTAACAAAGATGTTCTGGGCAGAGGGTTAAAGTCGTTGGATACTGGAAACGTGCTATATTATCAGGTTGACCAAAAAGTAATTGCATTTTTTTCTAATACATGGCATTGGATGTCTTAAAATGTAAGTAACACAGAACATACCGTAAGTAACTTCATTCTAAACATCTAAACCACAGTCTAAACTGTATGCTCATTATGTAAATTGACGATTTTGTTTAAAATTGTTTATTTGGCATCGCTTTTAAGGTGGAAAATTATTGTCATAATTTGCTTTATTATTATCGAAAATGGAAAAACGCTGTGCAAGCTCATGAAAAGTTATGTGATTTGTATGGTGAAAATGTCTTAAAAGTACGCCTGTATCAAAATTAGTTTGCTAAATTTCGTTCTGGAGATTTGATGTGAAAGATCAGGAAGGCCAATTAAAGTTAATGACGACAAAATAAAGGCAATGATCTAGTAATCTAGTCCAATCGGCGTTTGATGACAGGAGAGATTATTGAGAATCTAAACATATCGAAATCAAGCGTTAAAAACCATTTGAAACGACTTGAATACGTTAATAAGCTTGATATTTGGATAAGACATGAACTTAAAGAATATCATTTTACTGAAACGAAAAAAAAAGAACAATTTTTTGAACGTATAATAAAAGGCAATGAAAAATGGACAACGTCGAACGAAAAAGACCGTGAAACAAGCATGATTAACTTGTTAAAAGCACTTCAAAAATAACTATTCACCAAAGAAAGATTATGCTGTCAATTTGGTGGGATTTCAAAGGTATTGTGTATTTTGAGCTGCTTCCACGAGACCAAACGATTAACTGGGATGTGTACCAACTGTTTTCAGTCAAACAAAAGCCTCCAGAATTGTTAAATCACATCATTGGTGAATCGTATCATGATCACGCTAGACCACATACAGGTTTGGTCACTCGTCAGAAGTTTGAGCTTGGATGAGATATGTCCACCATATTCGCCAGACCTTGTGCCATCAGAGTACCACTTATTTCGTTGTATGCAAAGCGCATTAAATTGTAAAATGTTCACTTCTGATGAGGATATCCAATCGTCCTTAAAACTGTTTTGTTGCCGGAAAATGAAAGAATTTTATTTGAACGCGTAACCATGAGGTTGCCTAAAAGATAACAAACGGTAGTCAAACAATATGGACAAAACATTGTTAAATAAAGTTTTTGTTTTTTATGATTTACACGGTTAAAACTGCAATCACTTTTTGGCCAACCTGATTTACACTGATAAGGTGGCCAATGCGACCAGTTTCTGTAATAAGCTGAAAAGTTTCATTTTATGATTTATTTCTTTCTTTCTTATTGTCAACAGCAACCAATTGAAACTTGGTGCCTATAATTAAAAAATAATAATTCGGATATTTAGAAAACTTTACTAAGATTTTACTAGATATTTCAGGATTTGTGCACAATATGCATATTTTCAAATCACATTCGTACTTAGTTGGTAAAGAACACATTTTTTTGCAAATTCAATCCGCGTTTTATATCCAACGCTTTTAGAGATTCCCATGTTTGTGATAATGTATTAACATCTTTTATTTGTCGTTAAAGAAGAAATTACAAATTAAGCAGTCCCTTATTTCTAAATTAATATCATCACAAATTCCTCGCGTTTTTTTTTTATATAAGCGAAGTGCTGCGGTACGCAAAGTAAATGCTCTTCCTTATAAAAGCGATTAATGGACTAATAGAGGAACTCTTAAGAAGACTAAATTAAAATCCTTGGGATAATAACCTAGTAGGTCACATGACTAAATTATAAACCAAATTTGCTATTTATTAAGCTGTGCTTAGCTTAAACGTCCTGACCTAAGCGCAATTGGCGTTAAAATAATGTACGCTGTCCGCAATTGTCCAAGTCCCAGAGGTTTAGCAATTAAAAGTTGTGTGTTAGACTTTTAATTCTAATAAAAATGCAAATTAAAATTGTTGTGGTATTTTGAGGTGCACAGCATGTGCACCTATTCCCGCGAAAAATTTGCTATTAAATTCGATCTAAAAATATCGCTAATGTTTGAAATAAAGAAGTAATTACCGATTTTTGCTGTTTTTATTAACAGAACATGTTTATAATAAGGGAAGAAGTTCCGCTAAACTAACGATTAATTATCTACATTTTGAGCACTTTCTCTGCGACTTGCAATTTTCTACTTTTCGCAATATTTTTAGATCGAACTTAATGAGCTAATTTTTCGCGAGAATAGTAAAATAAATCAAATTTCGCGCCAAACGGTGGCAGATACGACGAAAAGTCTAGAGACGCTTTTTGCTTAGAATAAAATACTCTACCCAAAAACATGTTCAAGTTTGATTTTGAATAGGACCGTACTAGTTTTTCATAAAATTTATTGAAACTGAACCCCCACAACTCCGCCACTGGTTGCTTGTGGGGCTTGATATTCTCACCGAATGTGGTAACCTGTAAGGTGGTGCTGTATACCAAATTTGGTTTAAATATATTTACTGGTTAGGAAACGGTTAAAAAATATCGATTTTTTTTCGAAAATTTCAACACCCTGTATCTTTAAAATGAAGTGTATGGACCCATGTTGATATGGAATATTCGCTTTAAAATGAGTTTTTGTATCGACTGTTAAAGTCCTGCTACAAAAAAGTGGACCACCCTGCATAAGTCTTATCAGAAATCAAAAAATCCTTCAACAATATTTATTTTGTTATAAGAAATTATTTATCCTAACTAAATTATTTAATTTAAAAAACAGTTATTCGTTAGTTTGAAAGACGAACAACACAAGGAGTGAAAACTTAAAGGGAAGTTTACAATTATGTTTGATAGGTTTGTGGCATATTTTTCTCAACTTAAACATTTTTGATTTTAAAAAAGAAAAACTTAATTTTTATCCTAAGAAGTAGAAAATACGAAACTGGTTCATAAAATTGTCCCCTTGTATGATTAGGAAGGGTTTTAAAGCGTTATTATTGATGTCTTAGAAATTCGGCCTTATCGAAAGGAAAACGTCATTCTATCTTGCTGAAAAGTCCTTGGAAATCCTTTGTGAGTACTAAAAGTTTGTGGTGTATAAATGCTTAATTGAATTCGACGACAGTTTAGTTGCAGGTGTCACTCTAGCGGAAGTATAACATATGGTTAACAAAATAAAATTTATAAATGTCTTAAAGAAATGACCACAATATGATTAATTGAAATGTATATCTTGGTTTTAAACAAATTTTCATCTAAGCAGTTTATTGTATAAAGCAAAATAAATCAATATTGAAACTTGAAAAAATGTAAGCTGATTATATAATAATTAAAAACGAAAAAGTCTACCTAAAATATAGCTTTTTTCTATACAAAATTTTATGGAACTAGGTTTATCTAAAATGCTCTGACATTGCGTAGCTTAGAAAAGTGACAAAAATAAGCGCTGCAAATAAAATTAAAATTTAACGTTGTAAATTTAAATTTCGTTTACTTAAAAACGTTGTCAGATGTCAGATAAGAAAATTGGTTATATTATAGTAATTATTAAAACTTGTGAATACTAAAAATATTAGGTACTAAAAACGCAAATTATTTCATTTTTTCGAGCCAAACTGTACACAAATAGCGGACAAAGAGTGGTAATTATTTATGATTAGTTTTATTAGCGTTGTGTGAGCAAAATTTATTGCTTTAATATTTATTGTGTATTTACTTTTAGTTCCAGTTCTGTAATAAAAACAACACGCTATTTCCTTTGTAGTAGTAATTATTTTAACTGAAAATTTACTGGTATAATCTTAAAACTTTTATACAAAAGAACTAAGAGTTAAAATGAACATGATGATCAAAGCGCTTTAGAATTGTTACCTGGTTTAGAATTAATATAAGTCTAAGGGTTTATTATCCTTTTAAATATCAACAACAATTAACATTCAAATTCAGTAGTAAAACCTTTTTTTTTTGGTTTGTTTGCTTCATGATATTCGTAATATTACTATTTGAGTATTAGCATAGGCTAATCTCGATTATCTTGGGCATATTATGTTAAATTTATACTTATTATATGTAAATCTCTTACAGAACCCATCCAGATTGTATCAAAAATTATGCTAAATATTTAATGGATACAGTTGTATCTTAGTGCCATGGCTTTAAGAAGGTGCTTAAATTTTTTAAGACCAACCGTTGTTAAATAATATACATTTTTAGGAAAACATACTAGTTTCTAAAAATCAGTAAAATAAAACTTTAATATTTAAAAAATCTGTCTAATATTCTAGATTAAGGTGACCAAAAAACATATCTTAATTAAATAAGTCTATGATATAAGTTTCAGATTTTAAGCACGATATTACATTTGATGGGTGTCTTGAGTATAACCTCTATTCAATAGAGTATAGATTATGGAAATTATACCGTTCTCCCAAGATTATTTGAACCTAAATACATCCTCGTCACATAAATGATAAAAGATGAAGACGTTTGAAGCCACACTGTATTGAAGAGCTCAGCTGGTGTAATCACGCGTTAATTTATTAGCAGCTGAACCAAAGCTTTCTGTCGGATTATCCATTAGTCTATAACTGCGATATATCAGTCTGTTCACACACGGTGACTCCAAAACTGATACGCATAGTTAAAATTTTGAGATTTAGCGAATACTGCTATACACCAGTCCCACATATTTAGTAGGGTGGTTCTTTTTATTACCTCCCAATTTTGTTCTACCTGTAAAAAAATCCGTGCTGCAAAATTTTAGATCATTTGAGCAATTTTTAAATGTCGCTAAATCGGTTTGAAATGTATCGTTGTTACGTAAAAGTATGTAAACAAACAAATATCTAGAACACTGTTAAAAATATTACAATGAAAGTTGGTATCTGACCGTTATCGTAGGTATGTTTAGGATTCGATAAAAATATTGAGGTTGCAATACGACTTCCGGTTCAACCTGTATATTTTTGTATTTTTGGATTCCTCTTTAAATTTGCATTTAAAAATGTATAATATATAATGTATAACCGTTTTTTTTTTAATTTACATTTTTATGAAAATTTAGAGCGATAGGTACAGCACTTTCAAAAACTTTCAACATTTAAGAACTTTGAACATTTTGGTTTTTGTCGTTTTTGCCACCCTCTTGTTCCATAGCAGGGAGTTTAATTTTCTTATGGCAGCTTGCTCTTGTCCAACTCTGTTTGAGATCTCAGTTTTACATTTCTATCAAACTATTTATCTTTACACCAAGATTTTAATATCATTCGCACTGTTGATGATTTGGTTTTCAATTTGTAAATCGGTGGCATGGCCTCCAGTTTCTTTATACCTCTGCAAAATGGCATTTTTGCAGCTTAATATCATCAAAACTAAACAAAAATAAACATTTTATTGACTGCTTGAAAAAAGCAATATCTCCTTACGAACTAGAATTTAAAACACTTAAATTTGATACAGCAATCTTTTGTGCCAAACCTTGTGAAAAGCTTGGCTGATGTCAAATAAGGCTTTTCTGTACAATAATCTTTATTTTCTAGAACTTGGTTTATTTTTGCTGTTATATTGTGGACTAAGAGTAGGATGTTTAGTTGTTAGTCTGGTTGTTACGTGACTTTTGACCGACACGGTATATTAACATTTTAGTGCGTCGATCATGAATTTTAGTGTGGTTTCGGCCGCGAGAGCCAACGACATTTTAGATTTTCGATATCCAGAAAAATATTGGTGGTTTAGCTGTAAAAGTATTAGGACGTCCGTTGATTCTATAAGTTTGGGTTGCAGACCACATGGTAGCTTCTATGTTGAACCGCAGGCCTCAGGTGCCAATTTGTGGGTTCTGAACCCCAGCTATATTATAACTACGCTGTTAGTATGCCTATGGTTTTCTTAAAACCGGCTAATCTTTGCCAATGATACTGGCATACTGTGCTACCATCCTACCGTCGACCAACGGCTGCAAGTCAGTTCATCGTTCTTCGTCTCCGTCCAACTTCCGACATCTGTTCAACGTAAAGTGCGACAAAGTGTTAAGCGTATCACCGAGTGTACACGTGTCGACAATCTTCGAAAACAAGTACTATAATTTTTTATGTATACCGTCGAACAAACAAATCCACCCCAATTGTCTAGATTTATTTTGTTGGCACTGTAACGACAAATTTAAGTACCTATTCATATTTATTTTATTGCCACAGTACCGGCTAATTTAATTGTAAGTTGTTATCTCTTCAATGATTTGATTTAATTATATGTTTGTCTTTAAGTTTATGTTGGTTTCATTTGTGACCTCGCCGTACTATTTTCGCTATTTCTCTATAACACTTGTATGTTGATTTGGCTACAGTTCGACTTCACAAATAGCGTGGCTCCTTTTTTTGTTCCTTCGAACCATCCCATCCTCGTCTGAGCTAGTCGCGAGCCCGAACTCATATGTTAGGTGGGCGAGATAACCGTGGAACCAATTGTTACGTTTCTTGTAATTTTTCTCTTTCTTTGGTTTGTTTTTGGTGTCGGCGATTTAATAATCGTCCGATTTACACGTAACATGGTTAGACGTTTTTTTAGCAGTCGTCTCATTTTTTCTAAGAGCAGTTTTTCGAACTTTTAAAGTCGCGACAGCGATATTGACAGTTCGGCATTTGACGTAAGCCTACCATATTTTTATATTTTGACATAACAGACAAATAATATACATTTGTTTGTCATCGATTTCCAATTTATCATGTCCCCAATAGATGTTCCAACGACTTTAGAGCATTATCAACAAATAGCAACTTCAAAATAATTAGTTGCTCTACAACACTCGATGCTGCAATTACAAGAGCGGCCATATTTATTTTGAAGTCGCGACTTTCAATTTAGGTAGTTCACACGGTGACATTTAAAGTCGCGACTTTAAATGTCACCGTGTGAACTACCCATTAGACACGCAATGTTTTGTTATTGCTAGTTAAATTGCATTGACAACAGCAATTTTTTTAATAAGTTTTTATTGAATCAATTATCTAGAATATTAGTTTCTGATATATGTAGAAGCTTCCCATTGGTTTTTATCAAAACAGAAATTTTTTCTTTAAATATGCAAATATGCGTTTTGCTTAAGGCAGAGCTAATGATAGTTATTTAGGCAGTAAAATTTATCGTAAAATGTATCCCAGTTGACAGGTACCATGTGCTTAAATATTTATGACCGGAGTGACTTTAGCAATAACTTTTGGCAATAAGCTGTAACTTTGTTAATAATGAAGATATATTGTTTAAATTTTAGAGAATAACATTAACCTACACTCTATAAGCTGATGCAATTAAAAAAAAAAAAAAACTGTCCCTGGAGGCGGTGGGTCAAAAGTCATTACTAAAACAAAAGATCCTGCCACCACCAATTTAATTCCGTAAGTACGTTACAGCACACGAAACTTAACCCCGGTCAAAAGACGCCAGTGGCGGAGGTTCAAAGTGTGGGGTCAAATTTATTGCTACGTCAAACTAAGGACTCTGCCACCTTGATTTTTACAGGATTGATAGTGTCACTTTTAAAAAATTACCACGAGCTCAGAATCGTTTGACCGGTCAAAAGACACCAGTGGCGGAGGTTCAAAGTGTGGGGTCAAATTTATTGCTACGTCAAACTAAGTACCCTGCCACCTTGATTTTTACAGAATTGATAGTTAGACACTTTTAAAAAATTACCATGAGCTCAGAATCGTTTGACCGGTCAAAAGACGCCAGTGGCGGAGGTCCTTAGTTTGACGTAGCAATAAATTTGACCCCACACTTTGAACCTCCGCCACTGGCGTCTTTTGACCGGTCAAACGATTCTGCGACCGGGGTTAAGTTTTGTGTGCTGTAACTTATCTACGGTATTAAATTGGTGGTGGCAGGGTCTTTTGTTTTAGTAATAACCTTTGACCCACCGCCTCCAGGGGTATTTTTTTTTAAATTTTATCAGCTTGTAGAGTTTGTAGGTTAATGTTATTCTCTAAAATTTAAAAAATATATCTTCATTATTAACAAAGTCACAGCTTATTGCCAAAAGTTATTGCTAATCCACTCCGGTATATTTATGGCACTTGATCAAATACTACGAAAGATGGTTCATTAAAAGCGCGTGCTGCTGCTTGGCAACGCCCCAAAAAAATTAATCTATGTGTGTACGTCAAATACAAGGAAATAACTTGCACAGAAATATTTACAGGGCTTAAGAGCGTGATTGTCAATCATTACAAAAGAGGGCACGTGCATTCAAGAGGAGGTGGCCACTTCCAAACATTTCCTGTAACAATTATAAGGGCAATTTAATTTACTTTATTGTTTCGTAAAACATTTTTCCAACAAATTTAACATTATTTATGCAATATAGAGTGTGCGTGTATACAGAAGCCTACTTAACGAAAAGTTTAGTTGTTAATGCAGTGCAATCTGCAATAACAAATTGTTGTGTATCTTTGTAAAGAAGCTTCCAAATCCACAGGTGTTTATTAAAGTTTTATTTCTGAATACAGTAGCTGAATTTATGGAATATCGTTACCAAACATTCTGTATAAAGTAAAAAGCTATAGTACGTTAGGCTCATCAGTAAAAAAACAACAAAAGCGTTCTAGTCGAAATTTTTGTCATCATTATCCCATTCGCGTACCATTGTAATTATAAATTCAGAGCATAGACATTCGTCTGCGTCCTTTCGTGCTTAAATACTGGAGAAACAATAAATTTGTTCGTTGTCATAAAACTAGACGATACGAGGTTTTTTTTGTAATGTTGCGCAACGCGCTTTATACGACTCTTGCGGCGGAAAATCAGTACATTTGGTTTTAGGGCATAAAAAGTCTTTGCACGGATAAAACATAAATTCTCAGTTGTTCGCGAGATGAACTGAATTAAAATTGTAATACAAAACAAGCTATTTCCAAGCACCGAATTTACAGCAAAGCGCATTTATTGCTAAACAGCTTAATCGTAAATTTACCATTTAATTTCACCCACAGCTCAGACAATAACCGGTTTTATTGTAGACAATTATAAAACAGGCGAGATTCAATCTTTCCACTCGTAACGTAATTGATGCTAAAACTTTTATTACATGACTGTAATCAAGGATTCGATGTCTCTTGATGTGTCTTAGGAATAGAATGGTAACCGCATAAATGAATATCAACCTTCGTGAAATGCGAAATTTCTTGGTGCGTAGCTGTAACATTTCATGTAAACGATTAACTAATCTGGATGATGATTAACAACTTCACATTTGATAACGGCAATTATATGGCAAATCTGAATTAATTAAACGCAATGGGGATCTCCGAAACTGTGATTGTTGCCCAGCTTGTTAATTGAACGATAATTTGCAAATTTTTTAAACAAATTTCACGATAAAGGAAAATAACATTAATTTTCATCAATATATTTCCCATTATTTGGTTAAAAGAAAATGAAAATAGTGTGTTATGCAAAAGGGTTTCCCCAGAACTTTTTGTTGAATTTGGATGCTTTTGGTTGAATATTTATATAAATATATTGACCACTTGTTATTGTTATGAAAGAAACGTAAGTCCATTTAAAAAAAAAAGCTAAATAAAAGACATATTATTCAGCGGTTACTTTTTATCTGCAGACAAATCACAGTTTACATTTTGAAATATCCATATACTTTGGCCAATTAACAATTCGTTAGTGAATGGCATTGCGTAATCATTAATAATAAAAATTGGTTTACGTCCAATTCCTGTAGTCCTGTAGCAAACATAGTAAACTTTATCAGTGTTTTTAAATCGACTAAAATGCAAACTCTCAAATATACTGAAAAAATGGACAATGGACTTGCACGACTTTCGTAATAAACGGTCCATAAAAAATATAAATTTCCGGCGCAAAAACATGTCACACCATAATTTTCAGGTACAAAATAATAAAAATAAAATACTACCAATTTTTCTATTATGGTGTTTTAATAATTGTGGTGAGCTATGAAAAATAAATAGCACTATTCGAGAGTTCGTATTTCAGAAGTGTGCCAATTTTCGTCAAAAGGTTTAAAAAACAAAACAATTATTTAAAATCAGGACTGTATTTCGCATTTTTTTTAAATCTCAATGACGTACACCAGTGTTATTCAACCTAGTGTGTCGCGAGCATCCTCCAGCTGTGCCGGGAAAATGAAATCATAAATAAATAAACAAATTTTGCAAGAACGCTTTGTTTAAGATTCTAGTTCAGGCATGGGGTTCTCGCTTATTGTAATAGCTACATAGAATAAAGGTTTAAATTTGGGATAGTTGTTAAATTCAGTGTTCATTAATAATCTGAAAAGAAATTGGAAATATCTTAAACGGTGTCTCAGAAAATTAGGTAAATTCGGGAAACACGATATTTGAAAATCGACTATAACACTTCTGTAATATGAAATATTTTAAATGTGCAAAAACATTGCTGTTTACGACCAGATGCTGATGATCTGGTGTAAATTTGTAGTTTGTAGTGTATTTTGTATGAAGTGCGGATGTGTAGGTGAAGTAAGCAGGGACTGAGAACGGAACGAAAACGAAAACGTTAAACGAAATTAACCGAAATTTTTTTAAGAACGAAAACAAAAACGAAATTATTATTTTTCGTTCAAGAACGAAAACGAAATAAATATTTTCCAAAACCGGTTTAAACCGGTTTTGTCGCTATTTCAATTTTATTTGTTAAACACAAACGCGAATTCACCTTCTGTGCTGGGGAGACTCTACGAGGCAGTAAAAAATCTCACTTGAAATAAGTGAGCTTCACTTTTCTCCATATATTTACGTGAATATGTATTAACAACTTTATTGTTTATATTTGCAATTTCGTGTAACACAATTAACGGTACAGATATTCTCTGTTTCTAATTTGTTTTCTAGATCATTAATATAGAATATACACTTGATTGGATATATATTATCAATGTGTATGTTTTATTTACGTTTAGACATAATAATAGTAAAATTTATTCTTACTTCGAAAAGGACTAATGTAAAAGAAGATTTATTGAAAGATGTGTTGCTAGTAAGTATATTTCAAGTTAATATAAGTTTTTTTTTAAATATCTTTTTTATGTATAACATTTAGTTAATTATCCACTTGAATTCATTATTTTGTCTTTTTAAATAATTACAGCAGGATCTTATTTAATTCAAATGCATAGATTTTTAGTACTAAAACAAATTTAAAACAGCACTTGCTATATTTTCATATTTTTAGATAAAGATCGTGTGTCTAATTTAACCTAATCACGTTGTGTTTTTGCACCTTACGGGTGTTAAACTTAATAAAATGGTTAAATGTTAAAGTGTTTACCGATTTGGTAAATTTATTATGACGATGGTTCGCCAGTCTAAAATATGCTGTCCGTGAGCATCAAACCCCATCGTCATCGTTTATATTTCTGCTGAGACGCAAATATTGTTATCGTATTTATAGAGGGTTGTGGTGACTAGAAAAAAAAAAATGAATTTTGACAAAAAAAATATTGTAAAACCGGTTTTAACCGTTATCTTCGGTTCACGAAAACGAAAAAAGATTTTTTCGGTTAGAACGAAAAGAACGAAAACGATATATTTCGTTTTCGTTCCGAACAGAAACGAACGGAATTTTTTTCGTTTTTAGTCCCTGGAAGTAAGTGTGTAAGTGTTGTGTGTGTTCGTGTTGGAGTGCAGCCTCGCATATGTTATTCGGTTTTTCCTAATTTTCTCGGATGCTGTTTGAGATATTTCAAATTTTTCTTCGGATTACTAATAAGCACCAAATTTAGCAACCTTGCCAAATGTAAACCATTATTCTAGCTATTAAAATAAGCGAGATCCCTGAACCCAAATCTCAAACAAAGCGTCCTTGCAAAATTTGTTTATTTTATATTCTAGCTATTATAATAAGCGTAAACTCATTTTTCATACACCCTGTATATAGCGTGCCGCGAATTTCTAGCGTTGTTAAAGTGTGACGCGACACTGAAAAGGTTAAAAAACACTAATCGTACACATTATTTTTGTACAATCGGTTCAGCAACTCAGCAATTTTTTTTTAAATTTGCATTGTTTCACTGAAACTATTACGAGTACAGCTTGTCAAACATAGCTTTGCGTTTCATTTTTGTAGAAGATGCTCAACCGTTGAACAGAGTACGCATTCGGAGCAAAAATTACAAGTAGCACGGGCGAGTAATCTCTAAGGGCCGTTATTATAAACGACGAATAAGTAGTTTACTCGTGGAGTAACATTTACTTCCGGAATAAATAGCTATTTTGAGTATTATAAACGTCAGTTAAATTTACTCGCCAAGTAAATCCCCGAAGTTAACTAACCTCTTGATAAACCACGGGATAAATTTTAACTGTCAAATAAACATAACTCTACTTTTTCATGTCAACTGCTTAGTAAATGTGACATAATAATAATTATAAAAGGTAAGTAATAAATAATTATAAGAATATCGCGTATACCTACACACGATTTATGAATTTATGAGGTTGTGTTTGTTTATTTATCACTTTAATTAGTTATTTCACGGTTTACTATTTATTCGGCAATTTTCGTTTATAATAGCGGGAATAAATTTACTCGCCAAGTAAATTTATTTGAAGGTTAGCTATTCGACTATTTAACTGACGTTTATAATAACGGCCCTAAAAGTACAATCGGTGTCTACAGCATTACAATCTAGCACAAATTGAACACAATAGACAAAACGTCAGGTGTAGATATTTAAAATAAAATATTTATCAGCATGCAAGGGGTTCAATTCCTGACAAATCAATGTCTGTATCTGAAATCATATTTATTTATAATTCTAGACACAAACTCCATTTTAACCACTTTAAAATAATTTTATGAAACTCACTTTTCGCTTGACTGTACTAGGTACTTAAGACAATTATTTAAGTTCATAAATGACACAGTGCAGGTCCTAATTAGGGTTTGGCAAGATTCGGTCTTTTTGGATTCGACGAATCCGAATCGAATCCACGATTATTTTACGAATCCGAATCCGGATCCGAATCCAGTTCTAAAATTAAATGAATTGTGTTTAAAGTTCGCCCAAATTTTAAAATTACAGGCGATTTACAATATTTGTCAGCGGTTGTCAGTTTTGTCAGTAGCGCATCAATGGGTTTTACTAACACGGTGTTAAGTTAATTAATGTTTATATAATTAATTCAAACGGCCTTCAATCAGTTAAAATGGCACTGTATTTCAATGTTAAAGTATGAAGTAAAAGAACAAGTATATTAGTATACAGGGTGTTTCACTTTTCCATGGGACACTATTACTATCTCCGTAAATAATGAAAATACAAGGTTGATCAAATGGGACAAAAGTTAGCTATTTAGGGGTGTATTTTAAACCAGATCTTGTTTTGTTAAAAAATTCCATGGCTTGCGTGATATAACGAAAAAACCGAAATCGATCAAAATTTTTAAACTTAAATATCTCGGCTATTGTTGCGAATACACAAAAACGCCAAAAAAAAAAGTTTTGTAGATTTGGTTTGCTATAAGATGGCAACAGTCAGATTTTTTTTTATGAATTACCGTGCGAGATATTTGACAAAACAACTTTCTTTTAAATGGCAATCGTAGAAGGTGATGACTGATTTAAAGATTATTTTTTTCTCTTTACAATGGTATAATATTTTGTATGTCTATTTTCAAAAATAAGCGAAATAACCTTAAAAAATGCAAAATCTTAAGATAAAAATCAAGGTTATTTTTTTGCTTCAGCTTCAGAGAAGTTCTCTCTGAATTGGTTGACCTTGGTTTAATTGTTATGATTGCTCGATATACTTTTTCTAAATAGTTCGTTCTAATTTTGGCATTTGAAAATAATGCATTTTTTTAAGTAGGCAAACTTATCTAGATACTTTGGTAATATAAGGCATTTTACCGTTTTCAATATATGATTAAGCTCTTCTTCCATCGTTAACTACTGAACGTCATCTGCAATATTCCGCAATCACCCTCTGTTGAATGCTCTGTTTCTTCATTTTTGTCTTCTTCGTCAAACAATCGTTTCGTAATATTTTTTGCAAAATTAAGTATTTTCTCTGAAGTTGTGGTAGCATTAATGAGACCTAATCCGAGATTCGTCGAATCTTAGACCGAATATCGAATCCGAATATTTGCTGTAGGATTCGGCGAATCCGAATCCGGATACCCGGATCCGAAAAACCCTAGTCCTAATCACTCAAGTTTACTGCGCATTCAGATTTTTCATATACCCTTTCAAACGCAAAGCTATGTTTGACAAGCTGTGTACGTAGTTTTAAAGCATTATGATCGCTAAAATTTTTGACTTAAAAATTTAGACTGATTTACATGTTTTGAAATCCACTTGTTATTTTAAAGCCGTTTCGAAATGATGATTTTATTATGTTATGGAAATTGTTTTCATATAATGATGTATTTCTTAGATTCTTGTTTTTAGTTATGGTTATAAAAGCATTGTAAAGCGCTGTTTTGAACTGGTTGCTTTTGAAGTAGCTGCGAATATAATGTTAATAAAATATCGTTTTTGTATGATACATGTAGTCATTGTTAGCAAGACTTTTTGAGGCATTTTCAAATTTATTTTCAAAGTTAATATGCGATTGGGTTATGAAACTTCTTCTTAATTGCATCCTTTTGTAACTTTTGGTGTCGAGGTTATGAAACATCACCAAATAATCTTAAAATGATGTTTACTAGAATACGTTGACATACTTCTGCATATTATTAAGAAAATCAAACCATACATGAACGAAAACAATTTTACGCAAAATTTGACCTTTCTTTTAAATTGCCGTAATAACATTTTTTTTCACCTAAAGTCGTTGTGCCAGTTACTTTGCGCTTTTTGTGTTTCTCGTTATGTCACCCTCTTTTCCTTCTGTTCTGAATATAAATAGGTAGAGATAAACAAACATTGTGCCTTTTTTATACGCGCAGTACGTTATTAATTAAATATTTATAACAGCAGTAACCTTAAATAACATTTTAGCAAACAGCAAATGTTAAACAATCTTTAGACTTTGTCAAAACATAAGTTGAACTTTATTCGCATCGAATGCATCCCCTAATACTATCAGATTATACACATGACCTACTTCACAGATTTATTTAACCCATTTCTAAGTAAGGAGAGTGTGAACCACATTAATCTGAAGTTATCTCCACAAAGTGTCATCGTTTGCTGCGAATAATCTGTACCACTTTTTTGCATTTTCGTACATTTGAACATATTCATTCTGTTAATAATTATTCAAATTTATAAAATCCACACTTAGTAAAATGTGTAGATTTTGAAGTTGGTTTTAAATACTGTTCACAAATTTCATGATACCTTTTTAATTAAATGAAAAATAATTTTTTTTAAATATACAGGGTGTTTCTTAAATATTGCGAAAAAAATCGGGAGGTAATTCCTTATCCAAAATTAAGAAGGATCTTTTATATAAAAATTTTTTCTTAGACGTCTACTTTCGAAGTTAAACTTAGTAGATGTTTTTTATAATTATTAAAAGTTTTCTCATAGTAATATTTTCAATCTCCCACCTTCACAGGGTGCTGAAAAGTACGACCCCTGTTGGTTGCAATTTTAAATGTTAAAAAAAATAATTTTTAATTGAAAAATTTGAACCCACCAAAAAGTTCTGATTAAAAAACCAACAGGGGTCGCACTTTTCAGCCCCCTGTGAAGGTTTAAGATGATTGAAAATATTACTATGAGAAACATTTTAGTAAGTATAAGACATCTACCAAATACCTATCATTCTCCTACATTTATCCAAATTCGAGAAATAAAATAAAAACCTAATTTTACCGCTCCCCTTTAGGGGGGTTAAACTCCAAAAGGAAACGTCTAAGTAAAAAATTTTACCTAAAAGACTGCCTTAATTTTTAATAAGGAAGTAGGGGAAGGTCGGGTTATATCGGACGGTTAAGCTTTTTTACTATTTGTGAATTTGTTAAAGGCTCAATTTGACCATACTACGCATCAAAGCATACTTAGATATGTTGTACAAACACCCATAAAAGCAATTACCCCTAGGGGGAAATTTTTTACCATTTTTAGGCACTCGAAAAAGACTTTACTTTTTGACCATTTAAAAAGCTGGAGGGTTATATCGGACATGATTTAATGTTTAGAAAATCACAAATTTTTGGTTATCCAAACAAGTTTTTATTACTGTCCAGGCCTGATCAGATTTAAGCGTAAAACATTAAAAAAATTATTACTTGTTGCTACCAATACACTAGAAAGTGATTGTACTTATACGTTTAAGCAGGATCAGCACTCCAAACTTAGCTTCGTCCACAAAAAAAACACTCTCTAAACAGAAAAAAACTCTATTGCTTTGACACACGGAAACGACGCATTCTAATGTAGTGTGCGTTTTCCTTCTACTAGTTCCTGTCAACAGCCAATATCGCCACAGGTGCCTCTGTGCATGGCGTGCCCGAAAAACCACTTGTCCGATATTACCCGCTGTCCGATATTACCCGACTTTCCCCTAACTCTCGATTTTTTTGCAACATTTAAGAAATACCCTGTATAGTAAATTAACAAAAATTGGCATTTGAATACAAACTAATGTGAACGTGTGGCTTTTTTTTTGGTATCGCTGCTAAGAGATAATCAACTATTTTATCCGACGTAGACGCCATATTGTATTTGCACACCAACAAAAAGAAAACAATAAATAAGTACCTACTACTAAAGATTTTTTTTTTTTTTTTATAATTTCATGATTAATACTGGTCCGGCTGGGCCAACCATTAATTTTTCTATATAATAAAATGGAAATGTAATAAAATGAAATTGATGAGGATGAAATGATTACTTAATACTAGAGTTCACCCATCGGTGTCCTGAAGATGGCCGACGCACTCTGATTCACTAATAAACTAATCCTACACTAAACAAGTTCAAACGGTTTTTGTCTTTTCAATCTTCTAACCAACCCATGGTTGTCTAGCAGTTGTATTGCCTCTGGGTTTATATGGTTTTGAAGTCGCGTTGCGTGTTTTTTAGCAAAGCGTTTAATTTCGCTAGATACCTCTGGAATACAGAGATCACGATGAATGTCCTTGTTTCTCACGTACCATGGCGCGTCAACTGCGTTACGAAGAACTTTATTTTGGAATACCTGTACTTTCTTGATGTTGCACTGTTTGGCACATCCCCACAACTGAATGCCATAAATCCAGACAGGTTTTAGTATCTGGTTATAGATAATAATTTTATTATACAGCGATAATTGGGATCGTCGTCCTAGAAGCCAATACAGTTTTCTGTATTTTATACTTAGCTCTTCTTTTTTTATTTTTATATGTGGCTTCCACCTCAGTCGCGTGTCGAGAGTCATGCCTAAATACTTGGCTGTCGTTTTATTCGGGACGACGTTCCCATTAATCGTTATTGGAATTTGTGTAAGTTTTTTATTCGTAAAATATATGTGAGAAGATTTTTGATCATTCAGTTTCATACTCCACTCGCTCATCCAATTGCTGATTCTTTTACATGCATTCTGCAGTTTTATCGCTGCCTCTTCTGTATCTTTACCTACTGCCATGATTGCAGTATCATCTGCAAATGTGGCTGTCGTAATGTTTTGCAGTTGCGGCAAATCATGTGTGTACAGTAAGTAGAGGACTGGGCCCAGGACGCTGCCTTGAGGGACTCCTGCTTTCACTTCTTTCAGTGCAGAATATTCATTTTCTTGTTTTATTCTAAACAATCTACCTGATATGTACGACATTAACAGTTCTACATGATGTTTTGGTAGTATTCTGTTAAGTTTCAGTATCAGTCCTTCATGAGAAACCCTATCGAAAGCTTGAGCCACATCAAGGAAGATGGTAGAGCAGATTAATTTTTCTTCTAATGCCTTTTCTATTACGTCCGTTATCCTGTGCACTTGGTCTATCGTAGAGTGTCTGTGTCTAAAGCCGAATTGATGGTTTGGTATTAGCTGTTGTAGTCTCTTTAGAAACAGTTTCTCGAATAACTTGGAGATGATCGGTAAGAGTGATATAGGCCGGTACGATTTGGCTTCATTTGGTGGTTTGCCTGGCTTTTGTATCATGATAACTTCTGCTACTTTCCAGGAACTAGGAACGTGTCTGAGTCTAAACGCTGCATTTATTAAATACGTCAGCATGACTATGCCTTTCTTTGGGAGTTGTTTTAAAATTTCACCGGTGATAAGATCAAACCCTGGAGCTTTGTTGGGATTTATGTTGGTCTTAATTTCTTTGGCCACTTCTTTGGGAATTACTAGTTCAATTTCTGTGTCTTCAACGTTTTCAGTTTCGTGTATATAGGCATCAGGGTGGATGTCGTTACGTTTGAATATTTCGGCAAGGTGATCGGCAAAAGTTTCGGCTTTCTGCTTATTGTCTCTTGCCCAGGTGCCATCTGGCTTTCTTATTGGTGGAGATTGAGTAATCGGCCTTTTAAGTTTTCTCGTTGCTTTCCATAATGAGTATTCCATTTTTTTATCGGCTGTTAGATTACTAAAGACTACTAAAGATGCCAACAAATGAAAATATAATAAGTTTGGCCGCCGAATGACTTCGCCATACAATTTGTATGTAAGTGTATGTGTTTGTAAATTTGTGTGTGTAAAAAGTTTAAGTTGTTGCTCTGGGCATTCTAATTATCCTCATTTTTGAAAATTACGACTGTTAAAATGATGTTTCAGGCGAGTTTTCACCATATACAAACAATTATGACGAAGTATGGCCAAAGGATAGCCGTATCTGGCGATGCGTTGTGTAAATTGATGCACTTTTTTGTTTTTAGTATCCTTTACAGCCCAGCCGCTCGAAAATGATGCTTAAAAGTAGTCAATTTTGCAGTCGCTTTGGTCATGGAACTGTGCGAAAAAAAATCTGATGCGCGCATACTTTACCAGTAAAACAATGCAAAGTTTTAAAAAACAGGTCTAACGGTCTCGGAGAAAAACGACTCTTGTACAAGCGGTTGGTTTTTCCTCGGAGTTAAGTCGAAAATTCGAGAGTTTGATGGGTTGCTTGCGACTACCATTCTATATAAAATGTCGATCGCGACAACAACCTAGTTGCTATAAAACTTAAAAAATAATTATAACCGCATTTATCGAATTCATAAAAAATAGAACATTTAAAGCATAAGTTAAAAACACTTTTTAGCCTTAGGTGACTGGCGGGTCTGATTTAGTGAGATTTGGAAAACTTCTCGCGGGCCGAATAAAATCATGTCGCGGGCCGCACCCGGCTTGCGGGCCGTAGGTTGCACATGCCTGCTTTACAATATATTTTTACGTAAACAAAGCGTTTTTTTTTTTGTAATCGTTTTTCTGTAATTTTGGACTATTGTAAAAATTTTACGATCGATAATATTACTCACTATTTAAAATGCAATAATACTGATTTGTAAGGCTCTATGGATGATTAAGTTAAATATTAACAAAGTAAATGTTTGGAACCCACACACAATGGACGTCATTGCGAAAACAGCCAAAATGTGTTTAGGGGGCATTAAAACGTACAAGTCTACTAATATACCGAAAATAATAATTTTTACTGATTCAAAACTTTCTTTATTCTACATAAAGCGAAAGTAAAAATTAAGTTGATTGTTTACCATACATTCAACTTTAGCTCCTATATTGTATAAGATCCCCATTTTTTTTTACAGGCCGGCTAGAGCTTTTCCAGTACTTATTGGAAACATGCACTTTTTTTTATAATATAATAAGGGATAATTTAAACAAGAGGGTTATTATTATTAGTAGTAAAAAATTATTATTACCTACTTTTACTTGCTAACGGATAGCCAGTGGAAGCTTTTGAACGGGCAAATATATGTGGTGGTAAATATCGACGGCAGCAAGGAATCGAACCGATAACTTGTAGAAATCCTGTACGGAATCTGGAATTCATGTAACAGTAAATGATAGGGTTGTAACAGGCATGGGACATGGCTAGCCAGTGGACAGCAAACCACAAGTAGGGCATCGCATCGTTGCTAATACTCTCTTCAGCCATCTGCAAAAAAAAATGTATTCAAAAATTTACACTTGCTAATATTTATTCATTTCTATTTTTCATTTCCCTTAATGATAAACTAATAATAAACATGTAATTTTCATACAATGCGTATAAGAATCTATTCCCTTTTTACCCATAGGGTGTAATAGTGGAGTTTTTCCATACCTACATCTAAAATTATTTGTTTAAAAATTTTTCTTTTCCTTTCCATCTGTGTTAGATTCTTTGCCTTTACCCACGTTTTCCCTTTAGGATTTTTCCATACCGGGTGTAACTGAAATCAGGATCACCCCACTTTTTTTCTTTAGTTTTGAACTTAGACAAATGAAATTTTAGACATGGGATATGTACAAAAAACTGGATTAGTTGAACATGGGTACACTTTTGTTTCACTTCCGGTTTTGCCGGAAATGACCCTAACTTTGTTATTTTAAATGAAACATCCTGTATATTTTTACATTTTCGGAAAGAGGAATTAATTTTGAATACAACTGCAACATTTTAGTTAATTTTTATAACCTCAAATAATTTTTGGACGAAAATTTAATTTTCTATTAAGTGTGCCGTGACCCCTATAAATTAAATTTTATTATGTCAACAAGTGTCCATGAAACGTTTTTGTAAAAAAACACAAAAAAAAGTATTTGTTTTGTTGCCATTTGGCATAGTCAACTATGATTATTAGGATATCTTACCAAAATCTTACAATAATTTGAAATTTTAATGCATGCTCCTAATAAAAATACCAAGTTATTGGTATTGTTGAATTCGCCAGAAAATACTCTATTTAAATACCCGCATGAGCCACCATCGTTCCATTTAAAAAAATTGACTTTTTGTCAAAAAACCAATTTCGTAACCTTTAAGGTCTATTTAAGCAGCCCAAATGTCAATTAAAATTTACAAAACCATTCTTTGGACACTTGTTGACATAAAATTTAATTTATGCGGGTCACGGCTAGGGATTGCAATCCCGACCAAATTTTACGATCCCGGGATTTCGGGATTGAAGTTGTTTTAATCCCGGGATCCCGGGATTATATATATAATGTGAAGTATTTGCTTAAAAACTGAAGCTAATGCAGTGTATATAATTTTTTTTAGAATTGCAAATGATTTACATAAATATTGAATAATGTAGTAATTATCATTTATTTTTATTAACTTTTTATTTAATTTGTTTCCTCTATAATTTCTGTTAATAATAATTAAAAAATATATACATATATACATACCTACCCTATTATGTTTTATTATTATAGAAATAATCAAACTACCTATTAGATATAACATTTGAATAAATGAAATATATTTGAATAAATTTATTATACATTAGAATACATAATTACATATACATAAATTTGCTGAAACTGTTAAAAACTCAAACAAAGCACAACTTTAATTCACTAAAAATTTAAAAAATATACTGTTGTATAAGAAACAAAAATTAAAGAAATTAGGATGATTATTATCTTAGTACAAGAATTTTTTTAAATTTTGTTATTATACATAAGACGGCGAGCGGCGACATAAACAAGCTTAAACTTGCAAAATTGCATCGTTTAACATATTCGCGTTCAGTAGATACCAACTATGAGCAATGTTTTTTACAAAAGAATGTACTTATAGTTAAAAATTTTAAATCCCGAAAATCCCGGGATTCTACATTTAAAATCCCGGGATTTTCGAGACCAAAAAGCGACCGGGATCCCGGGATCCCGAATCCCGGGATTGCAATCCATAGTCAAGGCACACTTAATAAAAAATTAACTTTTTGTCAAAAAATTATTTGAGGTTGTAAAAATTAACCAAAATGGTACAATTGTATCCAAAATCGCTTCCTCTTTCCAAAAATGTAAAAATATACAGGGTGTTCCATTTAAAATAACAAAGTTAGGGTCATTTCCGGTGAAACCGGAAGTGAAACAAGTGTACCTATGATCAAATAATCCAGTTTTTTGCACATATTACATATCTAAAATTTCATTTGTCTAAGTTTAAAACTAAAGAAAAAAAGGGGGTGAGCCTGATTTCAGTTACACCCGGTATACGTTGTCCTACGTTTAGTTTGGTCAGCCTCTTTTTCTTTTACCTTGTGTTGTAATTTCCTATATTTTTTTAGCTGCTATTGAGCTGCCAATCTTTAATTCTTGTCTTATTTTGACATTTATATTTCTATCATTTTTTGTAACTCCATACACCCTTCTTAATTAAGTATTTCATCTCGGCTGCTCTAATTCTACTCTTGTCTTTTTTTGATAATACCTATGTTTTGCAGCCGTATGTGAGAATTGGTGTGTGTAGATTGATTTACATATTTTAATTTTTGTTTCTTTTGAAATTTCGCTTTTGTTTATGAGTGCTTTACACAGTGCATAATATATTCTATTAGCCTTTTGTATCCTTTTATTCAGTTGAATATCTTTCCTGTTTTATCTAACATAATACCCGTATTGAAAGCCGCTAGCTATTAGTTCTTTATCCACTCTAAATTTGTATTACTTCTTTTTCGTTTGATACTACCATGATTTAAATTTTATTTTTGTTAATTTTCATTGTATTTTCCGTTAATACTTGGTTACAGATATTTCAATTTTCTTCTAGGTCCCTTTGACCTCCTGCTATGATAGCTATATCATCTGCGAAGGCGCTGTCAGATATATTAATACGTTCTAGTTGTCTGTATCCAATATACATGCGTTTTGTTCTTTGTTTTGTTTCTCTACTTAGTTCATCCATATAAGTAATAAAATAGCAATGGGCTCAAGCTTCCTTCTTGTCTCACAGCTTCTCGTGTTGTTAAAGCCTCTGTCTTCATGTTCCTACTTATTATACAGTTTCTCGTTTCTTTGTATAAGCATTAAGTGACTTTGATTAGTTTGATGCTAAAATTTTTTTTGTAGGTGTTCGCGAAACTTATTCAAACACCTGTTTCATGTCTAAAAGCTTAGTAAACCGTTTTTGATATTGTAAAATCTATATATATGATTTCTTTTAATGTAAACACCCGATCTTGTGTACTTCTGCTTTCCCAGAATCCACTTTGCGTTTCTGTTAGTGTTGGTTTTATTTTCTTACGTAGTCTCTTTTTCATTGTTTGTTCACATATTAATACACTATAGCCATACTTTAAACATAAATAGTACGTCTAGTATAAATGTGAGTAAATTGGAATAAGTTTTTAAAATTGTCTAGTAATACTAAATTTCATCTGGAGGTAGCATACTATAAAAATTATTGGAAATTTCTTATAAAGTTCTCTACAGATGGAATAAATTCACAAACAGTATCATTTATTTGTAAGATCATGAAAAAATAAATTGCTTGTTAAAATACTACCAACCTTCGTATTCGCGGCCAAAAAGTGGAACTTTTTCGGCCGCGTCTGGTTTGCCAGCAAACAGGCAAGGCCGAAAAAGTACGTTTTGGCCGAGGTGCATATTACATTTTTTGTGCGATCGAATTAAAAACAATTTAAATTTTTAGTAATTTTCAAAATTATAGGTTAGAAACTAAGTGACATTCTGTCACTGACAGATGACGGCGTATGTACTGCATTACCAGCCCTCTCCTTAGCAACGGCCGTAAAAGTTACTTTTTCGGCCGTTGCTAAGGGTAACGGCCTGAAAAGTAAGTTTTACGGCCGTTGCTAAGGATAGGGCCGGTAATGCAGTACTTTATGGTTGCTAACGCGTCCGTCAAACAGCTGTTTCTAGTACGATCGCACAAAAATTAATTTTAATGCAAGGTAAAGGATACAGAAAACATTTTAGGTTTACGATTTTAATTGTTTTTTCGATGTGTACAAGAATAAAATGAAAGCTCAAACCAGTTTTAAATCCTCAACAAATAATATGAACATTTTTGTATATTTTTTTTTTATTAAAGATTTTAAAATTATGTTTCATATTATTTTTTGTTGGTTAAAGTCTTAAATCAGGTAATGATATCTCGGATATTCAATATTTTTATTAAAAGTTCGCACAAATGCTTATACCAACATATTTGTTAGTAAATATTTGCAAACATGCGAATAAACACACCGATAAATATCACTTGCTGCATTTCGAAGCAGCGTTTTTTTTTTCATTACTACTTTTACACGAATTAATTTCAAACCACCTAGTAATTCATTACAGTTTATAGTTAGATGCTCAAAGCTAAAATGGAAATAAATTTCCTTAAGTATAGCATATATTTACAGCATTACAGCTCTTTAATTCTATCTGTTCAGTGTACCACGGAAACCACTTTAGCATTATTATTTAACCAATTAATTTATAGACACTTTCTATTATTTTTATTAATTTAATTTAAAAAGTGATACATCAAAGTTTATTTTGTCACCACACCTAGCTTACACTGAAAATTGTTTAAACTTAAAAGCAAATTTAAAACATGAGAGAACTTCCAAATCGCATCAAACTTTATAATTTGTGTTGATTACCTAATACTTCCAGTAATTTGAAAAAAAAAATGGAGCAATCTAATTTTGCCCAACAAATTCGATTAATAAAGTATGATTCTACACTGTAACGGTTTTATAAAGCAATCACCAGCTTAATTAATTATTTAACAAGATAATTTGGAGTCTCTATTTAACGAAGTATACAACATAAAACTTTAATTACAGCGCATTTGTGTGTAGTAAATTTTAATCGAATTATCATTTGTGAAGCTGTTTTTTCGTAAACAAAATACACATATTATAACAGTAATTGAAACTTAACCCTTTCAAGACGGGTTTTTTTTTTCTAAACGGAATGTAAAATTTGCTTATTCCTATGGTTTTTGTGTTAATATAAGTGTATTATACAAGATTTCAATATAGCCATATTTTTAAAAAAATTCAAATTTTACTCTTGATCATGGGTTATATAGTCCCATTAGGCTTTTTTAATGGGATTATATATCCCACAGTATCAAAAAGTGAACCAAAAATATAGCAAATTTGAGATAATAGCGAAATTAGCCTAAAAAACAACGGTACTTATATTCGCACGCACTGAAAAGACTGAACTGGCTATATTACAGCTATATTGGGAGTAATTAGCCCAGCAGTATTCATAAACATTTGTCTGGGATATATTGTCCCGTTAGTCTCGAAAGGGTTAACTCAATAATTTAATCGTGTTTATCAGATATTTCAAGTAGATGAACACGTTGGGTTTATTCTCAAACATCGTTAAATTAATATTATATTTAATAAAATTAAAAAAGAGGTTTCCACCAAAAACAACGTATTAAACGTCTAAGTTACAACTCTCTAATATTGAAGCTATATGTTGGTTAGCTTTAAAAAAATTAAATGATGTAAATTATACCAATAATATTTAAATTAATACATATCTAATGTAGAAATTAAAGACGTCCTTTGGGATATAAAATTTATAGAAAACCATTACAATCCAACAGGTTTATCTTGTACCATCTCAAAACAAACAATTTAATCCATGGATATCCCTATCGGAGTCGGAGTCGGGGGTCGAGGAGTCGAAGCTTTTTGAGGAGTCGGGAGTTGGGAGTTGGTAGAAAAACTATTTTTATTCAGTTTTTTTCGAACATGAGAACAGAATGCAAAATTTTAAACTAAAACAAAACACACATTTCTAAGGATTTTGTTTACGGAAATGGGAACGATTTAAGTAACATAAACTAGGTTTGTATGTGACTCTCCAAACCTCATTTTTAAAGATAATAGATTTTGTGACACGTCTATGTATAGGTTGAATTGTATGAATATGTTTAAAAATAATAATACAAATATTGGGAAAACACTTTTAAAATCAGTTATTATTAAACAATGTTAATTCGTTAAATTTAAAAAAAAGAGCCTATTTTGAAGATTGGTCGAGACTTGAAAACTTACCCACAGAAGATTCAAGGGTAGCCAACACAGCGTGAACACAAATACCACGACAACCATCATTTTCACCATCTGAAAGAACAAAAAGTTTTTTAGTAGGTACACAAAATTGCTACTAATGTTATAAATATAACATAATACAAAGATGTATGGTTTATACTTAGTTACCATTTATATAAACGTAAATCAACAACATTTTAAACCTTAAATTATAATGCTGAGGGCTGTTTAGGAAAGACTACACTAAAAATTGCGCTTTTAAAAAGTTATACAAAAATAAGCATTAACGGTATTGATGCTAAAAGTGTTCTTCATGAATACTGGAAATATGTAAAGTAGCGTTAAATTGGGCTCAATACAGTTTTGAAGGTGGCTTTTACATAAAACCATACCAGAAGCAATTGTCATTATATTTTATGCCCCAATCGGTTCCAACTGCCCAAAGTCAGAAGCTACTATTACAATCTCATTTAACTTCAATATCACGATCATCCCAAAACGTATCCTATACGGTGGTAGTTTCACTGCACGCAGACTCTGTAACGATCTGTCCAAGTGCTTTGATAGATAAATATAGAATTTATTGTGATTAAATTATTATATTCATGTAGGTAGTAGATTCAGTGACTTAAATCTGGAATTCCAACATTTTCGCGATCACAATACTTTCTTCATACTACGTATGGCAAAAGTAAAAATACTGCTATGATAATATTGTTGTTTCCAATTTCGAATGTCCAATCTGCGAATTAAATTATGTAAGAAAACAAAATAACAAGTACTAAAGCAAGTTATAATTGTTTGATTAATTTTACAAAAGTATTTTATTTAACGAAGTGTAGTATCAAGCAATCATAGAGTAATAGGTAGGGATTGTAATACCGGTAAACCGGTAAACCAGTTTACCGGTAAATCGCAAGAAATGCTCTTCAAATTTTACCGGTAATTTGCCAGTTTTTTACCGGTAATTCCGGTAATTTTACAATATCTTTCTAATCATGATAAAAATCTAAATCAAATAATCGAAAAAAAAATTGACGTTTTTTCAAAGAGAAAAAATAAGGGGAAAGCATACAAATGGCATATGATTGTTTGATTGTTTACTCACTACTCGACCAACAAGTTAGTGTAGTAGAATCCGAAAAAGCTTTTTCCGCGGCTGGATTATTTTGTACAAAAATTAGGTCGCAATTAGGAGACGATCGTTAAGATAAGTTATATTTTCTACGTGGTTATTTTTTAAGAAAAGTTTAAAATAAAAAATCTTGTTTAGTTTGACAACATAGGTATATTGTGTTAAATCATTTTATATTTTATGTTCAGAATAGTTTTATTTTCATGTGGTTTTTGTAATGCTGGATTATATTTTTTGTAATATTTTTATTATATATATTATATATTGTCATTTTATATTGTGTTATAATAATATTACATAAAAATATATTAGATACGTTAATGGCTGTTAACTAATACTCCTATATTGTATGAAACTAATTGGGATAGTTTAGGCTTCAATGTATATAAATATATTTATTTTTAATATGGTTTTCGGAGTTGATCCGGGTAATATTTAAATTGGCTCGACGTTTCGGCAAGCTCTCACTATAGGGGAGACGCGGATAAACTCCGAAAACTACATTAAAAATGTTAGTAACCGCAAAAAGTCTAAAAAGAAACAATATAATATAAATATATATAATAATATGATTTACCGGTAAACCGGTTTTGATTGACAGTTTAACCGAATTACCGGTAATTCAAAAAGTCGGTAAATTTACAATCCCTAGTAATAGGGTAAGTCCGGGATAGTTGCCCCACCTTTTTAGATGCTAATATTTTCTGAACAAAGGAGTAAAAACTATGGTTGTAACTACGCTGTATGACAACTTTATGTATATTATTTTATTTAAACTTGAAAATTTACACTGTTCGAATAATTAAAAACTTAAAATATGAGCATTTGCCATCTTCACCAAACTGTCGGGCAAAGATGCCCCACTAGTATAGGTATAGATGCCCCTACGAAAATATTATGTAATTACAAATTAATAAACAGAAACTAAATGTTTGGTAAACATATTAACAATGAAGTACTTATTTCTTTTTTAATGTCATTATTTTTCCACACAAATTACAAAGATTTTCATATTTAGAACAGCCTTCACGGGACCATTTGTTGCAATGCATGCACTGAACCCACTCATCATTCCATTTTGTGTTTGTGTACTTTTCCCCACACCCAACACATGTAGGGCCTCTTCCCCGATCGTCCGGTATAGATGCCCCAGCCAAATATCAAATTTAAATTTTGTGCCAGAATATGTACTTTGGCACGAACACTAACCTATTGTATGCCTAAATGTATTGCACTACAAAAACAATGATAAAAGTACTTTATCATGATATGCGTGTACAAGCAAACCATAGTGATAAATTTTGTGAAGCTCTAAAAATGAATTTTTGCAAATAACTTGCCCGAATAAGTTTTTTTTTTTTTTTAAATAGCACTGCACACAATCACATACGCAATACAAAGCAACCCTTAAAAAGCCAGCGCAACCTGTCCGTTAATAACGAAATTATTTTGATGGGGCATCTATCCCGGACTTACCCTACATTCAAAATTGTTCGTGAAAATCGACTTTTGTAAATAACTAACTGCTACTAACTAATGTTATATAAATGCTGTGTTGTATTGTACAATTTTGTTTACACTAAATTATATACATCAAACATTTTTTCAGCTTCGGTTTCACCCTTTTAGGCCTATTTCTTTTGTGTGATTTTATTACGTTCTCTTTCTTTTATTAACGATGCTACAATACAAAGCTTTTATCCCTAATGAGTTGCCTACAAATTAAGTTGACGACAGCTAAGTAAACGTCATCTTCCATAATCACGTTTTATGCGTGCCTGAACGACCTCTTCGTTTGAGGCATTAACGGCTTACTTTAATCTATGAAAACGTAAATTAGTGAAAAGGTACAAAAAAATGTGATGGTAAAAGTTTTTGATTTCAGAATTTTTAAGAATTAATAAATTTTCACTTTTTTTGACCTGTTTCGGAGATTCTATTACGGTCGTTATATTTCTTATGGTATAGAATCGAATCACGCAACATAGTAACGGCAATGGTAAAATTTATAAGTTTTATAATAGGTATTAGAAATCTTACAACGATTTCAGGCCAAAACTTTAAGAACAATAACCAACGCACCATGGTATGTTACTAACGAAGTTATACAGGGAGATCTTCATATGTGTTCAGTGTAAAATGTGATCCAAAGTTTTAGTGCCAAATATTAAGAAAGATTGTCTCATCATCCCAACCTTTTAGCAACAAAGTTATTAGTGAACACTGGACAAACTAAAAGACTAAAGAGGCATAAACCTCTAGACTTGCCTAATCGTTTTAAGTAAAAATTTAACCTATGTTGCCAATAATAAATTAATTTAAGTCAATTTAAACGGATAGCTGCCACTGGGCAAGCTTATCCTTCACGTTAAATTAAAGCCACAACAATTTATTTATTGTTCATAAAGAATAGATTGTAAATTAATCATAGATGCCATTAAAAAATATATGATAATAATAATAATAGGTATATCCCCTAATTATTTGTCAATATAACCATTCTTCCACCTCCAAAATTTGTTTGTTTTATGTACATTGTAGTAATAACGTGTTATTTGTGATAATTCAACTCTAATTTAATTTTTGTTTTTTTTTAAGATTCATAAAATATCTAACAGCTAGTTTTTTTTTAGCGAGAAATCTTCTTAAATTACCATTGCTAAAGCAAAATAGAATGAAAATTAACTTTAATGAGGCTAAGTAGTGTACTGCTTTGATGAAAAACAGTAATGATACCCATTTCGACGTAATAAAGAAAAATTCAACACAATGAATTTAAACTTAAGTGTTCATTTTTGACGTTTTAAAGGCGGCATTAAAACGATCCTGCTACTAACTTGCGTTAGACTAAAAATTTCTTTCAGCTCGTTTTGTAACACTGTGCGTCCTTTAAGTTCTCGACATGTTCATTTAAAATGTTTGACTGCATTGGTTTTTTTGTAAGACATGAAAGATATTTTGACGAGCAGTAACCGCAAAATCCTAAGCAACAAATCGGCTTTGATCACATGTCAGTTTAAACAAGTAGAAAATTTATTCTCGAGAAATGAGGACGCGATAAAGAAAAATATGTAAAATACTGAAGAAAAAAGTCTCCCACACAAATTTATTTTTATTCTCTTAAAATAGACATTTATGAAACTTTCTACATGATTGTATTCAAATTTAAAACAAGTTTTAAATAAGAGTAGAATAATATATTGTGTTATATTGTAAAACGTTAATTTTAATTGAAATATTCAGGTGTTGCCTTACTAGAAAACTTTAAGTTTGGCTATTAGTTTTTGCTTACATGCGGCTAAAAAAGTATTTTATGTACTCAAAACGAAGGTTAAGGGTTAAGGTAAATTTTTTAAGATAATAAATCACGGTTCACATTTTCTAAGATTTTATCCTAAACATGCCCAAAGCGATTGTTTTCAACTATGATACACTTTGCCATTATTATGTGTTACTCAAATGCTCCCAACCAATATTTTTTTACTTGAAATATAATCGTGAACGCAGGGCAGAAAAGCAGGACTGTAATAAAATCGCCGATTTGCGAGAAATTACTAGAAGAGAAACAAAGATAAGGACAAACAAACAGAATCTCCTGTCAAATAGTACATGGCCAACTTCATTCATAATCCTCTCAGCTGCTTGCTTCGCTACTTATATGGCCGTCCCAATTCAAAATTTTTCATTGTTTTGAGAATTCAGAATCGGCTGTCAAAATAGTACGTCAAGTGGCGCCCTCTGATGTATTTTAAATGTCTTTTATGTTCAAAAATGTCGGGTTATTACTAAAAATGGCAGTAAAATGTTTGAATTAAAAAAAGTTTAACAAATATTTTCATGTATAGTTGTAACAATTATTCATTATGATTTAATTCGCAATTGTCACCGAGTTTGGGAAATGTATAAATATTTTCTAGGAGACCAACAAACCCGTCAAAAAGTTGTAAGATTGGTAAAGCACATATTTACCTCAGGAAATTTTCCATAAGCGAAGTTGATTGCTGTTGGTTATTTTTACAGATAGATAATTAATATTCAAGACCAAAGTTTTATGGAAATTCTAAAATAATTATGTGTCTACTATCAATTTAAAAAATATAGTAATTAATATACTTCATAGGGAGCGCCAGTTAACGAACTTTTTGACGTTTACCTTTGAAAGACGTTTATGGTCAATTAGGACGGCAATATAAGTAGCGGAGTGGATTATATATGAACCTAACCATTTGCCATTAAAATCTATTAGATGGCGATAAGTTTAAGTATCTGCTATTGCACTAGGTGGGATCTTATTATTTTGAACAAAATTGACCTAACAATTTAGTTCAAACATTTTTATATACATCCTCTTATTGACTAAATTCCAATTTAGCAAATTTCTTAAGCTTATAAAACCCGCTGACTGTCAAAATCTTGTGCACAAACCGGTTCTTAGACTTATCGCCATCTAGCGATAATTTTTGGCGAATGGTTCTTAGACTTATCGCCATCTGTAAGTCACCAGTCACTTTTTTTTAGTTTTATAGCTTTTTAGCGCAACTTATCGTTTATTGCAACCCTATTGGGAATGGGGTTTTGACACCCTTAACCCCGTACTGTTTACGCCACTATGTACCTACAACATACTATTATTATTGATTATTTCACGAATTTTTGACAGAACCCCCTTCATTGCTTCTTGGAAACGCTGCTGACTTCTGTTCGAAACATAATGTTGATAATTTATACGTACTAATCGATGTTTTTTTTAAATTTAGTTAAAGTGACTTTGATCTTTTACAATATTATTAAGGTTTAGCTTAAACAATACTAAACAAGTTTATCAAAACTTAATAAATATTGATTTAATTCGATTATGAAGTACATCTTTCATATTTTATAATGAGAATATTATACAGGGTGTTTGAAATTCGAGTTTAAGCATGGGGATCTCGCTTATTATAATAGCTAGAGTATAGGTTGAAATTTGGCAAAGTTGCTAAATTCGATGCTTATTGATAATCCAAAAAGAAATTGGAAATATCTCAAACGGTATCCGAGAAAATTAGGAAAAACTGGAAAGTCCATTTTTGAAAATCGTTTATAACTCCTTTGGAGTTTGAAATATTTTAAATGTGTAAAAACGTTGCCCAAGCAACTTTTTAAGCCGAATTGGATGGTGGTCACAAATTTTTCCTAGGTCGATTCGTTTTTGTTTTAGACAACCAACTTTGTTTTTTGTTATGGGCAGCATATTGCGTTTTTCTTCGTTATTAAAGTTCATTTTTACGACTAACAGGCCTTCAAAACTTTTAGTTTGTTGATCGGTTGTCATGGGCACAACATAGACTATAATGACCGGCCAACCTGATTTATAATGGTTATTGTTTAAAACGTATTTTTTGAAATTTGACAATGAAAGAAAAGGTAAAATACCATGTGTGATACATCAATGGATTCAGAAAAATAAATGCTATTTGATTATGTAAATAGCAAAAACTGCGCCCATAAGAAAAAATAAAGTTGGTTGTCATAAAACAAAGACGAATTGATCTAGAAAAAAATCTGCTTCAAAAACTTCAAATTATTGTAAAGATTTATTAAGAGATTCTGTTAATCGCAGTACACTGTGCATAACTGCAAAAAACAAATCATTAAAAACAAAAACAAAGAGGCTGTGGAAACAAACAAATGTGTGTTTATACATGTTTGTATGTCATTGCGGATCACCTCTATGAAAAGTTTATTTATAGTTTGATTTTCACGAATAAACGATAACGCATCAAAAACTGTACTTTGGCACCCTATTTTAAAGTACGATTGACACTCACGAAGTCTACTATTATTACTTTTTTATGTCAAAATTGGCAAAATTTGTTAACCGATTTTTTCATCAAAAATCTGACTACGCCACTGGATTTAGGATGCCTTCAAATGGGTTGAATGGGATGAAATTTGGTACAAACCGATTTGACGTCATCCTGAATCCAGTGGTGTGGTCAAATTCTAGATAAAAAAATCGATAAATAAATGTTGCCAATTTTGACATCGAAAAAAAATCGTAGTAAGCTTTGTAAGTAAGTGTAAACTGAATTTTAAAATAGGGTGCACAGGACAGTGTTTTTGATGCTTTATCGTTGAAAAAAATTCATGAAAATCGGACCATAAATTAATTTTTTGTAGGGGTTATCTGGCCTAAAATGTTTCACACTGTATAAAACAAGGGTGTCATTTTCTTTAGCGTACAACTAGAGCAGTGTTTCCCAAACTTTCGCCATCTGTGTACCCCTTCTATAATTATCGTAACACTGAGTACCCCTCGTTAAAAAAATTAAAATAATAAACGAAAACTAAAATTTATTCATAATAAAATACAAATAAAATAAGTAAAAGGTATATATTATAAATAACATTCATTATAATCGCGTACCCCCACCAAACTCTTCCCGTACCCCCAGTGGTACGCGTACCATACTTTGGGAAACACTGAACTAGAGGAATCCACATATAATTTTTTTTTCTGCGGTTTTATTCCCAAAATACACGTGCCTGACCAAATAGGCTGTGAAAATTAAACAGACTACATTAATAACCCAAAAGACCTCAGAACGATTTGGCTTTAAATCTACAATTTTCTTATATTCGAACTAATTATCAAAAACTACTGGTAAATAATAGTACTACATTACATGTTTCTTTAACCCTGTGCAAAATAAATTTTACACTGAGACTATTCAAGGGTCAGTCTGACGCTCTCATAAATTAATGAATAAATAAATAAAATAATAAATTAAAATACACTACATATAAAAAATGATATATTTAGGAATAAAATTATACATTTACTTATTTTCTGAACAGTTTGGACATAAAATTATTGAGCAAGTATTGCAAATCGGGATTTTACAAGAAGAACAAACACTGTTCGTTTTGCGATCTTTTATATAGGGTTTATAGGGACAAATGCCGCAACGCTTTCTTTTAGAATACTGTAATGGCGCGAAACAAACACCAAGCGGCTGAAAACACCCACCACACGCAAGCTCGAGTGCAATACAATACCGGGTTGGTTAAGAATTATTGTTTGAAAATTTTATTTCTAAACTTAACAGGGTCATAGAGACCCATGAGTAGAAACGAAGGGTTAACATAATGACAATTTTTGCGAATTATAATGAATAAAAATGATTGCTGTGACCTAATTCCAAGAATATGCTGAATAACCTCTAATTGGCGTTTATCTCATATTGCTTGTAAATTTATGATGCTTAAGTAGTTATTAGCAAAGAAGGAGTACGCAATTCTCTTCCACGTGCATCTACAATTTCAGGCTAACAATCTTTTAATAATAGGTTGTAATATGTGGTCATATTTATAGAGCAATTAATGTGTCCTTTTAATTAAAAGTATTATGTGATTCGTCACAGTTGAAAAGTAAAAAGAAAAAACGATTAAAAGTATTAAAGTTGTAATATGAAATTTTGAAGCTAGCGACTTTCCTAGAATATTTTTTCCAACACTAGGTGATATTAAAGGGGTGTGGGTCATATTCCCGAAAGCCAACTTCCCGACAGTCAAATTCCCGACATACAAACTTCCCGACAGACGAACTTCCCGAAATCCAACTTCCCGACAGCCAACGTCCCGAAAAAATTAAATGTATTATTTCGACCCCAAAAAACAAATCAGATTACTTTTATTGATTTTTTCATTAGAAGAACATACGAGAGATGCATACTATTATATATAGGTAGAAAATAAAAATTTAAAACTAAATTTTATATATTTTTTATTAAAAAATATAAGTATCTACATTGTATTCAATAATTATTATAATTAATTACTACGTCAACTAAACTAACTATGTTTTAAATTGAAACGCTATGTGCGATACCGCGAAGGTAGTCCATTATAGATCTATTATTACGATCATCAATAACAGTTAATATTCTATTTTCTCGATCGTTGGTCGCCTTCTTCCGCTTCGGACCGGGTTCGCCGCGAAGTACCTATACCCTCCACTTGATTTTCTACTAACTTGCTGTTGTTCTTTTTGAAACTCTTCTATTATTCTGTAGACGCCAATGTGTATTCCTCCAACTACATTTTCCCATGTCCTATGCCAAGCTTCGATGTGGTTACTAGTGCGTGGCACACCCAGTAGAATTGAGTCATACACGGACCACAAACTTGGTGGAAACAGAGGCAAAGCTCGGATAGCAGTCCCATTTCGCAAATAACGTCTTATTCTTCCATGAACGTAGTTATTTTCGAACCACTCAATCACTTCACTAACTTCTGGTGGTAAAAACGATTTAAGAACATTAAATGCTTCTGGAATTTCATCTGAGGGAACAAATGCTAATGCAATTTTAGCAACAAACGCAGCACTTGCTTCTGGAGCGTGATTATGATCCACAAACTTCTGAAGATGATGCTGTCCATTCAAATATTTGGTCGTTACTCTGCCTTTACAGTTTTCTGATTTTCTTCTTTCACAGCACCAGTAATAAATGTCCTCGCGATTTTTGTCTTTCACCATGAAATATCCATGAACATTGATTTTGTTGTTCCCTCTTTGAGATGGAATAATTTCACAAATTTCACTCATTTTCACAAGTTAACTGATGAGTTTTATATGTTAAACACGCCTTTATAGTATAATTTCTGTCGGGAATTTAGTCTGTCGGGAAGTTAGTCTGTCGGGAAGTTAGTCAGTCGGGAAGTCGGTTTCGGGAAGTTTGACTGTCGGGAAGTTTGTATGTCGGGAATTTGACTGTCGGGAAGAAGGCTGTCGGGAAGTTGGCAGTCGGGAATTCGTCCGGCACCCATATTAAAGATATTAGTCTGCTTTATTGCAAACAATTTTTTTTTAAATAAATCTTGTCATGTAGTTACTCATCTAAACTTTGTTGAGAATCCACTATAGTTTGTTTTCCGTGCGTAGTTTGACTTGGTCGTTAAAAGGGTTTTGCAAACAATCGCAGACTTTAAATCGATAACACAAGGATGATTGTAAAAGTAATTTTAAAAAATAGATTGGTTTTAAACTAGTTAGATGATATCTAAAACTTTACACAAATAAAATTGTAATTATTTTACCTGCGTAGAAAATTTGTTCCTTTAAATATATCTAGGGTAGTAATAAATTGTAAAAATATTTTTTATTATATTTAAGAATGTTATAAATTTTAATGCATCTTACCAGGATTACATAAACAATGAAATAACATATAACGTTTTAACGTATTTAAACTACGCTTTCGTTTGCGTAGATTTCATAAAAATAATTAGTCTTTTCGTTGCAATTATAATATTTAACTTATTAACTCAAAACTACAAAATCTTATTAATTATTAAACAATTAGAGAAACTGTAAAGTATTATACGACGTGGATATCTACGCATAACATGGGCGCGTGGAGCGTCTGCAGTTGGGCATGATTGGTTCCATAAAGTAAATGCTGTGAGTAAACTCTTCAGGATATAAACTGTCCACTAGTACTGGAATCCATCAAAAATTAAAAAACTTCCGCGCTTGAAAATCGATGATTCAAATCATAAAGGAGTTCTAGAAACGACAATAGGTACAACTTAATGAGGACGTGGAAAGAGAAACAGAATTTAAACCTAATTTGGAAGTTCGGTGAGGAAAGATGAGTATGAGCATCATGATGAGTCACCGCAAACGCCAGAAGAATAATTTAGAGTTAACGTGTTTTATACAATTTTGGACACTGCCACTGCATTAAGGTCGTTATATCAACTAAAAACTCATTTCGATACATTTTTTAAAAACAAACTCTCAGAAATCAATAACAAAAATTCAAGAAAAAACAGTTACGATTTGAGTATCTTTTGAAAGATGATAACAACAAAGGGATAAATACAATGAAACTCTGACCAGAAATGTACTTATCCAGATATTTTTCTGAAAAACTTAATACCTTAACATCCTTTTAATATTCTTTTTGATACTGTACCTAATAATTTTTCCTTCCCTAAATCTACTATTGTGTTAAACTTATAACTGACTTGTTAGTGCTTGTTAGTGTTGCAAGTGGGAACGGTCTTCTGCAAAATTAAAATTAATTGAGATCTATATAAGAAAAGCATGATACAAACCATGCGTTTTATTTTGGCATTAGGTAATAGTCTACAAATTAAATTTAAGAAGATTTAGACATTAAGAATATTATTTCTTTTCTGTAAAATCTGTATCACCTCGAATGAGCAATGAGTCAATGACAACAACAACAACAACAACAAAACAATAATATGATGGAGGGCGCTAAATTAGAACTAACAACCGGGCAACCTGCCAGTTGATTACAATGTTTTACTCGTAAAATAAGAGCTAACAATTTTTATTTATTTTAATTCATCAATTAAATATTATAATATTGTAATTTTCTACGTTTTCACCTTGTACGCTTGTTTATTACATTATACACATACAAACACGTGGACTTTGTATTTGTATTTAACGGAATTTAGTAAATACGATATTCGTAAATCGTAACGGACTCTGACAAGCCATAGTAAACCATTTCAATAGAACGTTTCATCGTCAGATGCTGTGCTCAAATCCTCCAGTTTATCACTTGAATTTAGCCATATAAATGCATAAAGCAATCACATGCAGACCCTTAGAAATGAATGATTTGAAAACTATCGTCGGTTGTATAAAGCATTTCATCGTGCAAATGATAGAAATTGTGAATGTTCAATTTAAAATTTGTTAAAAGTTTGTAAGCAGTATAGTATTATATTTCGTAGGTATGGAATTGTCTCTTTGTTTATTTTTAATGTTGCAATGAATCGAGATAAATATTTAGATTTAATAACAGTATGTTGGTGTTTTTAAAAATTGTACTGGGAAAAATATATTTTGCTACTTGTTTGTTTAGTTAAAATGCAATTAAAGATACGTAATTTTAATACAAAACGAATTTTCACAAAGGGCTGAATAATAAGACCCCTGTTGGTTTTTTTTATCAGAACTTTTTGGAGGCTTAAAATTTTTTAATTTAAAAAATTATATTGTAAAGTTTGATTTATTTAGAGACTTTTTTATTCTTTAACTTTTCCTGAAAAACCTACAGTTTGCGAGTAAAAAAAAAATAAGTGAACATGAACCATTAAATATTCTAGAATAAGACGATTCATTTTCGTAATAACCATGATTTGTAAATGTTGATATTGAGTAGCATTGACAGGTGTAAAATTTTGAAGTTAAAAAAAGTGACAACACAAAAACACCCGTCAATTCTACTCAATATGAATATTAACAAACCATGGTAATCTTCAAAATAAATCGTTTCATTTTAGAATATTTAATGGTTCATATTCACTCACTCAATTTTTTGCTCAAAAACTTTGGGTTTTGCAGAAAAAGTTAAAGAATAAAAAAGAATTCTGGGTAAATCAAGGGGATGATTTTTTTTTAATTGAAAAATTTCAAGTCCTCAAAAGTAAAAAAAAACAACAAGGGTTGCAATTTTCACCTATTTTCGAAGGTGGGAGGACATGGTTAAAAATATAACCATGGAAAACCTTTTGATAACTACAAAATATCATTCTCCTACATGTACCGAAATTTGAGAAATGAAATAAAAACCCAATTTTACGCTCCCCTTTAGGGGGGGTGTAACTCCGAAAGGAGACGTCTAAGGAATTTTTTTTTTGTAAAAGACCCCCCTTCGTTTTCAAAAAGAAATTATCTCGTGAATTTTTTGCAATAATAAGAAGCATCCTGTGTGGCAATATATATTATTAACTTTATTTTATTATTAGATGTGTATTTATGTTGAAAAAAACTCCAATGACGAAGAAGAAATCAAAGAGTCGAAACTAGTACAGAAACGATTAGGTATTTAAAAAACAAAATAAAATAAGTTGTATTATAATTATAAAAAGTAAACAACTTCATAAAAGTCATATTAGGTCATCTTTAAGTTAAGTGTAATTAATATTTATTTATCTTGTTACACAAATTATTAAACCTATTTTTTTCTTTAATATTAAGAGATACCTATGTTAATACAAATCTTCAAGGGTACAGTCATTTGAAACTAAACAACAGGCTTTTAATGAAGACTTTTATAACTAAACTTTTAGTCCTATCTACCAATCAAGATTATATATTGTGGAATAAAAAACATCTTTCGTACTGATACCCAGCGCGTCCGCCATAATGCACTTTAAACGTTGTTTTGTATCTCGTAAAATAAAATTATATTTGTCAGCTTTTGCTCACATTAAATAAAACCCTTTCGTGCAAACTCCTAACTTATAAATCCGTCTTTTCATATATTCAGTTCATCTTAGACGAAACGATAATCATTACAAAATCCTCTTACAAATATCTTCAGATAACTTGAGCTTACGAAGCCCAACGACATCAAATATGTTTTCTATATTGGGGTTGGTAGTTTTTTTAATCTATATTTAGTACAAAACAATTAATAAACTGATCCAAAACACACGCAATAATTTTTAGAATCATGTCGGTTTTGTAATAATAAGCAAAAGAAAACTGTTAAGACGGTGTCAGGGAGTGTTTATAACTCTATTATGTTCATATTTCCTACTTTTGTTCTAAAAATTTATGACATGGCCGTTTATTACATCATAAAGTTCTCAACAACGCTCTGTGTCTTAAATTTGATTTGCTGTACGGGTTTAAGTATCTGAAATGAGAAACTTTGACCTCTTAGGTGCCTCGGTAATAAATCAATTATAAGTTACAATGTGTGTAATCACATTTTACAATCGTAAATGTAAATTTGCTCAAGATGTTTTATCAGGGTACTTGAAAAACAAAACAAAATAAATACAGGGTCGTTTTTAGTGTGTCTTTTGGTTAACAAAAGTCGAAATAATTAATTTAAATTTAAAATATTTAAATATCTATATTTCAATAAAACTTCTTCGTTGTTTCAACTGATTTCCTAAAAGATATTGTTGAAATGAAACCGACAGAATTAAATTAAATTTTTGTATCAATTTCACGAAACGCGATACAGCAAAAAGCATGCAATAATAAAAATTGTTTTAAAATATTCGCTCAAACAAGGATAAATTTGCCAATCGATCAAAAGTATTACAAGAAAAAAAAATGTGTCACGTAATACATTTTCTGTAACCCTAATATCAACTACAAGTGTTTAAGTTCACTTATTTTTTGTTATAGCTGTGTTATTGCAAGGTTCTGGATGTGTATTTTTGTCAAATACGTTATTAAAATGTTCAATAGGTTTATTTAATTAGCCAACTATCACTTGTATTGCACAAGGTGAATAATTTTAATGCAAATGAAAGATATTTGTGATGTAAGACTTGCAGTGTAAATTTTTGTAAATAAATTTGGATACATTTGTTTATTAAATTATGTATATAGGAATAGTTAAAACTTCAAAAATTATGCGACTTTGGACCAAATTATTTTTTTATTTAAATGCAAATAATGTTAACAAAATCTTGAAAAATCGTAAGCTGAAGAACGAGAAAACGACAAAAATAGGGATTAATTAGGTAGACGTTTAGCAATAAAATTACATTGTGAAAGAAAATTAAAAAATATGAGAGTTCAAAACAAAACGTTTGTATCTTACTGAAAATTAGGATAAGCAAAATCTAATTCGTTTGATAATAACCATAAAATAATATTTTATACTTATATTTAAATACGCAAATTTTATTTACATTTTTACAAGCTTTTATTCAACTTCACAAGGTTGTTTGTTTGTTTGTTTGTTTAGATCAAATTGATTTTTTGCATGCATACATGGTCTCCGTGACAATACACTTTAATACACAATCAAAATTCAAGCGGCTCCAATGTGCCTGATAATTTTTGTCATACCTTTGTATGACTCGACTCAATGTCTCAAAAAAATGTACTCACACTGTCGCTAACAGGCTGCCAAGAACAATTGATGCATTCCTAATGACCTGTTTCGTGACGTTTGCGAATCGCTTGGGGCGCGTTATCAGCGTTGTCTGGACAACAATCGTCATCAATTTGAACATTTGCTAACATGATTCTTCATTATTACATTTGTCTTCTGTATTCGAAGCCATTCCATTTCACTCTGTTCATAAATAATGTTTTTCTCGTCATTCGAAGTGTGAGTACATTTTTTTGAGACACCCTGTATATGATTTCTGTGGCGCTAATTACGATTTTTGAGCCAACATTTAGGAATACAGAATAGCTGTGCCAATCTGGTGGAGATGACTTAAACGAATATAATGAATTTTAAGTAAGAAAGCTTTTTAAAAACTATTTTTTATTAAAATGTTCTAAAAAGAAGCAAATATATATCCTAAAAACTTGCCCCGAGAAGTTAATAGGTATTTAATTCGATATTAAAATAATCCAATCTCTGTGGATTTTTTGTTAAAATTTATTTTATAAATGTGGTTGATTAATTTATTTTATAGGATTATCATTATACCTTGATTTTGGTCAAAAGTAAAAAATTTGTATGATAGTTTTAGATAACCAACCATTTAGCTTCCATGCGATGTTGTTATAGACCTTGTAGAACATTGAGGAGAAAGTTGCTTTAGCTGTTTATCTTATCTGAAGACAACTCCGCTACGACACAAATAGGGTTTTGTTACAAGCATGTTTGTGTTTCGCAAACTTTACAAAGCCTACTTTAACGAAGTTCTGGGTTAAGATTAGTATAGAACTGATTAAAGCCAACTCATGCGCGGCTGGATAGTTTTTGTGTATGTATATAGTTAGTTTTTTATGAAAATAATACCATGTAATCTATATATATAAAAGAGCTTGTTTGTGTGTTTGTTTGTTTGTTTGCTATAGAATCCTAGGTCCGTTGACCGATCGGGACCAAATTTTGCACAGTTACTATTTAGGACCTTGCAGATCTAACGCCAAACTTTAAGTACAAGCACATATTACCAATTTAAAAAAAAAAAAATTACTTGGACGGGATTCGATCTTAGGTCGGCAAATACCTGGTCAAAACACGATACGGCGCGGTGTATTTTTCAAGTAAAGATTGCTTTGTATACAATTAGTAATAAATGTACATGAAGTATTATTTTTATTAGTACATTTTTAATTGAAACAAGACGAAAGAAAATAAATTTGAGTTCTTATTCAATTTTTAAGCAATAAATAGTTATTTTTTAATGAATTATAAGAAAATGGAAAGATGATTGATCAGAGTATGTCATTTGTGTATGATTTGGAATTATTGGGCTTATTCAAGTTAAAAAAGTAATTAAAATTGTAATCGCCCGTGCAACACCGGGTAAAAATTATCTTGTATATTATAAGGTAGTAATTTTGCAAGCGTTCAATTATTAAATATGAAAATAAATAAATATTTGGTAAGGTTTATCATTCTGATTACAGTCTTAAACAAAATTTTGGCAAGGTAAAGAGTTGCAAAGATGATGAACAACTATATTTTTCTTAAACACAATTTATACAGGAAAACTAGCTAGCGTGAAGATCTTTCCGAGATTTCGCTAAACCTTAATAATAATATTTTAAACTTTGTACTTGACACTCATCCCTTCTACGTTCATGAAAAGGTGTCATTTCACGTAGCCATAGGTGTATAGCCTCAACTTGGGCAATATTTGCCTGCTAATGTTAGGGCCGCGGTATAATGGATTAATTTGACACCAAAATCTGCCTATGAAAGTCTATTTACTGTAAAATTTCGTGTTACATTCTGTAGTATGTAGTTTACGTTAAGCCCTAACTTTACAGGCGATTTTCAGCTGTTTTGGGTAGAAGCTACAAACAGCTTAACTCTCAAATTGTGTTAAATCCACAGCTAATAATATTAAATACGTGTTAAATCTGAATAAGAACATGTAGACAAAATGATGTGTTTTTTTAAATTTAAACCTTACTTATTTACTGAAATAATTACAATTATTTTGTAATTTTTTATTGAAAAAGGTGTTAAAAAAAATTGGGAAAGTTGCTTAAGGTTGTGCCTATACATAACGTATACAGAGATTTAAAAAATTTGCCACTCTTTTAATGTTAACTGAGAAATCTTAAAAGTTAAGATATTTGAAAACTTGACTTTTTTTTTATTTGCTGTAATAAAGTTTTGTAAAATTCCATGAACGTTTTTGTAGCGATATTATTTTGCTTTGAAATGTTTCTCCAATTTTTTACGGAGTCAATTAAGATTAACTGCAGTTTGAATTTATTGCACCTTAAAATAAAACAACATAATGCAAAGCTCCAGACTAAAGTTTTAAACAACGACAATAAATAACAAACGCAAATTTGAAGTGTTATTACAACAAGGTCTGCTCCAACACAATTTTAACACAATCTTGGAAGCATATTTCAAAATGTAAACAATTTATGTAATCTGCATGTTCTGATAATGTATGTTAGCTTAATGCCATTGATATGCTAATACCAAGTCCGGCAATTTGCTGCTACAATGTTCGTTTCCCTAAAACGCAATTCGTAAGCTTAAATCATTTGCATACAATATTTAAATGTCACATGCTGTATATTAAAGAAGGAAATGTAAGATTGATTAGGTGAAGTATTGAAATAATAGCCAATATTAGCCTTAAGTGCCTATAAGCGCAATAAAATGCATAGCATCCTGAACTGGAAATAATTAGAATCACTGAAAATTAAAAAAAAACTCATTAATTAAGTAACTATTAGGGCTACAGTCGGCAAAAGTAGAATTTTGAGCTTTTTTGAGGTTATTAAAAAATTTGTCTTAACAAAACCTCTCGATGCTGAAGTGACCCAGGGGAGCGTGCTGGGTCCGATACCGTTTCTTATACATATGTAGTGCTGATTTGCCAACCAAAGGAACCCGACGACACGGCGTCACACGTTCTTCAGTACCATCTTCGGAAGTTGGAAACATGGTTTAAATAGTATAAAATCAAGGACAATGAGACTAAGTCACCTTCACGAACCGAGGAGATAGATTTCCACCTATTTCCCTAAATAACCTCCAGATAAAGCAGAACGATGAGGCCAAATACCTTGGACTTACCCTAGACAAAGGACTCACCTGGCGCAACCTTATAGGTATTCATGAAGCAGTTGGGCTTGAAACTTTGCAAACTTTATTGGTAAATTGGACGTTAATCTAAACTGTCATTAGAAAATAAACTCCTTGTGTATAAATCCATCTTAAAGTGTGGACATATGGGATCCAACTGTGGGGAACTGCGTCAAATTCGAACATAAAAATATTGGAAACATTTTAATCCAAAGTCCTCAGAAGTAGCCAATGCTTCATGGTTTCTTCCAAATACTATCATTAGACAAGATCTACACATCATAACGGTAAAGCGAAAAATAAAACAGCACACCACGGAATACGCCAAAAAACTTATAGATCACCCAAATAGTCTAGCGAAACAACTCATGACTTAACCACTAAACAGATGCCGCCTCAAGCGCCACACCGTTACAAACCTAATCGCCAGATTTCAAACCTATGGACATCCAAAATAAAAGTAATTATGTATTATGTATAGAATGTGTTAATTGTAAAATCCCAGATGCTAAACTTAGTCGTAAGCTATTAGTATACAGGAAGCTACCACAGGGTAGTTTTCCACAAGTTCTTGTATAATTTTAAGCCAAAACTTATCCTATATTTATAAAATAATGTCACTTGATACCTAACAAAAACGAGGCTCTATGCTTAAATTATTATATTATGAATTATGTGCATATCGATTTGTTTGTTTAGTATTGCGTCATTTGTCTCTGTAAGACAAATGAATGATTGAGTGTGCATATGTCATATGTTCGTTAAAATATCGTGATTATATTGAATGATGTCATCAAAAATCAGGGAATAGCATTTCAATGACAAATTTTACGTTAATAACGAAAAACGGTTTTAAAAAGATGACTCTACAATAAAAACAATTTATTAAATACATTTTTGATAAAATAAATGAACTTATAGGCAATATTTTACTTATAAATTATTTGAAAACATAAAGTAAAATCAAAATTATGTAGTACCCTACAATTAGGTATTTTTTCGTTGCCTGACACAAAAAAAAATAATATCTACGTTTCTATACTCCAAAAAAATTGCTCACCGGTACCAAACTACTTATTACGGATTTATTCATCAGTTTTCTTAAAAAACTTAAGTGGCCCCATGGAATGTTTTTGCTAAAAGTGGCGTGGTGGTCAATGTGTTAAGGATTTTCTTAAAATTAAATTAATTTTATTAGCAATCAGAATTCTAACGAACACGAACAAATGCGGAAATATTTGTTGTTTGTTTTAATTTGTAATCAAAATAAAAACATTTTTGTTATATCACAAGTGAGAGTACAATTTTATTTAATTGTTAATAGTTTTGCACAATTATCATTTTAAAACTATAAATGTTGCTACTAAACTTTAAACTAATCCGATTTTAGGATACCAATAACTATTACTATCTTTATGGCGGGAGGACTCCAATTAAACGTTAATATAACGTATGTTTTAACGGAGGCGAACAGTGGAATCGCAAATAAGGAAATATCTAAGCGGAAATCAAATTTTACTGCTCTGATCCAATTTAATATGCCATTTTACTGTAGAAGCGTAGAACATTTTGTGCCGAGAGACCTATTGATTCGCAACCTTGTAATAAACAATGGCGACACTTGCTTGCTTTGTTAAAGGATAATTTAATGTTTACATTGTGTCCAATTCAAAACAAAATGTTAGATTTTTTGGTGTTTAACCCTAGAAGCCCAATCATATTTTTAAGGCTATAAAGCCCAGTCATTCGTCAAAACGACGTACAATTATAAAAGAGCTCTATCTAAATAAACTTTACTGCAAATGCTAGAGTTTTGTATGGTTTATGTGAAATACTTTCTATGTAAATAAAAAAACAGAAATTTAGAAAAAATATTGTCTATTTAAACTCTGAAATGTTCACTTTAATTAAACATACAAAAAATGGCACGAAAACTGAGATCCTTGTAATTTTTTCTTATATACTACAAATTGTTTACAAAAATCAACTATTTTTTTTTTGATGAAAAACTAATCAACTCTTATCAAACATAAATCAGTTAAGTCAAATATAATTCAGAAAATTCGAAAAGTGCAAAAATTAACAAAGCCCAAACATACGTCATAACGACGTGAACATTGCGATAACAACAAAATGGCGGCACTTATCAAAGCGAGACTGCTGTCTCCTGTTAGCTCTGGGCATGTACCGAGTTGGCTGGGATGGTCACGGCGATCTAAGCAAGCGTGCGAAAAAGATCGCGAATATGTGTTGGAGTGTACGTCAAAATGACGTAGATTGGGCTTCTAGGGTTAAAACGGCAATATTTTTTAAATGTTTTTTTTGTAAATCTGTGAAGAGATTTACCTATATCTTACAACTGAGTAAATTACATCTATTCTTTTTTCTAAGAGGCGATCACAACATATGGCTTTTTATATTTTTTTTTGCTTGCTTATATCATTATAGTTTATTATGTTGCCGAAGGAAACTCTTATTACCCAATTGTAATCAAATTTTCCGATGTGCGCATGTTGAGTAAAAGCCAATTTCAGTATTGCTTGTTTTTTTTTAATATACATAATAGGTACTTAACCAAACTAAAAATATATTTTTGAACATCTCTGAATTTTTAAATAATATGATTCTTACAACTTTTCCTTTTGTTTTTATTGACGAAGAGAGGTGACTATTGCAACAGTTCGCTAAGAACTTTTTACTTTCAGTTTGGTTACTTTCCTTTTGTTTTTATTTAACCCTTTTTATTGTAAGCTCGTGATCGTCTGTTGTTGTGGTTGGGCTCTTGACGTTGTTGGCTCGTAGCTCACCAGTCACTAGATGGGTTTAAAACGGCAATAAATAAAACACTAAAGATTTTAAAACGGAGTTAGTTTGTATATATTCGTCGCTAGCTCTCTCACAACCATACAAAACCATACTATTTTGGTTAGTGTTATAGTAATTGTACGGAGTGCAATTTCTCCGTCGTACTCGAATTGGTTTCATAAAAAATGTCAACAGCGTGGGTAGTTAAAGATTCAGTTCCCAGCGAGTGCTTCGCCAGGAAGAATAAACTCCTGAAAATAATAGTAAAAGGTAACGCGCAACTCGCCTCCCAGCGATTACTCGCCAAGAAGACCAGCGGCAGCGTGTCAATGAAATTTTTTGGGCTTCAGCTCCCAGCGCAAAACGGCGGGAAAAATCCTCAAGAAAATGACAAGCAAAATTAGTATGTGTAGGAAAACAAGTACAGCTCCTCGCGAAAGACGCAAGGAAGACTTGTAGTCCTGGTTCGGATAAAAATCGAAAAGTAAAGTCCTTTTACCTTCGCGAATTTCGTCTTTTATACACTTTTCCAAACCCCTCCCTTAATTTCAGAAAACCTGCGCATTACCCCGCATCTACTTAAATTTAGTTAGAATATTAGTAACACTCTTTATCCCCACTTTAAAACAATGACAGGAAATCTATTTTCACGCCTGGGAATATATGTAATAGTTTAAAACATTAATAATTTAAATTATATCTTAATTTCAATTAGCTTTATTATTAAATTTAACACGTTCGATTAAATAAATATTTTGATTTATATAATGAAGAGCAAACCCCCGAAATGATCTATAACGGAAAATATTTTACTATAATTTGCAACTTTGAACCAGTAATCGATATACCTGCGGTCCAGATGGTTTGCAGTTGACGTACCCATGACTGTATAATCTTTACGACCTTCTATTGGACATATTCCATGTTCTACCCAAAACACTTGAACTTTTGCTAATATAACACATATTTAAGATTTCAGGAATTCCACCTGACAAACTAGAGCGCGCCAAGGCGTCGCCTGTCACGCGAACTAGTTATGAACAAAAATTCGTCATTGATTTAATTTACCCTTTAAATTTCATTAATAATTACTCAGTACTCCATTCATACTATTACACTATATGTTGTGGCTAGAATTTGATCAAGGCTATGTTTATTGTTTATTGCATTAAGAACATTAAAAATTAATGTCTTACAGAGTTTTACGTGCCATTGATGATTTACAGAGGAAAAGTAGGAACATGTTTACCGAATCCGCGCCCAATCCCTGTTCGTTCGCGAATAATATTGTAAAGATAAATGTAGCTCTATTGTAGTCCTGAATATAATACTTGATTTTTCTTATCCACTTTCTAAAAGCATTGACTACATAAATATCAGAAACAAAATGGCTTCCGACAAGGTAGATCTATTATCGATAACATACTTTGTAAAACTACACAAAGAATAGGTACAGTACAATAGAGAGATTCATATAGTGTTTGTAGATTATATAAAAGCTATTGATCGAGTGCTCAGGCACAAACTATGAAAAATCATGCATTTAAAGATATTTAGAATCACTTAATGTATGTGATTAAAGAATTTTATCTGAACACAAAGATATGCATTACACTTGCGATTAAAAACTAAAAGAAAACACAAACATGAGTCAACGACAATGTTATAGTTTATTTTCTATTTTGTTAAATATAATTTATAAATAATATAAAATTTACAGGCGCAACGTTGTTTAAATAAAAGTTGTTAAAAAAAAGCGAATCTCTACGAGATCACGGATCGGTTTCTGTTGCAGCTTTTGTTGATGGTGGAACGAATCAGTTTCTACTATCTTATCGCCGTCTTGCAACGCGAAAGTTTATAGCGAAACGCATTTTCTATTTCATGGTACATCTGCAAATGTAGCAGATTCACAAGGAGGCGTTCTAATTCCGCCGTGAACCGCATCATATTCAACAAACATAGTCAAATATTCAAATCCCGTCTAATCTTAGTCCAAGATTGTTAATACACTCCAGCAGTTAACACTTGCTACTATAATAATTACCGCACACTATACGCTAGAAGTAAATCACAACACGTTGAATTTTTTCTTTTTGTGTACGATAACTACCGGTCTTTAAAATGGCTCATTCCGGTTGCCAAATTGTTCACAGCTGGGAAGAATAGCAATATCATTTATTTTCTTATACAGGGTGTCCCAAATTACAGGCTCAACTTAGTGATCTTCCTTATCTTACAACTATAAAGTCGATTAAATCGGGACAAATTTGCAAAAATTTGGTACTGAATTCAAATTTAAAACCAAAAGTATTGGTTCAGAGTTTATTTAAGAAAACGAAACGATTGATTTATATTGTTTATTTTAAAAGATAACTAAAACTAAAACAGTCGCATTTTTGTTGTTTTATTTATCGGATAAGTCAAATTTTTCATAATGTTTGTAATTTCGTCGAAACGACAGATTCAGATTAATTTCAATTTTTATTCTGATAGCGTAATGCTTGTAGACCGAAATGTTAACGAGATAATGTATAAATGGTTTGAATAATTCTGATTTGTAGCATTGCCTATAAATGGAAATAAATTGCAGATCAATACTTTGTGACATAACATTACTATTAAGGCTAGTTTTTTTTGAAAATGGTAGGTATAAGTACACATTTTCTTGCCTCAACATATTAAAAGGTGCATTTTAATTCCTTTAAAAGTATTGTTAAACAACAACTTTCTCAAGAGCTACCATAAAGTGCATGCAAATATACTAACCTAAATGTATATAATTTAATCAATGTAACTATACAGGGTAGTCCAAATTCGATGGAATTGTATGGGTAATGAAGATTATTTTTAAATATTCTTATGTAAAAATCGATAATACATATTTAAAAAAAAATACGCTCGCCGTTAAAAAGTTAGACACCAACTTACATGTTTTTAAATTGAAGCCTTACTTGGCGATGATATAGTTAAATTTCTTATTTTTTTCTCATTCCAAATATATAAGGGTTGATGTGTTTATTTTCAATAATACGCAACTTACGAAAGTTTTTTAGTTTTAAAAGAAAAAATAGTAGGCTGTGAAAACAAAAGAAAAACAAGGTGTAAAACTTTTTGAAACTCATTTGGCACAAGTAACGAATGTTTTTTAATTAGCTGTTGAGATAAACATTACAAAAATGAGAGATATCCATGTAATCCCATCGAATTTGGATCACCCTGTACAGTGTACACTGTACAGCCTGGACAGCGCAGCAGTTTATTAATATTTATGCGCAACCAATCGTCGTCAAGTTTAATATTGTTAACTTTCGTTATATAAGCTGTAGCTAATGCGATAGAAAACTAACTTAATTAGGATTTTCTGCACCAATCGGCAAGTAACGAGTGCTATAAAACGTAGTTATGCACTTAGTTGACGGATCAGGTATTGAAAATAAAATAATTCAATCTAGTATGCATTTCCGACTGCATAATAGTACTATCGACGTCAGAAACGTCAGCATTAATTAGGTAATTAAATAAACACATTTTGACATAAAATTTTTACTTGTGTAATAGTCGTTAAACCGTAAAGCATAATTTACTTTTTTTAACATTTTTTTAAGCCGCTGAAACAAGCTGTATTTTGTTTGGTCCTAAATTAAAATGTTGTTTTATGTAGTGCTCATTATATTTCAAAAACCTTTGTGTCATTTTATTAGTTTTTTTCACAGACGACACGCTACTCTCATATAATACACCCTTTGAACCTTATTGCCTAATAGGGCATTTGTTTTTATGAAAAATATTTAATAAAGTAGAACGTTTGCTCTTGCCAATAAGAAGAAAACTGTTTTTCTGCTTTTGCATATTCGATTAGTTTAATATTACTTTTTTAAACCTTAGACAAAATACAAGCTTTATTTTATCAGACAGTCATAGTACATACATGCAATTTTCCTACTGCATATAGGTACCATTAAAAAAAATTTTTTGTATATTAAAAGATGATAACAAATTTTTTAAATAAATTTGGATTTATGGGTTGTACCTAAACTCAGTTATCAGAAGTAATTTCCTTTAGCGATTCACATTAAACGTGGTTTTATCATTATAAATCAAGTTTCGGCAAAACGTCATGTAATCTTTGCATCTCCAGACACATTTGTTACCAATTTTATTGAAAGGAATCACCCACTTGGTGTTGAAAACTTTAGCTATCTATAGGCAAGTGTTGTACCTAAACTAATTACCAGAACATATATTCTACAAACCACCGCGAGTACCAGCTATCTTTTCAAAAATTAAGTTAAAATTGAACAAACACAATTATTTCTTGTATTAAATGTACACTTGGATTCAACAAACCTGTTTACAATAATTAAGTTGTTCGGTTTTTCTAATTTCAATTTCTATTTGCATTTTCATATGTTGAAAACCAATTTTTATTTGTGTTTAATTCATTTGCAATAATGGAATTTGCAGTCTTATTGAGTTATCTGCAGATACCAAATTAAGTTTTTCTTAATGGCTTCAAATCTTAAAAATATCTTTGTTCGACAACTACCGGGTGACTCAGTTTGACTGTCGTACCCCTATAACTTTTTAATTATTGAAAATAATCCCAACAAACCTTATATTTTTGGAAACGTGGTGGCAAATTCTCTTTGTTGGAGTTATTTTCAATAATTAAAAAGTTATAGGATTGCGACAGTCAAACTGAATCACTCGGTATGTTGTAACTGGCCCAACATATTTTTGCTAGGCCTTACACTATATTTGTACTTAAAAAAATATATTTTTTTACAGTTGCTTGTAACCCATACTCATTACATTTATCGAGATATCTTTTCCATTACTATTTACGAAAAAACTTCCAATTACATTTATTTGTCATAAAAGTTATGAGTTGCTGAAAAGAAAGTTCAAGTCTTAATTAGCCTGGAAACAAAGTTCATTTCGTCGAATTAATTTTACGTCGCGGTCAATAAACGATTCCTAAAAATTTCGTTAAGCACTGTACTAAGAAGTTGACTGCAAGATTTCAAGAAATATTGTCTTTTAAAATAAATGAAGGTGTAACTTTTAAATGGCATCTCATTTACTATAATGTTTGAAATGGATAAACAATTACAATAAAAAAGTAGACTAAACTATATTATATAATTTGTTAATTTACATAAATAACTCATATAAGTTTTTGTTAAAGCTAAACCTTTTCATATGTCTGGGGATCTACATGACCCGATAGGCTGTATATTGCTTACAACTTCTTTTGAAAAAGTTAAAGATAACAAACTTTGTTTTTGTGATAAATTGTGATATCTGTAAAATAATCCTGTCATAATTTATTTATGTTATTTTACAATCCTATAACTTTGTTATGAATTATTGTTTCAAAACATTTTCTTAAATATTTTTTGAGGCACAAATATTTGAAATCAGTTCTTTAAGGAAAACTAAATGTCGACGTATTCTGTCGAAAGCAAATCTGCGCATTTAATCATCCGGGAAACTAGCAGCATTTTCACGGACGTTTGCAGAGGTCAAATGACTGTCGTTAACCACAAATACTGAACCAAAACGTCTAAGCTAAGGAAACCAAAATAAACAGTGACTGTGAAGAATTTATTGCTGTTTCGCGTAAAAACATTTTCTTGTTATTTACCCAACACCACAAACGTGTACAAATGTAGGTAAAATTAGAAAAAAAAAGTGATTTAATTTGATTTGCTGCTAGTGATGCAGTTGTTAACTGCAAAAACAGCTGTTTATTTCGTTTTACTTTACCAGTCAAAAACTTTTATACCATAAATTTATTTAATTTTGACACTAAAAAGTATATGAAAACTATTTTGCGACAAAAGCTTCATTTTTAACACAGTCACAGTTATTGAGTCATATAAAATGTATTTATCTGTTCTATCAAACATCGCCAATGATGAACTCTCAAAAATATTTCACTTCAGATATTAAATTTTCGTTTTTTTATCTGTTATTTTGTAAGACATCAAAATGCATTTGTGGTATGTATTCCTAAAATCGAATATATCTTATTGCTAAATTTAATTTACAAGACGCGTATTTGAATATCAAATTATGTTTTGTTCAAAAACCATTTCAGATATCTATCGCAATTTAAAAAAACAGAAAACGTTAAAAGGTTAGTAGGTACTTAAATTGTTCTACCTAATTTTTTTATTAAACAGCACTCAAGTTTTAGTTGTTGCTAATACTCTACTTACACTGTAAATTAAAATTTTATTTAAACAAAACCAAATCAAAAAGTTTCTGTTCAAGAGTATGTAAATATTAACAATGTATACATGTAAGTAACATTTACTGTAACCTTCTACTATTTTTATTTAAAAAAAAATATTGAAAACATTATTATTGGAGACATTATCCTTTGTAAAGTAATTTTTAACGTAAATAGCTTTAAAAAAGTTATCAATGTTTTAGATCTAACACATTGGTTTGTGATATAAATTAATACATTTTAATATAACTAAAAGCATATATTTGAGAACTGTATGAAATATCTCAAAATCAATCAATCACTCTTGAAATTAATTTAAATTCGTATTTATTTATTTATGACTAATATAAAAAATACAATTTAGTCAATATAATCTAATGTCAAATTTCATTAAACCAGTATCTCGAATAATGCAAATAAGAGCGAAGTATCTACATAAATAAAGATTTGCAAATTAAAATAATCGCTAATATTTGTTTAGGACATTGATAACAGTAAATATATTTAGCAATGGATGAAATACTTTTGCCCTCAAAAAATTATATAGCCATACCTGTTTTAATTATATCACTATTTGCTTGTTTTAGTTATCTACAAACATTGTTATATCAGTTGTGAAATAATCTGCCTGTTTATTTTTGTGTTAAACAACTAAAAAAAAAATGGAATTGTAGTAATCGATTTAGTTTATTTAAAAAAATATATGATTTGCGTTGTTTATTTTGCCAAAGTGGAATATGATACGCTAAAGTAAAAACGAACTTAAAGTGCCGTAGCTATGATATTCAGTTCATATTGCTGCCAATTAACCTGTATGCTAGTTATCCAAGACTTTTTCGCAAAATGCGCTCGAACTAATTAGGTAAAAATTACAAATATTTGCACGTCTTTTATCTATACAAAAATTCTGCGATGTAATAAGCTTCTATTCTTTTATTTCTGCATTTCTGCACTTGAAAAAATTTCACATAATTAAGTTTTTCAACTAATTTTACATTTTTATCGTTTGTGTGAAGTGCATCATTTATTATACTCGCTGCATATAAAAATGGTGGAAAATGTATGCGCAAGCCGTAAAATAATAATTTAATTCAGTGGATGTGCTCATGATCGCAGTGCTGAAAAATACAAAATGTAATTAAAATTATTAACAAGTTTAAATAAAATTTCTGTTTTAGAAGCCTCCTAGATGTACATGATATGTTTTTGTTTCATTAAGTTTTAACTTGATAAACTTCTAATTCGCTACACAAGGTTGCCAGGTTACGAAATCACATCATCTTTTCATTGTCAGACAGTAAAATAATAAAATAAAATACAAAATAATTAGTAACAATAAAAAATTATCTGACATTTGCTTTAAATACCACTCCATTCGTTGTTTATATTGTTCATATTACCCAGTAATCAAATCAAAGTTATTTTGCACACTCTGAGAATATAATTTAAGAAAATGCAATTTAACTACATAATATGTATGTCATACTAATACTGCGTATATACAGGGTGGTCCAAATTCGATGGGATTGCATGGTTATCTCGGTTAATATTTAACCCTTTCAATACGACTTTTGGCCAGAACAGTTAATGATTTTTAAATGACAAAAATCTATTACTCTATAGTAGATATGTATATATATACAAAATTTTGGAATTTTAAATTTGACAGTTTTCGAAAAAAAAAGGCTTGGGACAAATATGTCCCAGCAGTACTGACCCCTTGGGATTACTTATGTCCCAGCAGTACTGACCTCTTGGGATTACTTATGTCCCAGCAGTATAGAAGCTAAACAAGCAGATATAAGGCTTATGGTTTGAAACACTACTGGGATAAACAAATCCCGTGCTCGTATAGTCGTATATACTGCAGGGATTTATAAATCCCAGCCTTCCCAATTTCGCAAATTTCTAAGAAATTATTACTTGAATTTTGTGTAAAAAATTGTTGTGACCTACCTGACAATGATGTTTTGAAAAACTAACTAAAAACAAATGACATTCACAACAAAACACTAAAAATTCTGCTAGAACTTGTAGAAAGCACAGAAACGAAAAACAAAAATGGTTGACTAACAAAGTGTGAATGCGTTCAAGGTAACAAACGAGCGGTTTAATACGTAGTATAAACCCAAGATGACTGAATAATACCATCCCAAAGTATTTTAAAGCCAAATATTTTAAGGCAGAATTTTTTAAAAATTTCTCGGGACGTATATATCCCCGCAGTATTGAAACGGTTAAGATAGAGAAACGGTTAAATTACCAAAAATGTGCAGTTTTTTGAGACAAACTCAGAACCGTTTTCAAAAATATTCTATCATTTCCGGTTTTCGAGTTATCGAATAAAAAGTGTTTTTTTGTCATATTAATAATGTGTCATATCTCCGTTATTGTTGTAAATTTCAAAAATATTTATTAAGATTATTTTTGGATATTTTTATGTTTAACTTGATTACACTAAACAAAAAATTTTTACGCTCACCGTTAAAAAGTTATGACACAAACTTACCTTTTTTTAAATGGAAACGATAATTGGCCATGACCTATTTAAATTCCTCATTTTTTTCTTATTCCAAATATATAAGAGTTGATGTATTTATTTTCAACAATACGCAAGTTATGAAGGTTTTTTAGTTTTTTTTTAAAAGAAAATCATAGTAGGCTGTGAAAACAAAAAATAAACAAGGTGTAAAACCTTATAAAACTCATGTGGTATAAGTAACCAAGGTTTTTTAATTTGTTATTGAGATAAATACGAAATTTTTTGAACATAAGATAAACAACAATATCCTACGTTACTGCTGATACCGACTATATCGTTGTTTTCTTATTTTCAAATATTTACAATGTTTATCTCCACAACAAATTAAAAAACCTTGGTAACTTGTACCACATGAGTTTTGTAAGGTTTTACACCTTTTGTTTGGTTTTTGTTTTCATAGCCTACTATGATTTTCTTAGAAAAAAAAACCTAAAAAACCTTCATAACTTGCGTATTATTAAAAATAAATACATCGACCTTTATATATTTGGAATGAGAAAAAAATGAGGAATTTAAATAGGTCATAGCCAACTATCGTTTCCATTTAAAAAAAGGTAAGTTTGTGTCATAACTTTTTAACGGCGAGCGTAAAAATATTTTGTTTAGTATAATCAAATTAAACATAAAAATATCCAAAAATAATCTTAATAAATATTTTTGAAATTTACAACAATAACGGAGATATTATTAATATGACAAAAAAACACTTTTTATTCGATAACTCGAAAACCGGAAATGATAGAATATTTTTGAAAACGGTTCTGAGTTTGTCTCAAAAAACTGCACATTTTTGGTAATTTAACCGTTTCGCTATCTTAAATATTAACCGAGATACCCATGCAATCCCATCGAATTTGGACCACCCTGTACATGGTGTTTAAGCATGAGTTTTTTACCTACGATAAAGCAGCTAATAATCAGCAGGTACGCCAAATCAATACATTATAAAACATCTTTTGCAATAAACTTTGGGCACAATATGAGCGTCACACCATAAATTAAACTACAATCAAATTTCACGCGTGGTTACCCAAACATTAAATTATAACTTCAGAAAACTTATATTAAGTTTAGCAGAAAAGATCAAACACTTTATTGAAAGTAAATGTTCTGAAGTAAGAGCAACAAGGTCTTCAGCAAAATTACTCTTCCTTTCCTTCGTAAATGCATTTACAGAGGATAGACTCGGCACGCACAAATACAATCAAAACTTTACGGTCCTATTATCTGTTTTACACATACGCATATACGTATGAAATTCAGACTAATATTATGGCCCATTCGCTTTATAGAGAACTTAAAATTCGTGTTTAAAGCGGCAAACAGCTGTAATATTGGATTTCCCTATGTGAATATAAAAACAAACGACCATTGTCGTTTAAAACAGCCACAAAAATATTTTTTTACAGAAGGTATTGTAAAAAAAGTTTTCATTAAACGTAAGCTTAATGTCAAAAATGAAGGTATAAAAAATAATAGTACGTAATTTATATACAGCGTGTTTAAAATTCGAGTTTTAACATGTGGATTTTGCTTATTATAACAACTAAGTATAGGTGTAAATTTGTCAAAGTTGCTAAATTGGGTGATCAATAATAATCCGAAGAGAAATTAGACTTTTACGTAAAAAAATACTTGTTCAAAACAGGCTTTTATTTAAATTTTCTTAAAAGAAAAAATACCTTTTTCTAAAAGCTTGCGCTAGATGTTTATAGATATTTAATTCGATAGAAATAAGGAAAATTTATTATTTCCGTTTTAGTTATCTCTAAACTCACAAATTTTTACCCTAAAATCGTAATCAGCACCTCAAAAAACCTATAGATATCGACTTTGAGCTAAGTCATAATATATAGATGACAAAAATTCTGCCCTATTGGAGCCGCTATCTTAAATTTTAATAGTGTCAAAATTTTAAAGTGTATTGTCACTGAGACCATGTATGCATGCAAAATATCAGGTCAATCAGATAAGTATGTAGAAGTGAATTAAAATTGAGTTTCAAGATTTGATCTAAACAAACAAACATGTGGAGTTGAATAAAAGCTTGCAAAAATTTGTGATTACCATCTGATTCGGTAAAGTACACACTTTGAAGAATTTGTACTACAATTGAGTTACAGACGGAATTCATAAATCGTATTTTTATCTAATTTCCTCAGATACCGTCTTAAGATATTTGCAATTTCTCTTCGGATTATGGAACACTGAATTCAGCAGCTTTACCAAATTTAAACATACTCAAGCTATTTATACTAAGCGAGATTTTCATGTTTACACTCGAACTTTAAACACCCTGTTTACGTGTTATTGTAAAAAAATTACTTTACATTTGTTTTAATTGCTCGGTACAATTAAAATAAGAAAATAAACCAAATGCATTTTCTTAATCAACGCAAACCGTAAAAGCGTTGTGCTACATACCTAGGAAACGATTAACCTTTATAAATTAAATTTTAGTGAAGTACAATTTAACCCTAAATTTACCCTAATCACGTGTCAAGTTTTCGTGAATATGACGTTTAATTCATTTAAATTACTGTAAAGTCACTTACAAATAAGAGAAAGCATAATAATCAGTATTGCCATAAACGTATACCGTGAATATATATGCTAATTCTTTTATCTATTATGGTACCATATTTTGCAGTTTTCTTATTGTATCAAAATGAAATATTTCGTAATAAAATTTAATAGAAATTAACGCAAAGTGCGAACAAATGAAAAGTTGTATTAATAGTATATTACATAAGAAGGGTTGTAAGAAGCACATTACGAACGAGTGGAAAAGCTGCGCACAAAGCCGCGTAGCGGCGAGTGAGTATTTTCACGAGTGCGTAATTGCTTTACAACTCGAGTTATGTAGCATACTTTTTCTACGAACACATAATACATACGATTTTAACGGCTTTTTGGCTAATATATACATGTAATTACCATTGAATAAAAAGATAAAGGAATGAGCTTTTAATACTATACAGCGTTTGAGCGGCGACGGAAATGACGACATAAATGGCTTCTGATGGCGGCCGGTTTTGACAGGTCAAACAGTCAAGAAATTTAGGGTTTTGTGTGCTACAATGGTTAGCTGCAAATCTTTTAGTCTTATTAGGTCAAAAAATGTTGAAGATTAAAAGATTATGTTTCATAGGTAAGTAGACATTAATATTTTGTAGTGTAATCATGCATTGAAAATTTGATGTGGTCTGTCAAAATGGTATGTCATATCAGTGGCGTGCATTTGTGTACAGCATATTTTTTAACTCTCATAATAAACAATCCAAATATTGAAATATGCTGTCGTTTTTTTAATTCCCTCAACCACGAAACAAGAAATAAATAAGTAAATAATAGGCTCAATTCAAAACAAAGCAAATATTTACATTAATCAATACATATTTAAAAATGTTAGATACGCCACTGGGAAGCGGAAACATGCATCCGCCATATTGAGAGGCTAACCTGGACGCCTTAGTATCGCTATAACGCTCCTTCCTTTATCTTTTTATTCAATGGTAATTACTTTGTCTTGTCAATTTTGACGTAAGCCTACTTTGACGTATCTAGACAAGTGCGCGTTTTGCTTACCGTGCGTTATAACTCACTTACTAGGCATGCTGGAAGTAAGGCTAGTTCGATCTTTCTAGACAAGTGTGCGTTTTGCTTACCGTGCGTTAGGACTCACTTAACTAGACATGCAGGAAGTGTTTGACATGAGTCTACATGATCATTTCTTTAAAACAAACTGTGCTTTTTGCTTACCGCGCGTAAGGACCCACTTACTATGGTTGCAAGCTGTACGGTAAGTGTCATTTACATTAGTGGCAGTAGAAAAAAATTTATTTTAAAGGTGTGTAGGATCTACAAATGATTAATAAAGGTATAGGTTATGGAGTTATAACAAAAGTTATGCATTTTAAACTGACCAATTTTCTAAAGGGATTGGCTTATATCAGGGGTCAGCAACGCGGCGCCCGCGGGCACCATGGCGCCCTCGGTGAGATTTTTATGCACCCTCACTGTATTACACACATATGGTGTTAAAAAATCAGTTCTATGGTACGCTCAGGCATTGCTAACCGACCGAAATGTGCGAATTTGAACCTTATTTATTACGTCCTTAGGCCACTACCCCAAATAAAACCTTTAATATTTTAAAGTTTTTTTTTTCGGGCTCACCTCAATAACTTTTAAATTTATATTATGTCCTGATTAACAAAAAGGTTATCGACCCCTGGCTTACATGTATAGTAGGCATCGCTTATTGCGATCACTAGGTATAGAATCATGCGTTTTATATTTTAGGAGAAATTGTAAAAAATTGTTTTCATACTCTATAGTTTCATAGCTTATTAAAATCTATTTCGAAAATCACAATCAAATTTGGCATTGGCTCATTGGTTGAATTTAAAAAAATTGAGCGTGCTTTTGTTCAAAGATACATATTTGACAGAAGAATGAGAATTTGGCAAATGAAGTAGAACTTGACTATTGTATTTGCTTGAGTTTTCGCTATTTCTTTGACGATTGCAGAAAAAAATTAAGATGCAACTACATATTTCATTTGTTGGTACTTTTTGAATGACGCGGTATAGAAGAAATAATGTCGGGTGAATAATGAATAAATTAGTTGTTAAAAGGAAAAAAGAGCAAGTTTCTTACAAAAAATCAAAAAAATCAATAATTCGTGAATGTGACGGACAATAAATTTTACCACACCCTTCTCTTAAAAGATATAGGTTATTTAAGCACAGGAATTGAAAGAGCAGAAATGCAGCTGTCATTCTGTATTAATCGTATTTCTCTAAAAAAATTACTCTTGGTGCCACAACAAAATAACTCCGAAACGTACATTCTCTCCCCGTTTTGGTTCCAAAGCGTTACCGGATCAACCATTTTGCCAAACCAACCGTAAAGGTAGTGTTAAATTTAAGCAAAATAAATTAAGATTTGACAAAATTATGGTATCACCACAACAAGTGCATAAATATACAGGGATGCGCAAAAGTATGGAAACAAACAAATATCCAGAAGACTGTTAAATATATTTCAATAAAATTTGGTATCTGACCGTTATCGTATATTCCGGATTTGATAAAAATATTCAGGTTGCGATACGACTTCCGGTTCAACCGAAAACGGACCTTAACTTTGAAATTTTAAATAGAACACCCTGTATATTTTATAGGATTTAGTATTTGTCATCACACTGGTCCAACAAAAAAATGCATAAATAATTTAAAAAAATCTTAATTCAAAAGTAAGAATGGTAAAATTCGTTAACAAAAATGTCAAAAATTTGTACGGAAAAGATAGATTTAAAACTTTCTTGTTTTTTTCTTTCAATTGTTTAAATTAACACTGTCTTCCTTCATAGCCTACATGAAAATATTACGTTGCCCTAATAATTAACAATAAAATCGCGATATCTCGGAAAATATCAATTTTAGGTGAAAAACAGCCTTTATGTTTTCGAAAGAGAATTAAATTTTCTATAAGAATGTGTAAAAATATACAGGGTGTTGTATTTAAGAAAAGTGAGTTATCGATGTTTAAAGTTGTACAAGTTTGAACAAGCGTAAAAAACGCCCTGTATAATATTTTTTAAATGTAAGTTGTGCAAAGTGTTAGTTAGCTTATTGTCAACATAAACTTAAAAAAAAATATTACTTGCCATTTTAAAGTTCTTAAATGTTGAAAATTTTTGAAAGTGCTGTAAGGCTCAAAATTTTCATAAAAATGTGATTTTAACGAAAACGGTTGACTTTGGCCCCATACAACCTTTTACATTTTTTGAAGCAAATTTTAAGAGGAATCCAAAAATATAAAAATATACAGGGTGTTCTATTTAAAATTTCAGAGTTTAGGTCCGTTTCCGGTTGAACCGGAAGTCGTATCGCAACCTCAATATTTTTATCGAATCCGGAATATACGATAACGGTCAGATACCAAATTTCATTGAAAATATTTTTAATAGTGTTCTAGATATTTGTTTGTTTCCATACTTTTGCGCATCCCTGTATATAAAAGTCCAGCCTGACTCTGTCTATAACGCATGAATATAGCTACGGGTTGACTTATGTCATACTTGACAATCATCATGAGGTTATGTTATTATAGTATAGTAATCTGTAATGTTTTTATAGTAATCTGTAACGCGGGTTGACTTATGTCATACTTGACAATCCCGTCCTAGGACGGGCTAACTGCTAGTTATAAATAATGTAAATATGCGCACTCTGTACACAAAGCCATCTGTGATCGCCCAGTACACTGGTTTGTGGCCGCGGTAATTTCAAATGCATATCAATATCCATATAAGTTCCATGAAAATCGGTGGTGTACATTCAGTAAATTTATAAGTAAAAATAATAAAAACATTGTTAAGAAAATTAAATAGGTACTTCCTAAATTACGTTTTCTACTTTTAAGATACTTAACATACTAGTACCCTGCTAAAACTTTTTCTTGGATCACGTCAAAATAGACTTTTTTAGTATCAATACTCTTTTCTGTTTACTTCGTGTTGAAAAAAATCCAATATTTTGTCTAACAAAGACTTCATTTTTGGCTTAAACGTATTTTATTTGAAATTGACCCACCTATAAATACGTTTGTAAAACAAAGCGAGTTTTTTTGCAGTCGTTAATCATGGTAAAATTGTCCCAGCATGATGTATGACACCTTTTAATGTCTATAAAAAGTGAATTAGAACACACTTTTTGTCGTAAAATAAATCAATGGACGAAAATTTTATATTCAACGTGAAATAGGGTACCCGTCGTTGGCAATTCATTTATTACCATTTCCAAGGATTGATGTATTTACATTCAAAAACAATTCACATAAATTGATAGGGGAATCAGGGTGGTTAATGTAATGCAACTTGGACAACTCTCAAATGCTTGCCATGCAATATTAGATTATAAACGGTAAGTTTTAATTAGTAATTTAAAAAAAAATTTGTTTTGCGATAGACACGTTTTAATAAATTTAGTAAAACTATTCTTTAAGATATATAATGTTTACTGAGTTGCAATAATAACAGCTTTCTAAGCTCTTCTATACAGGGATTAGAAGCTTAAAGTTTTGCATAACGATTACCATATCAACTTTATGAAGTTATAAGCGATTTAATATCCTTAGAGAGTATTCCGGTTTTTAATACCCCAACTAAAAACAAGTTTCATTAATAAGTACTTAACTTAAAGTGTCATGAACAGAGAATGAAATTACAAAATTATCATAATTAACGATGTAAGTAACATGCATTTTTGAAAGCTTCAATATATTTCACATTTCACTAACCGAATTACTCAAATTTCTTGCGTTATATTCATAATTCTTTCTTTTTTCTTTCATCGGCATCTGTTTACCTAAAACAAGTTAAATGTGCTGAACAAAAACAAACTGCTACCTTGCTTTAACCTGAAATTTACAGAGGTTCAACTTTTTTACTGTTTTGTTTCGTTTATAAATAGCGATATTTTCAACACAACATAAATCATTTGTAAAGGTTTACCTTGTATAACAGGACGATCATCAACTGAAACGGTTTTACACATTAACAAGAACTTGCTGTTAAATAAAAAATAATATTCAGAGAGGAATATTGTTTATTCAGATTAATTTATATTGTTTCAAATAATTGTAATGTGGCATATACAACCTAAATAATATGGCGCTCCATTTAAAAATACAAGCATGCAATAAGTTTGAAATATTTACTGGCACAAGCTACAACACTGAGAATTCCTCAAATGCCCTAAACGCTTTGTTACTCGTATGCTCTTGACATAAAGCAAATACTTGACCAAAAGAACATTGCTAGCGCATTTTTACTTTTATTTTTTGTGTTGGCGATTTACTGGGCGAAATTTTTTAGTATCCGTTTTAGGGGGATAAAGACAGATTAAATGTTTGTCGAAAAATTCACCGCTTTCACATACATTTTTGATGTCAACAGATTTACAATACAAATTCATGTAATCAGCACATGCCCGTTTTGAATTCCTTGAGCTTTTAATATACACACTACACAGAATACATATCTGTTTTTTTCGCAACCGGAGAAAGCCATATTATCGTATTATTTACAATAACAGTTAAAAACTGACAATACCTGAATTGGATCTAACAAACATTTGTTTCACAGCCTACGTAATTGATTTATTAGCTTTGGTTTTGCTATCAAAAATTACAAAATAGTATTACCAATGTTGGATTTTTTGCTTTGTTTAGGCGTTTTTTTGTTTCTTATCAGCTAATAGGTGAAACCCGACGTTATTAATTCATGGCTTGCTTAATTTTTTATATCAAAATCGTTTTTCAATGTTAGAGCCGTCAAATTTTAAAATAAATGTATCCTATGGCACATCATTGAAAAGAGAAAAAAATAAGCTCGCGAATGACACTAAAATCAACTATGGTTCGCATTTAAAAAAATGCAAGTTTATGCTGTATCTCGTAAAGTATGCAATACTAAAAAAATGTATTGCCGCTATTTTATAGCGATCAAAAAAATCTACCACTTTTGTAAAAAAACTTTTTTTGCTATATCTCATAGCAACTGAGATAAATTCATGTAAAAAAATGCTACATTTTTGGTTTTTCATCAATATCAAATTAGCCTCGAATTTTTTTTTTCAAAAACATCGCTGTATTGCTTTATGAAGTAGGTAACTTTTGTCCCATTTGACCGACGTATCTATTGCGGTTTAAAAGTTACCCATGGTGAGCCTCGAATTCTGGACACACTGGATAGTGCTTTATAAAAGCTAAAAATGAAATTACATCCATAAAGACTGTATTATGTAATTGTATGCAAAACTGCAAACTTTTGTCTTTTAAAATCATGAATAAATGTAACAGGATTAAATTTGGCGTTCATTTAAAGTTATTGCGTTAAATTAATATAATATGTTAGTTGTCCAAACACTAAGCATAAGTTAAAAGTAATGTCATATACACCAAAGATAATTAATTTCATCCGATCACTACCCGATTAAGGTGGAGCTTTAGGCTTATAGTTTGTTATAAATCAATATCATCAAATTGTCGATAAGTTGTAACCGGAAAGCTTCTATTTCAAACGCACTGCTCTGTAATTAAAATTCCTTTGGAAACTGTTTTCTAGACTTGTGCTAAATCAACTTGGCACATTTCTCACGTAACTTTCTCTGGTGGGATAAAATTAAATGTTAGTGTCTACTACACCGCAAAAAATAGCTTTTCTGTGCCGATCAAACTAAAATTTATAGAGAAGTTTATACTGGTATTTACTTAAAGTTATCTAAAAGACAGTTTCAGTTAATATTTTTTGTAGCAGAAAATACAGTTTTTCATTTTTGCAATGCCGCATTTGTGAACCATTAGGTATATACCAGCCCACATACTAAGTGTTTAATACACAAATAATTCCACAAATATGTATAGTCTGATTTGTATATTAGGAGGAAGGGATAAATCGTACATCGCCTAAACACAGAAAAATATTGAGTTTTTAATCGGCCCAAATTTTGAGCATCCTCAGTGCTTGTACGACCACATTTTTAGTTTTTAACCCATATGTTTTAACTTAAGATGGTAAGCGGATGACCTGACTATAAATCATACTTCCAATTACGTGTTTTCTTTCTAATTATCCCACAAAGTCAATGGGAAACACCTAAACATTTCGGCCAAGTTTGATAGCTCTAGCTTAAACGGCTAGGACGTAATCGATTTTTTGGTATTTTTTTCTTGCAACTTTGGAGGTCTCTAACTTTGAAAGGAAGCATTTTCGGATAACAAACCTACTTTTTGGCAGTGTATAATTGGCACACCCTGTATACAGGGTATGTATAAATTGGCGGAAGCGCTACACGTGGCGATGTACGGTACTTCGTAAAATTCCATAATCTTAATACAAAAATGTTGTACCATGCTTGCTGTGTCTGCAAGAGGTCCTCAAACTTTTGACATTCATTTCTTTAATAAGCGTTATTATTTAATGTTTGTTAATGAAAAAGCTACGATTTGGAATAATAACCAATTTCGAATAGTACGTTTTCCTAGATATTGTGTTTTTCCTTTTAAAAATTGGTGTTGAAAATATGTTAATCACTGATGTGAATGAAAATCCCCATGGTCGCCCTCGAATTTGAATCACCCTGTAGTAAATTAGATTTTTTTTTAATTCACCTAAAATATGCATTTGACCCTAAACCCTTTTAATTTTAACCATCAAAATTGGGTCCTTCATTTATTTTTATTTTTAATGCACTTTAGCATGGACGCGGGACCACTGTGAAATCGCATGTTACCATGAGCCTGCAAACATTTTTAAGTTCCTGTCGCCCAGTTGACCATCGCGTCGCCCAGTTGAACGACGCGACGCCCAGTTAACCGTATCCAAGGCCAGCGGTTTTCAACCGGTGCTACGCGTACTACCAGTGGTACTTTAGAAAGAAGTAGTACGTGAAATATAATGTATTTGATACGTTGTACTAGATTACTCATTCATGACAACTTTATATGTCGCGAGAGAATTATTTTTGCATATGGTGGTGATGCCAAAATTTTTGAGTTTTATTTTAATGGTACGCGGTAATTAAGAGTTTGGGAACCTCTGAGCTAGGCCGTCAACTAATCATCCCAATATCGTGCGAACATATAAGAAGTATTTAGACTGTAACGAGTTACTGATTGAGTGAAACCCTGTTGTATCAATCCGTTAATGCATATCTTCATGTGTGATTAGACCTATCTTCTCTAATCAGCTACTTATTTGATATGGATACCAATTTACGCTACGATTTTTCTTACTTGAGAACATTGCCTTAGGCTTTAAACCTCTTCTATGTATTCAAACAAAGGCGTATCGTGCTTAATTTTAGGAAAAAGAATATTAAAGCTCGTGATTTATATTAATATGCCCTAATTTATTAATTTTGCAAAGCATTAATAAATATAAACAGAAAATAATTTCGTTTGTTATAAAAATAATGTAAGACCTGTTTAAGTGCACTTATTGTTATCATTAAATATTTTTATAAGAAATGCAAAAATCGTGAATTTAAACCAATCTAGCAAGTTTTTTTATTTACCTATTAACTCCTCATTTTTAACTGCAAATTTTTCGTCTTTTTGAAATATAAAGGGTGTTTTGAAATTCGAGTTTTAGCATAGGCATCTCGCTAGCTAGAGTAAGTATAGGTTTAAAATTGGAAAAGTTGATTAATTTGGTGCTCAATTATAATTTGAAGAGAAATTAGAAATATTTCAATCGGTATCCGAGAATATTAAATTACCTATAACTTCTTATTAAAAATACCTTATGAGTCTTATAAGATTTTACTAAAATTTTTTTTTTTTGTGTCTGCTAGTTTAAATAACCACACTAAGTATATTTGGTAATTTAAGGGATAATTAGGCAGCCTAATAATCTGTAGTGGTATAAATATTTACTTCCGATATTTTTGGTTTTATTTTTTAATTTGTGTTATAAATGTTGACTAATTTCGGGAGCCCCTAAAGCAGGGGTTCCCAAAGCACGGCCCGCGGGACAAATGCGGCCCGCGGACCCTAAAATTACGGCCCGCGAGATGTCAGACCATCCGCCATCTTGAAATCATACCAGATAGTTTTCTTTTTATAAAAAAACATTACAGATACCTACTACTTACATATTTTGACATTACGAGATTTTATCGGTTTTCCACGAACCAAGGTCTCAAAAACACTTTTTTTTTCGGCCCGCCAAATTCGTTTATTTATTAAGAGATTGTTTTATCGCTGTTGTATGGATCGGTTGAAAGATTTGTAGAAAGTCATAAAATAACTAGGTACAATGTTACCGTTGTAAGTAAAAGAATTAAGACAGTTTTTAGTGGGCAAATTATTTGTACATAACTATTTTCTAACAGTGTTTTTCCGATCGAGTCATCTACTTATTAGAAATATGAGTTTAACACATGTTTTCCTTTACGTATAGATTGCCGACAAATGTCTGTAAGTAAATTATTTTGAAACGACAATAAATTCATTCAACTTTTCTGGAACGTCAAATACAAATGTAATAATTTAAGAACCTGTCCTAACCGCGACAATCTCTTTCCGGGTAAGATAAGTAGACAGTTGGTTTATCAATAAAACCTAACGTTCTGGATATGTACTTTACGGCCTTTTAAACTCCCAATTCGATATTCGAAAAATGCGTACTTTGTAAGAATTTTTATCACACCGACTTCCCTATAAAACAACTCAGGGAGTTGCTTATAGCCTTTCATGAAAACTAAAATTCCAGCCACGGTTTTACGTTGTCTTTCAGAATAAAACTGCTTTATGTTGACACTAATTTCTATAGATGTTTGCCGAGCGCGACCATGAGAGTGAAGTTCGTATTAGTACCCATTTTTTGTGGGGGTGTAAAGATACGATATCATATATCTAAATGAAATATAAGTTTCTGTAAGCCACTCTGAAAGCCAGTAATAAGTTTTAAATGAGTAAGACCATACGAAATTTTATTTGTTTAAGGGTTGTAAATATAGAGTTTCACAGAGTCGCTGCTTCGTCAGTGGCAAATATACTGAATTACTCTTAACCCTCCAGTGCTAACATGCGGTCTCACAGACCGACCCCCCAATTTTATCCCCGAAACTAGAAAACGCGTGTGAGGAGGGGGTTTTGGGCTCGTCGCTATCTTCATTATATTTATTTATCGACCAGCTCTCGCAGTGGCAAGCGTTTTTTAGCGATTTTTGCCAGTTTTTTACGTATTTCGGTCTCACAGACCCGTGTTAGTATTGATGTTACTGATTGGATTATTATTACCATTATGTAAAACTTTGTTGGAGAACAAACTAACTGTGGTAGGCACAATAAAAATGAACAAACGATAAATACCCTACGATTTTGATAGTCTTGATGAAAATACGGGAAAACCACAAATTAATATGATGTACAATGTACAAAGTCTGGTGTTGATATAGTTGACAAACTATGCGCAGGCTATAACTGCGCTAGAAATACGAGAAGGTGGCCTAAGGTAATTTTTTATCGTATACTTAACATAGCTGCCACAAACGCATTTGCAGCATTTAATTCAAAGAGTCCAGATTCAAATTGGCTTCGAAGGTTTTTTTTTAATATAAAGCACACTTATAATTTAAATAATACTTGTAAAATAAGCTTTGGATAAATTCGGTCCCACAGACCGATGTTAGTACTCGCGTTACAAAAATCATGTTAGTACTGGAGGGTTAAAAAACCAACATAAAGCATAATAAAACTTGCTATGGAAAAGTGTTTAAACATATTTGCTCTGACACAGTGAGCCTATCAGAGTAAGTAATTATGAATACAAAAATGTGCCCGCGCGTTTCTCTCCGGAACCATTTAAGATATTTTTAAAAACTTTGCAGCTTTCTCCTTGCAAAGGATGCGCGCATTGATAAATAAAGAAATTTTGATTTTATATCAATAATCAATTTTTCAGTTTTTTCCCTGTTTCTCTTTCGCAAATCATTCATGTTCTTGATGCCATAAAGACAGCCTTGTTCAGATTCAAGACACAACATATTGTGACCGTTCCTTGTTCGATAAGTTACAAACTCTTGATAACTGTAAAAAATCAATAGAATATATGAAAATAGTTCAAAGAATATAATGCTAAAGACTGCTATAAGTAGTTTGGTTAAGGAATTAATAAAATGAAAATTTAAATGTCCTCAACAATAAAAACGTCGATCATGACGAAGATATTGTCGTCATGTTCGGTTTTTAATGAAATTATTTTTAAGATGCCAAATAATATACAAATTTTAGATTATATGATATCAGTTATAAAATGTATGATTAATGAATATTGTTTGTAATAAAATCCAATGGAGCTGTGCATTTTAATTGTTTAAGGAAGCTTACAATTTTGGAATATAAATGCGAACACGACAAACAATGTAATACAAATTGCACGTCAATTAATTAGTCAGAATGTCATTTGCACATCGCACAATTGCTTCATTAGTTGCACAAAAACACCAGAAAATATAACAGTGAAACAAATTCAACGATAACATAAATTAAACACTCGAACTGTGAATACAATTTTTTAATTACAAATCATTTGGAGTTTGAAATAATATTTCCACTTCCGTTTAACTGCTAAAACTAAAACTAATTAATTGTACTTTTACTTTGCAGCTTTTTTAATCTAATCAATGTTGAACAAACGCAAACGACTCATTTGAGAATTATCATAACCTAAAAAATATTTAACATACGGATTTAAAAATCTTATTTTTGTAAATTAATGAATTTAGTAGATATTATACCTCTAACATGCGAAACTTAAATTAGAAATCACGTATGTTATTTTCAGTAGTAATATAACAAGTGCATTGAAAATTATCGATAATTTTTGGTAAATATGCCCGAATGTAAGTTGTATGAGTGAAGATTTGTCAAAAATTATAGATTATTTGCAATGCACGAGTTATATTTTGTCAGAAAATTTCCTTCACCTAACCCAGTGTTTCCCAAACTGTGGTACGCGGACCCCCGGGGGTCCGCGGACTGTTCCCTGGGGGTCCGTAGGCAAAATCTTGAATCGCATGTTTAAGCTGCGGGTTGAAGTGCGACCATTCTTAATGGATAAAGATTTTTATTTGAAAGACCGTTTTAATAGTTACGCCAGGTTAATTAAAATATTCTCCCATTTAAGCGATTTAAATTTAAGTTTGCTGGGGAGTGCAATAAATATTTTCAAGTTGGAGGAGAAAATAGAAGCTATGGTCAAAAAGTTACATTTATTGGCGATTAATTTACAAAATAATAATTTTGATTCGTTTCCTACCTTACTTGAGTTCATGGAAAACTCAGAAAAAGTCGTACCCAATGAATGTGTTGCAAATATGATTCTGCAAATATTATAAATAACTTTCAGAGATTATTTTCCTGAAATGCAATAAAATATCTCGTGAATCAGCAATCAATTTCACTGTAAAATCAGTGAAATTACAAATACAACCGCTATTGAACAAGACAAACTTGTTAAGGTATCATGTAATAATGATTTAAAAACTTAGTTTAAAGAAACTAGTCCCAGTGACTTTTGGATCTCAATACAAAATTGTTACCTTTACTAGCTTAAAATGCGTTAAAACATTTACTTTCATTCTCCTCAACTTTTTGTGCAACCCGACGTTTTCTTCGTTAGTTTATATTAAAAATAAGCAAAGATTGAATGTGAAATTATATTTAAGAATTTATTTATCCGGAAATAGACCCAAGTTCGTAGGCACAAAGCAACACAATTTTTTACTTAGTTCATCAAAATAAAACATTTTATTAAAGGTGTAAAGTTTAATTATGTTATGTAAAACGAATCAAAGAATTAAAAATATTTGTTTCAAAACCAAACTTTTTGTTTATCTATTTCAGTGATGGCAAACCCAGAGTGTCAAAAATAAAAATTCAGGTGTTGCTAATTAAGTGACATGTCACCCACATATAAATATCAAACGATACCGTTATCAAAGCAATATTTAAAAAAAAAAATTGTTTTCTAAATATGATCTCTTGGTCGAAATCATCAGACTTAAGAATAATCACAGATTTTCTAATTGGTAATTATATGACAAATAATGGGGTGCCTATCAATACCACCCTAAGGCCCGATTGCATAGAAGCCAAGCCCCGGGATTAACCCAGGGTTTACTTTTTATGCAATCAGAACTAAATGTTTAAAATCGAAATCTCAGCTGCGTCACGAAAAAAGCAGCAGCGTGTCACTATTGACACACGTGTCATAGGTTTGCTATCACAAGAGGGGTCCGCAGTAAAATCTGTGGAAAAAAGGGGTCCGCAGACCGACAAAGTTTGGGAAACACTGCCTAACCTATCTGTCAAATTAAAATGTGGTTTAATTTAGATAAATTAAAGTATACCTACTACTTACTGCGATTGTTATTATTAATAGATCATTTATAATAATTTTTAATTCAAGAATTATATTTTAATAAAAATTAATGAACCAAATAGTATTTAGGTACATACATAATCTGTTATGTCAAATTTTACAAGTACTGTCAGAGTGGTGTGTCAGGGGTGTGGTTTAATCTATATCTAAGTAACGTTATTGGTCCCCGACATCTGTCAAAAAATTATCAAGACCAAAATACCTTATGTGAAGGGAATTTTCAACGAAATCTGGTAGAAACGCTTAATCATTTTTAAGGCTATTGGCAATTCATCAGTTGCAAACTTTATATATTTTTTATATAGATACCTACATAAATAAATAAGATCGCAACTCACCTTAAAACAAGAGCCTTAACAATGGTCTATCTTTTTTATCAGAGATCCTTTGCAACCACAATAACTGATTTTTAATCAGACTTGTTTATATCATTACATTAATCACAAAATCTAACAAGGGAGGGTCACGATATGTTGTCGCTAGAATCTGATCAAGCTCTGTTTATTGCATTAACAACATAAAAACTAACTGTTTTGCAGAGTTATACGTGCCACTGGCCACTTGCTTCGGAAAAATAGAGAAAAAACTGAAAAGTTAAATAATAAAGGTAATTTTTGCTATCGCGTTGGCTATAAAACCGTCAGATATAAAATCGAAATTTTTCTATTTACCAATGCGCATATCCTTTGCAAGTAAAATGGCGCAAAGTTTTTAAAAAAATCTTAAATGATTCCGGAGAAAAACGCGAAAAACGAGGCCCTTGTAAAAACGGTTTTAGTTATAACAAATCATAGCGCTTTTGCAGGGGTTTCGTTTTTGACGTTTTTTTCCATAACCGTTTAAGTTTTTCAAAAACTTTGCACCATTTTACTTGCAAAGGATGCGCCAACTGGTAAATACAAGAATTTCGATTTTATCTCTGACGGTTTCATGGCAAACGGGATCGCAAAAATTACCTTTATTATTCAACTTTTCAGTTTCTTCCCTATTTTCCGAAGGAAATGGCCAGTGGCACGTATAACTCTGCAAAACATTTAGTTTTTATGTAGTTAATGCAATAAACACAGCCTTGATCAGATTCTAGCGACAACATATCGTGAGCTTCCCTGGTAAGTATTTATTTAATTAAGGAGTAGCTTTAATTTTTTAAACGACAAAAGTAAATGATCTAGTGGGCCTGAAGGAAACGTTATTTATTGCAAAGATCTCCTACTTGATCTTTTTAATAAATATGGGATTTCTGTAAAATAAAGGACATCATGAAACTACTACTCCAGTGACATAAAACATGAAACGTATTTTTTGTCAACATCATAAATATTTGTTCTAACGATCTGTTTTATATACATTATGTTTCTCGACTCCGAAGTACTTCCACCATTCTCGCTAAGTCAGACAACCGACGTTCTTGTGTTTAATATATACTTCAAGTCAAAAAACGTCGAAGATACATTATGTTTCGCGATTCGCTCAACACTTTCTTTGCATCATAAACATTCTAAATGGATCATACTATTTCTAGGTAATAAATAAAAACTGATATTTATATAAGCATCAAAAAATGATATATTAGCTTATTTTAACCAACTAAGCACATCAACATAAATATGTTTACAATATTTTAATTAATAGCGCCTGCATATTAACAAAACACGTAAATAAAGCTTATATTTTTGTAAACTGTTAAAGTTTTTTCCAGATGCTGTAAATAAACAACTCTTGAAAAAAACGATAGTAAACTTTTTTTCGCTTTTATTTTCGATTAGAAAGAAAACTTTATTCCAAATCTGAATAATATAAAATAAAAATTACAATAAAACGGATTAAAACATGCAATATTAAGAATGCACTACGGTAGGGCAGGTCAAAAAGGGCTACTTTTGCGGAAATGGTCCAAAAAGTCTCAAAGTTGTTTTTAAACGACCATCGACTGAAGTTGGTTAAAATAGCTGAGGCTGTGGGCATATCGTAAAAGCGAGAACGATTTGGGAAGTTTTGGGCATGAGAAAGCTACCGCACGATTGGTACCGTTATTGCTCACACCGGAACCAAAACTCAATCTGAGCAGTGCTTGGCGTTTTCAAGTGAACTCCAAAAAATATTTTCCGCCGATTTCTAATTGTGGACCAGACTTAAATTCTCCATTATTCACCATAGGTCAAGCAACAGCCAAAACAAGGGACAGCTAGAAGCGAGCAGGCTCCGAAAAGACGAATGTAGTTGATATTTGAAAAGTTTTTTTTTTTTGGGATAATTATCTTAAAAATATTAAACACTAGGCGATTTACTCGGCGTTGCACGGGTGATTAAAATTCTCTTTTATCAATCACAGACTACTCGCGCTCGCGCTCGGCGGACGTATCCGGCCGTTCCCGGGCATTTCCGGCCGTTCTTTATACGACGTTTGATCCGTTAGTTCCCAAATAGTAACTGTGCCAAATTTGGTCCCGATCGGTCAACGGACCTAGGATTCTATAGCGAACAAACAAACAAACAAACAAACACACAAACAAGCTCTTTTATATATATAGATCAAATGGAAAGTTCTACGCCAATTTACTTGACCAGATGTATCAAACAATTCACGAAAAGCGGCCGCCATTAGTGAAGAAAAGAAGATTTATTTTAATATGATAATCGGCCAGACCAAAAATCTGTCATAGCAATGGCCAAAATTCATTAATTGTATTTATAATCCTTGTCTCATGCACCCTACCTTTTGACTTATATTTGTTTTCGTGTATGAAAAAGTTGTACACTGAAAAGAAGTAAGCGTCGCATTTCGAGGTTATTGCTGCCACAAATGTTAATATAAGAATGGTGAAGACTTGAATATTCCTGAAATAGGTCTAGTGAGCTGGAAGAGACCAAGTCGAAAAATTAATTTATTTTTTACCCAATATTTTGTTTTTTTTTTTCCTAGGCGAGCAGGTAATTCATTCCATTCTCGTATTGTTTCGCAAACATTTATTACAGCTTATAAAACTTATATTTATTTTTTTTAAGTAAATAAATTACCCCCATTACTCATATTGTAACTGTAACTTTTTATATGGGAGCTACACCAATAAATTATTTAAATAAAACATTTTTAGAGCGTGTTTAACAGCATCAACAAGAAATGTAAATAATGCATTAAGCTTGTAGGAACAAAGTTACTGCAATTTTATTCCCATTGTTTGAGTTGAAACATTCGCATTACAATAATTCCAATGTAAACGTGCAAAGTGCTCTTTACTTAAAACAAAAACCATCTAAATGGGTTCTATTTTTGTCAGAAAATCTACTAAGGTTTATTTTATCAGCAGCTAAAATCGTGGTCTGGTTTCGTTAATGTGAATTATGAAAGGTTGAAAATAAAAAATTGTCACTCACGGATATTTTTTGGGGTAATAAATATTTCCAACTTCGTTTATGTTCACAATTCTTCACAGTAATATTTACTAAATGTTTAATTTATAAAACAAAATGTTCTATGAAATTATTTAAGATATAATTCAATAAATTTAAAAAACCAACAAGATATTTAATCCTATAGGTTTAATTAAAAACCACTCTCGTTATTTAACAAGTTTTTTTAGGTTTAATTTTAAATTTAAATCACACCTTCATAAGTAAATTATTTTTTTTGTGCTGTGTGAAATTATTTCTTCTGCAGAATCTTGAAACTTTTGCAACATTTCTACAAGAAATTCGAAAATTCGTAACAAAGATGAATGATTTTAATTAAAATCATTTATATTGTTACTTAAATAAAGTTAAATAAATATTTAATTGTTCTAATTTCATGCATACCAATCACCCAAACGTTGTGCCCTATTTAGAATTAGGCTCATTTGTTTGCCTGAAATTTTATTCTTTCCAAACAAGTGAATGAGCCCAAATATCAGATGTATTTAAATATTTCTAGAGTCCTGGTAATGCCGTGTTGTATTCTTCTCTTGTTTAAGTTTAACAGCTAAACAAGCGCAGATGTACAAACATTTCTGAGATATAATATGGTTAAAACGTGAGGAGTGAAACATCTACAGCATAAGAAATCTGGTGTACAGAGGATCAAGCAGGTTTTGGTACCAACTCATTTTATTTCTTACACCAGTGATTCTAAACCTATGGGGTCAACTTTTTCTTTAATTTTGGGCGAGAAACATTGTAGAGTTTTGCAAAGAATTACTTGCTTTTTCAGTTTTTAATTATAAAAATATCAGCTTAAAACCGCGTTTTTAAAATCGATTTGTAAGTAAATTAAATTAAAATTGTACTAATATTTTTAGCTACGTCTTTTTAATTATTTAAAATTGCTTACAATTTTAATTTAAAAGATAAAGTCAACGCTATTACTGTACCATTATGCTTTTAATATTTTGCATTTTTTTTTCTTCAACTTAAAAAAGTAAGTTGCGTTATCTTATCAGTTTATGGTATAATTTTAAAATGTTTGATAAGTTCTTAATAGTGTAATGCAAGTAGTTAAATTTAAATATTTATTTCCATTGTTGTAGGAATGATGGTTATATTAAGGGGAGTTTATTTATTATTTAGTCATAAGTCCTTCTACTGTTAGGTGTAGGATTGTTGAGTTGTGTTATGCTGATTTTTTTCCATGTTTTTTTGTCTTGTGTTAGCCTTTTTATGTCTTTCCATTTGATGTTTCTATCCGCTGCTGCTTTTTTAACTTCGTCGTGCCAGGTTTTTCTTGGTCTACCTCGTTTGTTTTTTCCCTGTGTTCTTGCTTCATATGCTCTTCTGGTTAACCTTTCTTCTTTCATCCTATAAATGTGACCCAACCATCCCAGCTGCCTTTCCTGTATTTTTGTTTCAACTGATTTTATCTTTAATTGTTCTCTATATGTTTCGTTTCTGATTCTGTCTTTTTTTGTTTTTCCTTGGATTTTTCTTAGAAATCTCATTTCAGCTGCATTCACTTGGCTACTATTTTTATTTGTTAGTGCCCACGTTTCACTTCCGTATAAAAGTGCCGGAGTTCCTACCTTTTTGACCACTTCTACTTTTGTTGTTTTTGGGACTTCTCTATTTCCAAAAAATGTTATTCCTAAACTTTTAAATATTCTTCCCACATTTCCTGTCCTTTCGCTTATTTCCTTGTCCATTCCTCCATTATTCTCTATGATCACTCCTAAATATTTAAAGCTTTCTACCTGTTCTAACCTAAGCCCATTTAAAGGGATGCTATGCCCTTTGTTTTCTGTTGTAACGATCATAGTTTTAGTTTTTTCGGTATTTATTTTCATATTAATTTTTTCCAATTCCAGGTTTAGAGTTTCTAAATTATGTTGCAGGTTTTTTTCTGTTTCCGCGACTACGACCATGTCGTTTGCGAACATTAGCTCCGTTATGTTAATTTTTTCCATTTTCCAGTTGCCTAGGTGAAACGATCCCATTTTTTGTTTGACTTCTTTAATTACCCCATCTATGACTACTGAGAATAATAATGGGCTGAGCACAGTTAATAAACACAAAAAGAGCCGTGGACCTTTTTTGTCACATCCTTGTTTTAATTTTTTTTTTAGCAGCAGCATGTTTGATGCTATCTCCATGGGTTGAGTTCTGACAATCCCCACTGCCTACGGCACTGTTTACTTGTATAATCGCGATTATAAAAGTAGAACGTCATCTGTTCAGATTTGAATAGTGTAGCGAAGTGTTTTTTAACCTGTGTGTCGCGGCACACTAGTGTGTCGCGAGCATCCTCCAGGTGTGTCGCGGAAAATAAAATCATAAATAAATAAACACATTTAGCAACGACGCTTTATTTGATATTCGAGTTCAGGCATAAGTATCTCGCTTATTGTAATAGCTGCATAGAATACACGTTTAAATTTAGTATAATTGCTAAATTCGGTGCTCAAATAATCTGAAAGAAATTGGAAATATCTTACACGGTGTCTGAGAAAATTAAGCAAATCTATAAAATAATATTTGAAAATCGTCTATAACAATTTTGTAATATGAAATATTTCAAATGTGCAAAAGCATTGCCTAAGCTACATACATTTTAAGCCGAATCTGATGGTAATCGCTATTCCTTCTAGGTCGATTCGTTTTTGGTTTATGACAATCAAATTTAGTTTTTCTTATGGGCACAATTTTGCTATTTACATATAAAACTGATTTTTATATTCTGAGTTCATTGGTGTATCACACTAGTATTTTACTTTTACATTCATTGTCAAATTTGAAAAGTGCGTTTTGGACAACAATCACTATAAATCAGGTAAGCTGGTCGTTGTAGTTTATGTTGTTACCATGACAACCAGTTAACAAACAGAAAAATTTGCGAGATTGTTTCTTGTCATCGTAATAGATAAACATTACGAAAATTCTTAAGAGAACAAGAGCTTGGGTTCTGGACAAAACTTTTGGAAACGTTTGCATTTATGCATTGCAAAAGGAGGAAATTTATTGGAACATCTCCTTTAATTTGTTTTAGTTTTTATAAGTATTTATGGTATTGTATTCTTTTAGGTTTTGAGTTATGTTATTTACATATTTAATACATATTTACTTAAGTTTCTGTCTAACGTAGAAAAATAGTCTTTCTTCTAGATGTTTTTGTTCTAAACAAGTAGAATTCCTATACATGAACAAAAAATTTGCAGCATATCGCTTTTTTTGGTACCGAGGTTCATTTGTGCGAGTTTATTATGATGACAAGTAATTGGCTATGAACATTATTAGTTGGTTGTCATGGTAACGACATAAACTACAACGACCGGGTTGCCTGATTTATAGTGATTGTTGTCTAAAACGCAATTTCACAAATTTGCCATCGAATGTAGAAGTAAAATACCATGTGCGATACATCAATGAATTCAGGAAAAAAAGCAATAACAAAATCCTATGAAAACATAAAATTGGTTGTCATAAAACAAAACAAATCTAGCTAGAAAAAATTTGTGATTACCATCAGATTTGGCTTAAAACATTCCTTAGGCAATGTTTTTACACATTAGAGATACTTCATAAAATCGTGTTTTCCGGTTTTTTCAAATTTTCTCGGATACTGTTTGAGATATTTTCAATTTCTCTTGAGATTTTTAATGAGCACCAAATTAGCAACTTTGCCAAATGTAAACCTTATTTTCTAGCTATTATAAGCGAGATACCCATGCGTCAACTTGAATTTCAAACACCCTGTATATAGTGTGCCGCAAAATTTTAGCGATGTTAAAATTGTCTCGATATTGGAAAAGTTAAAAAACACTGTGTAGCTGATGTACCTACTACACCTTTGTTTGAAGTGAAAATCAAAATTTTTGCTGAATAAACCAATACATAAAAAAACTGCAAGGTATTTGGTAACATTTCTATAAAGAAAAAAGAAAAACAATTTTTCATTTTTTTAGTTTTAAAGAAGATTATTGCAAATATCTTAAATTAATTTTGATCTCAATAATTAAGTGACATTTTTAAAAAGCGCTTGTTTCTAATAATAATGACATTCCAATTTTCGCTCTTGAGATCAGTCTATTATGTCTTCTAAAGTAATATTATTAAAATATATTAACAGTGATCAAGGACCGCAGTTTGGCTTTTCTGTAATTTTCTTTTCCAATAAACACAAATTGTAAGTTTTGCTTCAAACGATGAGATATATATAACAGCAGGGAAATGTTCTGTGTAATAATATAAATTCGTTATATTCCAGTCTGCGTCAAGGGCAAAAGTAAATCTTTTGACTATTATTAACCCGACTTCTGGCCGGAGATTAATGTAGGTCGCTCTCAAATAAAACGAAATAGGAAATTGGACGCCGGCAGGTGATAGAAGAAATTGTATGTACCTACTATGAAATAAAAATTTTCAGATAAATTGCCTGTTAGAGCTTCATTTGTACGTAGCTAAATAAAAAAGAATTGCTGAATGTCTTAGAAAAATGTGTGAGTTAGTGGTCTATGGTGGTCAGCCAAACTGTTTATAAATTAATTTAAATTAATGCAATATACCGGTAAACCGGGGCTACCTTGAATACCCCGGGGTAACTTGGTCACCTAGGTCATTGTTTATTATTTTACTTGTTTACATTTTACTTTGTTTTTTCTTTTCGGTTTTGGCATGTTCTTATTGTTTGTGACAGGTAACTTTTAAATAAAAATGGTGCGCAATTAAGAAAGAATCTTATCGTAATTTTAAAGTTGAGGATCTGGAAAATGCTATACAAGCCGTTCAAGCTGGAATGTCAAAAAAACTGGCAGCAAAAACCTATAAAGTGCCTCGGTCAACATTAGCTAGGAAGGTTCTTGGAAAGAATTTGGGGTCAGTGGGTCATCCAAGAGTTTTTTCGAGCGAAGAGGAGGCCACCATTGCGGAGACACTTGGCGTTGTCGCCAATTGGGGTTTCTCCCTAACTAGGCTGGATGTAAGGACTGTTATTTCAAAATATCTTGAAAAACAGCGAAAAACAGTTAGTATTTTCAAAGACATCCCTGGAGAGGATTTCCTTAATTCGTTTATCCAAAGAAACAACCTGTCCATACGTCTTGCTTCTAACATCAAGAGATCCAGAGCTTTCGTTGGCCGTATAGACATTTTAAATTTTTTCAACAACATTAATGATGCTTTAAGAGATGAGGATAATTTTAACATATATAACTACGATGAAACTAATGTTAACGACGATCCTGGGGCAGCTTTACTTAAATGACAAATTCAAAATAATATAGATTGGAAACAAATAAATACTCTTTTTGAAACAAAAAATTCTAACTATCACTTGTCAGTTCATAAAACTCTTTCGCAAATAGTTTATCGTAAGTTTATACTCTTTTGCGTACTAATACATTGCTGAAAATTTCAGATAGGAAGTTCTTTCTATGTTGAATGTTTTCTAACGCAAGATGATCAAAGAAGTTTTCCTGATGCATTTTTGAAATCTCAGGTTAATTAATTTGACGTTTCATGTCCATTTCTAAATTATTGTAGTTTAAATAACTTAATAACTGTATGTCGCTATCTTTAGCTTGGTCTTTTACTTCTTTGTCTTTAACTCACGTTAAATTGCTTAAATAGGTAGGTACATATTGTGGGGAACTAAAAAACATTTTGTTAAATGTTAAATTACACGTTGACTTACTTCTTAAAATCCAAAATTGAAGTTCTACTTCTAGTATTTTAAAAACTCGATGTGTTTTGATCAACAATAATTTCAACAAATTTAAATATTACCTACTACAGATGCGATATAAGACTCTAAGAGTGTTAGGGTATTGTTTACTACTATTAAGAGTTTTTGTAATGTATTTAAGGTTTCTTCACCTTACTTGGTCGTTTTTAATTTTAGTTTTAAGAAAATGTAAACAATGTTTGTAACGACTACTATTTATTGTACAGTGGTTTCGATGTGATTTTTTAACTGCATAAGTATATAAATTATTTAGAAGTTGTTAAATTTTGGTAAAAAAAATAATAAATACCAAAATATATGACAAAGTGTTTATATTGATAAAAGCCGAAAACTAAACATCTAATTGTACAAAGTGGTTCGTTACAATTCTGTAGGTATTGATGATAAACACACCGTAAAAACCTATACTTTATGCTATTTTTTATGTTGTTTGCTGTTTTTATTTACATTCGTTGAAAACTAACACTTTATTTTACATTGCATTGCAAATTTTAGTTAAAAACAGATGACTACTACTTATAAAAAAATGTGTTGGGGTGTGGCAGCTTTGTAGTGAATGAGAAGCAAATTCAAGTATGTACATGTACACGATGTAGATTTCATATTTAGCTATAATTATTTATTGTCACGATGAGGAAATGAAGTACTGGGTATATTTACTCTCTGCCTCACTTTAACGAAGGGTCTATTCCAAGTTTCTATTCACAATAGCAAGGAAATGATATAAGCTCAAGTTTAGCTGTTTCAAAGTCTTCATATTGCTCATTTGTATGCGGCTGGTGAGATGGGAAATATTAAAGCTTTTATAACAATGAAATCACTAAAGGCGCTACTTTATCACGTAGACAGCATTGCTGTACATTTATGGCTTCTATTTATCGCAATTTAAAGCAACAAAGGCTTAGAAACAAACATGTTTATTACAGCTTCACACAAACAATTTTACAATTGCTTAGATGATTATAATGAAAATGGTATAAATTTTAGATACTATCCAAGCTCTAAGTTTTAAATCAGGTGAATATTATGAATCTCTGTTGCTCTATTATTCCAAATGTTTCTATCTTCTCGTATTATTTCATAAATGCTACGTACAACCTGATGTCTACATTTCTTTTCGTATCTGTTCGTGAATAGGCAGCTATTCTTTTCTAGAATTTTATGTAAGATGCTTTAATTTTTTTCTTTTGTATCCGTAAATCATCATATTTTAACTGTTATATAGACCTCTAACTATTACTTAAAATTGAATTTTACGGTTAAGTGCAATTATTCAATTAAAGCTGCATCTGAGTGCGTCAGCTTTTCGAATGCTAACTGCTCATTTCCAACATTAGATATTAAAAACGAATGTTACCATTGGTGTTTTTTTACGAAAATATATCCTCCTGATATTATTTAATCCTAATAATACCATGGGGTACTGGCACTGGAGACCCGACAAGCTCTTTGGAGCTGTATATTTTTAAAATGCACCTTCCTAAAGTTAAAAATAATTTACTTAACACAAAGCAATACATTTTGTATTTTGGTACAGAACAACTTTTGTAGCATCATCGCTTATCAAAAATTTAAATAAGTTACACGTAATACCACTGAGGTCACCAGTGATCCCTATACTAAGCATGGCGCATTGAGTTTAGAACGTTATTTTGCTTTATTGGTCTGCTGCAGGAGTTTATAAATACCATTACAAATTTGTGGAAGATAGACGTCCTTTATTTAACAAAAGAAACAGGTTCACCGTAATTTCTTAATGCCGTTGTTGTGATAATGGTGAAGCACAAAAACAAATTGAAACCCAGATAAACTGGCACCGATTTGGACATTTTTTGAATTTCAGCTACCTATACTCTCCAAGATGCATACATCCTCTATGAGAACATAACTGTTGACAAACAGCTGCCAAGTTTCCGAGGTAGGTGTCTCTTCAAACAATACATATCATCAAAGCCAGGAAAATATGACACAAAGATTTAAGCATCCTGCGACAGTCAAACCTCATCCGTTTACAATTGCCAGATATGCAGTGGTAAATCAGGTGACCAGCGTTAAAGAAATCAGGGAGGAATGTAACCATCGATAATTTTTTCACGAGTCTTGAAGATTTGAAACTTGATAGAGAAGAATATAACATTGCTTGGTACAGTACGGAAAAACAGACCTACATTCAGCTAAACTTGACTTTCAAGACGACGCTGTATTGGTGTCTTAGTGTCCAAAAACGTAAAAACTATTATGCTACTATCAACTATACACGAAACTGGTGAGTGAAGGTAACGAGAAGGAACCACAAATAATAATTGACAATAATACAACAAAATCAGTTGTAAATATCGCAGACAAGCTTGTTCGAAAATATACTGAAAAGCGACAAAAACGAAGATGGCCTGTTGCAGTTTTTTATAATATTCTAGGTATTAGTGTCCTCAACGCCTACAATATATGGTGACACTTAAATAAAGATGGGCAAGCAAAAAAAAAGCTACAAACGGCTACGGTTCTTTATGCAGCCATGCAAACAGCTAGCGCCTACTGAAATCAAGTTACAAGAACCATCAACTTCACAGAGCGAGTTACAAGACCTGGTGGATGTTGGGAAAGTCCAAGAAATTTAGATAGAAAGTACTAAACAGATGCAACCATTGCAGTCGCTTTCTGTGAATTAACTAACAGACAATTACTTTATAGGCATGCAAACATAACCTAAACGTAAAATAGTTTTTTTTTTTAATTGTTATTATTATTTAACAGTACTACACCTAACAGTAGAAAGACTCGTGACTAAATAAAATTATTATTTAAAATGAATTACTATTAAATATTTTTAAGTATTTAATACTACCATAGGTTGTTTAGACAATGTATACCAAGCTTGAAATAAAGTTTTACTTGATAATTAGCTTTAAAGCCAGTGGTATTAAGTGTCATTAAAAAATACGGCATTATAAGAGTTGTGATAAGATAATACCAGATTTATAACAGCATACTTTTGAGATGTATAAAAACATACTGATTTCTAATAAATAACACAATGTCCAACAGAATTAAAGTTTTCTAGGTCTCATTGAGGTAAAAGATTTGTGGGTGACAGCTCAATTTAAGTTTTTTCTTTGCAACTTTTTCCTCTTGCAAAGTAATAATCTGCCTTAATCTATGTTATCGTCAAGGAATTTTCTTGATTCAAAAGAAATATTGCCACGTAATCCATTTAAATACTAATAAAATAATATTGCTTAACTTTCAATTTTAAAAAACCCCTGTTTTCATTTATAAAAAAGCACTATTAAAAACCATTTATAAAATCTTTAAGACTTCCATCTTTATGTCAGTAGTTCATACTATTATTTATTTATTAATAATTTACATGCAGCTATCTAGCAAATATCATAACTGCAAACGACGTTAATATAACATTATTTTATTTTAGTTGACGATTTTTTATTACTTTATGAGCGTCTTTCAATATGCTTTTAAAACCTGCTGTTTTATTTATACATAAAAATGTTTGTGTTTTAAAATTTAAAATGCTTGTTTAATCGTTATTTCATAATAGTTCTTTTATTTATTTAATACAAAAGTAGTTCGAAATCCATTAAATGTTTTGTGTTGTACGAATGTTACGCGAGTAAGTGATTTATGTTTGGTTTATCGAATGTGTTTCCTTACTCGAACAGTAATATTCTTTTTTATTGTGATTTATTCCAACACAAACCGCAATCATAATCAATTTTGTCGTTTTTTTTTTCGCATTTGCTAGTTATTTTGTCTTAAGCATAGTTTTTACCGAGTGTCCACTTGCAAACTCGTGAATTCCTGCTCGCCAATTCATTTTATACGAAAGGTAAATGGTAACAGTAGAAAGATAAACGTATTGCGCATCTAATGGCTCTAGTATTAATACTCAGTTTAGGCTATTATTTTAAGTTATTATTCGAAAATTTGATGAATTTTTTATTTAAATGGCCGTGATTTTCATTAAAAGTCCATTTTGACAGTATTTGTCTGTCAATTTAATGAGTTATTAACGGCACCCTGTAGGGTGGACCAAATTCGAATGTTTTACGGGGTATCTCGGTTACCGTAATAGATAGCGAAAATCTGATTTCGGTCTCTTGGGCTATTTTTTAGAGAAAATAACGCCTGTGTAATCAGATTTTTTCTATCGGATTCCATTTTGGCACTACAGACGAAAAATGAAATTTCATCATTTTTGAAAATGAGCTGTAACTTCTTTATTTATTAAATTAGAACAAAATGTTATACTTAAAGGTTTTTTATATAGATTTTTTTGCTTAATTTAAAACAAAAGTATTTTTTTCTTAGCCACCTTGACTTTCGAGATATGGAGTAAACTCACATTTTTTCAAATGGAAACCCTAGTTGGCCATGACTTTATGTGAAAGAGTATTTTTTTAGCTTTTCAAAAATATATAGTTTTATATATTTGTTGCAAAAAATAACCAAGATATGGCCAATTTTGTAAGAATTCGATCATCAAAGTTTGCCATGATTTCGTAAACAAGTGATGTTTGCTATTATTAAACGACTAAACGTCATTTCGAAGTAAATTTTTCATTTTTAAAGCAAATCCGTGTATTATTTTGTATTTTATAACTGTTTATTGTGGTATTGTGAATATTGCTAAATTTGAACTCTTTGAAAAGTTTAATATGTTAGAATATTACTTTGTAAAAGATAAAAACATAGCGGTTGTTGCAGAATTTACTTGGCAATGACGTTTAGTTGTTTAATAATTGCAAACATCACTTGTTTACGAAATCATGGCAAACTTTGATGATCGAATTTTTACAAAATTGACCATATCTTGGTTATTTTTTGCAACAAATATATAAAACTATATATTTTTGAAAAGCTAAAAAAATACTCTTTCACATAAAGTCATGGCCAACTAGGGTTTCCATTTGAAAAAATGTGAGTTTACTCCATATCTCGAAAGTCAAGGTGGCTAAGAAAAAAATACTTTTGTTTTTAAATTAAGCAAAAAAATCTATATAAAAAACCTTTATAACATTTTGTTCTAATTTAATAAATAAAGAAGTTACAGCTCATTTTCAAAAATTATGAAATTTCATTTTTCGTCTGTAGTGCCAAAATTGAATCCGATAGAAAAAATCTGATTACACAGGCGTTATTTTCTCTAAAAAATAGCCCAAGAGACCGAAATCAGATTTTCGCTATCTATTACGGTAACCGAGATACCCCGTAAAACATTCGAATTTGGTCCACCCTGTATATTTCAAAATATTTTTATCGTGTTCATAAGAAAAACCTGTATGAAATAGAGTTTGAATCAACTTTCTATGTCAAACCGTTTAGCCACAATCGACCGTTCCCGCACCAATGACTCACCCTGTATTTAAAAAGAATATTTGCTTAATGTGACGTTAATAATTCATTAAATTAACAGACAAATTAAATTGCAGATTAAAAAGCATTTTATTGTTTAAGATTTTCAAATGAGTAAACTTGAAGAATATAATAAAATTGGTAAAATTTCACCTACTGCACATTCATTTGTGTAAAAGTAGATTTTTAGCAGCCATTATTTCTAAAATTAAATTAACTAATTATTCTTAGTAATATATCGTACAAGATTTGTTAAAAGATTAAACTAAACTTTATGACCAGGTAGTACTAAACCTTGTAGATGATTTTCCCGCAACGACCAACTCGGTTTAAATAACTTCAAACAAACTTATTTACAAGTTTCGTTGAGTCTTACGACTCCCACAACATCCCGCTGTTGCAACATACTTGTATTTGGTTAACACAACTTCGGATAGCACATACAGTTTTTCGTTAGTTTATTTTGGTCACTACATACAGGATGTTTCACTTTTTCATGTGGCGCTATTGCTATCTCCGTAAATCATGAAAATACAAGCTTGGTTAAAAGGGACAAAAGTTAGCTTTTAAACGAACTATTGTTTTGTTTAAAAAATTTATGGCTTGCGTGATATAACGGGGGAAAACCCGAAATCGACAATAAACTCACTTTGGTGAAACTCTGTTACTATTATGATATTTGGACAACAAAATAGGTATAATTATTTGATATCTACAAAAAAAAACCTAGTTTTTCTTGAACCCTTTTGTGAAGTCATTTAAAGACCCCGGGGCCCCTTTGGGTTACTTTGTTATTCCGGGGCCCTACGCAGCCGCTTAGTCCGCTAACGGCCTAACCCGTTACTGCTTAATCAGTAAAAAAGTTAAGGCATCTAAAAATAAATTTATTTTTTAATACATAACATCAATCGATACATTTTATGTTCGTGAAAGAGCCATAATTAATTACATAATCCCAATCAAAACACATGACCTTACACTATTTTTCAAAAGTTAAATTTTAGCCTTAATAAGAACATTTAGAGAAAAATAAATTACGAATGTTTATTTAACTCGAATATTCTAAAAATAAATGCAAAATGTGAGACCCAAATTGAGATGAGTTTAGCATTACGAAATACGGGGTAATTTCAAAAATAAAGAATCACTTCTATTTCATGACGTATGTTTTCATGAAAAATATAACTGTGTTTTTTTTTTACTTTCCATCAGGGCTATATTATGTTAACTAGGCGTTTTGGTCGATTTGTCATTAAATCTAATTACGTCAGTAGATAAGACCATGGAAATAGCTCTTTTCCACTATTATATTAATTTTTATTGCCTGTCTGCTAATTAGACTATTTAAGAATACAAAAAAAAACTCGGAAGTTTAATAAAAATATTGATGATGCATCACAATAGTTTTTGAACAACTACAAAAAAGGTAAATTGAAAGGAAATCTGGATATTAGGAAAGTTAACGGTACATTTGTCTAAGCCAGGGGTCGGCAACCTTTTTGTCAATAAGGGCGCAATCTAAATTCAAAAGTTATTGGGGTGCGCCCAAAAAAAAACTTTAAAATATTAAAAGTTTTATTTCCGGTAGGTAGTGGCCTTATGGACGTAATACATAAGGTTCAAGTTCGCACATTTCGGTCAATTAGCAATGCCTATGAGCGTACCATAAAACTAATGTCCTAAGGTATGTGTGTAATATAGTGAGGTCGCATAAAAGACTCACCGAGGGCGCCGCCTTGCCGACCCCTGCTCCAAGCACATAATTTGAAGGCTGTAGGATAGGAACAAAACATAGAGTTTATAAGGATGCATTAACAATACAAAATGCGTCCTTCATTTAAGAGTTAAGACCTGTATTTTAATAAAACTTAACTTTTAACAAATAATTATAATTTAAAGTAACGAACCATTGTATGTTTTAATATATTAAAATAACGTACAAGATAGTTATTAAAATACATGTCACATGTAGCACTTTGTTCATCTCTTTTCTGAAAGGAATAAACAATTTTATTTATAGGGCACGATAAACGTGTTTTATTATAGTACACATAAGTACTATAAACGTTCTTTACTAGTAAAGGGGCGGGCTTATGTACGTAAAATATTATATTACCTAGCTATGCATAGAGCATACAACTTAAATGCACTTTAAATTATTACATATGTGCTTCCATGTAAAATTAAGCTGATTTCCTTATAGATTTGATGTAAACGGGTATAAAAGCAAACGTTAATTAGGGAAGACTAAACAAGATACTATAAGTCGAGAATTAATGAAACCGCTGGGAAACCATTAAGCAAATTGATTTTCATGTCGACGAATGCAGGTCCGTGTTAAAAAAAAAAAAACAAATTGGAATATCCTACAACTAACACAAAAAATATATTGTATGCAAAACTTCTAGCAGCATAGGACACGATCCTACAGTATCTGCAAGGATATTTTTATTCAACAGCAAAAATTCTGTGACCCAGAAAACGCGTTGTTGTTGAGAATACGAAAGAGATTGCTTCTAGCATTAGCACGACAAGAAAGTTAATGTTAAGTACATTTTACTGATTAACCCTGAAAACAATCATGTCTATGGTCAATTTAAGCATTGAGACAATCAGTTTATTTTATCCGGGCTATTGTAGGGATCTCGAAAAGCGTAAGAGTTATAAAGTAAAGTAAATGGAAAAAAATGTTTCGGTAAAGCAGCTACAAAAGTTGCTTTTATTTTTTAAATATCCATTGCAGTCTCGATCTTAGAGATGTAATACTCTTGCCATACCACGAATGGTGAAAAAAAATGATCTGGTATCTTAGGTGTAAGGGATTCAAACCGCTTTTGTATAAACTTAGATACTTCTGTACAATTTTATGTATCTTTTTGTATTGAAATCGATTTGAACAGGAATTTCTTGTTCTTGACAAAGGTCTAGGATAAGCTAAAATTAAACGGTTTTCTTTACAGCATTTCTCAGCACCTACATTATTAGCATAAAGATATACGCTAAAAAATTTGACGGACATATTTGTAACAACGACCTATTTTACGGTTAAGTGACTGACAGTCTAAGAATGTTCTGTGTCTAAGAAGTGACAGTAACAGCCTTTTGAAGTTTAAAATTAAGGTGTCTTCTGTGTATTGCTTAAGTGTTCAGTTTGAAAGGAAATTCAATAAGTTAAGAAGTAATTTAATTGTTTCCTGGCGTACTATTACACACAAATTAAGTTGATGAATTTGAATGTTAAAGAAGGAAGATTTGCATTAAATATAATATATTTAAGGTGGAGTACGTGGTAGTTAAAGCAATATTTAAATCAACACCAAAAAAATTAATAAAATACGGAGTGTTTCGGGAAAAAAAGGAAATATTTTGAGAATGGGTTTAGAAGGTAAACATTAAAAAAATAAAACAATATATTTCATTCAGTCCGATTCATAACCATTAAGAAGATAATTAGGTCTAAGATTTTATTACATTATTCTTGCTATTGAAAAATTTAGAAAAACTGCACAAAATGTATTACAAAATTGGCCACCGAGGTCGCCAGATCTAAACTTTCTTAATTATCGATTTCGGGGAAGACTTAATCATTGAATTATGCAACAAGGGCGAAAACGAGAGATGCACTACTCGATCGCACTGTTGGGCCGTTGGGCCCGATTGCATAAAGTAACACTGGTGTAAAAAAAATACGAGTTAATCGCCAAAACCAGGCAACATCGGCGTCAACTATGCTGCGATTTTGCCTAGTTCTAGGGTTAACGTGGTCAAACCCCGGAGTTAATCACAGGTTTAACTTTTATGCTATTGGGCCTTAATGCTGCAGCCATTGTAAAAAACAATCACCACCTTTCAATTTAACGTGCTACCCGAGCAGGTAACAAACGAGCCATACGATGTATGGAAGTTGGCGGTGGTATTTTGTAAAATATTCTTTAACTCAATGTTATTTGTATGAAGTTTGTAACCCATTTTGCGCAGTTTTTCACTTTTAAATTATTTAATAGCAAGATTAGTGTAATTAACCGTTTTATCTAATTATCTCCATAAGCGTTAAAATCGGATTGAAACATATTATTTCATTTTTCTCATATTGATCTTTTGAACACATACTCAAGTTATTCCCGATATACCCTGTATACCAAAAGGTTTATTTTTGCACGCTTAGCATCATTTTAATTAGGCGCTGACTTTAGTTGACTGGACTTTGATGTCAAATAGCACTTAACAACATATAACTAAATATAATATGAAAAACTTTTGATTACAAATTAATAACATACAGGGTGTGTAAAAATTGGCGGAAGCGCTACACGTGGCGATGTTCTTCGCGAAATTCTAAGTTGAAAATCTTGATACAAAAATGTTGTACCATACTTCCTATGGCCTCAGGAACCATTTAAAGAAAAAAAAAATTGGCAACATTGCATACATTTATTTGCGTTTGGACATATTTTTATCGGCAATTTTTACTTAGGTGTTTACAATTTTTGTTCGAACTGAAAGCCTTCAGCTCGTAAACATAGCTGTAAACTTTTGGGTATCGTAAAACACAAACTAGAAATAATTACGAGAAAAACAGAGATGACAGGTAATGGCAATGTTGCCATATGTATTATTTTCATTCAAATCAGTGATTTACATATTTTCAACACCAATTTTTGTAAAGGAAGAACACAATATCTAGGAAAAAATACTATTCGAAATTTATTTTTATTCCAAATTGCAGCTTTTTCATTTGCAAGTATTAAATGATAGCGCTTATTAAAGGACTAAAAGTCAAATTTTTGAGGACCTCTTGCAGACACAGCAAGCATGGTACAACATTTTCGTATTAAGATTTTCGACTTAGAATTTTACGAAGAACATCGCCCCGTGTAGCGCTTCCGCCAATTTTTACACACCCTGTATAAGGCAAGATTATGTTAAATAATCATATTTTCATATATTTATGTTAAAAACATTTTAAATTTGGATCTTAGAAATTTGCAAATCGTGTGGTATTGTAGATAGTATTATAAACATTTTAAATCTTTCAAATGCAAATTTATGCTGTCATAGTGCTAAAACACTGTTTTATTTATAATTATTTTTAAACTTCAAATATTTGACATGTGCCATTATTCTCCAAATTTATGTTTTCGATTCAATTCAAAACTTAATATTTTCGTTATACCGGTTTTCTTGCCATACTTCAATAACTTCTCATCTAAACTTAAGAACTTACCTTTCGTTTTGACTGTGCGATTCGCTGATCTCGGGAGTTTTCAGCTTCGCCTGGAATACGATGGCACCATATCACAATAGCAATGCTGGTGTATGTAAAAATCAGAACAGTAAGTGGAATGATGTACTGCAGCAGCATCAACGCCAAAGTGTACAGATTTTTGTATTCCTTCCCAACTGTCTCCCAGTCTTCGTCACATAAATACCTGCAAAAAAATTAATTGGTTTAAAATATTATCATGTACAAACAATATCTTAAAATATAAAAAGGACATCACTAAAATAGATGCCTTGAAAAAGCGTTATCGCATAATTGATTAAAATGTTTAATTAATAGTTTATTTGTTATAAGAGATAATTAAAAATTATTTGTCTTTTCTAGAATTTTTTTCCTGTAGAAATGCAATACCAAGACTTTCGTCTATTCGCTAGTAACAATCTTACCTTCTACAAGAGATCCTTACCAAGATAAATGATTTGTAACTATACCCGTTCATATTAAAAATTTCAATACATATTTAAGTGCAAGGGAAAATTAAAAAATTTGTTAAATTTCTCATACAATTACATTAAATTAATTAATGTGGCAAAATATACAGGGTTAGGAAAAAGTCTCGGAACGGTAAATGATCTTAGTTGTTTTTAAACCTTTTTTTGTTTGGATTGAATATATGGCAAAAAACAAAGATTATTATTATATTTTCAGGTTTTTACATTTTCGGTTTAACAGAAAATTTGCCAAACTTAACTTTTTTTAATGTATATTTTCGGATGCAGAATAAAAAACTACATTTAAAAACATCATTAAGAGATTTATTTAACAATAAAATTAATAAAATAATTAAAAACACCAAGTATACAACTTAAAATCAATATACAGTAACTACTGTCAGGTTGCTGTCAAATTTTATAGATTTTGATGATTCGCGAGTCTGGTTCCTGGCAACATTTTCATGAACAATGAAATTTGACAACAAATTGGCAGTAGTTATGGATAGTTCACACGGTGACATTTCATAACCAAGTATGGTAGGCTTACGTCAAATACCGAACTGTCAATATCGATGTCAACATCGCGGCATCGTGACATCGGGCTGTTCACACGGTGTTAAACCGAATATGCAAAGATATTGAAAATATCAACAATAAATTCATTTTGATTGCCCACATGCTAAAGCCAAATTTAACAAAAAGGTCTGAAAATAACTAAGATAATCGACCGTTCTGGTGTTTTTTCCTAATCCTGTACCTATAAAAACTTCCCTGCAATAAAATAGATTGCGGTAACGACTCAATTTCTGACGCCTGTCAGCTTTTTAAAGTAATTTAAATAAAAGCTTTCTCCACCCCTTTATATACGAAAACTTTCAATCACTTTTGAACAGCTATTTAATATTCAATCCATTCTTATCTCTAATTGACACAGACTTGCGAATTCCATTTAAATTTGAAGCATCTGAATAATGTTAAGCAGACATTGAAAACCGTTCTGTGACAATTAAAATTGCTTTATAAGAAAAGATTGTTTATATGGCAGTGCTACGAAAAGTCAAATATTTAATGGCGTATTATTTCAACTAACATAAAAACATATTAAACTATTGCTTCAAGCTACTTTTATTGTCGGTAAATAAATTTTCATTTGTTAAGCATTTGTTTTTAAAGTAAAAATAAATGCAAAATAGACATGTATTACCTGTGCTTACATACAGGGTGGTCCAAATTCGATGGCATTGCATGGGTATCTCGGTTAATACTTAATGGTGCCTGTCCACGTGAGAGTAAACTACTCTCGACAGCAGCGTCGCCAAGGATACAGCCTCTGAGAGTATTACACCTTGTTTTTTTTTTGTTTTCACAGCCTACTATGATTTTCTTAGAAAAAAAAAACAAAAAAACCTTCATAACTTGCGTATTATTAAAAATAAATACATCAAACCTTACATAGTATTTGGAAAGAAAAAAAAATAAGGAATTTAAATAGGTCATAGCTAACTATCGTTCCCATTTAAAAAAAGGTAAGTTTGTGTCATAACTTTTAAAAGGCGAGCGTACAAAATTTTTTTTAGTATTATCAAATTAAGCATAAAAATATCTAAAAATAATCTTCATAAATATTTTTGATATTTACAACAATAACGGAGATATGACACATTATTAATTTGGCAAAAAACACGTTTTATTTAATAACCCAAAAACCGGAAATGATGAAATATTTTTGTCAACGGTTCTGAGTTTGTCTCAAAAAACTGCACATTTTTGGTAATTTAACCGTTTCTCTATCTTAAATATTAACCGAGATACCCATGCAATCCCATCGAATTTGGACCACCCTGTACAGTGTCGTCTAAAATAACTAAAATTTTGTGTTTTGCTTTTAACTTTCTTATTTTTCTAAAAAAAAATTTATTTGTTTGTTTTTTTTTTTCATTTATTGGTCTAAAAGTTCACAAGACCAATACAGTTAATTTAGAGAAAAATATAATTTTTTTTTCTGGCTGGGTAAACTGTTTTGGAATATTTTGTTAAATATGTACCATATATTCTTTACGAAACATAGTACTCATTTGTATAAATACAAAAGGTTATACATAGTTATAAAATCAATCAGTCAACAACAAACGTTTAATGGCCAATGTGTAAGATCTTAGGCATTATAAACAGAAGCTACACTTCCTAGTAAGAAATAAATCAGCTGTTGTATTAGAAGTAACCAATTTGGGCCTCACTTAGGGTTACTTTTGCTTAAATTAAGTTGTTGCATAATATTTAACCCTAGGAGGTTCAACCAGGTCTGTGCAGACCTTTTGCTTGTAAACGTGTGTATAACTTTTTTGTTTTGCGTGTTAGAGACAAAGCCGTCCATGACTTCCTAGAAGCGGCTGTGGAGAACACAATGAGCACAAAATCAGACCGCTTATGTGTTTGTGTTCGGTTTTATTCGTGTTTACAAATGAAATGGTTCAAACGGCACAACCAGGTCTGTGCAGACCTATGAATGGTATGAATGGTGGGGCAGGCAATTGAAACCGGTTTTGACTTGTATGTGTGTAAAACGTGTATGTAGAACGTGCTCATGAAGAACTTGGAGCGTCTATATGTCCCGGGTGCCCAGATAACTATTGATGAGCAATTGTTCCTGTACCGAGGCCGCACGCGCTTCACGCGCTTCACCCAGTATATACCGTCGAAACATATTTACACACACTTTTAGGACACCTGCCAATGCATTCCCATACAAATCCCATATAGGTCTGCGCAGACCTAGTTGTACCAGTTAGCGCCAAAAAATCCCTGAACCTCCTAGGGTTAATAACCCAAAGTATACGCCAACTGCTGGTAACTATTTGGTTATTAAATGATGATTAGGGCTGAAAATTAGTTTAAAATAATTTCACGTTTAATAAATTACTAATTACTACGTATGTTAATAACATTCTGTTAATAACTACATGCAACTCATTACAAATACAAAACTAGATGGTGCGATCCTTAAATAATTATTTAGGTGTGTGTTTAAGTCATGCAAATAATAACATAATAACTATGCATTGTTTAAACTTGTTAAATATTTAAAGAAATATATAGGTACCTTATATTTACAGCACTGTTGTGGACCTTTATATTAAGATACTTATATTTCAATATTCTGCAACAATTTACTTCAAACAATATACAAAACACAACTACATACGCGCACACGACGTAATGGTAATAATAATATAATAAAGATATTCAAGTACAAAAAAATGTGTAACTTGTGAAAATTTTCAAGCAAAAATTTCGAACTTTTATATAATTATTTTCTAATACGGTACAATAAAAGTTAAAATACGATAAACATGGATACTTTAATCTCTTACTGTTTTTTATTTATTTCGTTGCGCGCAAAAATTGCGAAATTATTAAATCTAAGCCTACTTCAAAAGCGCAGGGTCTGAAAACAATAAATAATAAAATTAGGTGGTCTGGTCACATGGATAAAATGAGCCGGCCAAGATTGACAAAATTGATTTATGTCCAGTAACAGACGCAGAGATCCACAAAGAAAACAGGCTCAAGTAATAGTCTTTTATTAGAAGGGGAAATGACCAAAGACTTCAAAAACAGAGGAAACCCTATAAAATTATATAGAAGCGGATTTTTGTATAAAAAAGATGTGTATGAAAAATAAAAGTGCTTAGATGACTTGAGCTAGATGTACAGTGCGGCGCAAAAGTATGGGAGCAGACAAATATCTAATAAAGATGTTAATAAGTAAATTTGGTAGCTGACCGTTATTGTATGTTCCGGGTTCGATGAAAATATTGAGGCTGCAATACGACTTTCGGTTAAAACGGAAACGAACTCAAACTTTGAAATTTTAAATGGAACACCCTATACAGGGTGTCTCAGATTACATTTCCAGCATGGCGATCTCGCTTATTATAAGAGATACAGGTTTGTTTAAATTAGATGAATTATTCCTTGGTATGAAAGGAGCCACAATCAATTTTTAAAAGTACAAAATTCGTCGTGCTTCAGATGTTATAGCAAAAAATATGAAAATGTCGAATTTCTTTTTTCTTTCATATTTTTTTTGTCTTAATCGTTAGAGCAATTTTATTTATACTTTCTGAAGGTACTTTTTAATGGAGAATGTAACTGTCATTTTAGATTTTTTTTAACACCTACCATTTTCGAGATATTACCCCCAATTCCATTTTTTCTCATGGACCGCGAAGTTGGCTATGGAATAGTTGAATGTGCTTTTTTTTACTTGTTTAAATGAGATATTACTTGCTATACCTATTTTTATAAAAAAGTCACAAAATGAAAAAAAATCGTATTTTACCCATGACTTATCAAGCTATCTATGAAAATAAAAACAAAAAACAACTAATTAAATGTCAAATGACAGTTGCCATTTGTCTGCGGTATCATTTATTAGAATTTTATATTATTGTTGTGTAATTCGATAGTCTTTGTAATAATTATTGTTATAATGATGGCTACATTTAAAAGTAGCGAAAAATTTGACATGTTGAGATGCTACATTCTTTACCATAAAAACTGTGGAAGCTGAGCGAATATACTTGAGCTATATCTTGAGAAAAGGCAACGAAGAGTGTATAATTACAGAAATTTGGAAATAAATTTAAAAGAATATGGTTTCTTCGAAAAACCAACCAAAAATCCAAAACAAATCCATAAAGAATTACAAATATCTATTTTGCACAGTTTATGTTTTTAATTAGTTGTAAATGTGCCCATAATTATATGAAAACAAATTTGCTACAAAAACTATCGAATTACACAACAATACTATACATTCTAATAAATGATGTCGCATACAAATGTAACGGTCATTTGACATTTAATTAGTTGTTTTTTGTTTTTATTTTCATAGATAGCTTGATAAGTCATGGGTAAATACGATTTTTTTTTTTCATTTTGTGACTTGTTTATAAAAATAGGTATAGCAAGTAATATCTCATTTAAACGAGTAAAAAAAAGCACATTCAACTATTCCATAGCCAACTTCGCGGTCCATAAGACAAAATGGAATTGGGGGTAATATCTCGAAAATGGTAGGTGTTAAAAAAAATCTAAAATGACAGTTACATTCTCCATTAAAAAGTACCTTAAGGAAGTACAAATAAAATTCCTCTAACGATTAAGACAAAAAAGTTATGAAAGAAAAAAGAAATTCGACATTTTCATATTTTTTGCTATAACATCTGAAGCACGACGAATTTTGTACTTTTAAAAATTGATTGTGGCTCCTTTCATACCAAGGAATAATTCATCTAATTTAAACAAACCTGTATCTCTTATAATAAGCGAGATCCCCATGCAGGAAATGTAATCTGGGACACCCTGTATATTTTTATATTTTGAGATACCTCTTTAACTGGTCTAAAGTAAACCGTTTTCGTTAAATTTTCTTTTTGGAAAAATTTTGAGCAACGCAGCACTTTTAAAAATGTTTAACTTTTAAAAACTTTGTAAAGTCAGAAGAAATTTGCATGAAGAGTAGATAGACAATGGATTATTTAACAGTTCCACTACCTACATTTTTAAAATATTATACAGGGTGTTTTGTACGCTTGGTTAAACTTGTGACACTTTAAACATCGATATCTCATTTTTCTTAAATACAACACCCTATATTTTTTTACACATAGAAAATTTATTGATAATTATTAGGACAACTGAATATTTTTCAGTAGACCAAATGCTCATATTAGACGTTGCGATTTTTCTTACAAGTCATTTTTCCACAATGCAAAACCAAAAAATCGCAACGTCAAAATGGGCATAGGAAAAAAAATCGCAACGGATTTTAAATGTCATAGGATTTTATTCTATTGAACATGCTCTAATTTTTGAAGGTCAAACATGTGTATTTTATTACATTTCTAGTAACTTCTGGTAATTTTTGTGCCACTATGTTGTCAAAAAAATCACATAACCTACAAAGTATACTTTTTTATAATTTTTTTAACACGATACACATTTTGCGATTGTAGTAAACAGACCACATTAGTAAAAATGCAGATATGTAGGTTATTATTGGTTATTATGCGGTTAACTGCCGGTTGGCTGTCATTTGCTGTCATTTAAATGTCAGATAAATTGTGCAGCGCAGTGGCGATTTCGAATCGTACGCAAAAAAAAATCGCAAAGTGTAATAGGGGTCGTGTATTTATTTTACAAGCTGTAAAATATTTTTCTTAAGCTAATATTAGACGTTGCGATTTTTTTTTCCATCTGTAAGAAAAATATTTTACATCTTGTAAAATAAATACAAGACCCCTATTACACATTGCGATTTTTTTTGCGTACGATTCAAAATCGCCACTGCGCTGCACAATTTATCTGACATTTAAATGACAGCCGGCTGTCAGTTAGCCGCATCATTACCATACCATAACCTACATATCTGCAATTTTAGTACTGTGATCAGTTTACTACAATCGCAAAATGTGTGTCGTGTCAAAAAATTAGGAAAAAATATAATTTGTAGGTTATGTGATCGTTTTTAAAAACACAGTGGCACAAAAATTACCAGAAGTTACTAAAAATGTAATAAAATACGCTGGTTTGACCTTGAAAAATTAGAGCATGTTCAATGGGTCAATCTAAACAGATGAATCTTCCTTAGGTGTAACAAATTTTACTTTGGTTACCTTTGTTAATAACAATCATAATCTCAATAGCAACAATGGTAACCACAGCAAAATGTGCTTACACCTAAGGAAGATTCATCTGTTTAGATTGACCCATAGAATAAAATCCTATGACATTTAAAATCCGTTGCGATTTTTTTTCCTATGCCCATTTAGACGTTGCGATTTTTTGGTTTTGCGTTGTGGAAAAATGATTTGTAAGAAAAATCGCAACGTCTAATATGAGCATTTCACATGGAAAAAAAATTGCAACGTCTAATATTAGCTTATGGGGTGTAATTTTAAAATATTTTTTCTACTCATGTATATGAAAGTTGTCATTTTCTCTCTGCCTAACCTACATGAAAGTTTTGCTTTCGTCACTAGTGGCGAAAATTAACTTTCGCCACTAGTGGCGAAACTAATGTCAATGCCAATGTCAAAATCAAGTTGTAAAATTCACGATTATGTTAAGCTTCAACTCATAAACTAAAATTGCGTTAATATTGTTATCAAATAATTTATTTTTAATGTAGCATTTTATATAAAAGCCTAAGAATGGTAAAAAAATTAATATTAAATATATTTCGTTTGCAGTTTATAATTTTATTTATGTCAATGTCAGTGTGGTGGTGTCGCTATGGAAATGAAATGATTAATTCATACTTTATACATAAACATTTTCATTTAGTTCGCTTACATTAACTTTCGTTCCATAATATGATTTTAAATTCGTAGAAAAAATTGCAATTACGACTGGAGATAAAATCAGTTTTTTTCGTTCGTGAGATTTGTTCACTCGCCCAATCTCACCTCACAAAAAAAAACTGGACTTTCATTTCTTGTTGTAAAATATACTGTTATACTTGATACACGCTTGTTCCAGCTAAATTCTTGAAATTCTGCCAGTAATTCAACCAAAACAGTGACTACGCGACCTGTTTCCTGTTTTCAATCTGATTCAATGTTTATATTAAAAATTCTTCACTTGAGTCATAAAATTACAAATAAAATTTTTAAAGTCAACCCACACTATGAGTGTGAACAATCTTTAGTTTCTGCATTAAATTTGCATGCATTTCACTAAATATAGTACACAAAGAAATACATATTTAAATATAATACAGGATGTCCCTAATTTTAGTCTGAACAACTAGTTTATCATAAGAGCTACAAAGTTTAATTGCGGCTAACATATAATAAGTTGCGAAATTCAGTGCAAAACTCAAACGATGAAATCAAAAATCCAGATACCTTTTACTTTAGAAGTTATTCAGGAAAAAATTCTTTTCGTTTTTTTTGCTCTATTCACTGTTTTTAAGGAAATTGAAAAATTACGAATAAGTATCATTCTCTAGATGTTGCTCTCCATTTAAATTTTGTAGCAAATGTTTTGTCTGTTTTGGACCATCACCAACTTTCTTACCTACCTCTTATAGGCGCAGAATGTTTTTACTTAAAAAATATGTCTTACATTTTTGAATGCTATGACATAATAAGTTATTGGGGAAATTTAAAAAACAACTGCAAAAATTCCAAAAACAGCGATTTTTAATTTAATCAATTACCTTTCAAACCAAAATTACCCAATTCGCAACAAACATTTAAAACTGTTAAATTACAAATATTTTTATTTAATTGTGCCAATTTTATACAAGTTTTGACTACCATTAAATTAAAATAACAAATTTTTGTAGAACCAATACATTTTGCACTATTCGAGGCTAACTGCCAAAAAATGTTTGTAATTAATTAGTCATAAACAGAATTAAAATTGCTCTATTATACAATTTAAAAGTAATTATGTCCAGTAAGTGGGTCTAACCTAAAAACTAATTGTTTATCATCAACTAACTTAATGTATTCAGATTAAATAATAAAATGGCAAACCTTTCATGCTAACCGAAAATTAATTATCAGACTTTGTCTCGGTCCACACTATATTGGATGTGTTTACTTTTAACCACTTAGATTACTTAGAATACATAATAATAATAATAATAATAATAATAATATACGGCTTTATTTCCACATTTAAAACGAAAACAAAATACAACAAATAAAAAATAATTTTTTTTGTGGAAAATCGCAAGGCGGGGTTCAGCGTTGTCCACAAGACAGCTGTTCTGCCACCCAACCCTGAAGCTGAATACAACAAGCACATAAACATATTGACGTGTTGCAGCACTGAACCGACGTGGCCCGACACTTACCAGCAAGAAACTAATTGAATGACGATAGCAGTAGGTGTTTATGAAATTTAATTTTAAATAAGTTCAAAGGTAAACCTTTAAATAAAGGGTCTATACTGTTATAAATTTTGGTAATTGTATATGAAAAACACTTTTTGAAGAATTCTGTTTTATGGTGAGGAGGGGTTAGTGTACCTTTGAACCTAATATTTAAAGTATGCACATCTTCACGATATTTAATTTTACTATAAAGATAAGGAGGCGTATGGGAAATAATCAACTTGTGAAAAAACATGCTGCATGTAGCAGACGACGATTAAACATATTAAGCCATCCCAAGTCTTTCAACTTATGCGATATGGGACTATATTTCTTAATGCCAAAGATTAATCTCATGCACGAGTTTTGAATTTTTTGAATTTTTTGTTTATTGGTGCTATCAATAAATGAACCATACACACTATCACAAAAATTAAAATGAGACAGTACCAATGAATTACACAATATCTTTTTTTGGCCTCTAGTTAAGAGGTATCTGTTAGCATATATTGTTGTTAAAGAGTTGTAGGCCATTTGTAAACATTTGTTAATATGAAAATTAAATTTTAATTGGTGATCTATAATGACACCTAAATTTTTTGCTTTAGCAGTGATTTTGATTATGTTGGAGCAAATTTTTATTGGAAGGGGATTTTCTAAATATATTTCTCTAAGCTTTTTAGGGCCAAATAGTAATAATTCTGTTTTGTCGGTGTTAATATTTAAGCTGTGTTTAGCTGCATATTTAACTAAATTATCTAAATCTGCATTGAAATTTAATGAGGCGTTTAAAAACTCTTCCTTTGTAAACGAAAGGTATAACTGAGTGTCGTCTGCGTAGAAGTGTGTTGCAGAGTGTAACACAGATTGCTTTAGGTTGAACGTATAAATGCTATACAGCAATGGTCCAAGTATAGATCCTTGGGGGACACCACTTTTTAATTGTAGGGGATTTGATATGTCATTATCAATTTTTACATATTGTACTCTCCCTTCTAGATAGTTTATGAAAAAATTACACGATAGTTGGTCAAGATCAATGTGTTTTAATATTGAAATTAGTAAATCATGATTTATTGTATCAAATGCTTTAGAGAAGTCAATAAGAGCTAGTACTGTAAGTTTATTTTGATCTGTGGCCTTAACAATGTCATCAACAATATGTGTGAGAGCCGTTTCACAGCTATAACCTCTCCTAAACCCTGACTGTGTAGATGGTATTACACTGTACAAGTTTAAATACTCACGTAATTGAGTATTAACAATTTTTTCCAAGATTTTTGATACTGTTGGTAAAATACTAACTGGGCGAAGCGACTTATAATACTCTTACAAAAATTATTAATTCCTTAATACATTAGCAATGTCATACATTCTTCCAGCAATAGCAATACTGTAAAGGAACCAACAATTTGAGAAATTTTTTGAACTATTTCTTTTTGTTTATACAAATAAGTACAAGTGTCTGAAAATAGACGTAACAGATACCGCAAGAAGTTACCAATAATGATCGAATAGGCCTGGAAAGATGTCATTAAACAACTGCATAGCCTATTTTGGAGTCATAAAGTGATGAAATACAAAAAAAAAAACATATTTACAAAGTAGTCGATGAAAATGTTAGTTCATGTGTGGGTCGAACTCTGGGGAATAAGTCAATCGAACGAATAAAAAAAAATAGAGTAACAGAAATGGATTACTGGCGTCGATGATGTGGATATACAAGAATGGACTACATATGGAACAAATACATACTGAATACGTTTAAATGAAAAGCTTAAATAATTATTACACATACGTGCAGTACACGTGTTTATTTTTCCAGGTAATCATCGCCGAGAACAATGTATGTGCCCCAACGGTGCCCTTAAGCGTGAATAGTCTGTGCAATAAAAACATGTGCGCAACTTATAATAAACAGCTTTCTTAACTTCATCGTCATTTCGAAATTATATGTTACCAATATGCTTGTTGAGAGCTTAAAATTTTTGAAAATTTGTAGGTGCTAGATCGAGGGAACAAGCTCGATAAGGGCGACATACAGTTCGGAGATCGTAGACGCTTGAGACCATGCTGCGAGGGAAATGAGCGGGTGCATTATCATGCTAAGGCGAAACACCATCGGTAAACAAAACTCGGCGTTTTCAGTGAATTTCAGATTCCAGATGAGTACATTGAAATTCTTTTGGCCAAGTTAGCCACGGTGATCTGTCTATTCGTATAAATTAAGCCCTCAGAAGCCCTCATCACTAGAGTAATGACTCTGTGAGCATGGTCCGAACGGGATGCGTCCGTGACATTACTTTTGTCACTTTTTAAACTTTTTAACACTCTTCTGCATTAGCATCTGAGACATGTATGATGAGCTATACCTACTGTTTTCCAATGCTTTCGGATCTACAGTGGTCAAAAGTTTGATGACAGAACGTTAGTCTTCTTCGTGTACGCTTTTAAACGGGCAGCGATTTTTAAGAGTTCTTCGGGACTGATTCGAGTCAGCATTGCTAGATCTATTCGCTGCTGTAGCACTGCCACACTTCAGAGACCACCGTACTACATAACCACACCGATCTGCTAGAGGTTCTATGTTAATTTGCGTTTTTTTTTTATTTGAATCCCTCCTGTAATAACAACGAAAAAAAACTTTAAGGATTGCGATGGTATGAGCACCTTCGACAGATGACGGAAGACCGATGGCTCGAAAAGATATGGAATTGAGTGCCACCACAGAGAAGAGGTCGGCCAAGAAGGAATTGGAAAAATGAAGTGCAAGATGTAATGTCTGCAAGAAACCTGATGGATGATGACAGACAGAATACAACTAGGATGCGATAGACGGCGACAAACGTGACCCAACTCTCCTATAGATCGAAGTAAGTAACTTATTTTTGCGAAAAATCTTGTCATTTTAGTAGCATTACTATTTTTTCGTCAGTAATAATATTTTATTATGCATGGTTAATATACAATAATAAGGTCATTAGGTATGAAATGTCCGTTATCCTTAAGTACAAAGTTTGAAGGTTGCACCTCTGACGTTTCACTTTAATTGTCACTCATATTTTTTTTTCTTATTAAAGAACGTAAATCCTTATTCTTTTTAACGTTTTTTATTTAGCTTCTGATATAATATTATCAAAAATTTGTAGAGCAATTTTTGTGAATCCATGTAAAAGTCAAAAATTCGTGTGGTTTTTGAATATGAGTTTTGTCGTAAAACGCATGCAGCGCAGACAGCTCAAAATGTAAACTTACTAACTTACAATCACTAAACTAACTCAAAGGGCTTCGTCCTTATGAGCCTTCGCACTAGCTTCGTGTTGTCCAGGAGCTGGATGGCCTCGACGTTCACGTGACAGAGCTGCCGTTGTTCATGGCTACTGGCAAATCTGGTGATGGTTTAATCAACAGTCTCCATTTTGAGGTCCCGATGGATATCGTTGTTTCGGCAGTACCATCAACGATGTTTCGGTACTTTGTTCTGATAGCGTTGTATGACCTGGATGTTGCTCTCGCTGGCACAAGCACAGTTGGATGCCGTATGTCCAAACGAGTTTCAATATCTGATTATTTAGAAGCAATTTATTGTCTGTAGACTCCCTAGAAGCCAATACTCTTGATTTTGCATTTTTATGGATACATCAGACAAACGCGATAAAAGTGGTTGACGGCGGCTATTAATATTGGCATTTGTTGTCATTTCCAAGACCTGCTATTTAAAAATGTTGCAATTTCTCTTAACGTGATTAAAAATCCTTAATAACTCAAAAATTATTGCAGATAGGTATAGAAAACGCTAATAAAGATTGATGCAGAATTTAATTTTGCATTAGAAAATGAAAAAAAAAGTTTAAGCGTTGTGTTTGAAAAAAACGAGTTTTAGTGGTCTGAAGTTGTATTAAAAGAAAATTAAATTTTGGAGACCCTGTGAGTAATGCATCGATTGGAAAAATTCCAGGATGAACTCCAAGGTTTCTTCTATGCATAGTCTAAATTTAAGCATTTTCTCTTTGAAAATGGCGGCGGTAGAAAATATTAAGCATCACGATTAAAATCAAAAAAGTAAAAAATCTAAAAGGACTGCTTTTAGGCATAGGAAATGCTATTAAAAGTCCCTCTAAAACAACGTGTTAATTCCAAAAATCCAATAAAAACGGACAATTTTTTTTGACATAAGAAAGTAGACGTCAACTTCCGGTATTTCCGGAAGTGTCGCTATCTTGAAAATATTTTCATTAAACAGATCATATGCCAATATGGTCATAACCAAAATTTCAGATCAATACCCTTTTTAATTCTTCATATATTTTTAATGCCCGTTTCCAATTAATCACCCTGTATGATGAAAGTAGAGCAATGGACCTGATACGCTACCTTGGAGCACTTCTGCCTTTTTTTTTAGATCAGAATAGGCCTCCTCTTGTTTTATTTAGTTGTAACAGAATTAAATATATTTTACCAAGAAAATCCCATTTAATAGTTCAATATTTACGATAATTCTTGAAGTGTCTGGCGTATCTTTCAAGTCTATGTACTTTAAAATAAACTTTAAAGACAGATTAAAATAAACATGGTGTGTTATCTTGCTAATTTTAAATCATAATTTACGGTCACCACAACATTCATCCTAATTTTAAATAATGTATAAGAATAAAACCTACTATTTTAATCAAAAGTTTTTTTTTAACACACACTAAGGTGCATAAAAATTTAGCACAATGCTTTGTGAGATAAAAATTAGATCACTTAATCGCTAATAGTAATAGGTAAGTGTGAACCATGAAGAAAATATATTGCTTGCTTAAGTGTGTGTAGTTTAACGTCATGAATGTTAAACAGATCGTTACCAATATTGTAACGCCTTCACATGGTATCACCGTATTTTAAGGATGTTACATAAATATTTTCACTTCATTGTATAAACAAGGTTTAAAAGCACGTTACTGCATTTCGCTCGTACTATGTTCCGCCTGAATACAAACTGCAATTAAGGGTTTGTTGTGTTAAAATTTACACTATTCCAGCTGTTAATTTTCAACGTGTACAATAATTGTAGCACATTCAAATTTCCAATTGCAAGCTAATTGCCTGTCTTAGCGAACTTTACCTGGAGAGTAACTAATTAGTAAAGGAAGTTTAACACATTTAACTTGGCAACTAAAACAGTATTTTCCAAATTTTCATTCATAAAGCGCTAAGCATGCTAAGGATCGATGATTCCTCGTTTTTAAACTATTTTGTTTGCTGTCTACTAATGTGAGTAATGTAGCAGGTTATGAAAGATATTTGTATTAGATTTTCCTCGACTTTCTAAATATGAATTTGCATTTAAAAAAACGAACATTTTTATGCATTCTAAAATTGTTTATTAAATTTTTTTCTTTATAGAGCACTGGTGCATTTTAAGTCAAAATTAGATTTAATTTTGTTCAACGTCATGCAATAATTTACCAATCCTTTTGTGTCTGGTATCTACATTTATTTTTATTTTTATATGGGTCTATTAGCTATCGGAATCTTGGATCCTATAACCTAATTTGTTAGAATAGCACTATTACAGCACCAGTATATGACGTAATGAGAACACTTTCATGCCAGTGTCCTCTTCACGCATCCATCAGGTTAGATGGCCAGCATCTTTTCGGTCTTCTGTCACCACGCCCCTCCAGCAGTGGGTGTACGAGGAAGTTGCCGTGGTGCTCCAGCCTCTCATAATATTTAAGACTTCCCTTCCCAATAACATCCCCAACAAATGGCACATTCAGATTATCTTGTAAAGTTGGTTGGTGACAAACCAAGACGCATTTGCAACCATTCCTGGTATTTTTGACAGATTTTCCTGATTTATAGTTAAGTTGGACTTTCTCGCACATCCCCATTCCTCCATTCAGTTGGTCGATATTGTGACCGACCATACTGTACATAGGCCGCACTGTTGGGAAAGAGTACTTATTACTCGTATATTTATTGTTGTTAATTATGGCTCGTGATCATCTTTATAACTTGGTTGGACTCTTAAACGTTATTTTACCTAATACACAGGTCAAGAGCAATTGTTACACACTAAAAAACAAATTAAACACAACAATCTCCTTTATTTTTCGCCCGGCTGTACATTTCTCGGTGGTTAGTTCTTAACTAACTAAGCGCGACTGTCTAAGATTTTTGATTCCCTGATGTCATGCCCTCTTTATTGTAGTTGTATCCCTGTCTTTTCTATAAGCACATTTGCGTACGAGTAATATGTTTTCCTTAAGATGTACAAATTTATCAATAAATCGTTTATTGATTGACAAGATCAAAATACTGACCTTATAGGACCCAAGTTATAACCGTAATATTTTAACGTTAATGTGTTTTGCAAAAGTTGAAATCCTCATAACCTGGCCCTTCTAAAGTGTTACATGATTTAGTACCTAACCCATCAGAATTTGTTGCAATGTTATTCATTTAAAAGTAAGTGAAATAACTTTGATGTAAAATAAAAATAGTTGTCAGGCGGAATATTACAATATGGACTTTATGATAGTTTTGTACAATAATAATTTGTTCTCAAATAATAGGCTTGATCATATTTCAATTAGCCAGTAAGTATAATATCCTTTGCTTTCAAGTCCAACGGTTTTAGCTTTCTGATTATAGGTATGATCTTTTCAGGTCTTAATGAAAATCTAAATAATTGGCCTTGCTAGATTGTGGTGACAATATACAATTAATTTAACTTAAAAGTTGCTTGCACAGATTTTATTTCATTAACTGTTATTTTCCATTTTTTAAACAACATTATTTTGTAATTTAGTGGCTGTTGTTACTGGGTTCCGATTGGTGAATAGAATCGCTGTGTCATCCACGAACGTCCCAGTTGTGATACTAGCAGCAGCTGGGGGATCACCTGCATACAGCATTTAGGTACAATAGCTGAATTATACTGTCTTGGAGAAGCTTCGTATTACAAAGATTGGCAAAATTAAGATTTTGTTGCATTTAAAAAAACTTTGAGACTTATTTTTCTCAACATTGTTCCTAAGCATGTATGTTTTTTTTTTAAGGATGACTGAATTCCAAGTTTATTTTTTTTATTAGAATGTAGCAAATAAAAGCATGCCGTGCAATTTTTAAACACAAAAGTTGACTTTCGCTAGTCGGATTTATTGTACCACATGAAAAAATACGCCATTCTTAAGACAATTTCCTGCAATTATCAAAAACATGCGGCATTAAGGTTTCTTTTTAATATTGCAAAGTTTTAGAGGTGCGACAGTCAAACTGAATCTCCTGGTGCAGACATTATTATTTAAAAAAAAAGATTTTACTAGCAATATTATAAACAGATGCAAGATATAAAAATGTGCAATAAACAAAAAGCTAGGTTTTTTAGAGACAAATAGTTTGTTTTAAAAATTTCGTTATCGCTGAACTTAAGAGGTGTTGGAATGTATGCAGTATGTATTATACCTAGACTTTAATTAATGTTGCTGCACGAACATAGCTTTGGCATTATTGTAAATGTAGGCGAAGCATATTATCGTGTAATAGAACAAAGCCTTACTATATCAAAAATTGCACGCACTATCAGCTAAAAAATTCCAACCGATTAAGATTATGTAGAAATTACCACACAAAAGATACAGTATAGATCAAAAAATTTTCAACCAATTATCATTTCTGAATTGAGTGGTAAAAATTGTTTAAGTATTGAATGACTACAATATCCAGGGTAGCTCTATTAACTCACTTTATTGCTATAAGTTTTTGATTTTTTTAACTTTGGAGTTTATACTCAAATTAATTTTAACCAACAAAATATTTAGGAGGTTACAAACCATTTTCAAGTACAGTACAACAGTCTGTGTTCCAGGAATTGGCGAGTGATGTTTTAGGTGCGTTCGGGACGTACGCTCTTTTAACTTTATTTGCTCTTTTTTGCTCCACAGCGTTCGGGACGCGACTTTGGAGTAAGAAAGATCGCTCTGAAGGGCGTTCGGGACTGCATAAGTGGAGTAAATAAATCTACTCTAATTTGCACCACCTCTGAAGCTGGGGCAAGCTGAGCTCGCGAAAGAAGACATGCGCATTACGGATTGTCTACGTTTGAATTCTTTGAATTGCCAGGTACAGCATAAGAATAAGATACAGTTAACATCCAGGCTTCGTGTTATTGTGTTGCATTAGTTAACAACAATTTCTTGTGGACAGTAATTAACTTTCGATGTAATTCCCTATTATTAAAACAAAATTTTGGGAAGTTAAATGGTTTCATATCATGACATTTTACATCAATTTTATAACCAAATAATCTAACAAATTCGAAGCAATACAATTTGTTGCTTGTTTTACTTACAATGATGTCTGATTAGACCGGTCTACAACAAAATAGTGAGGTTACCTTTATATTTGAAATATCCGCTGATTTTCTGCAATTACACGTCCCGAACGCACAAGATTTACTCTTTGAGGCTCTGAGACCACGTGATTACAATCTTACTCCAATCCTGTCCAATCCACTCCAATCTGGGAGCGTGCGTCCCGAACATCGACAAAGGTGTATATTCGGGGGTAATACCACAAGAGGTTAAAATTTTCTGGCCAAATTTTGATTTGACACGAGTTGTTGCTTAGTAACAATTTATTCGAGTTTAAATTGAAAAGCAATAACGAGTGTTACAAATTAAAATTTGTCCTGGTAAAATTTTAACCTCGAATAGTATTTGTAGCGAAAATTCCACGACTGAAGTGTGACGCTTAAACCACAGGCTTAAACCATTTGTAGAAAACTTAACCACTGATATTTTCCAAAATTTCATTGCGTTGCTATGGTGAAGCTAAACAAAAATTTATCCGATTGCAAATAGTAAGGTTTCTATTTATCCGCTAGCAAACGTGATATATCGTGTGCATTTGCCTTTAAATAATAACTAAGAAAACGTCAAAATCTTTTAATGTTTGTATTGGTCGGTTGCATGGTAACAAAAGTTACATGCAAAAATGCAAGTGGATATTAAGTTAGGTACCTTTTTATCCGCTGTCATAACGACAAAACGTGACGTCATTATGAAGAATTTAACATATGAGTGCAGTTATCGTTGT